>LR738713.1:694202257-694272470 GCA_902687465.1 Secale cereale
GGGGGGGGGGGCGCCTGGGCCCCCCTCTCCGCCTCTGGTGACCCCCTTTGGCATATATTTACCTCGCGTCCCGAAACCCTCGATTCCAGAACCCTTTTCTCCAGAAGCTATTCCGATCTCCACCGCCATCGCCACCAAGTTTCGGGGGACCAGAATTCCTGTGCCGGCATCCTGCCGGGACGGGGAAGTGCCCCCGGATTCATCTCCATCGACTTTGCTTCCTCCCTCCATGATGCGGGAGTAGTTCCTCCTCGGGACTGAGGTTTCTACCAGTAGCTATGTGGTCAATTCTCTCTTCCATGATGTGATCTTCGTTGTGATCATAGGCTATGTTAATCTAGGGTGATCCCATGATATTTCCCCTTCCTCTATGTATTGGATTGATGTACTCACTTGTCTTTATCTAGTATAATCCCCGAGACCAAGGTGACAGCGGTCTATTGGACATGGATTAGAAGAATATTTTCATGAGTGATTTCCTCTTTTGTGTGTTGATTGAAGATTGAGAGTCTCTTGATGCTTGTCTTTGACTATCCTTGAGATATGTTGTGGTGACTGTGGTACTCTCTTTGGATGGCCGCGGTGACATTGGGAAATCCATAGATTGAGAATTACGAACTTTGAGGTGTGCTTTTGTAGCCCTACATAATTCTCGTCCTCTCTTGACCACAAAGGAATGACCTCCGAGTGCGTCTCCATTGCATGTTTTATGGGAAATATCATGTGATTCGATTATGTTAATGTTGTTGGGAGTTGCCACTAGTGAAAGTATGATCCCTAGGCCTTGTTTCCACCATTGCAATACCATTTGTGCTCACGTTTACCACTTGTTTGCTTGCTGCACTTTTTATTACAGATTTATATTACTTTGCTTTGCAACTCCTATCATCCATAATTTACCATCTCTTCGCCGAACTAGTGCACCTATACATCTGACAAGTGTATTAGGTGTGTTGGGGACACAAGAGACTTCTTGTATCTCGATTGCAGGGTTGCTTGAAAGGGGTACGTTCAACCTCCACTTCCCTGAGTTCGATAAACCTTGGGTTACTCACTTAAGGGAAATTTGCTGCTGTCTTACAAACCTCTGCTCTTGGAGGCCCAACACTGTCTACAGGAATAGAAGCATGTAGTAGACATCAAGCTATTTCTGGCGCCGTTGCCGGGGAAGTGAGGTAAGTTAAGGTACCTTCTCTAGATCTTGCAATTAAATCTTTTTGTTTCTTGTTTTTAGTTTCACTAGTTATGTTTATGGAAAACGGCACTCTTAGTTCGCTTCTTGGGGAAGGCCGCTTTACCACACCCGTGGTAGAGAAGCCTCCTCCACCTACTGAATGTATCCCGTTCCAAATACCACTTGAGGTAATTGAAATAATTAGGGATGATTGTTATGATGGGACAGTCAATCCTAGTATTCATTTGTTGAAACTTATAGAACTTTGTGAGTTGTTTAAGTTTTCAGGTCTGACAAGAGATGGAGTCATGAGGAAATTATTTGCCTTGTCACTGAAAGGAAAGCATTGGAATGGTATAGGCTACTAGATGACTCTCACCTGCTGGATTGGGAAGAGATCGAGTCTCTCTTTTACTCCAAGTTTTATCCTCTTCATGAAGTTCATGAGAATAGGAATTATGTTTATAATTTCTATCCTCATGACGGAGAGAGCATAGCTCAAGCTTGGGGGAGACTGAAAACGTTAATGCTAAAATGTCCTAACCATGGGCTCCCCAAAGATATGATTATTACTAATTTCTATGCGAGGCTCTCTCGACAGGATAAAGATTTGCTCGATGCTTCCTCTATGGGTTCTTTCACAAACGAAAAGATTGATGCTAAATGGGAACTCCTTGAAAGAATTCAACGCAACACTGAAAATTGGGAGATCGACAAAGGTAAATAGTCAGGTATAATTTATGAGTATGATTGCATTAAGTCCTTTGTTGAAACTACAAGTTTTAATAAGTTTAGCGCTAAGTTTGGGCTTGATTCTCAACTCCTTGTTGATTTCCTCAAATCTTTTGCTTCACATCTTAATATGCCTAAGGAGGGTTGGATCAAGCATCATGAACCTTTTAAAGAGATTTGCAAAGAAAATGAAATTGTTCATGATGATTGCAACATGCATGATCCAATTCCTAAAAATGAAGTTTCATATAAGCATGTTAATTTTTTTGGAGTGGATAGACCTTGTGAAAGGCCTATGATTGAAGAAGAGAAGTATTGTAAGCAACATAAGCATGAAAGAACAATCACTTGGGTCAAAGATTTAAATGAAATTGCTAGAGAATTGTGTGACCTTTATCTATTTACTTGTGAACTTTGCTGTATAGAGGGTCACTTTAATTTTCAATGCATGCACTTTCAAAACATAACTGTTAACCAGTTGTGTGATAACATGATCACCCCTGATCTTTATGATAAGCTTATGTTATTTTTGATGTGTGAAGAGTTATCAGAAAAGACTTCTTGGCTAGATGTTAATGCCATAGGAATAAAAACACTTTGCAAAATTCCCATCTCTATTGTGTTGTTAATTGCCATGAAAATGATTACATAAGTAAGATTAGAAAGGAGGGAACTTTACCAAAGTATAAAAATGTCTCTTATATTTCTGCTAATAAAAAAGGAGAGTTTCTCCCAAGTTTCCCCTATTGTTTCTAATGATAAACCAGGATATGTGGAGAAGCTTCATCTCCAACCACTCCCTCCTAAGGTGAAGAAGAAGAAAAAGAAAAGGAGGAGTAAGAGGAGCAAGAAGGAAGAAGAATGGGTATCAACCTGGCCTGAGCATATTCCTCCCATCAACTTTTATCCTAACGGTTGTAAGTTTAAAGAAGAAGGTGAAGATTATTGCCTTAATTATCATCTTGATGATACGTCCGTAGGTACTATTGAAGATGATTTTGATTATGATATGCATGTTACTTATTGTGATTGGGAAAATGATGATAATGCTACTTATGATCTTGGAAATCTTTTTGGTACCAACTCTGAAAGTGATGATATGGAAAGCTCTAAGCTTGGGGATGATAGGATTGCAAATCCTTTACCCACTAGTGATGTGATAATTGCTAATTCTTTTGCTAGTAAGAATAAACACAACATGTTTACAAATATAGTTGCTAGCAATGATAATGCTCTTCTCTACTATGATGATGTTATAACTCCAATCTATAGTGATTATAAAGGTACCTATGACATAAGGAGAAATTATCCTTATGAAACTTGTCATAATCATGGAGGGAATTACTCCCTTGTTGAACACCATCTTCCTAATACACAATTAATCTATAGTGTTCGAGTTGTTTATGATAGTCCTACTCTCACTATTACCAATTAGAAAGATTATGCTTATGTGGAGAGTAAGAGTACCTTTTTGCATGTGGATCATGGTAACAATGCTTTATGTGATTCTTATATTGTTGAGTTTATTCGTGATCCCACTGAAAATTATTATGAGAAGGGAACATATTCTTATAGATATTTCAATAATATCAAGTTCCCTCTCTTTATGTTGAAGGTTTTGAAGCTGCACTTGTTTTGTCTTCCTATGCTCATTGCTTTGTGCTTCAATGAATTATTCTATTTCAATATTCCTATGCATAGGAAGCATGTTAGGCTTAAATGTGTTTGGTATTTGCTTCTTGATGCTCTCTTTTGTTCTTCAACTCTTATTCCTACGAGAGCATCATTAAAGTCTTAAGCCTATCTTTATGGCTATAAAGAAAGAGCTCTAGGGAGACAACCCTTGTTATCTTTGCTTTCAGTTTGTTCTTTCAGTTTTTAGTGGTCTTGATGTTTGTTACTACCGTAGCAACATCATTGTATCTTTATTTTTCAGCTTTGTGCCAAGTTTAGCCTCCGATTGCAAGAAAGTTCAAAAGTTGTGACGTGCAGTCCAGAAAACAGATTCTGTCCTTGGACAGAAAAATTCGTATAAAATCACCAGATCATCTTTTTGATCTGAATTGTTTTTACAGCGTGCTCTATACAATTGGCTTTCGGGCGTCTGTTCTGAGTTTTTTGATTTGAGTTGCAGAAGTGCCCCGAAAAAATTTATTTTCTACCTGCTGGTCTGTTTTTCACAGATTCTGTCCTGTTTTGCCTTTTCTTCGTTTTGCAAACCTTGAGCTTGCTTTTTCTTTGCAAAAACCTTTTGGCAATCTTGAGAAACAGTAGCTCTTCAAGATTATCCTTATTTCTAGTAGGGAAAAATTTATTTTATTGTGGGTACTAACCTCGCTAATCAGATTATGATGAGTTATGTATGAAGGGAGTTTTCAAGTGTGCGAGGGAAGATGATAAAAGAAGATTCAGGAGGGTCAAACGCTCAAGCTTGGGGATGCCCCCGTGCACCCCCAAGAAATATTCAAGAAGACTCAAGCATCTAAGCTTGGGGATGCCCCCATGCATCCCCTTCTCCATCAACAATTATCAGTTCGTCTTTCGTTCCACTATATTTTAATCACTTCATGCGTTATGTGCTATGCTTGGAGCGTCTTTCTCTTAGTTTCCTTTCTAGTTTTCTTTAGCTTTGCTTGCTGTTCATAACAAGTTGGATCCCAGCTTTCTTTGTGTGGGAGAGAAACACGCTCCACTTCAACCTAGAACACAACATAGGATTTTCATGCTTACCTTTGCTGTGTGTGTTCTTAATCTTTTCATTGCTGCTGTCATGCTTAGCTCTTAGTTTTCATGCTTATCTTTTTAAAAGCTTTTGTTTAGGTTGTTGCTTCTGGAACTCTCTTGAGTCATCATGCTTATCTTGTTAAGAGAGTTGGCTTCTGTGGCACTGGTTGATATGTCTATGATAAAAATGCTATGTGCATAATGGTGCTTAGTAGTTCATGTTTTCTTATGGTTAGTCTCAAATAGCTGGGGGTTCTTAATGTGTTATTGAAGTACCAGCATGATTTGTTTGCCTATGATGTGGTATGGTTTAGTGATATCTTCCTCCAAGAATTTATTTTGATTGACTTGGCATATGCTCACGCATATTTAAGACTGTAAAGAAAGTCTATCAAGCCTTGATGATCTTTAATTTCTGAGTAGTGATATAACTTCCATGCCCGATTCAATGTTGCTTTGTCGCTCTGCATGATTATGGCCATCATTGCTCTCTTAGTTGGTCGCTCCCAGTCTTTTGCTAGCCTTCACCTGTACTAAGCGGACTGACTGCTTGTGCATCCAAAATCCTTGAAACCAGTTATGCCATATGAGTCCACCATACCTTCCTATATATGGTATTTACTTGCCATTCCTAACGAAGACTTTCTTGTACCATCTCAAAATTATTCAAAAGCATTTCTCTTTTGTGCCTTTGTTTTAGCTCATGAGGAAGTAGTAGTTAATTCATGATCTTTTTAAGTTGGACAAGTTTTACCCCGGGATTGCATGTCTAATCTGCAAACCCCTAATACGAGGAGGAACTGGCATGAGTGCGCCTGGCTCATAAAAGATAATACAACAAACAAACCCTCCTTCACGCTTTGTTCATGAGAAATCAGAAAACTTTTGGCAGTGATAAACAAAGGAGATTAAGGGGATGTGATCGTCCCCGTGCAGGAGCCATTCCTCGAAACTTGTCCAGTTCGAGAAGTGATTGGGTTGTCTACTAAACATTCATTGACGAAATATGCACTTCCCAAAAATCATTTTTACCTCTGTTTTCAAAACCAAGAGCTCTGGTACATGTTTAGTCTTTGCTTCCAGCCACGGGTTTTCAACCTTGCCATCAAAATCCACGGTTCGAGAGTCTCCACCTTCTTTCTATAAAGCACCAACTATTGAGAGCATGATTGTCATTCTGAGTGTAATGTGCATTGTCCCAAAGTACCATTGTCTTCTGCATAATTGTGATATCACTTATTCTGAAATCATTGTATCTAGTCGTCACTTAAACTTCGGAGGTGCTCCTGCATTTATGTTTTGCTTCACTAAAGGGGGCAAGCGAGGTATCACTTTGTCATGTTTGCACACCATGCTCACTACAAATCTATTGGGTGTTTCAGTATCATATTGTAAACTTTCAGTTCTTTGTGATATTCTCATGAGGCAACTTAATTACTAAAGATTCATTATCTCAGTAAGCATTTGTCATGTGACTGTGAAAGATTCTTTGGTAGCATGTCACCACAGAAATTATGCTTGTTATCATTTACCTACTCGAGGACGAACAGGAATTAAGCTTGGGGATGTTGATACGTCCCAAACGTATCTATAATTTCTGCTTGCTCCATGCATGTTTTGAGTGATATTGCTATGCTTTTGATACACTTTCATACACTTTTGATCATATTTGGACTAACCTATTAACTCAGTGCAACCCAGTGCCAGTTTCTGTTTTCTGCTGTTTTTGTATTTCAGGTTTTCCCATTACTTAAATTGCCAGAAAAATTCGGGGAAAAATATATAAAAAATCAGCGCTCCAGAAGCTTCCACGCGCCAGAAGTGGGGCCAGAGGGGAGCCAGGGGCAGCCCAGGCGGCCTGCCCACGCGGCCCCACCCCTGGCCACTTCGGGGGGGCGCCTGGGCCCCCCTCTCCGCCTCTGGTGACCCCCTTTGGCATATATTTACCTCGCGTCCCGAAACCCTCGATTCCAGAACCCTTTTCTCCAAAAGCTATTCCGATCTCCGCCGCCATCGCCACCAAGTTTCGGGGGACCAGAATTCCTGTGCCGGCATCCTGCCGGGACGGGGAAGTGCCCCCGAGACCAAGGTGACAGCGGTCTATTGGACATGGATTAGAAGAATATTTTCATGAGTGATTTCCTCTTTTGTGTGTTGATTGAAGATTGAGAGTCTCTTGGTGCTTGTCTTTGACTATCCTTGAGATATGTTGTGGTGATTGTGGTACTCTCTTTGGATGGCCGCGGTGACATTGGGAAATCCATAGATTGAGAATTACGGACTTTGAGGTGTGCTTTTGTAGCCCTACATAATTCTCGTCCTCTCTTGACCACAAAGGAATGACCTCCGAGTGCGTCTCCATTGCATGTTTTATGGGAAATATCATGTGATTCGATTATGTTAATGTTGTTGGGAGTTGCCACTAGTGAAAGTATGATCCCTAGGACTTGTTTCCACCATTGCAATACCATTTGTGCTCACGTTTACCACTTGTTTGCTTGCTGCACTTTTTATTACAGATTTATATTACTTTGCTTTGCCACTCCTATCATCCATAATTTACCATCTCTTCGCCGAACTAGTGCACCTATACATCTGACAAGTGTATTAGGTGTGTTGGGGACACAAGAGACTTCTTGTATCTCGATTGCAGGGTTGCTTGAAAGGGGTACGTTCAACCTCCACTTCCCTGAGTTCGATAAACCTTGGGTTACTCACTTAAGGGAAATTTGCTGCTGTCCTACAAACCTCTGCTCTTGGAGGCCCAACACTGTCTAGAGGAATAGAAGCGTGTAGTAGACATCACATGGTACCCTTGAGCTTGTTCCTCTTGGGTGCTTGGCCGCCCTAGACGGTTGAGGTCACCTCGGAGCCATATTCCATGTGGTGAAGCTTCGTGGTGTCTGTGTCTAATACCACTGATGGGGAACGTAGTATTTTCAAAATTTTCCTACGATCACGCAAGATCTATCTACTAGATGCATAGCAACGAGAGGGGAGAGTGTCTCTACGTACCCTCGTAGACCGAAAGCGGAAGCGTTTATCAACGCGGTTGATGTAGTCCTGCACCTTCACGATCCGTCCCGATCTAGTACCGAACGTATGGCACCTCCGCGTTCAGCACACGTTCAGCTCGATGACGTCCTCGCCTTCTTGATCCAGCAAGACGGGCGAAGTAGTAGATGAGTTCCGACAGCACGACGGCGTGGTGACGGTTGTTGATGAAGAACAATCTCTGCAGGGCTTCGCCAAGCACTACAGAAACTAGACGGAGGATAAACTAGAGGGTCGGGGTTGCTGGCACACGGCTTGGTGTATCTTGATGTCTCTTGGGTGCTAGCCCTACCCCTCTATTTATATGTTGAGCCCTGGGATCGAAACATGGAGCAAAAGCCTCCTCAAAGTCGGTTTTGCCCGAAAGGAAAGAGTCCCACTCGGACTCCAGGGCTAGACGCCAGGGTTCCCGGCGTCTACCCCCTAGACGCCAGGGTTCCTGGCGTCTAGCCTCTGGTCTCCGCAAAACTTCCTTTTGCACTTTCCTAAAGCCTCGTGGGCTTTCCCCTTTGGCCCAAATAAAGTGTTCTCGTACCCAAACATTTCGGGAAACATCCGTAACCCCTTCCGGTGAATTCCGGAACCCTTCCGGAGGTCAAACATTATTATCCCATATATTAATATTTATCTCCGGACCATTCCGGAGTTCCTCGTCATGTCCGTGATCACATCCGGGACTCAGAATAACATTCGGTCACCAACATACATAACTCATTTAATACTATATCGTCAACGAAACGTTAAGCGTGCGGACCCTACGGGTTCGAGAACTATGTAGACATGACCGAGTCATCTCTCCGGTCAATAACCAATAGCGGAACCTGGATGCCCATATTGGCTCCTACATATTCTACGAAGATTTTATCGGTCGAACCGCATAACAACATACGTTGTTCCTTTTGTCATCGGTATGTTACTTGCCCGAGATTCGATCGTCGGTATCTCTATACCTAGTTCAATCTCGTTACCGGCAAGTCTCTTTACTCGTTCCGTAACACATCATCTCGTGACTAACTCATTAGTCTTTTTGCTTGCAAGGCTTATTATGATGTGTGTTACCGAGAGGGCCCAGAGATACCTCTCCGACACTCGGAGTGACAAATCCTAATCTTGATCTATGCCAACACCACGAATACTTTCGGAGACACCTGTAGAGCATCTTTATGATCACCCAGTTTACGTTGTGACGTTTGATAGCACACAAGGTGATCCTACGGTATTCGGGAGTTGCATAATCTCATAGTCATAGGAACATGTATAAGTCATGAAGAAAGCAATAGCAATAAAACTAAACGATTATAGTGCAAAGCTAACGGATGGGTCTTGTCCATCACATCATTCTCCTAATGATGTGATCCCGTTGATCAAATGACAACTCATGTCTATGGTTAGGAAACATAACCATCTTTGATCAATGAGCTAGTCTAGTAGAGGCATACTAGGGACACTCTGTTTTGTCTATGTATTCACACATGTACTGAGTTTCCGGTTAATACAATTCTAGCATGAATAATAAACATTTATCATGATATAAGGAGATACAAATAACATTATTATTATTGCCTCTAGGGCATATTTCCTTCAGTCTCCCACTTGAGCTAGAGTCAATAATCTAGATTACAAAGTAATGATCCTCACACCCATGGAGTCCTGGTGCTGATCATGTTTTGCCCGTGGAAGAGGCTTAGTCAACGGCTCTGCAACATTCAGATCCGTATGTATTTTGCAAATCTCTATGTCTCCTTCCTTGACTAGATCGCGGATGGAATTGAAGCGTCTTTTGATGTGCTTTGTTCTCTTGTGAAACCTGGATTCCTTCGCCAAGGCTATTGCTCCAGTGTTGTCACAAAAGATTTTCATTGGACCCGATGCACTAGGTATAACACCTAAATCGGATATGAACTCCTTCATCCAGACTCCTTCATTTGCTGCTTCCGAAGCAGCTATGTATTCCGCTTCACACGTAGATCCCGCCACGACGCTCTGCTTGGAACTGCACCAACTGACAGCTCCACCGTTCAATAAAAATACATATCCGGTTTGTGACTTAGAGTCATCCGGATCAGTGTCAAAGCTAGAATCGACATAACCGTTTACGACGAGCTCTTTGTCACCTCTATATACGAGAAACATATCCTTAGTCCTTTTCAGGTATTTCAGGATGTTCTTGACCGCTGTCCAGTGATCCATTCCTGGATTACTTTGGTACCTCCCTGCTATACTTATAGCAAGGCACACATCAGGTCTGGTACACATCATTGCATACATGATAGATCCTATGGCTGAGGCATAGGGAATGACTTTCATTTTCTCTCTATCTTCTGCAGTGGTCGGGCATTGAGTCTTACTCAACTTCATACCTTGTAATACAGGCAAGAACCCTTTCTTTGACTGATCCATTTTGAACTTCTTCAAAATCTTATCAAGGTATGTGCTTTGTGAAAGTCCAATTAAGCGTCTTGATCTATCTCTATAGATCTTGATGCCTAATATATAAGCAGCTTCACCGAGGTCTTTCATTGAAAAACTCTTATTCAAGTACCCTTTTATGCTATCCAGAAATTCTATATCATTTCCAATCAACAATATATCATCTACATATAATATTAGAAATGCTACAGAGCTCCCACTCACTTTCTTGTAAATACAGGCTTCTCCAAAAGTCTGTATAAAACCATATGCTTTGATCACCTCATCAAAGCGTATATTCCAACTCCGAGATGCTTGCACCAGTCCATAGATGGATCACTGGAGCTTGCATACTTTGTTAGCACCTTTTGGATCGACAAAACCTTCTGGTTGCATCATATACAACTCTTCTTTAAGATATCCATTCAGGAATGCAGTTTTGACATCCATTTGCCAGATTTCATAATCATAAAATGCGGCAATTGCTAACATGATTCGGACAGACTTAAGCATCGCTACAGGTGAGAAAGTCTCATCGTAGTCAACTCCTTGAACTTGTCGAAAACCTTTCGCAACAAGTCGAGCTTTGTAAACAGTAACATTACCGTCTGCGTCGGTCTTCCTCTTGAAGATCCATTTATTTTCGATGGCCTGCCGATCATCGGGCAAGTCAACCAAAGTCCACACTTTGTTCTCATACATGGATCCCATCTCAGATTTCATGGCTTCAAGCCATTTTGCGGAATCTGGGCTCATCATCGCTTCCTCATAGTTCGTAGGTTCATCATGGTCTAGTAACATGATTTCCAGAACTGGGTTGCCGTACCACTCTGGTGCGGAACGTACTCTGGTTGATCTACGACGTTCAGCAGAAACTTGATCCGAAGTTTCATGATCATCATCATTAACTTCCTCACTGATTGGTGTAGGAATCACTGGAACAATTTTCTGTGATGTACTACTTTCCAATCCGGGAGAAGGTACAATTACCTCATCAAGTTCTACTTTCCTCCCACTCACTTCTTTCGGAAGAAACTCCTTTTCTAGAAAGGATCCATTCTTAGCAACGAATATCTTGCCTTCGGATCTGTGATAGAAGGTGTACCCAACAGTCTCTTTTGGGTATCCTATGAAGACACATTTCTCCGACTTGGGTTCGAGCTTATCAGGTTGAAGCTTTTTCACATAAGCATCGCAGCCCCAAACTTTAAGAAACGACAACTTTGGTTTCTTGCTAAACCATAGTTCATAAGGTGTCGTATCAACAGATTTAGATGGTGCCCTATTTAATGTGAATGCAGCTGTCTCTAAAGCATAACCCCAAAACGATAGTGGTAAATCGGTAAGTGACATCATAGATCGTACCATATCCAATAAAGTACGGTTACGACGTTCAGAAACACCATTACGCTGTGGTGTTCCGGGTGGCGTGAGTTGTGAAACTATTCCACATTGTTTCAAATGAAGACCAAACTCGTAACTCAAATATTCTCCTCCACGATCAGATCGTAGAAACTTTATTTTCTTGTTACAATGATTCTCTACTTCACTTACCGATTTACCACTATCGTTTTCAAAATTTTCCTACGATCACGCAAGATCTATCTACTAGATGCATAGCAACGAGAGGGGAGAGTGTGTCTACGTACCCTCGTAGACCGGAAGCGGAAGCGTTTATCAACGCGGTTGATGTAGTCGTGCACCTTCACGATCCGTCCCGATCTAGTACCGAACGTACGGCACCTCCGCGTTCAGCACACGTTCAGCTCGATGACGTCCTCGCCTTCTTGATCCAGCAAGACGGGCGAAGTAGTAGATGAGTTCCGGCAGCACGACGGCGTGGTGACGGTTGTTGATGAAGAATAATCTCTGCAGGGCTTCGCCAAGCACTACCGAAACTAGACGTAGGATAAACTAGAGGGTCGGGGTTGCCGGCACACGGCTTGGTGTATCTTGATGTGTCTTGGGTGCTAGCCCTACCCCTCTATTTATATGTTGAGCCCTGGGGTCGAAACTTGGAGCAAAAGCCTCCTCAAAGTCGGTTTTGCCCGAAAGGAAAGAGTCCCACTCGGACTCCAGGGCTAGACGCCAGGGTTCCCGGCGTCTACCCCCTAGACGCCAGGGTTCCTGGCGTCTAGCCTCTGGTCTCCGCAAAACTTTCTTTTGCACTTTCCTAAAGCCTCGTGGGCTTTCCCCTTTGGCCCAAATAAAGTGTTCTCGTACCCAAACATTTCGGGAAACATCCGGAACCCCTTCCGGTGAATTCCGGAACCCTTCCGGAGGTCAAACACTATTATCCCATATATTAATCTTTATCTCCGGACCATTCCGGAGTTCCTCGTCATGTCCGTGATCACATCCGGGACTCCGAATAACATTCGGTCACCAACATACATAACTCATTTAATATTATATCGTCAACGAAACGTTAAGCGTGCGGACCCTACGGGTTCGAGAACTATGTAGACATGACCGACACATCTCTCCGGTCAATAACCAATAGCGGAACCTGGATGCCCATATTGGCTCCTACATATTCTACGAAGATCTTTATCGGTCGAACCGCATAACAACATACGTTGTTCCTTTTGTCATCGGTATGTTACTTACCCGAGATTCGATCGTCGGTATCTCTATACCTAGTTCAATCTCGTTACCGGCAAGTCTCTTTACTCGTTCCGTAACACATCATCTCGTGACTAACTCATTAGTCTTTTTGCTTGCAAGGCTTATTATGATGTGTGTTACCGAGAGGGCCCAGAGATACCTCTCCGACACTCGGAGTGACAAATCCTAATCTTGATCTATGCCAACACCACGAATACTTTCGGAGACACCTGTAGAGCATCTTTATGATCACCCAGTTACGTTGTGACGTTTGATAGCACACAAGGTGATCCTACGGTATTCGGGAGTTGCATAATCTCATAGTCATAGGAACATGTATAAGTCATGAAGAAAGCAATAGCAATAAAACTAAACGATCATAGTGCTAAGCTAACGGATGGGTCTTGTCCATCACATCATTCTCCTAATGATGTGATCCCGTTGATCAAATGACAACTCATGTCTATGGTTAGGAAACATAACCATCTTTGATCAATGAGCTAGTCTAGTAGAGGCATATTGGGACACTCTGTTTGTCTATGTATTCACACATGTACTAAGTTTCCGGTTAATACAATTCTAGCATGAATAATAAACATTTATCATGATATAAGGAAATACAAATAACATTATTATTATTGCATCTAGGGCATATTTCCTTCAGTCTCCCACTTGAACTAGAGTCAATAATCTAGATTACAAAGTAATGATCCTCACACCCATGGAGTCCTGGTGTTGATCATGTTTTGCCCGTGGAAGAGGCTTAGTCAACGGGTCTGCAACATTCAGATCCGTATGTATTTTGCAAATCTCTATGTCTCCTTCCTTGACTAGATCGCGGATAGAATTGAAGCGTCTTTTGATGTGCTTTGTTCTCTTGTGAAACCTGGATTCCTTCGCCAAGGCTATTGCTCCAGTGTTGTCACAAAAGATTTTCATTGGACCCGATGCACTAGGTATAACACCTAGATCGGATATGAACTCCTTCATCCAGAATCCTTCATTTGTTGCTTCCGAAGCAGCTATGTATTCCGCTTCACACGTAGATCCCGCCACGACGCTCTGCTTGGAACTGCACCAACTGACAGCTCCACCGTTCAAAAAATACATATCCGGTTTGTGACTTAGAGTCATCCGGATCAGTGTCAAAGCTAGAATCGACGTAACCGTTTACGACGAGCTCTTTGTCACCTCCATATACGAGAAACATATCCTTAGTCCTTTTCAGGTATTTCAGGATGTTCTTGACCGCTGTCCAGTGATCCACTCCTGGATTACTTTGGTACCTCCCTGCTAGACTTATAGCAAGGCACACATCAGGTCTGGTACATAGCATTGCATACATGATAGATCCTATGGCTGAGGCATAGGGAATGACTTTCATTTTCTCTCTATCTTCTGCAGTGGTCGGGCATTGAGTCTTACTCAACTTCATACCTTGTAATATAGGCAAGAACCCTTTCTTTGACTGATCCATTTTGAACTTCTTCAAAATCTTATCAAGGTATGTGCTTTGTGAAAGTCCAATTAAGCGTCTTGATCTATCTCTATAGATCTTGATGCCTAATATATAAGCAGCTTCACCGAGGTCTTTCATTGAAAAACTCTTATTCAAGTATCCTTTTATGCTATCCAGAAATTCTATATCATTTCCAATCAACAATATGTCATCTACATATAATATTAGAAATGCTACAGAGCTCCCACTCACTTTCTTGTAAATACAGGCTTCTCCAAAAGTCTGTATAAAACCATATGCTTTGATCACCTCATCAAAGCGTATATTCCAACTCCGAGATGCTTGCACCAGTCCATAGATGGAACGCTGGAGCTTGCATACTTTGTTAGCACCTTTTGGATCGACAAAACCTTCTGGTTGCATCATATACAACTCTTCTTTAAGATATCCATTCAGGAATGCAGTTTTGACATCCATTTGCCAGATTTCATAATCATAAAATGCGGCAATTGCTAACATGATTCGGACAGACTTAAGCATCGCTACAGGTGAGAAAGTCTCATCGTAGTCAACTCCTTGAACTTGTCGAAAACCTTTCGCAACAAGTCGAGCTTTGTAAAAAGTAACATTACCGTCTGCGTCGGTCTTCCTCTTGAAGATCCATTTATTTTCGATGGCCTGCCGATCATCGGGCAAGTCAACCAAAGTCCACACTTGGTTCTCATACATGGATCCCATCTCAGATTTCATGGCTTCAAGCCATTTTGCGGAATCTGGGCTCATCATCGCTTCCTCATAGTTCGTAGGTTCATCATGGTCTAGTAACATGATTTCCAGAACTGGGTTGCCGTACCACTCTGGTGTGGAACGTACTCTGGTTGATCTACGACGTTCAGCAGAAACTTGATCCGAAGTTTCATGATCATCATCATTAACTTCCTCACTGATTGGTGTAGGAATCACTGGAACAATTTTCTGTGATGTACTACTTTCCAATCCGGGAGAAGGTACAATTACCTCATCAAGTTCTACTTTCCTCCCACTCACTTCTTTCGAAAGAAACTCCTTTTCTAGAAAGGATCCATTCTTAGCAACGAATATCTTGCCTTCGGATCTGTGATAGAAGGTGTACCCAACAGTCTCTTTTGGGTATCCTATGAAGACACATTTCTCCGACTTGGGTTCGAGCTTATCAGGTTGAAACTTTTTCACATAAGCATCGCAGCCCCAAACTTTAAGAAACGACAACTTTGGTTTCTTGCTAAACCATAGTTCATAAGGTGTCGTATCAACGGATTTAGATGGTGCCCTATTTAATGTGAATGCAGCTGTCTCTAAAGCATAACCCCAAAACGATAGTGGTAAATCGGTAAGTGACATCATAGATCGTACCATATCCAATAAAGTATGGTTACGACGTTCAGAAACACCATTACGCTGTGGTGTTCCGGGTGGCGTGAGTTGTGAAACTATTCCACGTTGTTTCAAATGAAGACCAAACTCGTAACTCAAATATTCTCCTCCACGATCAGATCGTAGAAACTTTATTTTCTTGTTACGATGATTCTCTACTTCACTCTGAAATTCTTTGAACTTTTCAAATGTTTCAGACTTGTGCTTCATTAAGTAGATATACCCATATCTGCTCAAATCATCAGTGAAGGTCAGAAAATAACGATACCCGCCGCGAGCTTCAACACTCATTGGTCCACATACATCAGTATGTATGATTTCCAACAAATCTGTTGCTCGCTCCATAGTTCCGGAGAACGGAGTTTTAGTCATCTTGCCCATGAGGCATGGTTCGCAAGCACCAAGTGATTCATAATCAAGTGATTCCAAAAGTCCATCATTATGGAGTTTCTTCATTCGTTTTACACCAATATGACCTAAACGGCAGTGCCACAAATAAGTTGCACTATCATTATTAACCTTGCATCTTTTGGTTTCAATATTATGAATATGTGTATCACTACAATCGAGATCCAATAAGAATAGACCACTCTTCAAGGGTGCATGACCATAAAAGATATTATTCATAAAAATAGAACAACCATTATTCTCTGATTTGAATGAATAACCGTCTCGCAACAAACAAGATCCAGATATAATGTTCATGCTCAACGCTGGCACCAAATAACAATTATTTAGGTCTAATACTAATCCCGAAGGTAGATGTAGAGGTAGCGTGCCGACGGCGATCACGTCGACTTTGGAACTATTTCCCACGCGCATCGTCACCTCGTCCTTAGCCAATCTTCTTTTAATCCGTAGTCCCTGTTTCGAGTTACAAATATTAGCAACCGAACCGGTATCAAATACCCAGGTACTACTACGAGCATTAGTAAGGTACACATCAATAACATGTATATCACATATACCTTTGTTCACCTTGCCATCCTTCTTATCCGCCAAATACTTGGGGCAGTTCCGCTTCCAGTGTCCAGTCCCCTTGCAGTAGAAGCACTCAGTTTCAGGCTTGGCTCCAGACTTGGGTTTCTTCGTGGAAGTAGCAACTGTTTTGCTATTCTTTTTGAAGTTCCCTTTCTTTCCCTTGCCCTTTTTCTTGAAACTAGTGGTCTTGTTAACCATCAACACTTGATGCTCCTTTTTGATTTCTACCTCCGCAGCTTTGAGCATAGCGAAGAGCTCTGGAATTGTCTTTTGCATCCCTTGCATATTATAGTTCATCACAAAGCCTTTATAGCTTGGTGGCAGTGATTGAAGAACTCTATCAATAACACTATCCTCGTCAACTTTGCAACCAAGTTGAGTCATATGATTGTAGTACCCAGACATTCTGAGTAAGTGTTCACTGATAGAACTATTCTCCTCCATCTTGCAGCTGTAGAACTTATTGGAAATCTCATATTTCTCAATTCGGGCATTTGCTTGAAATATTAACTTCAACTCCTGGAACATCTCATATGGTCCATGACGTTCAAAATGTCGTTGAAGTCCCGGTTCTAAGCCGTAAAGCATGGCACACTGAACTATCGTGTAGTCATCAGACCGCGATTGCCAGACGTTCAAAGCGTCCACATTAGCGGGAGGGGGCTTGTCACCTAGCGGTGCTTCAAGGACATAATTCTTCTGTGCAGCAATGAGGATAATCCTCAGGTTACGGACCCAGTCCGTGTAATTGCTACCATCATCTTTCAACTTAGCTTTCTCTAGGAATGCATTAAAATTCAAAGGAACGGTAGCACGGGCCATTGATCTACAACAACATAGATATGCAAAAACTATCAGGACTAAGTTCATGATAAATTAAAGTTCAATTTAATCATATTAATTAAAGAACTCCCACATAGATAGACATCCCTCTGGTCATCTAAATGATCACGTGATCCAAATCAACTAAACCATGTCCGATCATCACGTGAGATGGAGTAGTTTCAATGGTGAACATCTTATGTTGATCATATCTACTATATGATTCACGCTCGACCTTTCGGTCTCCAGTGTTCCGAGGCCATATCTGCATATGCTAGGCTCGTCAAGTTTAACCCGAGTATTCTGCGTGTGCAAAACTGGCTTACACCCGTTGTATTTGAACATAGAGCTTATCACACCCGATCATCACGTGGTGTCTCGGCACGACGAACTTTCGCAACGGTGCATACTCAGGGAGAACACTTATACCTTGAAATTTAGTAAGGGATCATCTTATAATGCTACCGTCGTTCTAAGCAAAATAAGAAGCATAATAAGATAAACATCACATGCAATCAAAATATGTGACATGATATGGCCATCATCATCTTGTGCTTTTGATCTCCATCTCCAAAGCACCGTTATGATCACCTTCGTCATCGGCGCGACACCTTGATCTCCATCGTAGCATCGTTGTCGTCTCGCCAACTATTGCTTCTATGACTATCGCTACTACTTAGTGATAAAGTAAAGCAATTACATGGCGATTGCATTTCATACAATAAAGCGACAACCATATGGATCCTGCCAGTTGCCGATAACATTACAAAACATGATCATCTCATACAAAACCGTATAACTCATCATGTCTTCACCATATCACATCACAACATGCCCTGCAAAAACAAGTTAGACGTCCTCTACTTTGTTGTTGCAAGTTTTACGTGGCTGCTACGGGCTTAGTTAGAACCGTTCTTACCTACGCATACAAAAACCACAACGATGTTTCGTCAAGTATGTGCTGTTTTAACCTTCACAAGGACCGGGCGTAGCCACACTTGATTCAGCTGGAGTGAGAGAGACAGACACCCGCCAGTCACCTTTAAGCAACGAGTGCTCGTAACGGTGAAACCAGTCTCGCGTAAGCGTACGCGTAATGTCGGTCCGGGCCGCTTCATCTCACAATACCGCCGAAGCAAAGTATGACATGCTGGTAAGCAGTATGACTAGTATCGCCCACAACTCATTGTGTTCTACTCGTGCATATCATCTACGCATAGACCTGGCTCATGATGCCACTGTTGGGGAACGTAGTATTTTCAAAATTTTCCTACGATCACGCAAGATCTATCTACTAGATGCATAGCAACGAGAGGGGAGAGTGTGTCTACGTACCCTCGTAGACCGAAAGCGGAAGCGTTTATCAACGCGGTTGATGTAGTCGTGCACCTTCACGATCCGTCCCGATCTAGTACCGAACGTACGGCACCTCCGCGTTCAGCACACGTTCAGCTCGATGACGTCCTCGCCTTCTTGATCCAGCAAGACGGGCGAAGTAGTAGATGAGTTCCGGCAGCACGACGGCGTGGTGACGGTTGTTGATGAAGAATAATCTCTGCAGGGCTTCGCCAAGCACTACAAAAACTAGACGGAGGATAAACTAGAGGGTCGGGGTTGCCGGCACATGGCTTGGTGTATCTTGATGTGTCTTGGGTGCTAGCCCTACCCCTCTATTTATATGTTGAGCCCTGGGGTCGAAACTTGGAGCAAAAGCCTCCTCAAAGTCGGTTTTGCCCGAAAGGAAAGAGTCCCACTCGGACTCCAGGGCTAGACGCCAGGGTTCCCGGCGTCTACCCCCTAGACGCCACGGTTCCTGGCGTCTAGCCTCTGGTCTCCGCAAAACTTCCTTTTGCACTTTCCTAAAGCCTCGTGGGCTTTCCCCTTTGGCCCAAATAAAGTGTTCTCGTACCCAAACATTTCGGGAAACATCCGGAACCCCTTCCGGTGAATTCCGGAACCCTTCCGGAGGTCAAACACTATTATCCCATATATTAATCTTTATCTCCGGACCATTCCGGAGTTCCTTGTCATGTCCGTGATCACATCCGGGACTCCGAATAACATTCGGTCACCAACATACATAACTCATTTAATACTATATCGTCAACGAAACGTTAAGCGTGCGGACCCTACGGGTTCGAGAACTATGTAGACATGACCGAGACATCTCTCCGGTCAATAACCAATAGCGGAACCTGGATGCCCATATTGGCTCCTACATACTCTACGAAGATCTTTATCGGTCGAACCGCATAACAACATACGTTGTTCCTTTTGTCATCGGTATGTTACTTGCCCGAGATTCGATCGTCGGTATCTCTATACCTAGTTCAATCTCGTTACCGGCAAGTCTCTTTACTTGTTCCGTAACACATCATCTCGTGACTAACTCATTAGTCTTTTTGCTTGCAAGGCTTATTATGATGTGTGTTACCGAGAGGGCCCAGAGATACCTCTCCGACACTCGGAGTGACAAATCCTAATCTTGATCTATGCCAACACCACGAATACTTTCGGAGACACCTGTAGAGCATCTTTATGATCACCCAGTTACGTTGTGACGTTTGATAGCACACAAGGTGATCCTACGGTATTCGGGAGTTGCATAATCTCATAGTCATAGGAACATGTATAAGTCATGAAGAAAGCAATAGCAATAAAACTAAACGATCATAGTGCTAAGCTAACGGATGGGTCTTGTCCATCACATCATTCTCCTAATGATGTGATCCCGTTGATCAAATGACAACTCATGTCTATGGTTAGGAAGCATAACCATCTTTGATCAATGAGCTAGTCTAGTAGAGGCATACTAGGGACACTCTGTTTTGTCTATGTATTCACACATGTACTAAGTTTCCGGTTAATACAATTCTAGCATGAATAATAAACATTTATCATGATATATGGAAATACAAATAACATTATTATTATTGCCTCTAGGGCATATTTCCTTCAGATCCCATGATATTTCCTCTTCCTCTATGTATTGGATTGATGTACTCACTTGTCTTTATCTAGTATAATCCCCGAGACCAAGGTGACAGCGGTCTATTGGACATGGATTAGAAGAATATTTTCATGAGTGATTTCCTCTTTTGTGTGTTGATTGAAGATTGAGAGTCTCTTGGTGCTTGTCTTTGACTATCCTTGAGATATGTTGTGGTGATTGTGGTACTCTCTTTGGATGGCCGCGGTGACATTGGGAAATCCATAGATTGAGAATTACGAACTTTGAGGTGTGCTTTTGTAGCCCTACATAATTCTCGTCCTCTCTTGACCACAAAGGAATGACCTCCGAGTGCGTCTCCATTGCATGTTTTATGGGAAATATCATGTGATTCGATTATGTTAATGTTATTGGGAGTTGCCACTAGTGAAAGTATGATCCCTAGGACTTGTTTCCACCATTGCAATACCATTTGTGCTCATGTTTACCACTTGTTTGCTTGCTGCACTTTTTATTACAGATTTATATTACTTTGCTTTGCCACTCCTATCATCCATAATTTACCATCTCTTCGCCGAACTAGTGCACCTATACATCTGACAAGTGTATTAGGTGTGTTGGGGACACAAGAGACTTCTTGTATCTCGATTGCAGGGTTGCTTGAAAGGGGTACGTTCAACCTCCACTTCCCTGAGTTCGATAAACCTTGGGTTACTCACTTAAGGGAAATTTGCTGCTGTCCTACAAACCTCTGCTCTTGGAGGCCCAACACTGTCTAGAGGAATAGAAGCGTGTAGTAGACATCACTTGGTACCCTTGAGCTTGTTCCTCTTGGGTGCTTGGCCGCCCTAGACGGTTGAGGTCACCTCGGAGCCATATTCCATGTGGTGAAGCTTCGTGGTGTCTGATACGTCTCCAACGTATCTATTTTATTTATTGTTCCATGCTATTATTTATGATGTCTTGGATGTTTAATGGGCTTTGTCATACACTTTCACATCATTTTTGGGACTAACCTACTAACCCAAGGGCCCAGTCCAGATTGCTGTTTTTTGCCCGTTTCAGGGTTTTGCAGAAAAGGAATATCAAACAGAGTCCAAACGGAATGAAACCTTCGGGAGAGATATTCCATGTGGTGAAGCTTCGTGGTGTCTGATACGTCTCCAACATATCTATTTTTTTATTGTTCCATGCTATTATTTATGATGTCTTGGATGTTTAATGGGCTTTGTCATACACTTTTATATCATTTTTTGGACTAACCTACTAACCCAAGGGCCTAGTCCAGATTGCTGTTTTTTGCGTGTTTCAGGGTTTTGCAGAAAAGGAATATCAAACAGAGTCCAAACGGAATGAAACGCACGGGAGACTTGAGAACCACGTCAGGGGAGCCACAAGGTGCCCATGAGGGTGGGGGGGCGCCCCCCTTCCCAGTGCGCACCCCCTGCCTCGTGGGCCCCTCGAGCGTCCCCCGGTGTCCTCCTTCCTCCTATATAAGTCTACGTACCCCGAAACCATCGGAAACAGAGAGAAAACCCTAATTCCACCGCCGTAACCTTCTGTTCCCATGAGATCCCACCTTGGAGCCTGTTCTGGAGCTCCGCCGGAGGGGGATCCATCACGAAGTGCTTCTACATCATCATCATCACCCTCACCATGAGTTGTGAGTAGTTTACCACAGACCTTCGGGTCCATAGCTAGTATCTAGATGGCTTCTTCTCTCTCTCTGGATCTCAATACAAAGTTCTCCTCGGTCTTCGAGGAGATCCATTCGATGTAATCTCTTTTTGCGATGTCTTTGTCGAGATCCGATGAATTGTGAGTTTATGATCAAGATTATCTATGAGAAATACTTGGTTCTTCTCTGAACTCTTTATGTGTGCTCATAATATCCTTGCAAGTCTCTTCGAACTATTGGTTTGGTTTGGCCTACTAGATCTAATGTTCTTGCAATGGGAGAAGTGCTTGGCTTTGGGTTCAATCTTGCGGTGTCCTTTCCAAGTGACAGTAGGGGCAGCAAGGCACGTATTGTATTGTTGCCACCGAGGATAAAAATATGGGGTTTATATCCTATTACTTGAGTTTATCCCTCTACATCATGTCATCTTGCTTAATGCGTTACTCTGTTCTTATGAACTCAATACACGAGATGCATGCTGGATAGCAGTCAATGTGTGGATTAATAGTAGTAGATGCAGAATCGTTTCGGCCTACTTGTCTCGGACGTGATGCCTATATATAATGATCATGCCTAGATAGTCTCATAATTATTCGCTTTTCTATCAATTGCTCGATAGTAATTTGTTTACCCGCCGTAGAATATCACTATCATGAGAGAAGCCAATAGAGAACACTATGGCCCCCGGGTCTATTATCAACATATCAATCTACATCTACTTTACTTTTTCCGCTTTTACTTTCTTTTCTTATATCCAAAAATACCAAAAATATAAACTATCATCTCTATCAGATCTCACTTTTGTAAGTGACCGTAAAGGGATTGACAACCCCTTATCGCGTTGGCTGCGAAGTTCTTATTTGTTTGTGCAGGTGCGAGGGACTCGTGCATGGTCTCCTACGGGATTGATACCTTGGTTCTCAAAAAATGAGGGAAATACTTATGCTACTATGCTGCATCTCCCTTTCCTCTTCGAGGGAATACAACGCAAGCTCGAGAAGTAGCAAGAAGAATTTCTGGCGCCGTTGCCGGGGAGGCTTACGCAAAAGTCACATACCAAGTACCTATCACAAACCCTTATCCTTCGCATTACATTTTTGCCTCTCGTTTTCCTCTCCCACACTTCATCCTTGCCGTTTTATTTGCCCTTCTTCTGCCGTGTGTTTATCGTTCGCTTGCTTCTTGTTTGCTTGTGTGTGTTGCTTGCTTGCCCTCATGTCTGACATGGGGGACGATTTTATCGAGAAGGGTAGTAATGTCGAGGGCATTGTCTATGTTGACCCCCCGGATGAAACTACCACTTTACATATTAAGAAGTTCCGGGTTGGTAGTGGTAATATCATTGGAAAAGGAGTTCAAGACTTCTTTACTTGTGCCGGTGCTTTGCCCACTATGCGTGGCTCTATTCTTCACAGAACTAGTAGCCTTGCGGGATGCTGTATCTATGCTTATAGTTGAAATTGAAAGGCAATTTGTCCATATGCATCCCTGTATTCAGAGAATCTTTTTGGAGTTTTCCAATATTGAGCATTCTTCTGTTAAGCGTGCAGCTACTATCTTTTTGGCTCATGAATTTAGATTTATCATGAAAGAGGCCAAAGAAATCTTTTCTCATTACGGAGTAGATGTCGGCCGACCTCCCATAGAGGCTATCTTATTTAATCAAGAAGACATAAAGCGATTGAGATCTCCTGATCATGTTGCTTTCAATGAAAACCTTAGAAAAAGGTTCCTACCGATATCTTGGTTGATAGAATTTCTGAGATGAATGATGATTTTCCTATTCAAAACAATGGTTCAGGCTTCTCCCTTGAGCGAAGGCTTATGACCTTATGCCAAAGGAACGCCTATAACGATGAATTGGTTATTCATTACAAAGGGCCAAAAGAGGAACCTATTCCTCCCGAGATTGATGTGGGGGACTTTTGTCCCATTAAATTTAGCCCTTTTGACTACTTTTGCTTGCCCCAAAGGAAACTTTCTGCTGAACATAGGGAATATGAGATGAGCTTTCGCGACATATCGTATCATTATGGCATTCCCTAGATCTATCCATGTATCGAGCCTAGCTAGGGCGTAAAACGATAACGCTTGTTGGGAGGCAACCCAATTTTATATATTTTTTGTTTTTGCTGCTGTTAGGGAATAAATATTGCATCTAGATTCTGTTTAGATGTGGTTTTGTGTTTTGTTTAGTGTTTGTGCCAAGTAGAACCTTTGGGAATACTTGTGTGAAGTTTATGTGATCTTGCTGTAAAAAACAGAATAGTTAGTGCTTGCTAGAATGGTCATCAGATTTTACTGGAGCGTGCTATTTAGTTGATTCTTTTTTCATATGATTAATAGACAAATTCCTCAAGTTTGCCAATTTAGTTTGAATTTTTTGGAGTTACATAAGTATGCGAAACCTGCAGATTAGTACAGGCTGTTCTGTTTGTGACAGATTCTGTTTTTCGTGTGTTGTTTGCTTATTTCAATGCATCTATGACTAATATTGGGAGGTATGAACCATAGAGAAGTTGGAATACAGTAGGTTTAACACCAATATAAACAAAGAATGAATTCATTGCAGTACCTTTGAGTAGTGGTTTGCTTTCTTATACTAACGGAGCTTACGAGATTTTTGTCTAAGTTTTGTGTTGGTAAGTTTTCAAGTTTTGAGTATTGCTTTGATGGACTATGGAACAAGGAGTGGAAACAACCTAAGCTTTGTGATGACCATGGCACCCCAAGGTAAAATTCAAGGACAACCAAAAGCCTAAGCTTGGGGATGCCCCGGGAAGGCATCCCCTCTTTCATCTTCATCCATCGGTAACTATACTCGGAGCTATATTTTTATTCACCACATGATATGTGTTTTGCTTGGAGCGTCTTGTATAATTTGAGTCTTTGCTTGTTAGTTTGCCACAATTATCCTTGCTGGACACACCTATTTGACAGAGTTAAATATGGCCTAGGAATTGATAGAACACTCTATGTGCTTCACTTATATCTTTTGAGTTGAATAGTTTTTGCTCTAGTGCTTCACTTACATTTTTTAGAGCACGGTGGTAATTACATTTTGAAGAAATTGTTGAATTCTAATGCTTCAATTATATCCATTTGAGAGTCTATTAAAACATCATGGTAATGTGTTTAGGCTATAAAACTAGTCTTCAGATGATAGACATCCAATATCAATGTAGTAAAAACTTTCACACTAAGTGCATTGAATATGATGAGAAGTTGGAAGCCTGAAAAATATTTTGAGATATGAGGATAGTGATATTAGAGTCATGCTAGTGGAGTTATTATGAAATTGAGAAGTACTTGTGTTAAGGTTAGTGATTCCCGTAGCCTGCACGTATGGTGAACCGCTATGTGACAAAGTTAGAGCATGAGGTATTTGTAAAGTGCCAACCTTTGTGTGGAAGTCGGGGGCGCGCAATGGTTAACTCCTACCAACCTCCCCCCTAGGAGCATGCGTTCATTGCTTTGTTTTGATGACTCGTAGATTTTTGCAATAAGTATATGAGTTCTTATTACTAATGTTGAGTCCATGGATTATACGCACTCTCACCCTTCCACCATTGCTAGCCTCTCTTGTACCGCGCAACTTTTGCCGGTACCATACACCCACTATATATCCTTCCTCAAAACAGCCACCATATTATTCCTCAAAACAGCCACCATACCTACCTATCATGGCATTTCCATAGCCATTCCGAGATATATTGCCATGCAACTTTCCACCGTGTCGGTGTACAAAAAGAGGGGCACACTTTTTGTACCCCTATGACTGTGCACGGGCAGTATGAGCTACGGGACCACCACACCAAGCACAGCAGGGGAGGTGAGCCAAGGTAAGACCGAAGCACGATGTAATTGGAGCAACGCCAAGAACAAGACCACGAAGAGCAAAGGGACGAAGCGGCTTCCCCCGGCAAGGACTTTTCAGCAGCCCTGGCAAGACCCTTGCCGGGGCCGGCTCGGGCAACCCCGGCAAGACCCTTGCCGCGACAGCTCGCCCCACGCCTACGGAGCGGATCACCCTTGAGTCCACTGCCCCCATGGGGCAAAGATTCGGGAGATATCCCCATGGTGGCATGCAGATCTTTGTGAAGACATTCAAGGACAAATACACACACTAAGAGGACGACGACCCTTGGCGGGATCCCAGCCAGGGAGGACCACAAGGCCTCCGGCAAGCACCTTGCCAGGGATGACAGCACGCACCATGGCAAGACCCTTGCCGAGGGCCCCGGCAAGGCACTTGGCGAGGATGCCCGCAGGGCCACCGTCAGACCCGCACCAACTTAGTTTCCACCGCCCATGCAGCTGCCGACCCAATCAGCTGGGCAGGCTCCTATGTGGCAACATGCATATCTCCGTGGAGACCCGCCGTTGCGCCACCTCAGCTACCTGCCTACCTACATGGCGCCTTAGACACCGCTGGCCACGGCACGTGTCGACACAAGGAGGAGCGGCGACGGACAAGACGGACGTCTCCCCTCGTCCCCGATAAAGCGAGGACACCTAAGCTAAGCGCATTAAATGTGCTTTGTCTTGTTATGCGAGGGATAACCTCGCATCACTGTACCCTTTCCACCTCCTGTGTGCCACTATGGCAACCCCTTTTTCCTATAAAAGGAGGCCCGAGGCGACGAGGAGAAGGATTCGGCTTTTTGGAACTCTTCACGACTCTTTTGGAGCTCCTCACTAGCTGAAGAACACAAACATATAATCCACCAAAGCAGGAGTAGGGTTTTACGCATCTTTGCGGCCCGAACCTGGGTAAAGGAACCGTGTGCTAACTTTTAGATCCGCTCTTCTCTCAACCCCGCGCCCCGCAACCTTAGTAGGGATTCTTGTGATCCCATAGGTGTCGATCCAAATACGCCGACATCTTTGGCGCGCCAGGTAGGGGGGCACATTTATGAGAATCGGCTCTAGCAGTTAGTTCGGCGCTCCTTCATCATCATGGCGCCCAAGAAGAAGACGACGGTAGCGGTTGGCCAGTTGGAGGCCGGACAGCCCGTCCCGACGTGGGCGAGCAGCGGACCGGTCGCGGAAAGGACCCGGGGCGCTGCTCGCGAACACCAACGCCGTCCCAGCAGCCGAAGCCTGGGAGGTGGCGATGTTTGTGCGCCCTGTAACGGGCCGCACACCGCCAATTCCAAAGATGGAGCCAGGCCCTTCGCGGGTGGCGCAGGGCCTTCCAAGGTCGCTGCCGCATCACCCGGAAGGGACGCAAGGGCCTCCAGAACTCCCACGCCGGTGCCAACAGCGCGGTCCTCTCAAGCAGCGCGGGACGAACGGCGTCGCCACCCCGAAGATCCCGGTCATCGCCATGGGAAGAGCCCCGAGCGCCACTGCCGGGACGTAGAAGACCTGCCCGCCCGCCGGGGCACTGGTGGAGACGGTATGCGACCGCGGGATCGTGATGGGGCTCCTCCTGACACGGTCAGGGGTCGAAGCGCGTCGCGGTCCGTACAGGCTTCGCTACCGTTGACCCCAACCGAAGCCCTGGCGCGCGCGCAGTTGCTCCTCGACTTTCCTCCCGTTACGGGGAAACTCGACGAATGGAGAGCCACCATCCGAAGCCTTGTCGCAATCGCCAACAAGGATGAACCAAACCTAGCGGAGCTCCCGGGTCGACGCTCCGATGGAGTCCCACGCACCGGCGGCGGGAGGGCCGGGAGCGCCGTGGCTATAGTACACTCGCCTCCTCCACGCCCGTTGCCGTGTGTGTCGACTCGCCGGGATGTCGCGGGCGACGCCATCTCCATAGCGTCGTCCGACCCGCGGACCCACGGCAACCAGCGTCAAGTTCTTCAGGAGCGAGCCCATGAAGACGCTCGAACCACCATCGAGCGCCGACGCGGAGCACGCCACCAATCAGACAGGCGAGCGGGGCCTGCTATGGACCGCCCAGCACCAGAGAGCCCTGGAGGTCTACCTTACGAGGTAGGTTGTCCGGCATTTACCCGTGAGCTGCGGCAGTTCCAGTGGCCCTCTCACCGCACCTTCAAGCCTGACGTTGGCGAGAAGTACAACGGCAAGACCCACCCGTCGGAGTTCCTCAGCATCTACACCATTGCGATGCAAGCTGCTGGGGCCCACGACCTTAAGGTGCTTGCGAATTACTTTCCGTTGGCTCTTAAACCTAATGCCATGTCGTGGTTGATGCATTTGCCAGTAGACTCCATTTCCTCCTGGTCCGACTTGTGCCATGAGTTTGTTGGCGCCTTTACCGGAGGTCACCAGGCCCTTGGCCAAGCGAGTGACCTGCACGTCATACCCCAGAAGGAAGGCGAGAGTCTACGCAAGTACATACAGAGGTTCAGCCGGATACAGTACAATATCCCCGATGTTCACCCTGCCGCCATCATCAGCGCGTTCCATCAGAACGTGCGTAACCGCAACATGCGTGAAGAGCTGGCGATGACCTAGGTGAAAGATGTGGCAGAGCTCTATGTTCTTGCTGACAGATGTGCCCGGGCTGAAGAGGGAAGGAAGTACCCTAGCGAAGATGCCGGCGCAGAAACCGACTCTTCGGACGATGATACTACCACCCCGGCGAAGAAGGGCCGGAACCGTAACAGGAAGCGCAAGGGTAAAGCCATGCTTGCCGTCGAGGGATCTGATGACACCAGCTCCGCCAAGAAAACCAAGGCGGGTGACCCTGGCAAGGAAATTGCTGGGTGTGTCGCCTGTCGGGCCTTGGCGGCTGCCGAGAAGCTAGGAAACTCCGGCAAACGGTACTACAAGATCCATCGCACCAAGGGCCATGATCTCCAGGACTGCCGAAAGGTTGAGCTCCTTGCTGAGAAGCAGAGGGCTGAATATGAGAGGCGGGACAAGGAGAAGGGCCCGGATAGGGCTGAAGGATCCGGCAAGAAGCGTGACGGCCAAGCGGGCCGTCGCGTCAAGGATAAACAGCAGGAGAGGCCCGCCCGGGGCCGTGACAGAAGGCCCGAAGACAACGATCGCGAGGAGGATGACGAGTCCGGCGACCAAGAATTTCAGAAAGCTACGGAGGCCATGTGCGTCGACGGCGGCGCCTCGCTGCATACTTCTCACCGCCAACTTAAACAGTGCGCGCGTGAGATTACAGCGGCAGAGCCATCGTCTGGCGCCCAAAAGCCGCTGAAGTGGTCCAGCAAACCTATCATCTTTGACGCTAAGGACCACCCTGATCGCACTACTGTGGTCGGGTGCTTGCCATTGTTGGTTTCACCAACAATACGCAACCTCAAGGTGACAAAGATGCTAGTTGATGGCGGGTCTGGTCTGAACCTACTCTCGCCCACCGTGATTGAGAAGCTGCAAGTTCCTGATGGAGACCTCTAAGAGACGAGCACATTTCAGGGGTTCAATCCAGGGAGAAGCCAACCAAAGGGGAAGGTCACGCTACCCGTGACTTTTGGAAGTGATCTGAACTATAGGACGGAGAGGATTGTGTTCGATGTTGCCAAGATCCCCTTGCCCTACAATGGGATCCTTGGCCGCCCAGCGCTGGCCAAGTTCATGGCAGCGTCACACTACGCCTACAACACCCTGAAGATGCCAGGACCTGTGATGATCATCACCATCCCCTCAGATAAGAAGGATGCGCTGATCTGCGCTGACCAACTGTACCAGCAAGAGGTTGCAGCAGCTGCCGCTACGAGGGCACTTGCTCCTGCCACTAGAGCCCCGGGAGGGAAGAAGAAGAAGACCGGCGAGACCTCGGGCACCCACTCCGGCAAGCGCACCTCTTCGGAGTGCTGTGCTCCCGTCGAGGGCATGCCAGAGAGCTCCACCGGAAAGAAGAAGACCGGTGAGACCTCAGACACCCACTCCGGCAAGCGCACCTCTTCGGAGTGTCGCGCTCCCGTCGAGGTCGTGCCGGAGAACTCCACCGGCAGAAACAAGAAGTCCCGGGCCACGCTGCCGGCAACCAAGAGGGCTTCCGTCAAGGAGGACGGCACATGAGGGGCTTTCACCATAAGCTCCTTCCTTGACGACAAATACGAAGACGCGATCGTCACCTTCCTACGGGCGAATGTCGACGTGCTTGCATGGAAGAAGAAGACCGGCGAGACCTGGGCACCCACTCCAGCAAGCGCACCTCTTTGGAGTGATGTGCTCCCGTCGAGGGCGTGCCGGAGAGCTCCACCAGAAAGAAGAAGACCGGTGAGACCTCAGACACGCACTCCGGAAAGCGCACCTCTTCGGAGTGTCGTGCTCCCGTCGAGGACGTGCCGGAGAACTCCACCGGCAGAAACAAGAAGTCCCGAGCCACGCCGCCGGCAACCAAGAGGGTTTCCGTCAAGGAGGACGGCACAGGAGGGGCTTTCACCATAAGCTCCTCCCTTGACGACAAATAGGAAGACGCGCTCGTCACCTTCCTGTGGGTGAATGTCGACGTGTTTGCGTGGCAAGCATCCGACATCCCCGGCGTTCCCAATGAGGTGATTGAGCACCACCTTGCTGTCTGTCCTCATGCGCGGCCCGTCAAGAAGAAGGTCAGGAAGCAAGCTTTGGAACGGCAAGAGTTCATCACAGAGGAGATCCGGAATTGGAAGCTGCGGGTTTGGTAAGAGGAGTGCTCCATCCAACGTGGTTGGCCAATCCAGTGGTAGTTTGCAAGGCAAATGGGAAGTTGAGGTTGTGTATTGATTACACAGATATCAATAAAGCTTGTCCCAAGGACCCCTTCCCGCTGCCGCGCATCGACCAGATTGTTGACTCCACGGCTGGGTGTGACCTGCTGTCTTTCCTCGATGCCTACTCCGGCTACCACCAGATCTTCATGGCAAGAGAAGACGAAGAGAAGACAGCATTCATCACCCTGTATGGTACGTATTGTTTCGTACAAATGCCTTTCGGGTTGAAGAGTGCTGGCTCGACATTTGCAAGGGCAGTCCAGATTGGTTTTGAACCCCAGCTCCATAGAAATATGGAGGCTTATATGGATGATATAGTGGTAAAAACCAAGAAAAGGGCAACCCTTATACCGGATTTACAAGAAACATTTGTCAACCTACGCAAAATCAACCTCAAGCTGAACCCTGAGAAGTGTGTCTTCGGCGTCCCGTCCGGCAAGCTCCTCGGGTTCTTTGTGTCGCAGCGTGGGATAGAAGCCAATCCAGACAATATCAAAGCTATTGAGCAGATTCATCTCCAAGTCTGCCGAGCGCGCCCTCCCCTTCTTCAAGATTTTGAAAAAGGTAGGGCCGATGGAGTGGACGCCAGAAGCTGAAGCAGCGTTACAAGATCTGAAGAGGTATCTTTCCTCCACGCCAATACTAGTGGCGCCTAGGCCACAAGAACCGTTGCTGCTATACTTAGCGGCGACGAACCAGGTGGTTAGCGCCGCACTAGTGGCGCAAAGAGAAATTGATGACGGGGTCATAACAGCGACAGAGCGTGGTGCCGCTGGCGCAGAGACGACACGGCCGGTTGAAGTGCAGCCAAGGAAGAAAATGATGCAGCACCCGGTCTACTTTGTTAGAGCCCTCTTGCAGGGGGCTAGATCAAGGTACTCTGGTGTGCAGAAATTGCTCTTCGGCCTTCTCATGGCCTCGAGAAAGCTGCGTCACTACTTCCAGGCGCACGAGATCACTGTCGTCACTCGCCTCCCTCTACAACGGATATTGCACAATCCAGATGCAACGGGAAGGATCGTAGAGTGGGCACTGGAGCTGTCCAGCTTTGGCCTCAAGTTTGAAAGAACCTCGACGATTCAGAGCCGAGTCCTGGCAGAGTTCGTCGCAGAGTGGACCGTAACGCCTGATGAAGAAATCCAGGAAACTGCTCTCCCCGGCAAAGAGGCAAGTTGCAACTGGATCATTTACTTTGATGGAGCTTTCTCCTTGCAGGGCGCCGGGGCTGGCGTACTGCTGGTCGCGCCCACTGGAGAGCACCTCAAGTACGTGGTCCAGATGCACTTCCCCAGGGAGGTATCAACGAACAACACTGCTGAGTACGAGGGGCTGCTTGCTGGTCTTAGGATCACGGTAGACCTCGGAATCAAGAAGCTCATTGTCAGGGGCGACTCGCAGCTTGTCGTCAAACAAGTCAACAAGGATTACCAGAGCCCGTTGATGAAGGCCTACGTCGATGAAGTGAGAAAATTGGAAGAGCGCTTTGATGGTATACGGGCGGAGCACGTTCCCCGAACGGAGAACGACATCGCCGATTACCTGTCAAAGCGCGCTGCCTCAAGCTACCTGTGGAACCAGGTACCTTTGTGCTTCAGCTTTCTCAGCCATCCGTCGATCCATCAACAGAGCAGAACAAGAGGAGGAAATCAGGGCCCGGGAAGTACTTCCCGCCGAGCTCCCCAGAGCCGCCGGCAAGGATGTTGCCGGAGACACTGAGCCCGCCACAGGACGACTAGCTCCGGCGGAGCGTCAAGCTCCGGCGGAGCGTCAAGCTCTTGCCGCCGAGACAGCCGCTCCCTTGGCGGAGGAAAGGCCTTTGGTCCTCGCCGTCGAGCCCAGGCTCCAGCGTGGGTGCAGTATACCCTCCAGACTGGGGAACATCCTGAGGAGCAGGAAGAAGCGGAGAAAGTAGCCCGTCGGTCTGCTATGTACCAGTTCGTCGATGACGTCCTGTACAGAAAGAGGCCGAATGGCGTGAAATTGAAGTGCATCCCTCGAGAGGAAGGACTGGAGCTGTTGGCAGAGATACATGGAGCCATATGTGGATCCCACATAGGATCAAGAGCCCTTGCCGGCAATGCATTCCGGCAAGGCTTCTTCTGGCCCACTTCCCTCCAGGATGCGACGGCACTGGTCACCAGGTGTGAAGCGTGCCAGTTCCATTCAAAGAAACTTCATCAACCAGCTCAAGCCCTTCAAACCATCCCTCTCTCCTGGCCCTTCTTGGTCTGGGGGCTCGACATACTGGGCCCTTTCCCCCTCGCCGTCGGGGGCTTTGAGTACTTGTACGTTGCAATCGACAAGTTCACAAAGTGGCCAGAGGTGGAGGCAGTAAGGAAGGTCACAAATCAGTCAGCCATCAAGTTCTTCAAGGGACTAGTGTGCCGTTTTGGTGTGCCCAACAGGACCATCACCGACAACGGCACACAGTTTACAAGCCGCACCTTCAAGCAATATACTCAAGACCTCTGCAGCAAAGTCTGTTTCACTTCCATTGCTCACCCCCGAAGCAATGGTCAAGCTGAGAGGGCAAATGCCGAAGTGCTGCGAGGATTAAGGACAAAGACCTTTGACAGGCTGCACAAGAGCGGGAGGCGCTAGATTGATGAGTTGACGGCGGTTCTTTGGTCGATCAGAACGACGCCAAATCGAGCCACCGGCCAGACACCCTTTGCCCTGATATATGGGGAAGAAGCAGTTCTCCCCACTGAACTCATATACGGGTCACCTCGAGTGCTCGCTTATGACGAGCTTGAGCAAGAGCAACTGCGCGAAGACGAGGCAATGCTCCTTGAGGAAGATCGTCTTCGGGCGGCTGTGAGAGCAGCACGCTACCATAGCCGCAAGGTCCGCGCCCAAAGCTTTGAGGAAGGCGACCTTGTTCTCCGGCGCGTTCAATCGGCCAGGAATACGAACAAGTTGACGCCAAAGTGGGAAGGCCCTTGTCGGGTAATACGAGTCACCAGGCCTGGCGCAGTCCGCCTGGAGACCGAGGATCCCGTTCCGGTGAGCAATTCCTGGAACATTGAGCATCTTCGCAAGTTTTACCCATAAGGCGCGGCTTGCCGGCCCCCCAGGGAAGCCACCCTTTTGTACAAGCCTTGCTGGCAAGGCATGTGACCCTTTGTACAAAGCCAGGAGCAGACCCTGAGAATAAATAAATGAAGCGCTGGCGCCCTAAGTTATAGCATGCATGCTGAGTCGAGTCTCGTCCTTGGTTAGGGTTGATAGTCCTTAGCGGCGGCTAACCCCTAGCTTAGAGGTCGAGTTTGCATCTCTTTGTCTTTCGTCTATCTCCTTTGGTTCATAGGACGCACACACATCCTTGCCGAGGCCATTTGGGAGAAGAAAGAGGAACATGTCAACATCAAGGCCCCGGCAAGCTAGTGTTGCCAGAGGCTACAAGAGCAAAGATTCGACCACGGCTAGCCAGGGTTGGCGGGGGCTGCAGCTTCAGATAAGTTCTTCATCCCCTATCATGCATTCCATTATGGACTGAGGTATGTGAAATCTCGTTCTTTTCCTTAAGTTACCGTGCTCCCATAACTCTAGGCCCTAGGGCTCGTTCCTGGGACTAAGTTTGGTCGTAGTCGCAGCAGCAAAATGGTGAGACGAGGAGCCTAAGACCACTTCATCCCTGCCTCCGCCAAGGGCTTGAGAAAGGTCGAGCGAAGTAGGAAGACGGCAAGGCCTGTTGCCGGGCAAGAAAATGTTTATCTTAGAGATATCAGGGATTTATTTCCTGTTGTGGGTTCTACCTGCGAACAAATGACCCGGCAAACATTCCTTTTTCATTAAAAACATTCCACTCAGGTACAGTCCATAGGGAATGAAAAACATGAACAAGGAGGTTACAAGTTTTAAAGTTAACAGCTGCCCGAAGGCTGACAGACTAAAAAGAGAACAGATGCCCATAATGCCTTTCTTGTCCCTCTCCTCAGGGGGTAGGTCAAGGAGGCGAGAAGGGCAAAAGGAGCGCCTAGGCGAGCTACGGGTGGCAGAAGACACCAAGAGGATATCTCGGTGGCCGTCCAAGGGCTGGACGGTGATGACTGCGCCGAGGGCAGAGCTCGAAGACGAGGCGGCAGGACGTCAGTACGCGTCCAAGGCGTCGGTGCCCGCATACTCTGACATGACGACCTTGCCGCACGCCTTCTTCCTCTTCCTCTTCCGCAGCCTCCCTATGCCAGCCGCCAAGGAGACGGCAACGAGAAGTTCAAGGAGCCGGCGACGCGGATGATGGGGTCGCCAGTGCCACCAGGAGCGGCGCCCGACACCTAGTCGGACCCGTCATCCTACCGTCCACCGCCCTCATCGTCGCTGCCGCTGTCCTCCTCGTCACCCTCATTCGAGGAGGAGTCTTCGTCATCGGAGGAGCTCTCCACGTAGCACCTTGCGCGAGTCCCGAAAAGCCCGAAGACCTTGACGGAGAGATGGCCGTCCTCCATCAGCTTGAAATGGAGGGTGAGCCCATCCGTCAGGCTGTGGACACGGGCGAAAGTCTTCCATCCTTGACAAAGATACATCACATGAGGAGTGGGAAAGTCGACGCGGACCCGCATGCCGCTAATCCCGCAGCCCCTCATGTGCAGCCGCAGTGACTCCGGCAGATTCACCTCCATCTCCCGCGCAAATGGGGTCGGGAGACGAAGACGACGGCGTGGCGGCCGCCGCAGCCTGACGAAGAACTCGCAAGGGTCATCCCCAATGTGGCCTTCCATTGGAGGAGGGGCTGCAGGCGGGGGCAAGGCCGGCGGACCGCCCCGTCCTCCTCTTCCCCGAGCGCCCCGGCCTCGCCCCCTCCCTCTTCCCCTCGTGGACGGCTCTGCCACCACAGGTGCAGGGGAAGGAGGGACGCGTTGTCGAGCGGCGACCCTCGCCGCCACCGTTGAAAAGCCGGGATTTCCTCTCTCCATGGCGAACAAAAGAGAGGAGCAGAAGCTGAAGGAGAAAGAAGATGGAGGAATGTGGGGCGCCGTCCCTTCCCTCCGCTCTTTATAAAGGGGGCGGGACTGGGGCTCGACCGCCCTGCTCGGCCAATCAAGACACAGAAGGCGAGGGAACCGGGACCGACCCGCCGCCCCAACCAGCGACGGCTCGGTTTCCCGCCTCCACCGTTCGCCACCTCAAGCGCATGGAGGACACGTGGCAAATGTGCAGAACCGAGGGGCCGGGTGAGGTGACCTCTCCCCACCCCGTGATCGTGGGGAATGGACGCCTAGACGACCGCGCCTCGGCCCCATTCAGTAAATGGGCCGCGCCTTCACGCCTCCCCCCGTGTACGGGGAAGGCGCGAAGCCGCCTCCTTTCGCATTTACTGCAACGTGACGCATGCCTGCGGAAACCGCCCCACGCATGCCGCCCACGTCACGCACGCCCCTCCACCTCGCGTCGTGCACGCGGGTCGTGGGAGGCGCAGCGCGCGGAAAATTTTACCACGGTGAAAACCGCCCCGCCTGCCCGCGCACCATTCTGGGCCTGGCCCAACAACGCGTCGCGCTCATGTGTGGCCCTGGCCCGGGGGCTCCTGTCGGTGTACAAAAAGAGGGCACACTTTTTGTACCCCTATGACTGTGCACGGGCAGTCTGAGCTACGGGACCACCACACCAAGCACAGCAGGGGAGGTGGGCCAAGGTAAGACCGAAGCGCGATGGAATTGGAGCAACGCCAAGAACAAGACCACGAAGAGCAAAGGGACGAAACGGCTTCCCCCAGCAAGGTCCTTGCTGGGAGCCGGTTTCAGCAGCCGTGACAAGACCCTTGCCGGGGCTGGCTCTGGCAACCCCAGCAAGACCCTTGCCACGGCAGCTCGCCCCACGCCTAGGGAGCGGATCACCCTTGAGTCCACTGCCCCCATGGGCCAAGGATTCGGGAGATATCCACGTGGTGGCATGCAGATCTTTGTGAAGACATTCAAGGACAGATACACACACTAAGAGGACGACGACCCTTGGCGGGATCCCAGCCAAGGAGGACCACAAGGCCTCCGGCAAGCACCTTGCCGGGGATGATAGCAGGCACCATGGCAAGACCCTTGCCGAGGGCCACGGCAAGGCCCTTGCCGAGGACGCCCGCAGGACCACCGTCAGACCCGCACCAACTGAGATTCCACCGCCCATGCAGCTGCCGCCCAAACAGCTGGTCAGGCTCCTGCGTGGCAACATGCAGATCTCCATGGAGACCCGCCGTTGCTCCACCTCAGCTACCTGCCTGCCTACATGGCGCCTCAGGCACCGCTGGCTAGGGCGCGTGTCAAGACAAGGAGGAGCGGCAACGGACAAGATGGACGTCTCCCCTCGTCCCAGATAAAGCGAGGACACCCTAAACCCTAAACCCTAATCCCCGATAACCTCGCATCACTGTACCCTTTCCACCTCCTCTGTGCCACTGTGGCAACCCCTTTTTCCTATAAAAGGAGGCCCAAGGCGGCGAGGAGAAGGATTCGGCTTTTTGGAACTCTTCACGACTCGTTTGGAGCTCCTCACTAGCTGAAGAACACAAACATATAATCCACCAAAGCAGGAGTAGGGTTTTACGCATCTTTGCAGCCTGAACCTGGGTAAAGGAACCGTGTGCTAACTGTTAGATCCGCTCTTCTCTCAACCCCGCGCCCCGCAACCGTAGTAGGGATTCTTGTGATCCCGTAGGTGTCGATCCAAATACGCCGACACATTGCTCCGTTCATATGACACGCATCATATTGTCATATTGCCATGCATGTTCATGTAGTTGACATCGTACTTGTGGCAAGTCCACCATGCATAATTTTTCATACATGTCACTCTTGATTCATTGCACCTCCCGGTACACCGCCGGAGGCATTCATATAGAGTCATACTTGTTCTAGTATCGAGTTGTAATTCAATGTAAGTGTGATGATCATCATTATTAGAGCATTGTCCCATGGGAGGAAAGGCTAAATCAATAAAGCAAAAAGAAAAAAAAGGGGCAAAGGCCAAAGAAAAAAAAAACAAAGTCCCAAAAAAAGAAAAAAAGGGACAATTGCTACTATCTTTTTCCACACTTGTGCTTCAAAGTAGCACCATGTTCTTCATGATAGAGAGTCTCATGTTTAGTCACTTTCACATACTTCTGGGAATTTTCATTATAGAACTTGGCTTGTATATTCCAACAATGGGCTTCCTCAAATGCCCTAGGTCTTCGTGAGCAAGCAAGTTGGATGCACACCCACTAGTTTCTTTTGTTGAGTTTTCATACATATTTAGGTCTAGTGCATCCGTTGCATGGCAATCCCTACTCACTCACATTGATATCTATTGATGGGCATCTCCATAGCCCGTTGATATGCCTAGTCGATGTGAGACTATCTCCCTCCTTTTTGTCTTCTCCACAACCACCTCTCTATTCCACCCATAGTGCTATCTCCATGGCGCACGCTCATGTATTGCGTGAAAGTTGAAAGGTTTGAAAGAATAGAGTATGAAAACAAGTGCTTGGCTGAAATCGGGGTTGTCCATGATATGAATATTTTGTGTGATGAAGAGGGAGCATAGCCAGACTATATGATTTTGTAGGGATGACTTTCTTTAGCCATAGTATTTTGAGAAGACATGATTGCTTTGTTAGTATGCTTGAAGTATTATTATTTCTTTTGTCAATATAGACTTTTGTCTTGAATCTTTCAGATATGAACATTCATGCCTCAATTAGGGGAATTATGATGAAAAACTATGTTGGTTAGCATTCCACATCAAAAATTATGTTTTTATCATTTACCTACTCGAGGACGAGCAGGAATTAAGCTTGGGGATGCTTGATACGTCTCCAACGTATCTATAATTTTTGATTATTCCATGCTATTATTTATGATGTTTTGGATGTTTAATGGGCTTTGTTATACACTTTGATATTATTTTTGGGACTAACCTACTAATCCAAAGGCCCAGTCCAGATTGCTGTTTTTTGCCAGTTTCAGGGTTTTGCAGAAAAGGAATATCAAACGGAGTCCAAACGGAATGAAACCTTCAAGAGAGATATTTTTGGAGAAAATCACGCACAGCAGACTTGAGAACCATGGAGTAGGGGCCACGTGGTGCCCACGAGGGTGGGGGTGCCCCCCTAGGACGCGCCCCCTGCCTCGTGGGTCCCATGTAAGGCCCCCGGTGCCCTCCTTCCCCCAATACAAGCCAAGTTCTATTACGAAAATTCCCACTAGTATATAAAGTGACTAAGCATGAGACTCTCTACAATGAAGAACATGGTGCTACTTTGAAGCACAAGTGTGGAAAAAAAGATAGTAGCAATTGTCCCTTTTTCTTTTCTTTTTCTTTTTTTTCTTTTTTTCCTTTTTATGGGCCTTTCTTTTTTTTCTTTTTTTTTTGCGCAGGGGCTTTATTGATTTAGCCTTTCCTCCCATGGGACAATTCTCTAATAATTATGATCATCACACTTTCATTACAACTCGATACTACAACAAAGTATGACTCTATATGAATGCCTCCAGCGGTGTACCGGGATGTGCAATGAAACAAGAGTGACATGTATGAAAAGTTATGCATGGTGGTGCCACAAATACGATGTCAACTACATGATTATGCAATGGCAATATGACAAAATGACGCGTGTCATATGAACGGGATAGTGGAAAATTGCATGGCAATATATCTCGAAATGGCTATGGAAATGCCATGATACGTAGGTATGGTGGCTGTTTTGAGGAATAATATGGTGGCTGTTTTGAGGAAGGATATATAGTGGGTGTATGGTATCGGCGAAAGTTGCACGATATAAGAGAGGCTAGCAATGGTGGAAGGGTGAGAGTGCGTATAATCCATGGACTCAACATTAGTCATAAGAACTCATATACTTATTGCAAAAATTTACGAGTCATCAAAACAAAGCAATCAACGCATGCTCCTTGGGGGGAGGTTGGTAGGAGTTAACCATCGCGCGCCCTCGACCTCCACACAAAGGTTGGCACTTTACAAATACCTCATGCTCTAACTTCGTCACATAGCAGTTCACCATACGTGCATGCTACGGGAATCACTAACCTTAACACAAGTATTTCTCAATTTCATAATAACTCCACTAGCATGACTCAAATATCACTATCCTCATATCTCAAAACAATTATCAAGCATCCAACTTCTCATCATATTCAATGCACTTAGTGTGAAAGTTTTTACTACATTGATATTGGATGTCTATCATGTGAAGACTAGTTTAATAGCCTAAACACATTACCATGCTGTTTTAATAGACTCTCAAATGAATATAAGTGAAGCATGAGAGTTCAAGAATTTCTTTAAAATATTATCACCACCGTGCTCTAAAAGATGTAAGTGAAGCACTAGAGCAAAAACTATTCAACTCAAAAGATATAAGGGAAGCACCTAGAGTGTTCTAACAATTCCTCGGCCATATTCAAATCTCTCAAATAAGTGTGTCCAGAAAGGATGATTGTGGAAAACTAACAAGCAAAGATTCAAATTATACAAGACGCTCCAAGCAAAACACATATCATGTGGTGAATAAAAATATAGCTCCAAGTATAGTTACCGATGGATGAAAACGAAAGAGGGGATGCCTTCCCGTGGCATCCCCAAGCTTAGGCTTTTGATTGTCCTTGAATTTTACTTGGGGTGCCATGGGCATTCCCAAGCTTAGGCCCTTGCCACTCTTTGTTCCATAGACCATCAAAGTAATACTCAAAACTTGAAAACTTCACAACACAAAACTTAGGAAAAAATTCTCGTGAGCTCCGTTAGTATAAGAAAACAAACCACTACTCAAAGGTACTGCAATTAATTCATTCTTTGTTTATATTGGTGTTAAACCTACTATATTCCAACTTCTCTATGGTTCATACTTCACAATATTACTCATAGATGCATTGAAATAAGCAAACAACACACGAAAAACAGAATCTGTCACAAACAGAACAGCCTGTACTAATCTGCAGGTTTCGCATACTTATGTAACTCCAAAAAATTCAAACTAAATTGTTAAACGTGAGGAATTTGTATATTAATCATCTGCAAAAAAATAATCAACTAAATAGCATGCTCCAGTAAAATCTGCTCACCATTCTAGCGGGTGTTAACGATTCTGTTTTTCACAGCAAGATCACATAAACTTCAGACAAGTCTTACCAAAGGTTCTACTTGGCACAAACACTAAACAAAACATGGAACCACATCTAAACAGAAGCTAGATGCAATATTTATTCCCTAACATCAGCAAAAACAAAAAATATAAAATTGGGTTGCCTCCCAACAAGCACTATCGTTTTACGCCCCTAGCTAGGCACGATACAAGATAGATCTAGGTATTGCCATCTTTGGAAGGCAATCCATAAGTGGCTCTAATAATAGATTCATATGGTAATTTTATTTTCCTTCTAGGAAAGTGTTCCATGCCTTTCCTTAACAGAAATTGGAATCTAATATTTCATTCCTTCATATAAATAATTGCACCAATCGTTCTAAGGAACGGTCTACCAAGAATAATAGGACATGAAGGATTGCAATCTATATCAAGAACAAATGAAATATACGGGCACATAATTCCTATTGGCAACAATAAGAACATCATTTAATCCTTCCCATAGGTTTCTTAATAGTGGAATCTGCAAGATGCAAATTTAAAGAACAATCATCAAGCTCATGGAACCCTAGCAAATCACACAAAGTTTTTGGGATAGTGGAGACACTTGCACCCAAATCACACAAAGCATAGCATTCATGATCTTTTTTTATTTTAATAGTAGGTTCCCACTCATCATAAAGCTATCTAGGGATAGAAACTTCTAACTCAAGTTTTTCTTCATAAGATTGCATCAAAGCATCAACTATGTGTTTGGTGAAAGCTTTATTTTGACTATAAGCATGTGGAGAATTTAGTTCGGATTGCAACAAGGAAATACAATCAATCAAAGAGAAATTATCATAATTGAATCCCTTGAAATACAAAGTAGTGGGTTCATCACTATGCAAAGTTTTAATCTCTTCACTACCACTTTTAACAATTTGAGCATCAAGATCTAAAATCTCTGAATCATTGGGACACCTTAAAGCAGAATCATCTCCAATCCTATCTTCATCAAGATTTATACTAAAAAACAAGGATCTAATGGGAGACACATCAATAACTTTCAAATCTCCATCTTTATTTTCATGATAACTAGAATAACACACTTTAATATAATCATCCCTTTTAGCACGCATCGTAGCGGTTCTTTCTTTGCATTCATCAATGGAAATTCTCATGGCTTTGAGAGACTCATTGATATCATGCTTAGGTGGGATAGATCTAAGTTTCAAAGAATCAACATCAAGAGTAATTCTATCGACACTTCTAGCTAATTCATCAATCTTAAGCAATTTCTCTTCAAGCATAGCATTGAAATTCTTCTGCGAGATCATAAACTCCTTAACACTAGTTTCAAACTAGGAAGGCAACTTTCCATAAGATTTGTTGTAGGAATTACCATAATTATTAGAGGAATTACTAGGAAAAGGCCTAGGATTAAAATTCCCTCTATAAGCATTGTTACCAAAATTATTCCTACCAACAAAATTCACATCCAAAGATTCATTGTTATTTTCAATCAAAGTGGACAAAGGCATATCATTAGGATCAGAAGAAGCACTCTTAGCAGCAAATAATTTCATAAGTTCATCCATCTTTCCACCCAAGACACTAATTTCTTCAATAGCATGAACTTTTTTACTAGTAGATCTTTCGGTGTGCCATTGAGAATAATTAACCATAATATTATCTAGGAGTTTGGTAGCTTCTCGTAAGGTAGTTTCCATGAAAATGCCTCCTGCGGCCGAGTCTACAACATTTCTAGAAGCAAAATTCATGCCAGCATAAAAGTTCTAAATAATCATCCATAGATTCAAACCATGTGTAGGGCAATTACGTATCATTAATTTCATTCTCTCCCAAGCTTGTGCAACATGCTCATGATCTAGTTGCTTAAAGTTCATAATATCGTTTCTAAGAGAGATGATCTTAGCAGGAGGGAAATACTTAGAGATAAAAGCATCTTTGCACTTATTCGACGAATCAATAATATTTCTAGGCAAAGAGGAAAACCAAGTTTTAGCACGATCTCTAAGTGAAAACAGAAATAACCTCAATTTAACAATATCGTTATCTGTATCCCTTTCCTTTTGCATATCACACAAATCAACAAAGTTGTTTAGATGGGTAGCGGCATCTTCACTAGGAAGGCCGGAGAATTGATCTTTCATGACAAGATTCAACAAAGCAGCATTGATCTCACAAGATTCAGCATCGGTAATAGGAGCAATCGGAGTGCTAATAAAATCATTATTGTTGGTATTGGAGAGGTCACACAATTTGGTATTGTTCTGAGCCATAGTGACAAGTAAGCAATCCAACACACACGAGCAAATAAGAAGCAAGCAAACGATAAACACACGACAGAAGAAGGGCAAATAAAATGGCAACGGTGAAGTGGGGGAAAGGAAAACGAGATGCAAAAATGTAATGCGAAGGATAAGGATTTGTGATAGGTACTTGCTATATGACTTTTGCGTAAGCCTCCCCGGCAACGGCGCCAGAAATTCTTCTTGCTACTTCTCGAACTTGCTTTGTATTCACTCGAAGAGGAAAGAGAGATGCAGCACAGTAGCGTAAGTATTTCCCTCAGTTTTTGAGAACCAAGGTATCAATCCAGTAGGAGACCACGCGCGAGTCCCTCGCACCTTCACAAACAAATAAGAACTTCGCAGCCAACGCGATAAGGGGTTGTCAATCCCTTTACGGTCACTTATGAAAGTGAGATCTGATAGAGATGATAGTTTATATTTTTGGTATTTTTGGATATAAGAACAGAAAGTAAAAGCGGAAAAAGTAAAGTAGATGCAGATTGATATGTTGAGAATAGACCCGAGGGCCATAGTGTTCTCTCGTGGCTTCTCTCATGATAGCGATATTCTACAGCGGGTAAACAAATTACTATCGAGCAATTGATAGAAAAGCGAATAATTATTAGACTATCTAGGCATGATCATTATATATAGGCATCACGTCCAAGACAAGTAGACCGAAACGATTCTGCATCTACTACTATTACTCCACACATCGACCACTATCCAGAATGCATCTAGTGTATTGAGTTCATAAGAACAGAGTAACGCCTTAAGCAAGATGACATGATGTAAAAGGATAAACTCAAGCAATATGATATAAACCCCATCTTTTTATCCTCGATGGCAACAATACAATACGTGCCTTGCTACCCCTACTGTCACTAGGAAAGGACACCGCAAGATTAAACCCCAAAGCCAAGCACTTCTCCCATTGCAAGAACTATAGATCTAGTAGGCCAAACCAAACCAATAATTTGAAGAGACTTGCAAGGATATTATAATCATACATAAAAAGTTCAGAGAAGAACCAAATATTTCTCATAGATAATCTTGATCATAAACCCATAATTCATCGGATCTCGACAAACACACCGCAAAAAGAGATTACATCGAATAGATCTCCTCGAAGACCGAGGAGAACTTTGTATTGAGATCCAAAGAGAGAGAAGAAGCCATCTAGATATTAGCTATGGACCCAAAGGTCTATGGTAAACTACTCACAACTCATGGTGAGGCGATGATGATGATGTAGAAGCACTCCGTGGTAGATCCCGCCTCCGGCGGTGCTCCGGAATAGGCCCCAAGATGGGATCTCACGGGAACAGAAGGTTGCGGCGGTGGAACTAGGGTTTTCTCTTCTCCTTTGATGGTTTTGGGGTACGTCGGCTTATATAGGAGGAAGGAGGGCACCGGGGGCCTTACGTGGGACCCATGAGGCAGGGGGCGCACCCTAGGGGAGGCGCCCCCCACCGTCGTGGGCACCACGTGGCCCCTACTCCATGGTTCTCAAGTCTCCCGCGCGTGATTTTCTCCAAAAATATCTCTCCCGAAGGTTTCATTCCGTTTGGACTCCATTTGATATTCCTTTTCTGGAAAACCCCGAAACAGGCAAAAAACAGCAATCTAGACTGGGCCTTTGGGTTAATAGGTTAGTCCCCAAAATAATATATAAGTGTATAACAAAGCCCATTAAATATCCAAAACATCATAAATAATATCATGGAACAATCAAAAATTCTAGATACGTTGGAGACGTATTAGTGACCGCCCCCAAGGGTTGCCATTTGTACGGGTTGGGTGACCTCCCTCAAGGGTCCCTTAGTGGAATCATGGCATCTTGCATTGTGTGAGGGCATGAGGAGATTACGGTGGCCCTAGTGGCTTCTTGGGGAGCATTGTGCCTCCACCCTGCTCCAAACGGAGATTAGCATTCGCAAGGGTGTGAACTTAGGGATACATCATCGTCTCCGCGTGCCTCGGTGATCTCTTACCTAAGCCCTTACTTATGCACTTTACTTTGTGATAGCCATATTGTTTCTTGTCATAAATCTTGCTATCACGTAGTTGTTTATCTTGCTTAGCATAAGTTGTTGGTGCACATAGTTGAGCCTATTTGTTGTATGGTTTGTGCTTGACAAATTAACCGCTAGGTTTATTCCGCATTTGTTCAAGCCTAAACCGTAATCTATTTATATATATAAAGTACTTGACGGGTTAACCAGGGAAAAGATATATGCTAGAAAATCCCATAATAATCAGAAATATCTAACCATTCATTTGGTGGACCCCTGATTCTAAAAAGATAATCACGTATTATATCTAGCTTTGAGAAGAAGAAAAAAAAGATTAAGCTGGTGATGGGCCTCCGCACGTCGCACATCCAGATCCCATCGTACTACTCGATCTCCCAAATCTCCTGATAGTAGATTGTATACATTACTGAATATACATAATGTAACCCTAGAAAAAGAACGCATACACAATACTACCTCCCTTAGATCAAGCCGCTTGCAGCATATAGATAATGTCCGTCTAGGTTTCATGGTTTATTAAATTGAGTCTTGATGTGTGTAATTCATGCGATTAATTTGTGTTTCCGGCCAGCTGCAGGTTGATTAGCCATCGAGGCTAACTTTCCTTGATGTGTACGTGGGTGTATTGGTATTGAGCTAAATGTTGTGTATGCGGGCATGTTCCTAATCGATTGGAATAGATCGGGATAGCTTTGTGCAGCTGGAAACCTGGAGATCGTGTTACAAGAAGGTGCATCCTTGAGAGAAAAATATGTTGCTGGCTATTAAGGTACCTTGTGCATACCCCGGCAAGCGTTCTACAACTATTCATATTTTTCATTGCTACGCACGATTGTTCCTAAAATTTGCTTAGGAGGCAAGCGGAGTAGGAGAAGCGTCTTCACACCCAAGCAGTGTCCATCGTGATTGTGCAATACAATATTATTTTCTTTTTTTGCGGGGTATTATTCGTTTCTCTTAATGTGACATAAAGTTAAATGATTTATTTCAGAGCAATGCAGTTTTTCCTTCACAACTATTCATATTTTTCATTGCTTTTATGTTTGCATTCTACAGTGCAAGCGTACAGGTATTAGTAGCATAAAACTGTCAAGGTTCTTTACTACTGACATGTTAGTTGGCACATAATTGAGTTGAACAATCACCTTGGAATTTAGTTTCTCGTAACGCCAGAACTAAAAATTATGCATTAGGCCAGCGGTTTCTTATTACTGATGTAACTCTTCCTATTGCTACAATTGTTATATATAACTATATTAGAGAATTCCATCAATAAAATATACTGAAAAATATGGTTAGTACTAAATGGTTTGTATGTCCTTAGCCACCCAAAGCTTCTGAAGACTACAATAAGTACTCCCTCCATAAAGAAATATAAGAGTGTTTAGATCAAAATTCTATGATATAACTCCTGCAAAAAAAGTTCTATGATATAACTGTAGATTCCATGCTGATATCAAAACATCAAATGGTCTTCCTTTAAGGTGTCAAAAGAAGCACCCTGTACTTGCCCTACGTGCATTCAACGTAGCTACCATCTAACAGATGGATCCTTATGTGTACTATGAGATGAGTAGTGTGAAGAATGTTAGGTTGTAAAATGTCACCATGAAGTATTGAGAATGGTTTTCTTCTATACCTCTTGCATAGGAAATAAATTGTATGCTCAAGTCATGTACCATACCTGAGGAAAGCCCCCAATGAGCTGTCCTTGCTATTTCGTCGGACTTCTAAATAGAATGCAAATTTATGTACTTGGAGATGTGCAAGTGGATGTTGAAGAGTTTCATTATATTTAGAACATGATATGGTCCTTCAACAAAGTAGAAGAGGCATACTGTGACATATATCATACTACCAATATGCCTATTAATGTGCTAACATGTATGATTACTGCAATTGGATAGAGATGTGTGTTGATTGTTTTCTGCGGCAATACTATTTCAAATCCAGCCAAACAACATATATGTACATTAGAGCTTCTAGAGGGATATAATGTCATTTATGCGCGAGCGCCAACTTAGCTTGTCTTTTATATGTTGTCCTTGAAATATATTGGAAGTGTCACATCCTGTCTCCGTGCCAGTGAGCATTGACACACTTAATATGCACATATACACCTACTTAGAACAATATGACATAATAACAGTGTCAATCCGAAGATAACATAGGTGGATGAGAACGAACAACCTCGCACTTGCCAATGGGACATACACAACCATTTTATATAATTATATTGTTGGTCAAACTTAAATAATATAATGGTGTGGACACTTATATTTTGCAACAAGGCAGTACATGTGATGACATGAAGGAGACATATAATCTATGAACTGGATAAAAGGTAACATAGAGAGTAAATCACTGAGGATAAAGTAATAATATTTATGTTTAAAACTGAAAGATGGTGTCTTAAAAATAACTTAGATAGAAAACTTATTTGATTCGACTATCAATTTAAATGAATGCAAGGATTGGTCAAAATAAAACAGCATGATTATATTTTTGTTCATAGTAGTTCAACATTCCACAAAAATGCAATTTTCATTATAATTTGAAACAATGGTAAATGTGTATCTTAGATATTTCTTTAATAAATGGTCATGTATCTTGGAACTAAGTGAGTAAATGGGACACATACATATCTAGATAAGAAAAACATATTAAATGTCTGCTTGTCATCTGAACGAATTACTTTGTTGTATACATCTAATACCATATACTCCCTCCTTTCCTAAATACAAGTATTTGTAGACATTCCACTATAAACTACATACGGATGTATGTAGGCATATTTTAGAGTGTAGATTCACTCATTTTAATCCGTATGTAGTCCATAGTGGAATCTCGGAAAATACGTATATTTAGGAATAAAGGGAGTTGTACAAACTACAATATCTCAACTCCAGATACAAAATCATGGCCGGCACGAGATCTAAATTCTGATTCTATGTACTAATATAATGCCACACACAAAAGACCGAAAAATTATGTTGATCCAATTTTCAAACACATGCAAAATTAAAGATACAAATGTTGGACATGAACTTTCATTCATCATTCTGAGAAACCATGCAATCTGAAAATAGTTGTCATACCAGAAAAACTTTTTCCATACAAATGTATTTCCATGATTATGTTTTTTATCTATACTTTTTGTTATGTCGTATGTTTTCCTTTAAAAATGGGAAAATGCACAAATGGAATTAATAAACTTTAAATCTTAAGGAGAAGATACCATAGCATATATCATCTAGAGCACAATTTCGCTCACAAGATTTGTTCATTGCAACATAATATGAAATATCTGACAGCTATATCATAAAAATCTTTCAGACCAAATACATCTGTTGCCAAAACTATGTTTGAAAATGATCATATTAATGAATCTGATCACATTTGGTACCAAATTTCTGAAGAAAAATCAAATAATTTGTTCTCATGAAATAAAATTATGAAAATCTAGCCCGCACATCGGGCGGGCCACTCTGCTAGTTATTTTAAAAGCGCCTATTCACCCCCCTCTAGGCGACATCCATGATATTTCAATTGGTATCAGAGTCTCGTCTCTCTTTATAGGACTTAACCGCATAAAGAGTAAGGATGTCGACTAGGGGCTTAGGATTCTCTTACAATCTTAGTTTTGATGGCACAAATTTTGATGTTTGGTTAATTCGCATGCTTAATCTCTTTAGGGTCATGGACCCAAATTTAGAGCGAATTATAGATATGGGGTTTTCTCCTCCAAAGGATCCCCAAAGACTATCTTTAGAGGATGATAAAAACTCTTATCTCAATGCTCAAGCTTCTAATGTGTTTTTCGATGCTCTAAGAAATATAATTATATTTCAACTCATGCTGTTCCAGGATGCTCATGAGTTGTGGACAAAGCTTCAAGATAAATATGGTGTGTCCAAGAATTTTGGGAATGATTGTTCTCCCTCCACCTCCGGCAGTGTCGTCTTCTCAACTTCTTCTACTTGACCTACATGTGGTTTGCCACAAGGTAATGGTATGGTGAGTAGTGGTGTTCATTGCAATGATTATAGTGATCTTATTATTGATGATCCTTCATCGCTTTATTATTGCAATGCTTCGCCTTTGCACTTTAACACTTCGAGCACTCTAAATGTTTCACATGCCTGTGTTAGTAGTTCTTGCATATCATGTAGAAATTGCTTGACCAAATATCATGATGATATGCTTGCTATGTCTCGCATGATAAAAATGCATGTATTTCCTCGAATTGTTGTGCTAACAATGTAGAGGAAATCTAACACCCCATGTAACAATACGTTGCCTTGAATGGTGCTCGGAGGGATCCAACATCATCATCTATTGCATATTGCCTTATGGCTAAGGCTTCAAAGGTATCTCCCACTTTGAATCCCAATATAAATTGTGATGATAGTGATGATGACAAGAATGATGATGATGTTGATAGTGATGGAGATAGAGATAATGTTGCCTCCTTAAAAATTAAGGGGGAAATGATTTTTAAAGCTCTTCATAAGAATAAAATTGCTTGCTCCAACTTCATGGAAATTATGTCCATTGCCATTGAGGGCAAGAAATATATAGAGGAGTTGGAATCTCATATAGAGGAGCATGAGGTCACCATTGAGAAAATGGAAGGTCATGAGCATGATTACACTTATGAGATCGCCGACCTCTCGCAAGCTCTTGAACTTGAACAAACCACCAAGGAATCTCTTGAGGAGACTTTTGCTCTAGAACTATCTAGAATAAAGGAATCCCGTGATAGAGCTCTTGAGGTGGCTAATGATTTTGAAACTAAAAATGAGAAGCTTGAAGTTGCACATGCTAAAATCCTTGAGGATTTTGAGCACCTCAAAATTGGCTCAAGGGTCATTAAGATTGAGCTCATCAAACTCACCGAGTCTCATGCTCATCTTAAAGCTTCATATTCTAAAGAGCTTGCCAAGTTGCCTTCTCCTCTTGTTATTATTGATGATGCTTGTGCTACTAACTCTACATCTTGTGAAGCATCCATTTTGAAGGAGAATGTTGAGCTAAGGGCTCAACTTGAGTTGCTATCTAGAACTTATGGGAAATTGGAAGAAAGTCATGTAAAGCTCACAAGCTCTCATGATGATCTTCTAGTATCCCATAATGTGCTAAAGATAGCTCGTGAGGATATGATTATAAAGGTAACATCTAGTGAGCCTCATGTGGATACTAGCACTACTTCAAGTCAAAATACCATATTGCCATGTGCTAGTCCTCGTAATCCATCTACTCATAACATTGGTACATCTACTTTCCTTGCCTTGTTGCTCTAACAATGAAGCCTATACTTCCTCTAGTACTTGTGTTGCTACTAACCCTGTAGAGGAAATCAAAGAGCTCAAGGACCAAGTCTTTTCTTTGAAGAAATACTTGGAAAAGTGTCATGAAGGGAAGTCCACACTCAACAATATCTTGATTGTGCAAAAATCCCCCAATGACAAAGGTGGACTTGGATTCAACTCCAATAAGAAGAAGAAGTCCATGAGAAACAAGAAGAATGGCCAAGAACTACTCAAGAATCTGGCCAAGATTATTTGCTTCAAGTGCAACATTGAAGGGCATCATGTTAGATCTTTCCCATTGAAGAAGAAGGCCATTAGTGACAAGCAACAAGGGAATAGGCCACAAGTTCAATCTCATGCTCAACCGCAAGTTGAAGAAACTCCACTTCACAAGAAGACTCATGGTAATGCTTCTCATTTTGAGAAATCTAGTGAGAAGAAAGTGAAGAGTAGATGTTGCTACGTATGCCGTGAGAAGGGTCACCTTGACTATTCATGCACTAGTGGTAACTTATCCAACCCAATTATTATTGATGATATCTATTCTCTTGGGAAGGATAAGGTTGGCAATGTGTTTGCCAAGTTTCTTGGGATGCAAAGTGGTGCCAAGAAAAGAACCATTTGGGTAGCCAAGCCTATTGTGACTAACATCTTAGGACCCAACTTGGTTGGGAACCAACTAGCTCAAACGTGATCAATAGGTGTTCTGGAGGGCATTGGAGACTCCCTACATTATGAAAAATTAAGGGGTCTTCAGCATTCATGTTGTCTCAAGCCAAGTCGTTCTGACTATCAAGTATCTATCTTATATCCAACTTTCCTCCATGCGGTAACTGGTGCTTAAATTTTTTACATTGAAAGATACTTGCCCCTTAGCATGTTGTGGTTTTGTACCTTGCATGTGCATGTATATGTTGTGCTTCCAATTTGCTTATCTTGAGAAATCAAGTATGTGTATGTTGGTTTGGACATCATGTACGTGTGTGTAGTGCTTTGAGCCTTGTGCATCTTTTTTGTATCTTAGTTGGCTCTTGTGAGAGATTAATGGAACATCCCATTTTGAGGGAGTGATATGATTTGTGCACCTCACAATCCTATAAATGTGTGTACATGAGGAATACCATCTAGTATTGATATTACAAGATTATCTAGTCTCTATGTGGTATGCCTTCTCATGAGAAATTCAAACTCTATTTTGTCCATTAATTATCTCTTGTTGATTCTCTTTTGCATCTTGTTAAGTCTTTCATTGGTATCACATTATGGGGGAGTAATATACTATGTGTACATTACAAGCCTAGAAAATGTGTACATTTGAGATATTGTCACTTAGAATTGATATTGTAAATTATCTTGTGCCTAGGTGACATGTTAGCTCTACAATTTGCAAATTTGTTTGTGTGTTTGGTGTGGAGATGATGTTGGATATCTTTGCAATCTACCATCGGGAATTATTCCCAAATACTTCTTGTCTCTTGACAATGGGTAATCATTTATGTGGTAGAAGTTATTGATCATCTTTAACTTGGTTTGTGCTTTCGTTTATCTTATTTCTTGCCAAGATTGTGTCAAGTGCCATTGCCTTCCATGCCACTTGTGGATATTGTTGTTTTCTTGATCTTGTCTAGTGTTTTCTAGATATAATGAAAGTGTTGATCCCATCTTGTGCATTTTGTATTCAAATGCAAATTCTCTATACTGCACAAATCTTGGGGGAGCTATCCTATTTTCTATGAAATAATCATCTTGTGATCCATTTCAAGTGTGTGTTGGTGGAAGGCAAGCCGTTTCTTTTTGGTACTTTGTGCCATCATGAAACTTTATAGAGGGCTTGGTTTGTTTGGAACCATCCTCTCTTTTGGGAGTTCGATATCTTTCTTTTTGAGTGTGTCAATGGATATCTCATTCCTTGATTTATCTTTTAATGATATCTTTCAAGTGATGATTTCTCTATTTGGTATCCTATTTTGCTTGGTATTTATTTTTCATTTGGTATCGTTTCTTGAAAGTCTTGAGCATGCATATTTACTTCATGTAGTTTCTTTGGCATGCTTTCTTTCTTTGACCAAATATATAGGGGAAACTCCACCTAGTATCAATTTGGATGAGATGTGCATGAAATTCATTTTAATATATGTATGCACATATGTATGTGAAGTTTGTCATGTGTATTGGTGTTTCTAACTCCTTGGTCCCAATGAGTTTGGGTACCATTTTGTTTGTGTGGTTGTTCTAGGAACAATTGGAGATGCATTGGATGCTCGGCTCACTCACAAGGAAGTGTTGTCACCATGTGCTTATTGGAGTCTAGCTAGGATGATCAATGAACTACTATCTACCTTCAATTGGTATCTTCTACATCATTCCAACGCTATCTCAATAACAAGTATAATCATCTACTTCATGCACACATTTCTTGCATCAACCTTGTATAGGGTGTATCATGGCATGTAATTCATTCTTTCTTGTGATACTTGTTTTCTTTCTCAAAGCATCCCAACAATGATCTCTTGTTGCTTGTGGTGATGTCTTTGATGCTCGTGTTGTTGGAACTCATTTATATAGAATAAGACCATATCTTGCCATGTTCTATGCCTTCAAGAAAATATCTTATTCGTATATTTATGACTTCCTTGTGGATATCTTATTCTTTCCTTTTTGCAACAATTTCGTGTGTACATCCTTCTTTGTGGATTGATATCATCATGATCTTCATCTACCTAGAATCTTATACATTTGCGAGAAGTTTCATATCTAATTGATATCCCCTTCGTTCACGTCCACCTTTTCTTTCTTGTATTATTTCTTTGGTGGCTCCGTGAAGGTGTGTGTCTTGAGTGCAGATCTTATATCGTTGCATCTTGATGCACTCTTTTGTGGTGAAGATCATTTATCTCATGCTTGTCTTGACAAAGCTTGCCATTTAATTGGTATCCCTCGTCTTGATGAGGCTTTCATTTTCTATCTTCACCATGGGTTGTCACAAGCTTGGCTAATATTTCTCTTTTTAGTGAGCTTGTGAACCCATTTGCTTGGTGTGTGTCGGAAGGACATGGCATGCACCTTGTATCTCATCTATTAAAGACTATGTTGATGCTTAATGCTCATCCTTATATTAGTCTTCTCAAGTGCTTTGCCATGACTCACACACATCTTTTTGGTTGAACCTTTTTCCAAGTTGCCTCTTTTATATGTTGCTCAACCATTTGTTTATTGCAAGTGCTAGACTTTGTTTCCTAAATTCTCACTTGCACTTGTTGTGAGTTTCTATTGATTTTCGGGGAGTGATGATCATTTTTTGTGCACTTGGTATCCTAATGCAAATATTTTAAGGAGTGCACAAATCATGGGGAGCTTTACTAGTGTCTTTTAGAACGCTCCGTTGGTTTCTTGCACTTGTCATGAGGTTCTATTGATCTTGGGGGAGTGACGATCCTATTTTGTGCTCGTTGTATCCAATTGCAAAACTAAATTATGCACAAAACAAGGGGAGCTTCTCTAGTTTCTCTAGAGCACTCCTTTGCTCATATCATAATATCTTTTATTCATGTGGCACATAGGATCATTAGTCTAGTTGGTTCAATTGGTATCTTTTGATAGCTTGCTTCAATTGGTGTCGTTTGATTGCTTGAGTGATTGTTTCTCTCTCTGTTATGCCTTTGTGGCATATCATTCTTTTGGCAATCTTTGGGCCTCAATATAGCTTGTCTTCCTCCAAGTATTTACCATTGGATATATGTATTGCATTCCACTCTCTAGTTAAGAAATACACAATTTATGGAGGAAAACAAGTTATATTGGCCTTCTAAGCTTTTCGCCCATTTTGGCAATCGATGCCAATGGGCGAGAAGTTTCGGAGAGTTTTGTGGAGAAGTTTAGAGAGTCATCTCTTCTTGCTTTGGTTTTTTTCCTAAGCTTTTGCATCTCATGCGCATATATTATTGTTGCATGGTATGGTGATGCATAATTCGTTATATAAACTCTCTTGAAAGTGATTGTCATCAATTACCAAAATGGGGGAGATTGAAAGAACATGCGGTGCCCCCATGTTTGGTTTTGGTAATTGATGACAATCTCTATGGACTAATGGTTGCCTTGAGTTATATTTGAAGGGTTTGTCCATAGGCTTTTCTTGGAGTCCATTTGTTGGTTTCAAGGAGAGTTTGTGATGACCAAGGTGCTACTAAGGAATTATCCAAAGATTGGTCTTGTGAGTGTTGAGCGTATTGCAAGCATGTCTTGAATAAGAAAAGTGTGTGATAATTCATGTTTACCTTCAAGACATCATCCAAATGAATATAGTTGGAAAGATTCAAGGTTGATGAAGACTAAGTACAGAGAGTGTTTCAAGTTGATCAACACACAAAGCGTAGAAGATGTACCGAGAGGGATCAAGCGATCCCATGGTATGGTAAGCATTGTCCATTACGCTTTGTGTACTAACCCATGGTCTTTGTGAGAGTTCTATGTGGGGTTAGTTTATCTTTCATGGTCTTGCGTCAAGAGGTAGATCACATACAACCCATGGAGGATGACATGAAATCAAGGTTGTGGTGTGCAAGTTCAAGTGATGCATCACGAAGCGATCAAGTGCTTGAAGCTTGTCGCTCATTGTGGTGACAATGGACTTGTGAAGATGTGACGAAGAGTGGCTCACCCATAGTGGAGTATGGGGGAGCAATCTACTAGTCTTCACCGAGCCAACAAAATCAAGAAAGGTGGTCCAACTTGAGGAACTCAAGATCGTCTACATCTAGCTCAAGTGGACTTTGTGCAAGGCAAATGTTTGACCTTGATAGGTTCTCTATTTTACCGGTCTCATGGTGGTAGTTTGGAGACCAGGTTATAGGATTGATTGACGTACTATCAAGCGGGGCTCTCAAGTAGGTAGCTTGATCGTATTGTTCGTAGAGAGCTCAAACCATTGCATACTTGCATCATATTTCTTGTTTCTTGTTTGGTTTTCTTCTTGTTAGATTTGGAGCTTATGGTCATCTTCTTAACAAGCTTGAGTTCATCGAAAATGGAGTTCACATGCTTCTTCTATTACATTTTTGGTGTTGGAGGTTTTACCGGTCTCTTTCAAGGAAGGGTCCTCTCCATTTTCTTATGGACCTTTTCTCATTTGCTTCTTATTGTTATTTCTATCAAGTTTGTGTTAGGCCATGTCGTTAGCTTTCCAACAAACTTGGTTTCATTGAATTCGGAGTCGATTTGCAAAAGTTGTGTCAGTTTTGGTGTCCTCAAAAGGGCTGCAGCGGTACTACCTCAAATGGGAGCGGTACTACCGCTTGGAGAGGATGTAATTTTTTTACTTTCGTGGCTTACTTCCGCTCCGGACCAAAAACTCGTCATAAGTCTAGCGGTGGTAGGCACGGATGTAATTTTTTAGTACCGCTCGCAAGCAGTAGTACCGCTACCCTTAACAGTAGTACCGCTACCCCTAGCGGTAGTACCATGAGGACGAGCGGTAGTACCGCTCGGTGCGTGCTGTGAGCATAACGGTTTGATTTTTTCCCTCCTATAAAAGGGTGTCTTCTTCCCCAATGAAATTTATCGTTTCATCTCGTGTTCTTCCACCATTGTTGACCTTCTTCGAGCTTGCTATCTCTGAATCCCTCCATGGATTCTTGCTAGTTTTGGGGGGAAAAGAGAGAGGAGATCTAGATCCACGTTTCCACCAATCACTTTCTCCTCTATGTGAGGGGAACCCCTTGGATCTAGATCTTGGAGTTCTTCGTGTTCTCTTCTCCGTTCTTCCTCTCATTTTCCTCCCTAGCATTAGTTGTTTTGGTGGGATTTGGGAGAGAAGGACTTGGGCACTCCGTGTGCCCTTGCCATTGCATTTGGTGCATCGGTTTGAGTTCTCCACGGTGATACATTGATGTTACAAGTTGATAAGCTTATTACTCTTGGGTGCTTGGTATCCTTGAGCTTGTTCCTCTTGGGTGCTTGGGCGCCCTAGACAGTTGAGGTCACCTCGGAGCCATATTCCATGTGATGAAGCTTCGTGGTGTCGTTGGGGAGATAGCCCCAACCTTTGTGGTGTTCCGAGCTCAATCATTGTGGTGTAAAGCTCCGGGCAAGCATGGGGTCTCCAATTAGGTTGTAGAGATCGCCCCAAGCAATTTGACGAGTTCTGGTGACCGACCCCAAGGGGTGCCAAAGTGTACGGGTTCGTTGACCGCCCCCAAGGGTTGCGATTTGTACGGGTTCGGTGATCGCCCTCAAGGTTCCCTTAGTGGAATCACGGCATCTTGCATTGTGTGAGGGCGTGAGGAGATTACGATGGCCCTAGTGGCTTCTTGGGGAGCACTGTGCCTCCACACCACTCCAAACGGAGATTAGCATCCGCAAGGGTGTGAAATTCGGGATACATCGTCGTCTCCGCGTGCCTCGGTTATCTCTTACCCGAACCCTTTACTTATGCACTTTACTTTGTGATAGCCATATTGTTTCTTGTCATATATATTGCTATCACGTAGTTGTTTATCTTGGTTAGCATAAGTTGTTGGTGCACATAGGTGAACCTAGTTGTTGTAGGTTTTGTGCTTGACAAATTAACCGCTAGGTTTATTCCGCATTTGTTCAAGCCTCAACCGTAATTATTTTAAAAGCGCCTATTCACCCCCCCTCTAGGCGACATCCACGATCTTTTAGTCCACCGCCTCTTCACCTTTCCCTCTCGATTTGGAACTGCTGTCGCACGCTCTTCCTCCCTCCATTTGCCTTCACCCTTCCTTCTGCGATTGTTCGATCATCTTCTCCATGGAGGGAACAGGCCAAAAACGACCCTGTTATTCTTGCCCCGATCTGAAAGATGACATGGTGGAGGAATTCATTGATCGGTGCGACGTCATCACCTCGGCTAGCATACCATCTTCGTACAAGACCATTCTCGACTCAACAAATAGGATCATTAAAAAGAATCCAAGGGTTCAGGAGTGGTTTGATCTCCCCTATCTTCGTCACCATGACCCTGCTCGCCGTCGCGAGGACGACGGAAGCCTTGCCTTGTGCAAGTTGGTGCCGCTTGATAATGATACGTGTGATGTTAAGATGCCATCTTTTAAGGGTAAGGCATGGGCAGGCGCAAATGGAGATTGGGTTGTATATATTGGGGACAACTGCGAGTGGGAACTTGTCAGTGTGAACACTCGTCACCGGGTTCCACTTCCAAAAATCTCAGACTGCCATGAGGTTCAGCACACAGATAATCTACGTACATCCAGATACGATCATGATGACTGTCGTCTACGAAAGATAGTAATTTGTCAAGTTCCCAACCGCTCTTGGGATTACAGGAACTATGATTTTGTTGCTATCTTCGACAAGCTTGTTGCCGTATCTGCTTCCACGGATGGATGGATATTGCTCAAAAATCAATTTCTGTACACGAATGAGTACTGTGATGCAATTCAATATGAGCGTCTTGTGTTTGCTGTCACCACTCGTGGTACTGTTTTTGCATAGGATCCTTACTGTTTCGGTACATTTGTCTTCCACCGTAATTATAATTATTTCATCCACATGCATGCGGTTTAGCTAGTTTCCCTTTACTAATTAACCTTCTTGTGTTTCCAAGGTCCTGTGAACATTCCACCACCTATACCTGAAAAAATTATAACTAAGGGGGGGATGACGATGGTGATGATCACGGGCATGAGGACGAGCATGACCTATATACTAAGTGGTGCGTGGCAACTTATTCTGATGGATCACCTTTTCTTGTATGTATACAGGGCACTGCTTATGTTACTAACGAAGCAGGTGTTGTCTCCCATGGTCGCACTATCCGGAACTATTCCAACATCTGTTGCAAGGTATTCGGGATGGATACTAGTATACTAGCGCCAACACCTTCTGAGTGGTTCCGTAATGATAGTCTTGGAGGAAACTCGCTCTTCCTTGGACAAAACTATCCAATGATGGTGAAAGGCAATTCAGCTGCAGTTGACACAATGTTACTACCATTTATGAGAAGCAATTTCATCGCTTTGTTATTTTTTGTGTGAGAAAAACTTTACTTTACTAGAATGTTTTTTTTGGAAATAATCTATAATCCAACATTTATCGTCGTTGTCGTTGTGTGTTGATGACTTGTTGTATGTAATGAATGGTACATTTGCATATGCATCCCATCAACTCACGCCTGCTCGCATGGCACACGGGTCGCGTGGCGGCACGTATATTATTTTTCTATTTGGATGACAAAAGAAGTACAATGCCACTTTGTATTGGTATCCATATGAACAGTGCTAGTAATTTTAATTGCAAAAATTAGATAGTGCTTATGATTTTGGCTGCAACAGAACTACAATATCAAGTGCATTCTATGGATTCCATGGAAGTATAAAACTACAATATCGCACACAAAACTTATCCCCTGAATGTGCTTTGGCTGCAACAGAACTACATAAACCAATTAAAGCATATTAGAAACCAAATATTTACCAGTTGAAGCAAATATTTTCCGTTTCATGCATACGCAGACCCATCCCACTTCTGCTCATCAAATCCATGTCTCGCTCCTCCCGCCCATGCTCCTGCACCGCCATTCACAACATCAATTTACTGTTCCACCGTCACCAACATGTCCTTGCTTCGCACAAGATTGCGGTCAAAGCAGCCGTCGGGTGTGCCAACTTCGATTGGGAGTGGGAGAGGGAGCGGATGGAGATAACACCGCGGTCGGGATTCGCCGCAGCCGCGACCAACAGGCGGCCGCCATGGATTCACTGTGCAGGTTCGCTCGCCTCCCCCTTCCCTTTCTTGCTTTCCACTGTCCAGCAAATAATCCATACTTGATTTTGTCCGCCAAATGACCTACGGGGGACTAGCAACCCCTCCAGGGCAACAGGGGGTCAGAGACCATACCGCCGTCGCAACCGGGCATAACCAGAAGAGGTGTTTAGGTCAAAGTTTTCAGCACTAACTGGAAAATTTGGATACCGGGCGGTATCCACGTTTCTCGCTGCCCTATTTTTTCACGTTTTCTACTTACCTAGTCTAGAGAAAAGAGCACACGAACCAGCTACCTATCGACCCGGGGAATAGATGGTTACCACCACACCATAACATGGCGGGTTGTCTTATATGAGAGGCTAAGGTATTTGAGTATACATTGAGCATACACAGACCCATCCCGCTTCTGCTCGTCAAATCTCTGCCTCGATCCTCCCACCCACGCTCCAGCACCACCATTCACCACATCAATTGACTGCTCCACCGTCGCTAATCAGTCCTAGCCTCGCACGAGATCGCGGTCAACGCAGCCGCTGGGCGTGCCAATTTCAATGGGGAGCGGGAGCAGAGTTGTGGAGTGGATGGTGATAGCGCCGCCGCCGGGATTCACCGCGGTCATTGCCTGCGGTCCTTCATCATGGATTCACTACGCAGGTTTCCTCACCTCCCCCTTCCCTTTCTTGCTCCCCGATGATCAGCAAAAAATCCATCCTTGCTTCTGTCAGCCAAATGACTGATTGAGGACTAGCAACCCGTCTAGGGTGACAGGGGGTTGGAGACCATACCGCCATCGCAACCGGGCATGCCCAGAAGAGGTGTTAGGTTAAGGTTTTTGGTACCGCCCGGAAAATTCGGATACCGGGCGGTATCCGCGTTTCTCGCTGCCCTATTTTTTCACGTTTTCTACTTACCAAGTGTGAAAAATGAGAAAAAGATATTCAAAAAAGAGCACTCAAACCAGCTACCTATCAACAAGGGGAATAGATGGTTACCACCACACCATAACATGACGGATTGTCTTATATTTGAGTATACATTGAGCATAAAGAGACCCATCCCGCTTCTGCTCATCAAATCTCCGTCTCGCTCCTCCCACCCATGCTCTAGCGCCGCCATTTACCACATCAATTGACTGCTCCACCATATGCCACTCAAGTTTTTTCCCGTCCAGCCAGACATGTTTACGTGTATATACATATGAATGTGACTATATGTGGCTATAATACTGTTCAATACACACATTTCAATATGTGGTATGTACACATTTTTTTCTTGCCAGTAATATGTGGTTCATACACAAAAGGGATAAATATGTGGATCTAAAAATAGCCTACTATTTGATATTCCAAATACACAAATGTGTACTTCTAGTATTGCTCATATGTTGTAGTACTATTTTTTGCCGCAGCGTGTTGCCACCCTTGAGGACAGCCTCCAGCGTGCGGCCGGGCACGCCCCACCATCAGCGGCGCCCCTTCGTGTTCTGGCGGCCGCGGAGTTCGGTGCCGTTGTTGGCGGCGAGTTGCTCGGCATGGAGCCGCTGAAAGTACGGCTACTACAACGGGCTGTCGGGGGCGTACCTCAGCTCGTTCCTCCCTGCCTGCGGCAGTGAGGATCGGATGCTGGCAATCTCCAACCGCCGGTCCGCCCCAGTGGGAGGCGGCGGCACTGGGAACCCCCCGGCGCTCAGCCTCCACGTCCCGGCACCCGCATGTCTGGCGGGGCCGGGTAGTCGGCCTCATAGAGGAGGCGGGCCTCGTATTCATGCAGATGGCGGCAGCCGAAGCCATTGGCCGCCGCACTATCGACGGGGTAGCGTTCAGCCATGGTATCGCTAGGGAAAAGGAGTGAGGAGAGGCGTGGAGCGTAGGCGGTGGGAGAGGATGGTGAGCTGCGTCGGACGAGCAAGTGTGCGTCTCACCGGCGGGTGGGGGGAGTGCTTTTTATAGCCGCGGGCGGGCGGCGAGCGCGTGGCCGCCGTGTGTACTCGTGGCGGGAGCGGCTGGGACACACGTCGCCACACCTTCACTGCGACGCCTGTGAGGAATCAATGGAAGACTGACCGGCGTGGCAGCGCGACAGCTTTGGCATTGATTCCCCGTGGGAAACCGAGGCGATGAGGACGACAAAGCACTGAGTCGCTGACTCAGGGGGGCCGCGTCAAAAATGTTTGCCCAGGCGTCCCCGGGTGCCCCCCAGCGCGCAGGGTTCTTCCTGGGTCCGCCGGCGCCAAATTCGGCCCGAGCCGGCAAAAATTAGGCGTTGGGGGCGCAAGTGGGCCGATTTTGGCGCCGGCAATAAAAATCGACCTTGGGTGCCTAGTTGGGGGCGCGGCTGAAGATGCTCTAACACTTATATACCCGGCTTTGCTACACCTACGTAATCTTGCTATGAAAAGTTACGTACATGCTGATGTGGCTTAGTTTTAGTGGATAGCACGTCCCCCATCCTGAAAATCAGGGGGGTTAGTTACAATTAGGGAAGGAGATAACGTTTGTTAGTAAGATTATGTAGTAATTTTTGTAGGGTGTAACATTTTTGCTTAGACACCCTAAAATACGGGCATGTAAGAAATAGTAATCCTTACGGTTTGTTATAAAATCTGAAGCGTAAAAGAGGCAAAAAACGGGACCTAATTTCTCAATTTATGATAGGCCGATCTGATGCGCGCTGTCCACCTTGCCAACTCAGGCAATCATTTACTACGCCATTGTTATATAAACGGCACAGATCACGTCCAATACACCACCTCCAGCCCATCTCCGCTCTCGCTGTCTTCCTCCTCGGATCTCAAACGAGCAATCAAGTAGATGGATCCGTCCTCCCCTACCACGCCGCCGGCTACCCAGCAAGCCCCACCCATGCCTACTGAAAACGAAGTGGCACAGTACCTGCTTCTGTTGGGGGATAACCCTGTTCGCAAGGGCGAGTGCGCTCACTTGGGGGATTTTAATCTAGAGGAGGAACAAAATCCAGTCGCAGATGAATCTACCGTAGAGGTATGTAGAAACACCTGTCCCTCAAATATCATTATGTTCTTTCCTTACCGGTGGTGCAAGAATTTTCAGACCCATCCATTTATTGGTTAATTAGGATGTCGATTTGGAGTTTAACATGCATGGGCGATCAATGTTTCCAAGTGGAGGGGTCTTCCGGCAAGACTCTGGTGGTATCTACTACATGTGTCCTATAATATAAGACCGTTTTTAACACTACATTAGTGTCAAAAACACTTCTATATTATGGGATGGAGGGAGTAGCATTCAGCATGGTTTTGGTAACCGCTCGAGAAATTCGGTTCCCGCGCGGTTACCGTGTTTACCGCTCCTCCACGTTAAATACTCATACAGAGCAAAAAATCCCGATTTTTTTGAAAATTTTGAATTCAAACGCTCGCCCTGTAGTTAAATACGCTGCATCTGTTTACTGAACATAGAACTTATCATGGCCCAGTGGCAAAGGTGTTTTATCCCAAGACCATAGTGGCGGGTTCGAGTCTTGGCTGCGCACTACTTTTTTTTAACTTTGTGAGATGCAAAAGTTTTACCTACTAAGAAAACTGCGGGTTGCGAGCCACTACGGTAGAGCACCTTTACTGGATATTACTAGTTAAAAACGTTTCTTTATCAAACTCAGAAATTTTGAATTCAAAATTTGGTTTTAAATTTCGTCCGAATTTTTCTCGGTAATTCGTGGTTACCGTGGTTACCGAGAATCTCGGTGCCCCTCGAGAAAAAATCTTCACTTGGGATCCAAAACCTTGGCATTCAGTAAAGCCTAGCAAGAGGGTCTCAAGGAAAAATCAGATGACGGCCTAGCCTGCATAGCCCTTGATAAATAGCGAAGAAATATAAAGCCTGAATAGTTATCCATGGCCTAGGCAACATGGAATAACCTGTAGACGCACGTACCTTATTTCCAATCATTGGGCTGAAAATCCAGCAAAGAATCCAGCAAAGAATCCCAGCTGAATCCTGAATGTTTCCGTGGAAAGGCTGGAACTCGCACGTCCCATTGGCGATGTCAATGATCTTTAACTCCAACTGATTATGGTACACGTTATAGTCCATAAAGTAGATGGAATTCTCCTTGAATCCGGAGACGCTTGTTGCTCCTTCACTGTCACCCTTGGTGAAATTAGTCACACGAACATTGTCACTCCGGGGCGTTCTTCACCCTGATCCACTTCGGCGTCCTAGAGAAGATATTGCTCTTGTAGACATGGCCGAGGTTGGTGCAGCCCGGCACTTTGGAGGCGACAAGGTACAGCTCGCCATGCACTTGCATATACTTGCAGGCCCAAGCCGATTTCTTTTTGGGAGCTGCATGCAAAGATCCAATCCACGTCGCCGTGGGAGATGCACCGGCAACGTCGCAGATAGAGATCGCTCCCACTACCGCCACTTCCGGGGAGACAAACCTGCCGCTATGCCCGTTCATGTCGAGCAACATCGACGCCCACACGGCAGAACGCGACGGTGCTCGACTCCGCCGGCGCCGCCATGGCTACCCAGTCCCTGGAGCCGGGCGAGGATGAGGAGAGCACGATCTTTTGGAAGATCTCATTCTTCTTAATCTCTTCCAGCTTGACACACTCATGGTGGCCGCGGCGGGCAGGAAGGATGACCAACTTGCCGTCCGGAAACGTGTAGTGCGGTGCCTATAGGAGGCCGCCAGGACGCGGACGTCGGCTGGCGGGAGCTTGACCGTGGCCCCGATCTGGGGGTTGAGAAGTGTCACGCAACCGGCCTCGTGGACCAGCGCCAGCCACCCACGCGATGAGCCGCACAGTGTCTTGCCTCGCAGCCATCCTCGTCAAGGTCGTCTCCCCCGTCTGCCGCTGTGAAGAAGGTGACGGCGATGTCCGGTGAGTTGGGGCAGAAGGACAGCATCATCAGCATCGGCGCCAAGCCGCCAAGTACTTGCTGAACGGCAACGCGGAGCGCCAGCCCGGGCACATGGACCGGAACTTGAAGGCGTCGCGCCGCGAGTGGAGCATCTTGCGGATGTGCTGCAGGAGTTCCTCCGGCAGACTGCTCCAGTCCCGATACTCGTCCAGAAGAACAGGTCTGGGGCTTGGCGGATGAGCCATGGTCATCGTCGCCGTCGACGTCGAGAGGATGTTGGTTTTTGAACTTGCAAAACCAAATCCACCGAAGCAACCTGTACGTGCAAGCTAGCAAGCAAGCTAGCTAGCAGGTTAATTGATGAACAGTGCTCTAGCACATGCACGTATCGCCGTATACTTCCGTACGTGCACCTGGCCTGGGAAGCTAGCTCTCCAGCGACAGGATCGATTCAATCTACGACGGCAACTCGTAACTCAGCGAACAGAGGAAATATTTGGTGATTGCCAAAGGCTCTTGACGTGCCTTGCTTTATTGCTTTGAGCTCTTCTCGTTGTGGTACAAGGGTTGGGGCTACACGCATATATATATGCTGAAGATAGCCTATTAGCTAACCGAATCGGTGTAGTACTGCTAATCATACTCGGCTACGCGTATGAACTCTCTAGTGCTACACAGACACGGCCACAACATCCAGATACGTACTACATGTCGTGCTTACCTAATATTCACCCCCTAAGCATGACATGGTCGTCACTACCGACCTGAGTCCCAAATGCGACGAGCACTCCTCATAGACGTTATCGTCGACATTGGCTTTGTCGTTCCTCGCATCATATCAGGGACCGCCTTTGCTGTCGTCGGCTCGTCCGTAGCTTGACGCCAGCGCTTCTCCTTGGTCGCGTCTTCAACCTTCACCTGTTCGTCGGTGCTTGGTAGAATGTCCTTTGGATCGTCGAGGGATTTTCTGAACCCGAGCGGGACCAATCTTTGGTCTAACTTTGAGTTCCAAGCTCGTGGCGCTTGCTTCAGCCCGTAAAGTGCCTTCTTGAGCTTGTAAACTTTCCCTTCTTCATCTTTCTTCTCGTAGCTGAGGGGTTGTTCCACGTACATTTCTTCTTTGAGGTCGCCGTTGAGGAAAGCGGATTTCACATCCATACGATGAACCATCCAATCCTCTTGTGCTACCAAAGCTAGGAGCACTCTCACCGTCTCGATTCGAGCAACCGGTGCAAACACCTCCTCATAGTCAACTCCTTGACGTTGTACGTAGCCCTTTGCAACGAGTCTTGCTTTGTACTTCACAATGGCACCCTTCGTGTCCTTCTTCAACTTGTAAACCCACTTCAAACCTATGGCCTTTTGGTTCGGAGGTCGGGTTACCAAAGTCCACGTGCCATTGCTCTCGATCGCCTTCATCTCCTCATCCATGGCGTGCATCCAGCTTGAACTTTTGCTCGCCTCTACGAAGTTCGCCGGCTCCTCGACTCCGAGTAAACACAAACCGGAGTACTCGAGTGTAACTGGCTTTGCGTACTTGTAGACTTTCTTGAGGGTCTTGTAGCGACGAGGCTCGGAAGAATCCGTTGTGGCTTGCGAAGGAGGCGACACAAATTGTGTCGGCGTCGATGCACTTGAGAAAGACGGTTGAGTCTCGGGCGTGGTAGATGTCGGGTCGTTGGCATCCGCGTCGTCGGCGTAGTCGTCGTGATCTTGACCATCATCTTGATTATCATCATCACTATGCGCCTCATTGTCGTTGTCGTTGCCGAGATCTCCACCCGTGTCTTGCGCGTCGTTGTCGCTATGACCTTGCGACCCATGCGCGTCGTCGTCGGTGCGTTGGAGCCCGGTTGAGAAGATAGACCGCCGTCAAGACAGCTTCTCCCCAAAAGGTCCCTGGCAAGTTCTTGCTCTTCAGTAAACTTCTCGCCATGTCAATGACGGTTCGATTGCGCCTTTCAACAACCCCGTTCTGCTGTGGCGTATAAGGTGCCGTGAGGAACCTCTTTATGCCAATCTTCTCGCAGTAGTCGTTGAACTCGTTTGACGTAAACTCTCCGCCGCGATCTGTCCGTAGAGCGCGAACCTTCAGCTTGTGTTCCATCTCCGTTGCAGCCTTCAGCTTCTTAAACGCTTCAAACGCCTCATCTTTAGATCGTAGGAGAACGACCCACATGTATCTCGAGTAGTCATCTACCACAAGGAAGAAATACTTCTTTCCTCCGTGAGTTGCTGGGGTGATAGGGCCACATAGATCACCATGGAGCAGCTCGAGTGCATCACTTGCACGATAGGTAGACTGAGCAGGGAACGGCCTGCGGTGCTGTTTTCCAACCAAGCACCCATCACATACTCGATCAACATGGTCGATAAACGGCATCCCAGATACCATCTCCATCTTCGACATCTTCTTCAAGGCGTAGAAGTTAACGTGTCCAAATCTAGCATGCCGTAACCACGAATCATCATCACTCTTGGCGAGCCAACACTCCGGTTGAGATTGATCAAGGTTGAGGATATAGAGCCTGTTCCACGTGCGATTCACGCGCGCTAGCACGTTTCGGAGGTTGTCGAAGATCGTCATCACTCCGTTCTCAATATCCACCTTGCATCCATTCTCGTCATGTTTCCCGACAGAGATGATGTTGTTGCGAAGCCGTGGGATGTAGTATACTCCGGTGAGTATGCGATGTTCTCCTGTGAGACCCTCGAAGAGGACAGAACCTTGCCCGTAAATCTCCACATTTGAACCATCACCGAACTTGACCGAGCCTTGGACATCATATTCCAGCTCGAGGAACTTCTCCTTGCACCCCGTCATGTGGTTACTGGCACCCGTGTCTAGATACCACGACACGTTCTGATTCCCGGATAACTTTGGTATTACTTTCTTCTCATGAAGTAGCACCTTCCGGCTTGGTTTCACAACCACCGTTTGGGCGAGATCACAAACTTCGGCCATTAGAAGACCTGGATGTCCGTCTTCTTTCTTTGCCAAATTTGCCTTGATCTCCCGCTTGTTAGGCTCCACGAGATCACAAACTTCGGCCATCAGAAGACCTGGATGTTCGTCTTCCTGCTTCGCCAAATTTGCCTTGATCTCCCTCTTGTTAGGCTCCGGACAATCCTTCGCAAAGTGACCCATCTCGTTGCAGTTATAGCACTTGACCTCGGACATATCCAAGTTCCGTGGCTTCCGCTCTTTAGATCGGTCGGCCTTACCACGACCTTGTGGCTTGCCTTTACCTTTGCCTTCTTCGGTTTGTCCCGCGCTTCGCGTTGCTTGAGCCTTCGCCAACGTTGCGCCTTCCTTTTCTACTTGGGGACTCCCAATCTGCGCGTGAGTACATGAGTTGGTCACTACCTCCTCCGTTGCCTTTTCGACATCCACGAGCATTCTCTTCCCATGTCCGCAAGCGTCCGATCGCCTCCGTTATGGTCATGTCGTCGATGTCGTAAAGCTGCTCGAGCGTGCCGATGATGTACGTGAATTTATCAGTCACCGAACTGAAAAACTTCTCCACAATCTCGGTCTCCTCGAGTTTTGCACCAAGCGCGCGGATCTCTCCCACCAAAGTAGTCAGACGCATGGCATAGTCATTCACCGATTCAGTTTCCTCCATCTGCAACTTGTGAAATTGGCGCTTCAGCACTTGTGCCCGAGCCTTCGTGACGCGATCTTCTCCGATCCTCATCTCTTTGAGTGCGTTCCACGCCTCTCTTGCCGTCTCGTACTCCGCCAATGTCATTAGCACGGAATCCGGTACAGACTGGGCTATGGCGGCCATGGCACCTTCGTCGCACTCCTCGTCGACATCGTCGTGCGTGATGGCCTCCCACACTCGTAGGGTTCGGAGAATAATCTTCATCTTGACCGCCCACACGCCGTAGTTGGCGTCGGTGAGCATCGGGTACTGGATGGGGATGTTGCGATGCGCCGGTATGTTGGCGCCGCTCGTTCCGCCACCACTAGTCGCTGACTTGCCGCCCTTCTTCACTTTGTCGCCGTTCTTGTTCGCCTTGGAACCGCCGTTGCTGGACTTGACTGACTCAGCGTCGCTGTCCCCCATCGTAGATCGTAGATCGTTGAGGCTCTGATACCAATTGTTGGTTTTTGAACTTGCAAAACCAAATTCACCGAAGCAACCTGTACGTGCAAGCTAGCAAGCAAGCTAGCTAGCAGGTTAATTGATGAACACTGCTCTAGCACATGCACGTATCGCCGTATACTTCCGTACGTGCACCTGGCATGGGAAGCTAGCTCTCCAGCGACAGGATCGATTCAATCTACGACGGCAACTCGTAACTCAGCGAACAGAGGAAATATTTGGTGATTGCCAAAGGCTCTTGACGTGCCTTGCTTTATTGCTTTGAGCTCTTCTCGTTGTGGTACAAGGGTTGGGGCTACACGCATATATATATGCTGAAGATAGCCTATTAGCTAACCGAATCGGTGTAGTACTGCTAATCATACTCGGCTACGCGTATGAACTCTCTAGTGCTACACAGACACGGCCACAACATCCAGATACGTACTACATGTCGTGCTTACCTAATAGAGGAGTCGGCAAGTCATACGTAGGGAGATGCATTTGATCGGGAGCAAGAGTAGATTTCAACGTATGGACATCAGATGGGCAGATAGATCGATCATGGAGGAGCCGATGATAAAATATATTGGCAAGAAGTTGGCAGCAAATTGGAAAGTTTTCATGGGCAAGAGAGGAAGAGGAATGCATTGAAACGTTCCTAGCTGTTCTGCTCTGCCGTGCGTGAGTGAAAGCGCTCGCATTTTCTTCTTTCTATAAATTTAAGTCGTGTGTTTCTCACTTTTTTTGTTGCGGTTTTTTGTCTGTTTTTTTTTTCTTCTGAGTCGACCTAGATTTCCTTAGGTCTAAATTAAATTGATTGCTTTTTTTTGAGTTGTTGATTGTTTGTTTTTGAGATAGCTAACCACTTATTCCAAGCGGTAAATTAAATTGACTGTTGAAAATACAATTTCCCGCAAAGTCCACTTTTCACTGAATGGGCTTTGCGGCGAGTGAGTTGCAGCACGCTACTGACTCACTCGTGCTACATGAGGGAAACCCAGCATTACGCACATATTTCCTAGGCTCCTAGCCCAACCTTTTCCAATCGAGATCCAGGTGCTCAGGCCATGGCCGGCTGCCGCAAGAATTCTCATAGGGGATCCGCGGGGCTGCCGATATTGACGTCCTCCTCGACGAGCTTCTCGAGCTGGTGGTCCTGCGCCTCCCCTCACCCGCCCACCTCGTCCGTGCCGCGAGCACATGCAAGCGCTGGCGCCGCGTAATCGCGGGTGACGACGGCAGCTTCCTCCGCCAGTTCGGAACTTCGGATCTCTCCAGGGCGTACCCCACCACGTCGTTGGCCAATACTGTGTCGAGGGCGGCTACCCGCGCCCACCTAGCCTTAACCCTATCTTCATCCCCTCCTCCCCCCCTTCGCCGTGGGCGGACACCATCGCCGATCGGAATCTGGCGCTCGACTTCCTCCCGCTGGGGGCTCGCCGACATCCGGGGCGGCATCCTGCTCCTCTTCCACAGGTTGCGGGCGCCACGCCTCCTCATCTGTGATCCCCTGGCGCGGCGCTACAAGGAAATCCCACGGCTGCAGCATGCTGGGTGCTTCCCTCCTCAACAGCGAGGATGCGGACGCGGGAATCAGTCTCTCAAACTTCAAGGTGATGTGCATGGTCTTTCGCCTTCGGGACCGCAACGCCAGGGAATGCGCCTTCTCTTCCGCCGCGGGCGGCTGGGCCGCCGCCACCGCACGTAGCACCAAGCCAGTCGGGGACTTGGACCCCATCCATTTCGTAGGGAGCGACCATTGGTTCGCCTACTGGACGGTCGGAGACAACACTGTTATTGTTCTGGACAAGGATGCCACCGAGCTGCTCTCTTTTGTCGTGCCGGACGATGAGGAGTACATGACGCTCCGGGAGAAGCGCCACGACACCAGATGCCATGGCCAACTACGATCCAAGCTTGCTTATCGTAGCTGCATTGGTTCTCTATGCATCCAGTGGCAAACAGTTTCAGAAGTTCAATTGCGTTTGTTTGTAATCGTATAATAATTCAGTACATTAGACAGTTTCTTGTCGCTGTTTTGAACATTTATCTGTTCTTAAGATTACTTTCATAAACTTGAAACTGTTTGTAGCTATTTTAAACATTTATTTGTTCTTAAGATTTCTTTCATAAACTTGAAATTGCTTGTTTAATTAGGAGAGGGGGTTTGCCAATGAAGT
>LR738713.1:694272506-694320593 GCA_902687465.1 Secale cereale
CCAGCTACAAATCTGACATTGGAGTTTTAATTATGGCGCATCGAACTTTTTTCTGGCAAATTGCTTGCCGGGCATGTGACACGTAAATTTTCATAAAAACTTCCGATTTGCCATGCTTAAAAATCCGACGTCATATTTTTAGCATTTATGTTTTTCTGTTCATAGCACTAAACTTCGAACAGCGATCAGAGAAACACTGACGATAGGATAGATAAGAAGTTGGATAGTTGCTGGTTCAAATTCCTTGGATGGTAAATTGGTTCTATTGTAGTCCAGCTTAAGCAATGGGACGGCCCAGTAGAGGCGCTCCTGTGAGCGGGAGGCCGACACTTTCACGCTTAATGCTTCACATAGGAGGCCCCCATTTCATGAGACCAACTAACATGGTTTTAAGTGAATGCATAGAATCTTAAGAGCAATACAGATAGAGATACCGATTTATTGAGTCGGGAGAAGTTTATTCTTGACGAAAAGAAATTTTACCGAAGTTTAATTTACATCCTTCCACTCGTTGTCAAAATTTCCAGCGACTAGTCATGTTTTGCAAATGGTGTTGTTGAGTTTCATTTGAAAGTCCATACGTGCAGATTTGTACGCATAGGTCTGGTCTCGAAAATAAGTATGTGTGCCACAATCGTTCGCAGTACTTTTTTTTTTTTGGCTAATCAATATATGTGGCTTTGTCTATAAGCAAATCATCTACTTTCATGGTGGAAGGTTGTTTTGGGCTGTGGTGACATTGTGATATTTTGGGAACACTTAGTTATAAGAGATTTCTCTTTTTGTACTTTACCATGCATGGTTTATATGACATTTGTAAGGATATAAATTTTCTCGTAAGTGACTCCTTTCCGCCTTCTCCTAATTTGACCTCGAGAAGATGCCTTACTTGGTCGTCATCACACACAAACAACATGAAATTTATGTTGTCAGTGGAGATTTGTTACTATTACATTTTGCAAACTATGGTAAGGTCAGTGGTCAGTGTCACTTGAGCATGTTATGTAAGATTGGGAACTGCCACTTATCGTTGTAGGACCTCTTTTGAGTAATTTATACGATATTAGTATGCTTAATGATCACTCAAGCTAGAGACAACTATTTGGGAAAAACACGCTTAATGTTTGCAGCCGCTTCAACCGGTTACCACATATGGTGTCACACGGTGCTGGAAATGGGTGCAGATCAGCCACTTCCACTGGAGGTGTCTGCTAAGCTGAATATGGATATCTCCTTCTGTGTGGATTGCATGCACCTTCGTGGACAATTGTGTGGAGCTAATGCTGGTGCACCATAAAAAATTCCAGAAGGAACATTTAATAATATCAATACGTGGAGGTGGAAATGCAACACATTTCGAGTGGATTCGGACACAGGGCGCTATTTTACGTTCAACAGCTTCGGTAGTGCAGGGCATCTGTTGTCGATGGGAACGTATTCCTCTCTGTCTATGCCGACGTTGGGTTGGTGCCACGAAGGTACTCCCTCCGTTCGGAATTACTTGTCTCGGAAATGGATATATCTAGAACTAAAATACATCTAGATGCATCCATTTCTGCGACAATTAATTCCGAACGGAGGGAGTATACTCTTATTGATAGTCTATCCATCTGCAATACTCTCGAGTATAGGATCTATCCCATTTGCATGATGTTTAAAATCCATGTAGATCCAAAGTGTACTATTTTATCCCATTTGGTTAGCTACAGTTCTGTACAGATCACCAGTCTTGTTTTGCACACGCCGTTTTTTATTTCGTTTAAAGGTGCATACATGCAGATTTGTATGCACAAAAGTGTGTGTTCCACAATCTCTCACAGTACTTCAATTTGGGAACATGCTTAGTTAAAATATAAAATATCATATCTTTTTGTACTTTACCATGTAGGTAAATAAATATTCAGGTAAGTGACTCTTTCATGCCTTCTCCTAATTCAACTTTCAGCAGATGCCTAACATGGTACTCATCAGACACAAACACCATGAAGTTTGTGTAGTTAGTATCACTTTCTTATTATTGCATTTTGTAAATTTGTTTTCTCAGTGAATTTCTATGCTCAGGATAGTGGTCAGTCTCACTTGACTCTATTATGTCAAAATTGGAAACTTCCACTATATCATGTGGTTTCCGTTGTTTTGAATGAACTGACTTTCTTGAATCTCTTATATGATATTTGTACACAAATATGCAATTCCCCAGTTCACAGATTTTGCCCGTGCTTGAAAAGAAGCCATGTGGATTGCATGCGGACCTCATGGACAACTGTGAGGAGCTTGTGCTGGTGCACAATCAAAAAAATCCACAAGGAACATTTGTTACCAGGAATAATTTCAATAAGTGGTGGTGGAAGTGCAACACATATCGAGTTGATTCGAACACCAGGACACTATTTCACGTTGGAGAGCCTGGGTGGCTCAGGGCATGTGTTGTTAATGGGCATGCATTTCTCTCTGTCTATGCCTCTAGAGAGTTTCCCCACCGGCAGTATTGGCACCGACACCGTCTACTTGAGCCTTGACTTTAGCTCACTGAGTATTCAAATGTTAGAACATATCATCTCGCATCCGGATGCCTTGGATATGCCAGCCGACGTTGGGTTGGTGCCACGATCACATACTCTTATTGATTGTCTATCCCTATGCAATACTCTCTCGAGTATAGGAGGTATATCCCATTTCCATTATCTTTGGAATCCATGGATACCCAACGTGTACTGTTTTATCCCATTTTGTTAGCTACAGTTCTGTACAGGTTACTAGGCACATGCCGTTGTTGTATTTGGTCTAAAGGTGCATACATGCAGATTTGTATGCATAGAAGTGTGTGTTCCACAATCTCTCACAGATCATGTACAGTACTTCCATTTTTTTGGCTAATCAGTATGTGGCTTTGTCTATAAGCAAATCAAGCTACTTATTCACTTCGATGGAAATATCTGTTTAAAGCTAATCATGGCTGAAGTTGTTTGGGGCTGTGGTGACATTTTCAGATTCTCTGAGCATGCTTAGTGAAAATACAAAATATGTTTTTGTACTTTACCATGGCTTATATGACATTTGTAAAGAAATAAATTTTCTGCTAAGTGACTATTTCCTGCCTTCCCCTAATTCAACTTTGATAAGATGCCGAACTTGGTACTCATCCCACACAAACACCATGAAGTTTATGTTGTTAGTATCAATTTCTTATTATTGCACTTTGTAAATTTGTTTTCACAGTGACTTTCTGCTGTTAGGTCAGTGGTCAGTCTCACTTGACTCAGTTATGTGTTTGGGAACTACCATTGGATCATGTGGTTTCAGTCTCACTTGAACTGAGTTCTTGATCATATTTTCTTATCATTTTAGGACCTCTTTTGAATCATATATACAATATTAGTACGCAAATATGCAGTTCCCCAGTTCACAGATTTGGCCCGCGGTTGATAGGAAGCCGTGTGGATTTTAGGTGTTGATTCCTTTGTTTTTGCCTGTATTACAGACACTACAGGAAAATTCCGTTTTTCCGTGTGTTAGCCTGTAAGCCATGAGCTATTTTTCGGCCTTCTCGCAAAAAAAAGAAGCTATTTTTCGGCCACTCAAAACTAGTTTGCAGGTGACCACTTCAACGCATGATATAATTGGAGATCAGGTGACCACTTCCTAGTTGGCAGGAAAAGAACATGGATAAAGTATGATTTTTAGACTGAAGAAATAGGTGCTCGGCTTTGAAATTAGTAAAGCCCGAAGCGAGCCAACAAAGTACATCGAAGTTTGTGCTGAGGACATTAATCAACTTACAATAATAAACATCCAGAAAACACAAGGCTAGCTAAAAGAGCATAAGACAAAGCGTGGGCTAATGATTACCTATGCCTGATGATTTTCAATCCACAGCTCATTTTCTTGAATATGTGACAAGCCTTGCAAACTGTGATAATATGTATCAAATTAGTTGTCCGCATAACCCAATATTTGAAAATTATCTTCGGGGTGGTTTTGTAGCTGCATGGGCATCTCCAGCCAGCCCCATGTGTGACACGAGCACCACCTGATCTATGAAGTTTATCAAAAAAAAAAAAAGCACCACCTGATATATCCTTCCGTTTGGTGTGCGCCGTCCATGGCTACAAGAAGATGGCAATTTTGGAGAAAGAATCAGCTAGGTGATTAGGTAACTTAGATAATTCGATAGTGTATTTGTATCTAACGTTCAATAAAGCATTGCAGATAGCAAGAGGCCGCTAGGAAAAATCAGATGATGGCCTAGGCTGCATATAGCCCTTGATCTATAAATACCGAAGAATACAAACCCTGAATGGATCACAGAATGAGCAACATGGAATAACCAGTAGACGCACGTACCTTATTTCCAATGATTGGGTTGAATCCAACAGAGAGTCCCAGCTGAATCCTGAATGTTTCCGTGTAAAGGCTGGAACCAGCACGTCCCATTGGCAATGTCAATGATCTTTAACTCTAACTGATTACGGTACACGTTATAGTCCATGCAGTAGATGGAATTCTCCTTGAACCCGGAGACACTTGCTGCTCCTTCACTATCGCCCTTCGTGAAATTCGTCGACACAAACAGTGTCACTCCTGGGGCGTTCTTCACCCTGATCCACTTCGGCCGCCTAGAGAAGATACTGCTCTTGTAGACACGGCAGAGGTTGGTGCAGCCGCCGAAGTGAACCACGGACGTGACGCAGGATTTTGGCACGTTGGTGTCGAGCAGCGTCCATGCAACGTCGACGCCCACGCGGCAGAATGCGACGGTGCTCGACTCCGCCAGCGCCGCCATCGCCATGCAATCCCCGAAGCCGAGCGAGGATGAGGAGAGTACGATCTCGCGGAAGATCTCACTCTTCTTCATCTCTTCTACCCTGACCCACTCGTGTTGGCCCCATACAGCAGGAAGGATGACCCAGTTGCCGTCACGAAATTCGTATAGTGCCTATAGGACGCCACCAGGACGCGGTCGTCGGCTGGTGGGAGCTCGACGGTCGCGCCGGTGAGCGGGTTGAGAAGTGTCACACAGGCCACAGCCGGCCTCGTCGACGAGTGACAACCACCCACGCGATGAGCTGGACAGTGTATTGCCGCGCAACAATGGGAGGTTCCTCGTGAAGGTCGTCTCGCCGCCATCTGCCGCTGTGAAGAAGGTGACAGCGATGTCTGGGGAGTTAGGGCAAAAGGGCAGCATCATCAGCATCGGCGCGAAGTACTTGGTGAACGGCAGCGCGGCGTGCCAGCCCGGGCACATGGACCGGAACTTGAAGGCGTCAACGCCAGCTGGTGCCCTGATCCAACTTCCTCCCTCATGCTCGGGGGTAACCCTTGGTCTGACCTTCCGATCAGGCAATGGCGGCGTCATGGCGCCGTTCCCTCATTGGAGGCATCGTTCCCTCCTTGAAGATTTCTTTAACTATGCATCTGTTGGTAGTAGTACGTACATACTAGTGGGTGATGCGCCGCGTCATCCTTCGGAGTTAAGCCTCCCTTTTCTTGTGATTAAGCCTCCTTCTTTTTAATGTGTTTTACACCGGTGGTTATGCAGTTGATTGCTTTGTTGTGTGGATCACCTGAACTGGGTTGAGTTATTCTTGTGCGTAACTCGTCTAGGAATGGACCCAAACGCAGCCCACATCAATGATTCACCCCCTTGCAGGTGGGCCCACCAGAGACCCCTAAAGCCTGATGCAACATTGAAAGAACATGCGGTGTCCCCTGATACGTCTCCAACGTATCTATAATTTTTTATTGTTCCATGCTATTATTTATGATGTTTTGGATGTTTAATGGGCTTTGTCATATAATTTTATATTATTTTTGGGACTAACCTACTAACCCAAAGGCCCAGTCTAGATTGTTGTTTTTTGCCTATTTCAGGGTTTTGCAGAAAAGGAATATCAAACGGAGTACAAATGGAATGAAACCTTCGGGAGAGATATTTTTGGAGAAAATCACGCACAGGAGACTTGAGAACCATGGAGTAGGGGCCACGAGGTGCCCACGAGGGTGGGGGCGCGCCCCCCGCCCAGGGCGTGCCCCCTGCCTCGTGGGTCCCTCGTGAGTCCCCGGTGTCCTCCTTCCTCCTATATAAGCCTACGTACCCCGAAACCATCAGAAGAGGAGAGAAAACCCTAATTCCACCGCCGTAACCTTCTGTTCCTGTGACATCCCATCTTGGAGCCTGTTCCGGAGCTCCGCCGGAGGGGGGATCCATCACGGAGTACTTCTACATCATCATCATCGCCTCACCATGAGTTGTGAGTAGTTTACCTCAGACCTTGGGGTCCATAGCTAGTATCTAGATGGCTTCTTCTCTCTCTGGATCAAAATACAAAGTTCTCCTCGGTCTTCGAGGAGATCTAATCGATGTAATCTCTCTTTGCGGTGTGTTTGTCGAGATCCGATGAATTGTGGGTTTATGATCAAGATTATCTATGAGAAATATTTGGTTCTTTTCTGAACTCTTTATGTGTGCTCATAATATCCTTGCAAGTCTCTTCGAATTATTGGTTTGGTTTGGCCTACTAGATCTATAGTTCTTGCAATGGGAGAAGTGCTTGGCTTTGGGTTCAATCTTGCGGTGTCCTTTTCCAGTGAAAGTAGGGGCAGCAAGGCACGTATTGTATTGTTGCCATCGAGGATAAGAAGATGGGGTTTATATAATATTGCCTGAGTTTATCCCTCTACATCATGTCATCTTGCTTAAGGCGTTACTCTGTTCTTATGAACTCAATACACTAGATGCATGCTGGATAGCGGTCGATGTGAGGAGTAATAGTAGTAGATGCAGGCAGGAGTCGATCTACTTGTCTCGGACGTGATGCCTATATACAATGATCATGCCTAGATAGTCTCATAATTATTCTCTTTTCTATCAACTAGCACAGTGGCCCGCCCGATGTGCGGGCTAGAATTTCATAAATTTATTTTATGAGACCACATCATTTGATTTGTGTACAAAAATTTGGTAGCAAATGTGATCACATTCAAAATATGATCCTTTTGCAAACATAGTTTTTGAAATGTATGTATTTGCTAAAAGAGTTTTATAATAAATTTTCATATTAGGTATTTCATATTATGTTGCAACGAATAAATGTTGTGTAAGCTATTGTGCTTTACATGATATATAATATGATATGTTTTATCTAATATTTAAAGTATACAAATTCCTTTTGTGCATTTTCCCATTTTTACATGAAAACTAAGAAATGACAAAACATATAGATAGAAAACATAAAGTTGGAATCACATTTGTATGTAAATAGTTTTTGTTGTATGACAACTATTTTCAGATCCCATGTTTTCTCGAAATGAATAATGACAATTCGTATCGAAGATGATTATTTTTATTTGCATGTGCTATATAAATTTTGACCAACATAATTTTATGGTCTTCATATAGTTGCTTTTTGTTGCTTTATCGTGGTTCTTCTAGTGTTCTTCTATTTGTCCATGATTTAGTCCAGCAATACATCTATAGATATACTTAGTTAGTGAAACAACACCATAAACCTCTTCCTTGGTGAGGTTTGTAACTTTACGGCTCAATAATTTTGATGTAAAAGATGACACTATACATATTTACTGTCAATCAGCTAATATAGTAGTCCATCTCCCATATAACAATGAACGAAATAAAGTTGTGAAGTAATTAAGAAGGCACTGAATAACATTTAATATGTCCCTGTGTTGAGTATTAACTCAGAACTACATGAGATGAAATCAACATAACCTCTGTTCTTTACCAAGTATGAAACCTTCGATATCCTCACATGCGCCACTTGACTGCATGTAGGATTAGCTTTCAACTGAAGGGCCTACACATTTATAGAAATCATACAAATTCATCACACCTTGCATTTTTTATCAAAATAATTTGCGTTACTTGACTCTTCTGTGTCCTGCTATTGTGATATGGAAAATTTATTTTACTCTTCCATCAAATATATTGCTTTGTCTGTATAACATCAAAAGGAGATCCACATTTTTATTTGATCTTTAATTTAAAAATATGTCTCCTTTTTCTGCTTTTTAATAGAATGTTTTAAAGTGTTTGCGTTCTTCTTTCTTGAAGAAGTAGATAGATCAAATCTAACACGATACACATGTGATTCACCATGTAAATACCTTTTCATGTTTGCCACAGTCGTCGATTTTTTATACCATATGCATCTGTAGCGAGGTTAGTTACTTTTTGTGTCGTGTTCTTACTTTCTAAACTGTATTCTTCTGTATATTCGATAAATGTACGATACATATATGCCTATGACATGTGGTGTGTGTTTAGTTAATTAAATATTAACATGGCCAAATTCGTGGCAGGCTAATATCTAGGTCTCTCTACTAATAATTATTTCTCTTGAATAGTTATCGAAACCACCTCCTCTTTAACTTCATAGTAAAACTAATAATTAAGTTGGAACTTCTGTTGACATTAATAGGGTGTAGATGGGTAGTTTCAGAATAGTGATGCATACCTAAAGGATGCAGATTCCCCAAGTCCTGTAGAAGGGTTCAATAAAATAGGTGCACAAAAATCCAACATATATAGTATGAAAGATGAGACTCTCAAAAGGACAACGTGATGCACAACTATTTGAGGTAAGCGCATTCTCGCATACTTACATCGTTATTTCGAAAGGAAGGCAGGGACATGAGCGTCCATTCCATCCACCCTGGAAGTCCCTCATGAATCCCAATCGACCTACACTCACCAATTGATCCGCGCAAGTCCAGTCTCGCAGATCTCAACCTTCTTCTGAACATAACTTTATTCTGGAGGTCATCATCAACTACGACCAGAAGTGTGTTGGAATAAACCACGATGTTGTGGTCCGTGTCCTTGTAGACGTTCAGTCACCTAATAGTAGTAGGATTAGAACTCCTAAACCGTGTAGGTTAGCTTGTCTTATATATATAGCTAGCTATACCACTTGTAATTTGTAACCTAGATAAAAAAATCAAGGAAAAACAACAGGACCGACGCGGCCCTGTTTTGCCATAAACTCGGCGTCTCATCTGTTCGCGTGTGTTTGTTCTGTCGACTTGTGTCTTCGTTCAAGTTAATCTCTAGCTTAGCTAAAGCTAGCTTTCTGTACCTGCGTGATCCATCCAGCTGGGAATCGATCCACCAGCTTGGCTAGCTGCTTCGGGTACATGTGCACCTCGCCGTGTACGTCCTGCCTGTCTCGGAAAGTAATCTGCTGTAGCTTGTACGTGCGCCGTTGTTGGAAAGTACTCGATGTCTGCGTCGTCAAGGTCAGATCTGTGCCAACAAACCGTTGGTGCACCAGGAGCTAGGTAATGAACATGGATATGCTGCCCCATACTGCCTGCATAGTTTCCTGACAGCGCATGTGCCTGCATGTAATCTACCATGACGGTACCAAGCAATGAATTAGGGCAACCCATTGTGGCGCCAAACCGGCAATCAAAAAACCACACTCTTGTTCATGGAAGAGCAGCAAGCATAATAGTGATTAGAAAGACCAAGCAGGAATATACAGTATGATCTCTTATACATTTCCTGCTTTCTTAAAAAGAGTAAATATAACACAATAAAGGTTAATTATCAACATAGATTCAAGCATGATCAAACATAATTTGAGTAGATAAACATGATGTCACATTGCATTTGAAAAATATACTTAAATCAGTAGCTTGTAGTATTCGTCATCAAAACTATGGGCATGGCTCAATGAAGAATATGTTCAACAACTTACGATTGTCTTGGTCAAAATCAACAAACTGCATAGATACCTACAAATGAAATTTTACAATAAATTCCTGCACTAATTCTACGCAATGTGAGAAACACAACAGTTTAGTACTACGTATGTAGAGAAGTGTGGAAGAAACTGAGCATGTGATTCTGAATTAAACTTGCATCTCACGTCTGCTCCAGTAATCATCAAAAGCATGGCAGGTGAAGTACCTGGAAACAACGTATTGTCGATTGGACCTCACAACTGGGGTTTCAGGGGTGCATGGACTACCCCCGGACGTCCTTGAAGCACATCCTGATGGAGAAGTTCATGGAAATACGGATGGTGACCTAGAAGGTTCAGATCCTCCAAGTGCTCAAGAATAAAAACCTACAACTGTGAGAACCATAAGAGCTGAAGTATTGCAAGCGTAGATTTTAACCCAAAATTAATGTCAAAAGCACTTGGTGCTTAATTTTCTTGCCTTAGGTGCACTTGTAAGTTGTAATGGGTGTACTTCAGAACTAATAAAATAGATCAACTCAGCCTTTGTGTGCTGGCTGTTACAATTCAAAGACCCGGACAGAAAGCAAGCAGGACAAAAAAGAAGCTCCTACATGGCATGTGGTATACTTGTGTGATTCTAGTATTGAAACAAAATAAAGAGAGCGTACATCTACTACACCCCTCTCCACGGATGACAGATTTATTGACATATTATATGTATATAAATATATTCTGATGGGTATGCATATAAGATTAATTTGGATATATAGAAAAATATTATTAGCATTGGCGAATAGCAAGAATACATGAAAACATCTATTAGTTTAAGGACCCTACATATTTGGTGTATTCACAGATCTGTTTATTTAGGCACACTGAATCATCAATCTAAGCACATCAATTCAGAATAGAACCATCCTGATTATATGCATCCATCAAGTCGTACATGGAAGCATTACATATGTTTCATATATCAAAAAAAGGAAATACATGTTATTCATTAAGCTAGGTAAAAGATCGGCAAACCTGAGACATGACGATCCAGTAATGCATCAGATAGAACTGGAGCGGCCATCCCTAGTCGTAGTCGTCAGCGTGGAGACCAAATCATGTCGTGTGTTCATGTGTTTCAGGTCGACCGTAATCGTGTTTATACCTAGCCAGAGGAATCAATCAAGCAGTTTAGGTCAACCGGCCATGTAGGTGCACTTGTTGCTAGCTAAACTGTCGGAGCCAATCCATCGATCCAGCCAAATCATGTTGTGTTGTTTAGGGAACATGGATGAAACGTTTTTTTTCTCATAATGGCCGTGGTGGTAATTATTTTCACTTAAAACATATCTAATGGCTATTAAAAATTAGTTTATTAAATAAACGGTTTGATGTAACTGATTTTTGTGGGATTTTCTAGCCTAATTCTCTTTTTTCTGGTGAGCCCTTCAAGCACTTTTTATCCGGCCAAATCATGTCGTGTTGTTTAGGGAACATGGATGAAACATTTTTTTTTCTCATAATGGCAGTGGTGGGTAATTATTTTCACTTAAAACATATCTAATGGCTATTAAATATTAGTCTATTGAATAAACGGTTTGATGTAACTGATTTTTGTGGGATTTTCTAGCCTATTTCTCTTTTTTCTGGCGAGCCCTTCAAGCACTTTTTATATATAATAGATTGCTTGACAGTAATTTGTTTACCCGTCGTAGAATATCGCTATCATGAGAGAAGCCACTAGAGAACACTATGGCCTCCGGGTCTATTCTCAACATATCAATCTACATCTACTTTACTTTATTCGCTTTTACTTTCTGTTCTTATAAACAAAAATACCAAAAATATAACTATCATCTCTATCAGATCTCACTTTCGTAAGTGACCGTAAAGGAATTGACAACCACTTATCGTGTTGGCTGCGAAGTTCTTATTTGTTTGTGTAGGTGCGAGGGACTCGCGCGTGGTCTCCTACTGGATTGATACCTTGGTTCTCAAAAACTGAGGGAAATACTTATGCTACTGTGCTGCATCTTCCTTTCCTCTTCGAGGGAATCCAACGCAAGCTCGAGAAGTAGCACCCCCATGTTTAGTTTTGGTAATTAATGACAATCTCTATGGACTAATGGTTGCCTTGAGTTATATTTCAAGGGTTTGTCCATAGGCTTTTCTCGGAGTCCATTTGTTGGTTTCAAAGAGAGTTTGTGATGACCAAGGTGCTATTAAGGAATTATCCAAAGATGTATCTTGTGAGTGTTGAGCTTATTGCAACCATGTCTTGAAGAAGAAGAGTGTGTGATCATTCATGTTTACCTTCAAGACATAATCCTTCGGTCATCTTGATGATAAGCTCGAGTTCATCGAAAACGGAGTTCACTCATGCATCTTCTATGATGTTTTCGATGTTGGAGGTTATGTCGGTTCTTCTCTAATGGAGGATTCACTCCTCTATATCCTAGGCATACCTCCCTGCCTCTTCTTACTATCCGACAAGCTTGAGTTTGCTCAATTCGAAGTTCATATGAAGAAGTTATAGCAGTTCTGTTTTTCTCCCTGCGGTAGTACCGCGGTCGGCAGCGGTAGTACCGCTTGTAGCGTCAAGCGGCAGTACCGCTCCACTACCGCCTCAATTTTGGGTCTTTCTCTTTTCGTGTCGGGTTCAGTAGTAGTCGCACGGTAGTTCCGCCTATAAGTGGTAGTGCCGCCCTAATTGGGCGGTAGTACCGCCTATAAGCGGTAGTACCGCCCCGGTCGGGCGGTTGTACCGCTACTGCATTACTGCCGCCGTACTCTGCTCTGCTCTGCCTCCTTTTGTCACGTGTTCTGCTTCTCCAGCGGTAGTACCGCTGGGGTCAGTGGTGGTACCGCTTATAAGCGGCTCTACCGCCCCTACGTTCTTGTTGTTTGTCCAACACAATACCGACTTTAAGAAGAAGAGTAAGAAGACCTTCAAGAAGAACAAGAAGGATGATGGCTGCTTTACTTGTGGTTCGATTAAACATTGGGCCAACAAGTGCCCAAAGAAGTATAAGAAGCCAGGACAGGACTCCAAGTCTGTCAACATGATTGTTGGCAACAATGAGTATGGTGCATCTGGGGATAGTAATTTATTTACAATTTTTTTAGCGTTTCATCCTACCGATTGGTGGGTGGACACAGGTGCAAGCGTTCATGTGTGTGCTGACATTTCATTGCTCACATCTTACCAGGTCACAGGCCACGGGTCCGTATTGATGGGGAATGGCATGAGTGCTTCTGTTCATGGTGTTGGCATGGTCGATCCGAAGTTTACTTCGGGAAGGATCGTGCAGCTGAAGAACGTGCATCATGTCCCCACCATCAAGAAGAACCTCGTTAGTGGCTCCCTTCTTTGTAGAGAAGGGTTTAAGTTGGTTTTCAAGTATAATAAATTAGTTGTTACGAAATATGGACTCTTTGTTTGAAAAGGTTATGAGAGCGGAGGGATGTTCCGCCTTTCCCTCGCAGATTTTTGTAATAAAGTTGTGAACCATATTCATTCGAGTGTTAATGAATCAGAAGTTTGGCATTCACGTCTTTGTCACATTAGTTTAGGTGTTATGACGCGGCTCACTAAGTTGGATTTAATCCCGAGTTTCACTTTAGCCAAAGGTTCTAAGTGCCTTTCATGTGTGCAAGCTAACCAACCTCGCAAGCCTCACAAGGCCGCGGAGGAGAGACACTTGGCACCATTAGAACTTATACATTCTAATCTTTGCGAGATGAATGGTGTGTTGACTAAAGGTGGAAAGAAATACTTCATGACATTGATATATGATTCCACTAGATATTGCTATGTCTATCTGTTAAATACTAAACATGAGGCTCTACACTACTTTAAAATCTATAAGGCAGAAGTTGAGATACAACTTGAAAACCAAATTAAACGAGTTCGGTCAGATCGTGGTGGAGAGTACTTCTCGAGTGAGTTTTATTCCTTTTGTGCGGAACACGACATTATTGACGAGAGGACGCCTCCCTATTCACCTCAGTCAAACGGGGTTGCCGAGCGGAAAAACCATACTCTAACTGACTTGGTTAACGCCATGTTAGATACATCGGGTTTATCCAAGGCATGGTGAGGGAGGCTATATTGACGACATGTCATGTGCTGAATAAAGTTGCGATAAAGGATAATGAGATCACTCCCTACGAGAAATGGGCGAAGAGAAGGATAACGCTCTCATACTTGCGCACTTGGGGCTGTTTGGCGAAAGTCAATGTGTCGATCCCCAAAAAGTGTAAGCTTGGACAAAAGACCGTGAACTGCATCAATTTGGGCTACGCTAAGAATAGTGTTGGCTATAGATTTCTAGTAGTGAAATTTGTGGTACCTGACCAGAAGGTCGGTACAATTATGGAGTCTAAGGATTCTACATTCTTTGAGGATATTTTTCCTATGGGAGATATGCAAAGCACTTCTAGACAGGAATCTGAGGAGACTCCTCAGTTGGCCATTCCTATGGAATATTATGAACAAACACATGATGAAAATCCCAAGTAGTATGACGAGTAAACCCTTGGTAGGGGCAAGAGACAAAGGACTGCAAAGACCTTTGGTGATGATTTCTTCATGTACCTCGTGGATGATACTCCCACTTCTATTTCAGAAGCGTATGCCTCTGAAGAAGCTGACTACTCGAAGGAAGCGGTCCGTAGCGAGATAGATTCCATCATGGCTATGGGAGATTACTGAGCGTCCCTATGGCTCCAAAACATTGGGATGTAAGTGGGTGTTTAAAAAGAAGCTTAGGCCCAATGGTACGATTGAAAAGTAGAAGGCTAGGCTTGTGGCAAAGGGCTATGACCAAAAAGAAGAGGGAGATTTCTTTGATACTTATTCACCTATGGCGAGACTAACCACCATTCGAGTATTACTCTCGTTGGCGACCTCGCTTGGTCTTCTCGTCCACCAGATGGATGTTAGGACGGCTTTCCTGAATGGAGAGCTAAACGAGGAAATCTACATGCAACAGCTAGATGGCTTTGTGATAGATGGTCAGGAAGGAAAAGTGTGTAGGTTGGTAAAATCTTTATATGGCCTGAAACAAGCACCTAAGCAATGGCATGATAAGTTTAATACAACTCTGGCATCTGTTGGCTTCGTTGTTAATGAAGCTGACAAATGTGTATAATATCGCCATGGTGGGGGCGAAGGAGTTATACTGTGCTTGTATGTTGATGACATACTGATATTCGGAACCAACCTCAAAGTCATTTTGAGGAGGTCAAGTCGTTTCTATCTCGGAACTTTGAGATGAAAGACCTTGGTGTGGCTGATGTTATCTTGAACATCAAGCTACTGAGAGATAAATAAGGGTAGGATTACACTTCCGCAATCCGATTATGTTGAGAAGGTGTTCAGTCGTTTTGGATACTCGGATTGCACATCATCTCAAACACTATATGATCCTAGCGTGTTGATTCGAAAGTTCAAAGGCACGGCTATAGATCAATTGAGATACTCTCAAATCATTGGTTCACTTATGTACCTAGCTAGAGCTACGAGGCCTGACATCACTTTTGCTGTGAGCAAACTGAGACGGTTTGTCTCAAAACCGGGTGATGTACATTGGCATGTTGTTGAAAGAGTTATGCTTTATCTAAAGGGTACTATGAACTATGGACTTCACTATACAGGATACCCGTCGGTACTTGAAGGGTATAGTGATGCAAATTGGTTCTCTGATGCTGATGAGATGATGGCCACAACTAGGTATATGTTTACTCTTGGAGGTGGCGTTGTTTCCTGGAAGTCTTTCAAGCAAACGATCTTAACGAGATCGACAATGGAAGCAGAATTAACAGCATTAGACACATCTGGTGTCGAAGTAGGATGGCTTCGAGATCTTTTGATGGACTTGCCATAGGTTGATAAACCGGTTCCGGCAATCCTTATGAACTGTGACAATCAGACTGTCATCACTAAGGTGAAGAGTTCAAAGGACAACATGAAGTCTAACAAACACATAAGAATGAGACTAAAAGCTGTCAGAAAACTAAGAAACTCTTGAGTGATAGCGTTGGAGTATGTCCAAACGGCTAAGAATCCGGCAGATCCCTTGTAAAGGGCTATCGTGTGTTGTGATAGATAATGCATCGGGGGAGATGGGTATGAGACCGACATGAGTTGCCATGGTGGTAACCCAACCTATGTGATCGGAGATCCCGCGAAGTAGGACCTAGGAAAACAAGCTAGTGGTTAACTGATGAGAGTATTTTAACTAACCAACTCCGTTGGAGATGCACAACTGATGGGCCTCGAACCCCTCGTTGGTTACCCCAAGTGGAAGGTGTAAGATGCAGTAAGTAGAAGTGTTTTCCCTTAGCAAAGATGCCAAGGATCGATTCCCCAGAGACTCCTAGGTTCAACAAGTAGGTGTCAATTGCTACGGCGCCAGATTAGTAGCAACCAACGTGGACCTGCACACAGATACAAATAACTTTGCTCCCAACGAGTACAGAGAGGTTGTCAATCTCTCCGGCCTTGTAGTTCACAAAGGGTTAAAAGCAACGATAGTAGTGATAGATAGTTTTTGCAATAGTAGGTAAATAGCGAAAAGTAAATAGTGGATGTGATCAATGATGGTAATATGGACCGGAGTCTCATGATGTTCACTAGTGATGTCTCTCTCCCAAAAGACGATAAAACAGCTATGTGAGGTAAACAAATTACAGTTGGGCAATTGACAGGACCACGAACACAAACCAATGCTGACTACATTGCAAGAAAGGTTGAGGTTCAAAGCATGGGCGGTACGCCAAAGTAAGTAGACCAAAATCCATCAATATCTACTACTAATCATCCACCTTGAGATATCTATCCAGAACATCTCGCTGGTATTAAGTTGCGAGTCCCACCCATAGTGTAAACTCAATGCAACAGACAACTGCATTAAAAGAACTTTGCGTAAAGTAAACAATCCTTGCACCCGCGGGCACAAGCACCGTTGTTTTCCCCCTTGTGGCAACAGCACATCCCCTAGACTCATGTTTCTGTCACTCAAGCTAGTCATCGAGGGGCATGAACCCACAATCAAGCATAACGTTCCCTCTTGGAGTCACTACCTACTACTCGGCCAAAGCAATAAATAACAACAGAGAACATGCAAGAATTACTTATGAACTAAAATATAAAAGAGGTGAATCAAATATATTACTCAAGATCAATCTGAACATAATCTCATAATCCATCGGATCCCAGCAAACTCAACATAGCAACAACATAAGGATTACATAGGTGCCTCGATCATGTAGGGCAGCTCACGAGGACTAATTAGTGAAGCACAAGAACGGGAGGAGAACATCACATAGCTACTGGTCATGGACTCATGGTCCAAGGGAGACTACTCACGAGTCATCCGGGAGGCGTCCATGGTGGTGGAGAAGCTCCCGGTGGTGATCCTCCCCTCCGGCAGGGTGCCGGGAAGAGTTCTCCTAGTGCTCCCGATCTTGGAAGCGGCGGCGGCGGCGGAACAGAGATGGGATCGCGAAAAGAGTTCCTGTTTTGAGGGTTACGGAGGACCCTTTAAATATATGCCAAAGTAGGGCACCGGGGGAGCCTCGGGGGGCCCAGGCGACCCCCGGCGCGGCCCAGGGGGGGGGCGCCCACAGGGCGCCTGGAGCCCCTGTGCCCCCCCCCCTAGGCTGCCCTTCGGACGCAGTGTTGTTTCCGGATCGCTGATTTTTTATATAATTTTTCTGGATTTTTCTGGGCAGTTCTCGAAACGTGAAAACCTGAAATACAAAAACAGCCGAAAACAGAAACTGGCACTGGGGTGCACTGGATTAGTAAGTTAGTCCAAATATGATCAAAAGTGTATGGAAAGTGTATGAATATCATAGCAATATCACCCAAAAGTGGCATGGAGCAAGCAGAAATTATAGATACGTTTTGGACGTATCAACATCCCCAAGCTTAATTCCTACTCGTCCTCGAGTAGGTAAATGATAACAAGAATAATTTCTGTGGTGACATGCTATTAACCATATAGGACTTTCTCATAGTCATATGACAAAAGCTTACTGAGACAATGATTCTAAAGTAATTAAGTTGCCTCAAGAGAAAATCACAAATGACTGAAAGTTTTACAACATGAAATTGAAACATGAAAAAGATTTGCAATGAACATGATGTGCAAATATGATAAAGTGATATCTAGCTTGCCCCCCTTAGTGATGCAAAACATAAATGCAAGGGCACCTTCAAGGTTTAAGTGATGACTAGATACAATCATTTCAGAATAAACGATATCACAATCATGCAAAAGACAATGCTACTTTGGGACAATGCACATTACACTCAGAATGACAATCATGCTCTCAGTAGTTGGTGCTTCAACATAAAGGTAAAAGAAAGGTTAAGTGCTAGAGCTTTTTATTTTGAAAACATGGAAGCAATTGTGTCAACGGTAGTAGTACTTCACATGTGTCATGCATAAAACATCCTATAAGTTGCAAGCCTCATGCATCGAATACTAATAGTGCTCGCTCCTTGTCCTAATTAGCTCGGATCCCCATGGGTTATCATTGCATTACATATGTTTCAACCAAGTGTCACAAAGGGGTACCTCTATGCCACCTGTACAAAGGTCCATGGAGATAGATCGCATTTGATTTCTCGTTTTTGATAGATCTCAACTTGAGGACATCCATACCGGGACAACATAGAAAATAGATGATGGACTCCTCTTCAATGCATAAGCATATTCTCATGAGAGATTGAGGATTAAGGTCCAAGCTAAAACTTCCACCATGATGCATGGCTTTGGTTGGCGGCCCAATGTTCTTCTCTAACAACATGCATATTAATTCAACCCACGGTAGATCACCCTTACTTCAGACAAGACGAACATGCATAGCAACTCACATGATATTCAACAAAAGTGTGACAGTTGATGGCGTCCCCACAAACATGGTTACCGCTCAGCAAGCAACTTATAAGAAATAAGATACATAAGCAACATATTCTTTACCACAATAGTTTTTAGGCTACTTTCCCATGAGCTATGTATTGCATGGTTAGTTTGCTTAGTGTAGGTGGAGGTTAGCAAAAGACTAGGAGCGACCAACTAAGAGAGCAATGACGGTCATAATCATGCAGAGCGACAAAGCAATATTGAATCAGGCATGGTAGTTATATCGCTACTCAGAAATAAAAGATCATCAAGGCTTGACAGACTTTCTTTACAGTCTTGAATATGCGTGAGCATACGCCAAGTCAATCAAAATAAATTCTCAAAGGAAGATATTACTAAACCATACCATATCATAGGCAAACAAACCAAGTTGGTACTCCAATAACACATTGGGAACCCCCCAGCTATTTGAGATTAACCAAAAGAAAACCTGAACTACTAAGCACCATCATGAAAGTAGCATCTTTATCATAGACACATTAACCAATGCAACGGAAGAAAACTCTCTTAATAAGGTGAGCATGGTGATTAAAGAGAGTTCAAGCAACCAACTAAATAAAAGCTCTTGAAAAGATAAGCATGAATACTAAGAGCAGAGCATGATAGTAGCTATTAAAAGACAAAGAACATACACAACATAGATAGACATGAAAATTCTATGTAATGTTCTAGGTAGAGGTGGAGCATGTTTCTCTCCCACATAAAGGAATGCTGGGTTCCGACTCGTTATGAAAAACTAAAAAGAAAACTAAAAGCAAGACGCTCCAAGCATAGCACATAACACATGAAGTGATAAAAATATAGCGAAACGAAAGACGAACTGATAGTGTTGATGGAGAAGGGGATGCACGGGGGCATCCCCAAGCTTAGACGCTTGAGTCTCCTTGAATATTTCTTGGGGGTGCACGGGGGCATCCCCAAGCTTGAGCGCTTGACACTCCTGAATCTTTTTATCATCTTCCCTCGCACACTTGAAAACTCCCTTCATACATAACTCATCATATTCTGATTAGCTAGGTTAGTACCCTTAATAAAATAATTATACCTTGCTGGAAATAAGGATATTCTTGAAGTTCTACTGTTTCTCAAGATTGCCAAAAGGTTTTTGCAAAGAAAAAGCAAGTTCTTAATTTGCAAAGTGAAGGTAAGGCAAAACAGGACAGAATCTGTGAAAAACAGAACAGCAAGCAGTAATTGACCTGTTCGGGATACTTCTGCAACTCAAATAAAAAAACTCAGAACTGACGCACGAAAAACAATTATATAGAGAACGCTGTCGAAAAAATTCAGACCAAAAAGATGATCTGGTGATTTTATACGAATTTTCTATCCAAGGACAGAATCTGTTTCCTGGACAGCACCTCACAACTTTTGAACTTTCTAGCAATCGGAGGCTATACTTGGCACAAATATGAAAAGCAAAGGTACAATGATGATGCTACAGCAGTAAACAACATCAAGACACAACAAAAGCAAAAATTTTATTCATGTGGGCTGCCTCCCAAAAGCGCTTTCTTTTATGCCTTTAAGCTAGGCATAATGCATAGATCAAGTTTTATCAAGAGTAAAAGAATAGCTAGCCCGTACAACGGACTCAAAAGGTAACTTGATCTTCTTTCGAGGGAAGTGTTCCATCCCTTTCTTGAGAGGAAACTGAAATTTTATATTACCCTCTTTCATGTCAATGACAGCACCAACGGTGCGCAAAAAGGGACGTCCTAAAATAATTGGACATGAAGGATCACATTCAATATCCATAATAGTGAAATCAACGGGCACATAATTATCATTGACAACAATAAGAACATCATCGATCCTCCCCAAAGGTTTCTTTATGGAAGAATCAACGAGACGAACACCAAAAGAACAAGAATCATAAGGTTTCAATTTAAGCATATCATATATCCTTTTGGGCATAACAGAGGTACTAGCACCAACATCACATAATGCATAACAAGAGAAGTCATTCAAATAAATTTTTATCATAGGATCCCAACCATCTTCTAGCTTTCTAGGTATGGAGGCTTCTACTCTAAGTTTCTCCTCCCTAGCTTTGATGAGAGCATTAGTGATATGCTCTGTGAAGGCAAGGTTAAGCGTGCTAGTGCGGGGATCTCTAGACATCTTGTGAAGGAAATCAATAACTTCGGTAAGAGTGCAATTATCAAAATCAAGGTCACGAGCATCAAGTAAAGTGGTAGTGGTGTCCTTAAGGTTCACTTGTTTGGTAGTTTCTATAGTCATAGCATCACCATTAATAGGTCCATTGGGACCAGGAGTACATTGGGTGCTAAGAGTGTGAACATCCTCAATAACTTGGATAGTAGCAACAGTGTGGTGGGTAGGAAGGCTCTTAATTCTTTCCTCTTCCTCCCTTTCTCTAGCCCATCTTTCTTTTAGCTTAGCCATCATCCTAATATTTTCATTAATTTGTACTTGAGTAGCATTAATAGGGATGACTTCCCTCTCCTTAAGAGGAGAAGTTTCAATTTTTAGCAATTTTACCTCATTGGTTAAGTGGTCTACCTTAAAAGAAAGATCATCTAGTTTATGTAGTTTCTCTTCTACATTCTTATTAAAGGTTTTTTGGGTAGTGATGAAATCTCTAAGCATGGTCTCTAGTTCAGTATTGGAGTTCTTGGTACTAGGATAAGCATTGTTGTTCCCATAAGAGTTAGAGGGGAACGGTCTAGAGTTGTTACCAAAGTTACTCCTATAAGCATTGTTGTTAAAATTGTTTCTAGAGATAAAGTTCACATCTACTTGTTCTTGAGCAATCAAAGAATTTAAAGGAACATCACGAGGATCAACAGTAGATTGCTTCGAAAGTAGAGACATGATCAAGTCAACTTTTTCGTTGAGGGAGGAAATCTCCTCGACAGAGTTTACCTTCCTACCTGTTGGAGCGCGTTCAGTGTGCCATTGGGAATAGTTGGTCATCATCTCATCGAGAAGCTTTGTGGCAGCACCAAGTGTAGTTGACATAAAAGTTCCTCCCGCGGCCGAATCTAACAAGTTCCGCGAGGTAAAGTTCAAGCCTGCATAAAAAGTTTGGATAACCATCCAAGTAGTCAAACCGTGAGTAGGGCAGTTCTTGATAAGAGACTTCATACGTTCCCAAGCTTGGGCAACGTGTTCATTATCCAATTGTTTAAAATTCATTATATTACTTCTAAGTTGGATAATTTTAGCAGGTGGATAGTATTTTCCGATAAAAGCATCTTTGCACTTGTCCCATGAATCTATGCTATTTCTAGGCAAAGACTGAAACCAAATTTTAGCTCCTCCTCTCAAAGAAAAAGGAAAAAGCTTAAGCTTAACAATATTACCATCTATTTCTTGGTACTTTTGCATATCACAAAGTTCTACAAAGTTGTTCAAGTGTAAAGCAGCATCATCTCCAGCACCGGAGAATTGTTCTGTCATGACTAAGTTCAGTAAAGCAGGTTTAATTTCATATGAAGGTGCTGAAGTGGCAGGTGTAGTGATAGGTGTGCTGATAAAGTCATCGTTGTTGTGACTAGTGAAGTCACACAACTTGGTGTTCTCGGTGGAACCCATAGTAGCAAGCAAGCAAGATAACAATTTTTGTGATTTTCGATAAAAGGAACTAAAGCAAAAATGAAAAGTAAACTAACAAGACTAAAAAGCAAAGGTAAAAGATAGCATGCAACTCCCCTATCCTGAAGAGTGGAGTCCCCGGCAACGGCGCCAGAAAATACTCCTTGATGGGCCTCGAACCCCTCGTTGGTTACCCCAAGTGGAAGGTGTAAGATGCAGTAAGTAGAAGTGTTTTCCCTTAGCAAAGATGCCAAGGATCGATTCCCCAGAGACTCCTAGGTTCAACAAGTAGGTGTCAATTGCTACGGCGCCAGATTAGTAGCAACCAACGTGGACCTGCACACAGATACAAATAACTTTGCTCCCAACGAGTACAGAGAGGTTGTCAATCTCTCCGGCCTTGTAGTTCACAAAGGGTTAAAAGCAACGATAGTAGTGATAGATAGTTTTTGCAATAGTAGGTAAATAGCGAAAAGTAAATAGTGGATGTGATCAATGATGATAATATGGACCGGAGTCTCATGATGTTCACTAGTGATGTCTCTCTCCCAAAAGACGATAAAACAGCTATGTGAGGTAAACAAATTACAGCTGGGTAATTGACAGGACCACGAACGCAAACCAATGCTGACTACATTGCAAGAAAGGTTGAGGTTCAAAGCATGGGCGGTACGCCAAAGTAAGTAGACCGAAATCCATCAATATCTACTACTAATCATCCACCTTGAGATATCTATCCAGAACATCTCGCTGGTATTAAGTTGCGAGTCCCACCCATAGTGTAAACTCAATGCAATAGACAACTGCATTAAAAGAACTTTGCGTAAAGTAAACAATCCTTGCACCCGCGGGCACAAGCACCGTTGTTTTCCCCCTTGTGGCAACAGCACATCCCCTAGACTCATGTTTCTGTCACTCAAGCTAGTCATCGAGGGGCATGAACCCACAATCGAGCATAACGTTCCCTCTTGGAATAACTACCTACTACTCGGCCAAAGCAATAAATAACAACGGAGGACATGCAAGAATTACTTATGAACTAAAATATAAAAGAGGTGAATCAAATATATTACTCAAGATCAATCTGAACATAATCTCATAATCCATCGGATCCCAGCAAACTCAACATAGCAACAGCATAAGGATTACATAGGTGCCTCGATCATGTAGGGCAGCTCACGAGGACTAATTAGTGAAGCACAAGAACGGGAGGAGAACATCACATAGCTACTGGTCATGGACTCATGGTCCAAGGGAGACTACTCACGAGTCATCCGGGAGGCGTCCATGGTGGTGGAGAAGCTCCCGGTGGTGATCCTCCCCTCCGGCAGGGTGCCGGGAAGAGTTCTCCTGGTGCTCCCGATCTTGGAAGCGGCGGGGCGGCGGAACAGAGATTGGATCGCGAAAAGAGTTCCTGTTCTGAGGGTTACGGAGGACCCTTTAAATATATGCCAAAGTAGGGCACCGGGGGAGCCTCGGGGGGCCCAGGCGCCCCCCCGGCACGGCCCAGGGGGGGGGGTGGGCGCGCCCACAGGGCGCCTGGAGCCCCTGTGGCCCCCCCAGGCTGCCCTTCGGACGCAGTGTTGTTTCTGGATCGCTGATTTTTTATATAATTTTTCTGGATTTTTCTGGGCAGTTCTCGAAACGTGAAAACCTGAAATACAAAAACAGCCGAAAACAGAAACTGGCACTGGGGTGCACTGGATTAGTAAGTTAGTCCAAATATGATCAAAAGTGTATGGAAGTGTATGAATATCATAGCAATATCACCCAAAAGTGGCATGGAGCAAGCAAAAATTATAGATACGTTTTGGACGTATCAACAACTCTCGGCAACTGTATGGCTGGTTGACTTTTGCCTTAATGCGTTCCATGGATTGTAAAAGCAAGATGCTATCCTACAGAGCGATCTTTGGAGGAACACACCTATATAAGCCTGACTGCTAGTCACAGTCTATGAGATTAGGGTGATCTCTAGTAAGTTGATGAACAGGCCAGGAGTGACCAATATGCTCCACCTGAGGGGTCAGCCTTCGGCAGTCTAGTCCATTGTTTAGTTGTGGAGGAGTGTAGCTATTTGTTCTAGGTGGATGTTCAACATTAATGGGTCTCCACTGAAAATACTGGTATATAAAAACAGAGTTTGGAACAGAGGACAACACAACGGGCCTTCGGGATCTGGTGGGAGATTGCTGAATATTAGTTGGGCTATAGGCCCATTTAACACTTTCAGAAAATCCCTGAGGGCCCATGCTGTCAAGGGAGTGAAGAGCCGATGCAATGTTTTGCCGGTCAAAATTGGAGAGTCCACTACAGACACAAAATGAATATGAGACATCATATTCATTGCGGAAATGGAAACGTCCATGATAAATACGTTTTATTGTGGAGATGAAACGTCTGTAATTAAAAGAGTTTATTGCTATGTAATTAAACGAGTTTCTGGCTAGACCATTAACGAGTTTATTGTTGTGTAATTATTCAAGTTTATGGCTGGACCATTAACCAGTTTATGGTTGGACCGTTCTCCTACCCGACTGGCTATATATAGGAGCACTACGAGAAATATGTCAACTTGTGACCTTGACTATTGGTCACTGAAAGATCGTTGTTTTTCATTTGCGAGTTTTTTGTGATAAAAACAGATGGTCAAAAGCTAACGGTCGTAAACTGAAATTAACGACCTTCTCTGTGAGAAGGTTGTGGAAGGCAACTACCAAAACAAAAGGTCATTGATTCTATGAGCTTTTGTTTTGGTCGCGAGCTGTTTGCCCAGGCCACGTTGGATCCGACGTGGCAAGCTGATGTGGCAAAATTGCGACCGAATGAAAAGGTCTTTGCTAAGAATAAGCCCGGTCCGATTAGGGGTCTATATGGGCCGAGCACATTCTGTCAGCCCATTTATTGTTTTTTCCTTTCAAGTTTGGTCAGCTACATGGGCCAAGCCCAACAGAATTTCATTTTTTGGCCAACAGCCTTTTACAGTCCACATTTTTTTGGGCCTCAGTCGTTTCTAGCCCATTTGTCAGACTTCTTTTGTTTCTTTTCCATTTGAAAGTAGGTCCCACTAGTCAAATGGGAACCAATTACCACAGGTCAATTCTATATTTGTGCAATTAGATAATTTCATTCAAAAAGAACCAATAAGGCATAATATTTCATACAACAGCCAAGCAAAGTGCATTACAATCATGTACACCCAAAACCGAGATAGTACATTACAACATCCAAGCAAAGTACATATTACAAATCTGGTATTCGGCTATAAAATACAAGTAAATATACACATAACTAGCTTGAGTGAGCTAAAACACATTCTGGTTGTGTTTTTTCTTCGAGATTCTTCTTCTTCCTACAGCTCATGTACACCCAACTTTTGAAGAATGAAGGCCATAATATGCAAATAATAAATTATGAAAAGTTAGAAACAAAATCAAGTGAATTCTTGAATAAAAAATTCTCATAATGATGAAAATTTGTTGCAGGACTTTAGATTTAACAGGAAACCATGCATATAACATTCTCATAACAGCGAAAACTGAGATATATTTTGCAAACGATAAGTACCATCACAGTGCAGGTTTGGACAGTACAAGCTACCAGTGATTTTCCACTTTAGAACACGGCACATGCATCAATTTTTATAGTCAGGAACAAAGAATACAGTGCTGGAAGAGGCCAAAGAGATGACATACCCTGGGGCGGCCGAAGATGGTGAAATGATGATCTGCTTATTCTTAGAAAACTCTTGTAAAAGAGACGAGACTCAAAAAAATGACACTTAACCAAAAGAATTACAAACAACAGAGGAAATCATGAATATGTAAATGCATGTATGGTTCCCACTATCACGATGACTATGACTATTAAGGTCAGGATACACGCAGTAGGCATAAGGTCAGCTGACTATTAAGGGATTTCCCTTAGATTACAAACAATTATGTGTGTAGGTCAATTATATTCAAGTAGTGAGATGCGCAACAGCTGGCAGTAACCAGCCAAACAAATTAGTATCGTACAAAATTACACATACAGACACGGCACTTGAGCTCACACGCCAAAGCAGAATCCTATTAAACATCCATCTTTTCTACACCATGGGATTTTCACGTAGCATACTGCATGCTCCAATGTGTTGAACATAACTTAACAAATTGGTAGATACACACCTTCATTCGCATCAGCTGAAGCTTCAGTAGCTTTGTTGTTTCCTGATCCTGAAAAACAACATTAAGAACATTTGATTACTCCACCGACCTAGAGAGCTCGTAATACAAAATCAACTCAGTTCCAACAGCACCGTCAATAAAATGATCAAATTGTCTTCTCATCATCAGAGTTTCACATGTCTGTGTGTAAGGCAAAACCAAGGAATGCATCAAGCCAATTACATGTTTTTCTTTTCTAAACTACGTCGGAAATGATAATTTGATATTTGGGTCAAATGTGAACAGAAATATGGTTAACTTTGGGGCACTTGATGAATAATATTAATTAATATTAGCTGTGATGTGCATTTGTTTGTCAACTGCCATTACAGAAAATAGGATATAATGTTTACTTGGGGCAGAACATACATGTTTGGCCAGGACAGAACTGGTCGACTACGAAATATATAGGAAAACACAAACAAACATGGCCCAATTGGATACAAAGCAACTGGGCATTTGATGGCTTCTCGCCCCTCGTTGGTTACCCCAAGTGGAAGGTTTGAGATGTAGCGTATCGGTAGTTTTCCCTTGGCAAAGATACCAAGGATCGAATCCCGTGAGACTCTAAGGGTCGACAAGAAGGTGTCAATAGCGCCAGAGACTTTTGCTTGACAGGACCTGCACACAGATACAAATAACTTTGCTCCCAACTGATACGTCCAAAACGTATCTATAATTTCTGCTTGCTCCATGCCTCTTTTGGGTGATATTGCTATGTTATTTATACACTTCCATACACTTTTGATCATATTTGGACTACCCTATTAACTCAGTGCACCCCAGTGCCAGTTTCTGTTTTCGGCTGTTTTTGTATTTCAGGTTTTCACATTACAAGAACTGCCAGAAAAATTATATAAAAAATCAGCGTTCCGGAAGCTTCCACGCGGCCAAAGTAGGGCCGGAGGGGACCCACAGGGGCTCCAGGCGGCCTGCCCACGCGGCCCCCCTGGCCGCGCCGGGGGGGCGCCTGGGCACCCCTGACCCCCTCTGATGCCCCCCTTTGGCATATATTTACACCGTGTCGCGGAAACCCTGATTCCAGACCCCTTTTCTCCAGACGCGATTCCGATCTCTTCCGCCATCGCCATCAAGCTTCGGGGGACCAGAATTCCTGCGCCGGCACCCTGCCGGGACGGGGAAGTGCCCCCGGATTCATCTCCATCGACGTTGCTTCCTCCCTCCATGATGCGGGAGTAGTTCCTCCTCGGGGCTGAGGTTCTTACAAGTAGCTATGTGGTCAATTCTCTCTCCCATGATGTGATCTTCGTTGTGATCATAGGCTATGTTAATCTAGGGTGATCCCATGATATTTCCCCTTCCTCTATGTATTGGATTGATGTACTCACTTGTCTTTATCTAGTATAATCCCCGAGACCAAGGTGACAGCGGTCTATTGGACATGGATTAGAACAATATTTTCATGAGTGATTTCCTCTCTTGTGTGTTGATTGAAGATTGAGAGTCTCTTGGTGCTTGTCTTTGACTATCCTTTAGATATGTTGTGGTGATTGTGGGACTCTCTTTGGATGGCCGCGGTGACATTGGGAAATCCTTAGATTGAGAACTACGAACTTTGAGGTGTGCTTTTGTAGCCCTACATAATTCTCGTCCTCTCTTGACCACGAAGGAATGACCTCCGAGTGCGTCCCCTTTGCATGTTTTATGGGAAATATCATGTGATTCGATTATGTTAATTTTGTTGGGAGTTGCCACTAGTGAAAGTATGAAGCCTAGGCCTTGTTTCCACCATTGCAATACCATTTGTGCTCACGTTTACCACTTGTTTGCTTGCTGCACTTTTTATTACAGATTTATATTACTTTGTTTTGCCATCCATATCACTTGCCATTTAACATCTCTTCGCCGAACTAATGCACCTATACATCTAACAAGTGTATTAGGTGTGTTGGGGACACAAGAGACTTCTTGTATCTTAGTTGCAGGGTTGCTTGAGAGAGACCATCTTCAACCTCTACTTCCCTGAGTTCGATAAACCTTAGGTCATCCACTTGAGGGAAATTGCTACTGTCCTACAAACCTCTGCGCTTGGAGGCCCAACATAGTCTACAAGAGTAGAAGCGTGTGTAGACATCAAGCTATTTCTGGCGCCGTTGCCGGGGAGATGATTGCTTGAAGGTATATCTTTAGATCTTGCAATTAAATCTTTTTGTTTCTTGTTTTTATTTTCACTAGTTTTGCTTAACGGAAAACAACAAAAATATGAGAGAGCTTTGTAAGCTCTACCTTGAACTTGGACATGATGTGTTCGAAGAGAAAATTAAAAAACCTTTGGAACTTTATTATTTGCATAACAATCATGATGGTGGTGATGTTATTAGTATGTTTTTATTTAATATCAATATTGCTAATGATATGGGAAGCTCTAAGCTTGGGGATGATAGGATTGCAAATCCTTTACCCACTAGTGATGTGATAATTGATAATTCTTTTGCTAGTAAGAATAAAGACAACATGTTTACAAATATAGTTGCTAGCAATGATAATGCTCTTCTCTACCATGATGATGTTATAACTCCAATATATAGTGATTATAAAGGTACCTATGACATAAGGATAAATTATCCTTATGAAACTTGTCATAATCATGGAGGGAATTACTCCCTTGTTGAACACCATCTTCCTAATACACAATTAATCTATAGTGTTCAAGTTGTTTATCATAGTCCTACTCCCACTATTACCAATGAGAAAGATTATGCTTATGTGGAGAGTAAGAGTACCTTTTTGCATGTGGATCATGGTAACAATGCTTTATGTGATGCTTATATTGTTGAGTTCATCCATGATGCAGCTGAAATTTATAATGAGAGAGGGAGACTTGGTTCTAAATATCTTAATAATAAGAAGTTTCCTCTCTTTATGGTGAATATTTTGAAGTTGCACTTGTTTTGTCTTCCTATGCTTATTGCTTTGTGCTTCAATGAATTATTCTATTGCAATATTCCTATGCATAGGAAGCATGTTAGGCTTAAATGTGTTTGGTATTTGCTTCTTGATGCTCTCTTTTGTTCTTCAACTCTTATACCTACGAGAGCATCATTAAAGTCTTATGCCTAGCTTAAAGGCATAAAAGAAAGCGCTTTTGGGAGGCAGCCCACATGAATAAAATTTTATTTTGCTTTTGTTGTGTCTTGATGTTGTTACTACAGTAGCATCATCATTGTATCTTTACTTTTCAATTTTGTGCCAAGTGTATCCTCTGATTGCAAGAAAGTTCAAAAGTTGTGACGTGCTGTCCAGGAAACAGATTCTGTCCTTGGATAGAAAAATTCGTATAAAATCACCAGATCATCTTTTTGGTCTGAATTTTTTTGACAGCATGCTCTATACAATTGTATTTCGTGTGTCTGTTCTGAGTTTTTTGATTAGAGATGCAGAAGTGCCCCGAAAAAATCATTTACTACCTGCTGTTCTGTTTTTCACAGATTCTGTCCTGTTTTGCCTTTCCTTCATTTTGCAAACCTAGAGCTTGCTTTTTCTTTGCAAAAACCTTTTGGCAATCTTGAGAAACAGTAGACCTTCAAGAATATCCTTATTTCCAGCAAGGAACAATTATTTTATTATGGGTACTAACCTCGCTAATCAGATTATGATGAGTTATGTATGAAGGGAGTTTTCAAGTGTGCGAGGGAAGATGATAAAAAGATTCAGGAGTGTCAAACGCTCAAGCTTGGGGATGCCCCCATGCACCCCCAAGAAATATTCAAGAAGACTCAAGCGTCTAAGCTTGGGGATGCCCCCGTGCATCCCCTTCTCCATCAACATTATCAGTTCGTCTTTCGTTCCACTATATTTTAATCACTTCATGTGTTATGTGCTATGCTTGGAGCGTCTTGCTTTTAGTTTTCCTTTTTAGTTTTCTTTAGCTTTTCATAACGATTCGGAACTCAGCTTTCTTTATGTGGGAGAGAAACACGCTCCACTTCTACCTAGAACATAACATAGAATTTTCATGTCTATCTCTGCTGTGTGTGTTCTTTGTCCTTTAATAGCTACTATCATGCTTAGCTCTTAACTTTCATGCTTATCTTTTTAAAGAGCTTTCGTTTAGTTGGTTGCTTGAACTCTCTTTAGTTATCATGTTTATCTTATTAAGAGAGTTTGCTTCTGTTGCATTGGTTGATATGTCTATGATAAAGATGCTACGTGCATGATGGCGCTTAGTAGTACATGTTTTCTTATGGTTAGTCTCAAATAGCTAGGGGGTTCCCAATGTGTTATTGGAGTACCAACATGATTTGTTTGCCTATGATGTGGTATGGTTTAGTAATATCTTCCTTCGAGAATTTATTTTGATTGACTTGGCGTATGCTCACGCATATTTAAGACAGTAAAGAAAGTCTGTCAAGCCTTGATGATCTTTTGTTTCTGAGTAGCGATATAACTTCATGCCTGATTCAATGTTGCTTTGTCGCTCTGCATGATTATGACCGTCATTGCTCTCTTAGTTGGTCGCTCCCAGTCTTTTGCTAACCTCCACCTGTACTAAGAGGACTGATTGCTTGTGCATCCAAATTCCTTTATACCAGTTATGCCATATGAGTCCACCATACCTTCCTACATGGTATTTACCTGCCATTCCTAACGGAGACTTGCATGTACCATCTCGAAATTATTCAAAGAAAAGCATTCCTATTTTGTGCCTCTGTTGTAAGTCCATGAGGAAGTAGTAGTTAATTCATAATCTTTTTAAGTTGGACAAGCTTCACCCCGGGATTGCATGTATAATGTGCAAACCCATAATACGAGAAGGAACTGGCATTGAGTGCGCCCGGCTCAAAATTAATATAACAAACAAACCCTCCTTCACGCTTTGTTCATGAGAAATCAGAAAACTTTGGCAGTGATAAACAAAGGAGATTAAGAGGATGTGATCGTCCTCATTCGGGAGCCGTTCCTCGAAACTTGTCCATCTCAAGAAGTGATTGAGTTGTCTGCTAGCATTCGTTGACGAAACATGCATGATCTAAAAAAAAATTTATTACCTCTGTTTTAAAACCAAGAGCTCTGGTACATGTTTTGTCTTTGTTTCCGACTACGGGTTTTCAACCTTGCCAACAAAAGCCACGGTTCGAGAGTCTCCACCTTCTTTTAAAAGCACCAACTACTGAGAGCATGATTGTCATTCTGAGTGTAATGTGCATTGTCCCAAAGTAGCATTGTCTTTTGCATGATTGTGATATCGTTTATTTTGAAATCATTGTATCTAGTCATCACTTAAACCTTGGAGGTGCCCCTGCATTTATGTTTTGCTTCACTAAAGGGGGCAAGCTAGATATCACTTTATCATATTTGCACATCATGTCCATTACAAATCTATTTGATGTTTCAATATCATATTGTAAAACTTTCAGTTCTTTGTGATTTTCTCATGAGGCAACTTAATTACTATAGATTCATTGTCTCAGTAAGCTTTTGTCATATGACTATGAAAAAGTCCTATATGGTTAATAGCATGTCACCACAGAAATTATTCTTGTTATCATTTACCTACTCGAGGACGAGCAGGAATTAAGCTTTGGGATGTTGATACGTCCAAAACGTATCTATAATTTCTGCTTGCTCCATGCCTCTTTTGGGTGATATTGCTATGTTATTTATAGACTTCCATACACTTTTGATCATATTTGGACTAACATATTAACTTAGTGCACCCCAGTGCCAGTTTCTGTTTTCGGCTGTTTTTGTATTTCAGGTTTTCACATTACGAGAACTGCCAGAAAAAATCCAGAAAAATTATATAAAAAATCAGCGTTCCGGAAGCTTCCATGCGGCCAAAGTAGGGCCGGAGGGGACCCATAGGGGCTCCAGGCGGCCTGCCCACGCGGCCCCCCCTGGCCGCGCCGGGGGGGGGGGGCGCCTGGGCACCCCTGACACCCTCTGATGCCCCCCTTTGGCATATATTTACACCGTGTCGCGGAAACCCTGATTCCAGACCCCTTTTCTCCAGACGCGATTCCGATCTCCGCCGCCATCGCCATCAAGCTTCGGGGGACCAGAATTCCTGCGCCGGCACCCTGCCGGGACGGGGAAGTGCCCCCGGATTCATCTCCATCGACGTTGCTTCCTCCCTCCATGATGCGGGAGTAGTTCCTCCTCGGGGCTGAGGTTCTTACCAGTAGCTATGTGGTCAATTCTCTCTCCCATGATGTGATCTTCGTTGTGATCATAGGCTATGTTAATCTAGGGTGATCCCATGATATTTCCCCTTCCTCTATTTATTGGATTGATGTACTCACTTGTCTTTATCTAGTATAATCCCCGAGACCAAGGTGACAGCGGTCTATTGGACATGGAATAGAACAATATTTTCATGAGTGATTTCCTCTCTTGTGTGTTGATTGAAGATTGAGAGTCTCTTGGTGCTTGTCTTTGACTATCCTTTAGATATGTTGTGGTGATTGTGGGACTCTCTTTGGATGGCCGCGGTGACATTGGGAAATCCTTAGATTGAGAACTACGAACTTTGAGGTGTGCTTTTGTAGCCCTACATAATTCTCGTCCTCTCTTGACCACGAAGGAATGACCTCCGAGTGCGTCCCCTTTGCATGTTTTATGGGAAATATCATGTGATTCAATTATGTTAATGTTGTTGGGAGTTGCCACTAGTGAAAGTATGAAGCCTAGGCCTTGTTTCCACCATTGCAATACCATTTGTGCTCACGTTTACCACTTGTTTGCTTGCTGCACTTTTTATTACAGATTTATATTACTTTGTTTTGCCATCCATATCACTTGCCATTTAACATCTCTTCGCCGAACTAGTGCATCTATACATCTAACAAGTGTATTAGGTGTGTTGGGGACACAAGAGACTTCCAGTATCTTAGTTGCAGGGTTGCTTGAGAGAGACCATCTTCAACCTCTACTTCCCTGAGTTCGATAAACCTTAGGTCATCCACTTGAGGGAAATTGCTGCTGTCCTACAAACCTCTGCGCTTGGAGGCCCAACATAGTCTACAAGAGTAGAAGCGTGTGTAGACATCACCAACGAGTACAGAGAGGTTGTCAAACCCTCCGGCCTTGTCGTTTACATAGGATCAAACGCAAGAGATAATAGTGATAGGTATGACTTCAACTAGTAAATAAGAACAAGAAGTAAATAGCGGGTGTGATCAGTGATGGTAATATGGACCGGGGTCCCATGATGTTCACTAGTGATGTCTCTCTCCCAAAAGACGATAAAACAGCTAAGCGAGGTAAACAAATTACAGCTGGGCAATTGACAGGATTATGTGCGCAAACCAATGCTAACTATGCTGCAAAGAAAGGTAGAGGCTCAAAAGCATGGGCGGTACGCCAAGGCAAGTAGACCGAAATCCATCTGCATCTACTACTAATCATCCACCTTGAGATATCTATCCAGAACATCTCGCTGGTATTAAGTTGCGAGTCCCACCCATAGTGTAAACTCAAAGCAACAGACAACTGCATTAAAAGAACTTTGCGTAAAGTAAACAATCCTTGCACCCGCAAGTACAAGCACCGTTGTTTTCCCCCTTGTGGCAACAGCACATCCCCTAGACTCATGTTTCTGTCACTCAAGCTAGTCATCGAGGGGCATGAACCCACACTCAAGCATAACATTCCCTCTTGGAGTTACTACCTACTACTTGGCCAAATCAATAAACAGCAACGGAGAACATGCAAGAATTACTCAAGAACATAAATATAAAAGAGGTGAATCGAATATATTACTCACACACAATCTGAACATAATCTCATAATCCATCGGATCCCAGCAAACTCAGCATAGCAACATCGTAAAGATTACATATGTGCCTCGATCATGTAGGGCAGCTCACGAGGTCTAATCGGTGAAGAACAAAGAGGGGAGGAGAACATCACATAGCTACTGGTCATGGACCCATGGTCCAAGGGAGACTACTCACAACTCATCCGGGAAGCGTCCATGGTGGTGGAGAAGCTCCCGGTGGTGGTTCTCCCCTCTGGCAGGGTGCCGGGAAGAGTTCTCCTGGTGCTCCCGATCTTGGAAGCGCGGCGGCGGTCGAACAGAGATGAGATCGCGAAAAAGGGTTCCGTCCTCGAGGGTTTCGGGACGCGATGTAATTATATGCCAAAGGGGGTCACCAGAGGAGGTAAAGGGGGCCCAGGCACCCCCCCGGCGCGTCCAGGAGGGGGGCCGCGTGGGCAGGCCGCCTGGGCTGCCCTCGGCTCCCCTCTGGCCCCACTTCTGGCGCGTGGAAGCTTCCGGAGCGCTGATTTTTTATATATTTTTCCCGGAATTTTTCTGGCAATTTAAGTAATGGGAAAACCTGAAATAGAAAAACAGCAGAAAACAGAAACTGGCACTGGGGTGCACTGAGTTAAGAGGTTAGTCCAAATATGATCAAAAGTGTATGGAAGTGCATAAATATCATAGCAATATCACACAACAGAGGCATGGAGCAAGCAGAAATTATAGATACGTTTTGGACGTATCAACATCCCCAAGCTTAATTCCTGCTCGTCCTCGAGTAGGTAAACGATAACAAGCATAATTTCTGTGGTGACATGCTACCAAAGAATCTTTCACAGTCACATGACAAATGCTTACTGAGATAATGAATCTTTAGTAATTAAGTTGCCTCATGAGAATATCACAAAGAACTGAAAGTTTTACAATATGATACTGAAACACCCAATAGATTTGTAGTGAGCATGGTGTGCAAACATGACAAAGTGATACCTCGCTTGCCCCCTTTAGTGAAGCAAAACATAAATGCAGGAGCACTTCCGAAGTTTAAGTGACGACTAGATACAATGATTTCAGAATAAACGATATCATAATCATGCAGAAGACAATGGTACTTTGGGACAATGCACATTACACTCAGAATGACAATCATGCTCTCAATAGTTGGTGCTTTGAAGAAGGAAGGTGGAGACTCTCGAACCGTGGATTTTGATGGTAAGGTTGAAAACCCGTGGTTGGAAGCAAAGACTAAACATGTACCAGAGCTCTTGGTTTTTAAAAACAGAGGTAAAAATGATTTTTGGGAGATGCATATTCCGTCAATGAATGCTAGTAGATAACTCAATTACTTCTCGAGCTGAACAAGTTTCGAGGAACGGCTCCCGCACGGGGACGATCACATCCCCTTAATCTCCTTTGTTTATCACTGCCAAAAGTTTTCTGATTTCTCATGAACAAAGCGTGAAGGAGGGTTTGTTTGTTGTATTTTTTATGAGCCGGGCGCACTCTTGCCAGTTCCTTCTCGTATTAGGGGTTTGCAGATTAGACATGCAATCCCGGGGTAAAACTTGTCCAACTTAAAAAGATCATGAATTAACTACTACTTCCTCATGAGCTAAAACAGAGGCACAAAAGAGAAATGCTTTTGAATAATTTTGAGATGGTACAAGAAAGTCTTCGTTAGGAATGGCAAGTAAATACCATATATAGGAAGGTATGGTGGACTCATATGGCATAACTGGTTTCAAGGATTTTGGATGCACAAGCAGTCAGTCCGCTTAGTACAGGTGAAGGCTAGCAAAAGACTGGGAGCGACCAACTAAGAGAGCAATGATGGCCATAATCATGCAGAGCGACAAAGCAACATTGAATCGGGCATGGAAGTTATATCGCTACTCAGAAATTAAAGATCATCAAGGCTTGATAGACTTTCTTTACAGTCTTAAATATGCGTGAGCATATGCCAAGTCAATCAAAATAAATTCTTGGAGGAAGATATCACTAAACCATACCACATCATAGGCAAACAAATCATGCTGGTACTTCAATAACACATTAAGAACCCCCAGCTATTTGAGACTAACCATAAGAAAACATGAACTACTAAGCACCATTATGCACATAGCATTTTTATCATAGACATATCAACCAGTGCCACAGAAGCCAACTCTCTTAACAAGATAAGCATGATAACTCAAGAGAGTTCCAGAAGCAACCAACTAAGCAAAAGCTCTTTAAAAAGAAAAGCATGAAAACTAAGAGCTAAACATGACAGTAGCTATTGAAAGACAAAGAACACACACAGCAAAGATAAGCATGAAAATCCTATGTTGTGTTCTAGGTTGAAGTGGAGCGTGTTTCTCTCCCACACAAAGAAAGCTGGGTTCTAACTCGTTATGAACAGCAAGCAAAGCTAAAGAAAACTAAAAAGGAAACTAAAAGCAAGACGCTCCAAGCATAGCACATAACACATGAAGTGATTAAAATATAGTGGAACGAAAGACGAACTGATAATTGTTGATGGAGAAGGGGATGCACAGGGGCATCCCCAAGCTTAGCGCTTGAGTCTTCTTGAATATTTCTTGGGGGTGCACGGGGGCATCCCCAAGCTTGAGCGTTTGACCCTCCTGAATCTTTTTATCATCTTCCCTCGTACACTTGAAAACTCCCTTCATACATAACTCATCATAATCTGATTAGCGAGGTTAGTACCCATAATAAAATAATTTTTCCTTGCTGGAAATAAGGATAATCTTGAAGGGCTACTGTTTCTCAAGATTGCCAAAAGGTTTTTGCAAAGAAAAAGCAAGCTCAAGATTTGCAAAACGAAGGAAAGGCAAAACAGGACAGAATCTGTGAAAAACATACCAGCAGGTAGTAAATAATTTTTTCGGGGCACTTCTGCAACTCAAATCAAAAAACTCAGAACAGATGCCCGAAAGCCAATTGTATAGAGCACGCTGTCGAAAAAATTCAGACCAAAAAGATGATCTGGTGATTTTATACGAATTTTTCTGTCCAAGGACAAAATCTGTTTCCTGGACAGCACGTCACAACTTTTGAACTTTCTTGCAATCAGAGGCTAAACTTGGCACAAAGCTGAAAAGTAAAGATACAATGATGATGCTACTGTAGTAACAAACATCAAGACACAACAAAAGAAAAATAAAATTTTATTCATTGTGGGCTGCCTCCCAAAAGCGCTTTCTTTTATGCCTTTAAGCTAGGCATAATGCAAAGAGATCAAGTTTTATCAAGAGTAAAAGAATAGCTAGCCCGTATAACGGACTCAAAAGGTAACTTAATCTCTTTCTAGGAAAGTGTTCCATCCCTTTCTTGAGAGGAAATTGGAATTTTATATTCCCCTCTTTCATGTCAATGATAGCACCAACGGTGCGAAGAAAAGGACGTCCCAAAATAATTGGACAAGAAGGTTCACATTCAATATCCATAATAGTAAAATCAACGGGAACATAATTGTCTTTGACAATGATAAGAACATCGTCGATCCTCCCCAAAGGTTTCTTTATGGAAGAATCAACAAGACAAACACCAAAAGAACAAGAATCAAAAGGTTTCAATTTAAGCATATCATATATTCTTTTGGGCATAACGGAGGTACTAGCTCCAACATCACATAAAGCATAGCAAGAGAAGTTATTCAACTTAATTTTAATCATAGGATCCCAACCATCTTCTAGCTTTCTAGGTATGGAGGCTTCTACCCTAAGTTTCTCCTCCCTAGCTTTGGTAAGAGCATTAGTGATATGCTCTGTGAAGGCAAGATTAAGCGTGCTAGTGTGGGGATCTCTAGACATCTTGTGAAGAAAATCAATAACTTCAGAAAGGGTGCAATTATCAAAATCAAGGTCACTACTATCAAGTAAAGTGGTAGTGGTGTCCTTTAGGCTCATTTGTTTGGTAGCTTCTATGGTCATAGGAGTTTCTACGGTTGAGGTCATAGCATCACCATTAATAGGTCCAATGGGACCAGGAGTGCATTGGGTGCTAAGAGTTTGGATATCCTCAACAACTTGGATAGTAGCAACAGTGTGGTGGGTAGGAAGGCTCTTAATTCTATCTTCTTCCTCCTTTTCTCTAGCCCATCTCTCTTTAACTTTAGCCAACATCCTAATGTTTTCATTAATTTGCACTTGAATAGCATTCATAGGAGTGGTCTTCCTCTCCTCAAGAGGGGAAGTTCTAATTTTAAGCAACTCTACCTCATGGGCTAAATTGTCTACCTTCGAAGAGAGATCATCTAGTTTGTTTAGTTTTTCTTCTACATTCTTATTGAAGGCTTTTTGGGTAGTGATGAAATCTTTAAGCATAATTTCTAGTTCAGAAGTGGAGTTCTTGGTGCTAGGATAAGCATTGTTGTTCCCATAGGAATTAGAGGGGAACGGTCTAGGGTTGCTACCAAAATTACTCCTATAAGCATTGTTATTGAAATTGTTTCTAGAGATAAAGTTCACATCTACTTGATCTTGAGCAATCAAAGAATTTAAAGGAACATCACGAGGATCAATAGAAGATTGCTTGGAAAGTAGAGACATGATCAAGTCAACTTTTTCATTTAGGGAGGAAATCTCCTCGACGGAGTTTACCTTCCTACCTGTTGGAGTGCGTTCGGTGTGCCATTGGCAATAATTGGTCATCATCTCATCGAGAAGCTTCGTGGCAGCACCAAGTGTAGTTGACATAAAGGTTCCTCCCGCGGCCAAATCTAACAAGTTCCGCGAGGTAAAGTTCAAGCCTGCATAAAAAGTTTGGATAACCATCCAAGTAGTCAAACCATGAGTAGGGCAGTTCTTGACAAGAGATTTCATGCGTTCCCAAGCTTGGGCAACGTGTTCATTATCCAATTGTTTAAAATTCATTATGTTACTCCTTAGTTGGATAATTTTAGCAGGGGGATAGTACTTCCCAATAAAGGCATCCTCGCACTTGTTCCAAGAATCTTTGCTATTTCTAGGCAAAGATTGAAACCAAATTTTAGCTCCTCCTCTCAAGGAGAAAGGAAAAAGCTTAAGCTTAACAATATCACCATCTATTTCGGTGTACTTTTGCATATCATAGAGTTCAACAAAATTATTTAAGTGCAAAGCAGCATCATCTCCAGCACCGGAGAATTGATCTTTCATGACTAGGTTCAGTAAAGCAGGTTTAATCTCATAAGAAGGTGCTGAAGTGGCAGGTGTAGTAATAGGCGTGCAGAAAAAGTCATCGTTCTTATGACTAGTGAAGTCACACAACTTGGTGTTCTCGGTGGAACCCATAGCAGCAGCAAGCAAGATAACTATTTTTGTGATTTTTGATAAAGGGAACTAAAGCAAAAACTGAAAGGTAAACTAACAAGACTAAAAAGAAAAGATAAAAGATAGCGTGCAACTCCCCTATCTTGAAGAGTCGAGTCCCCGGCAATGGCACCAGAAAACTTTGCTTGATGGCTTCTCGCCCCTCGTTGGTTACCCCAAGTGGAAGGTTTGAGATGTAGCGTAGCGGTAGTTTTCCCTTGGCAAGGATACCAAGGATCGAATCCCGTGAGACTCCGAGGGTCGACAAGAAGGTGTCAATAGCGCCAGAGACTTTTGCTTGACAGGACCTGCACACAGATACAAATAACTTTGCTCCCAACGAGTACAGAGAGGTTGTCAATCCCTCCGGCCTTGTCGTTTACGAAGGATCAAACGCAAGAGATAATAGTGATAGGTATGACTGCAACTAGTAAATAAGAACAGGAAGTAAATAGCGGGTGTGATCAGTGATGGTAATATGGACCGGGGTCCCATGATGTTCACTAGTGATGTCTCTCTCCCAAAAGACGATAAAACAGCTAAGCGAGGTAAACAAATTACAGCTGGGCAATTGACAGGATTATGTGCGCAAACCAATGCTAACTATGCTGCAAAGAAAGGTAGAGGCTCAAAAGCATGGGCGGTACACCAAGGCAAGTAGACCGAAATCCATCTGCATCTACTACTAATCATCCACCTTGAGATATCTATCCAGAACATCTCGCTGGTATTAAGTTGCGAGTCCCACCCATAGTGTAAACTCAAAGCAACAGACAACTGCATTAAAAGAACTTTGCGTAAAGTAAACAATCCTTGCACCCGCAAGTACAAGCACCGTTGTTTTCCCCCTTGTGGCAACAGCACATCCCCTAGACTCATGTTTCTGTCACTCAAGCTAGTCATCGAGGGGCATGAACCCACAATCAAGCATAACGTTCCCTCTTGGAGTTACTACCTACTACTTGGCCAAAGCAATAAACAGCAACGGAGAACATGCAAGAATAACTCAAGAACATAAATATAAAAGAGGTGAATCAAATATTTACTCACACACAATCTGAACATAATCTCATAATCCATCGGATCCCAGCAAACTCAGCATAGCAACAGCGTAAAGATTACATATGTGCCTCGATCATGTAGGGCAGCACACGAGGTCTAATCGGTGAAGAACAAAGAGGGGAGGAGAACATCACATAGCTACTGGTCATGGACCCATGGTCCAAGGGAGACTACTCACAACTCATCCGGGAAGCGTCCATGGTGGTGGAGAATCTCCCGGTGGTGGTTCTCCCCTCCGGCAGGGTGCCGGGAAGAGTTCTCCTGGTGCTCCCAATCTTGGAAGCACGGCGGCGGCAGAACAGAGATGAGATCGTGAAAAAGGGTTCCGTCCTCGAGGGTTTCGGGACGCGATGTAAATATATGCCAAAGGGGGTCACCAGAGGAGGTAAGGGGGGCCCAGGCGCCCCCCCGGCGCGGCCAGGAGGGGGGCCGCGTGGGCAGGCCGCCTGGGCTGCCCCCGGCTCCCCTCTGGCCCCACTTCTGGCGCGTGGAAGCTTCCGGAGCGCTGATTTTTTATATATTTTTCCCGGAATTTTTCTGGCAATTTAAGTAATGGGAAAACCTGAAATAGAAAAACAGCAGAAAACAGAAACTGGCACTGGGGTGCACTGAGTTAATAGGTTAGTCCAAATATAATCAAAAGTGTATGGAAGTGCATAAATATCATAGCAATATCACACAAAAGAGGCATGGAGCAAGCAGAAATTATAGATACGTTTTGGACGTATCATCATTTTAACCGCTTAAAACCGGTTACGAGTTCGACAAGAAAATCCTAGCAGCGCCATTTTCTAATATAACCGGTGAACCACAATAGCAAGTGTAATAAATGGCGAGTGCTGGCACTACTGAATATAAAACATGCGTGGTCTAATTCAAGACCAGCTGCAGCCACGGCATCGATCAACCTTCATTTAGTTGGGAACAACCTTGTAAACTACTCAAATTAAAACATTATGGAGCAGAAGCTTACTTGAAGGGCAAATAACTCGGTGTTGAGGTTCTGGGAGTTCTGCAGGATGTGCACTACTTGCAGCCACATGTAAGGGTTATTTTGCAGATCCCGCAGTATCAGATCAGTGGCACTCCTCTAAAACAAAGCAGCCCATTTTCAGTCAACATAAACCACAGTAGTAGTAACACAACGGCAGCGCTGCACACCCAGACTCATCTACGATAGCATGCAATCGATCTCCAGGATGGATAAGTAGAAATAGTTGTGCAGAAAGGAAGCACATTTGACTGAAGGACCAATTTTCAAAGTTTGTATAGCATCATGAATAGGCAGTTGTAAATCATATGTTACCACACTAGAATGCTATCTAGAAATAAAGATACGATGTAGGCAGTGGCCGTTACCAACGATCTCGCCAAAGTGCATGCAGATGGAGTTGAGCTGGGCCTTGTTCTCGTAGAGGCTGTTGACCGCCTTCCTTAACTGCACCAGCTCCTTGGACAGCGCCTTCAGGAAGCATCACTAGCAGAGGAAACTAAATCAGTAAGTAAATCAAACACGGATACAGGTCGTCATCCATCGCACTGTCCAGCCCAAATCGATCGATGGCTTCTGTAACTGATTCCCCAACGGTTCATGAATAAATAAGCACACACACACACACACACATAGAAAGAGAGAGAGAGAGAGAGAGAGAGAGAGAGAGAGAGAGAGAGAGAGAGAGAGAGAGAGAGCTTGCCATGTGCCTACAAGACAAATTTAAAGCCTTCTACTACAATGCAGGACCCAAAAAACATCATAGATGGTAACTGTAACCGATTCCCGGATATTCGATGAACAAACAAGCATGTACTGTAAGCAGCATTTTTTAACTACGCTACATGTCCCTTGGAAATCAACATGTACATACAAGTCGATTTGAAATATTTCTCCCCCAATGCAGCACCCAGTACATTGGCACATGCACTAGTGAATCAGAAACAAAATGATGACTACACCAATGGTAAGCAACTACAAGCAATCTTCTGTCCCCAAACAGTCGATGGGTCAACAAGCATGTAACGAGGTAAACAGCAATGCAGCAAGCGCAGGAAGATGAAGCTGCTTCGTCCAACAGGAGGGAAGCCACAACATCAATTAGATCTACAGAAATCATCAACAAATCTATACTAGGGGAGGGCGTTCTCAGCAAACAGCAGGGCGCGAATCAATCCGTCCGTCCATCAAAAAGCTAAGGGACAATGGCAAGGTACAATATGCATCCATGGGTCAAGCAAAGTAGAGCGGATCAGACGTGCGAGGGAAGATGGCGTCTAATACTTACTCTAGTTATTACGGGTGGTTAAGAGGACGGTGCCGGTGGGGTCCCTGACGAGGCACTCGATGACGCGGGTACGGCTGGCGGGCTTGTCAAGGATGATGCAGGCGGGCTTCGGGGCCACGGTGGCCGGGGCGTCAGAGGCGGCCGCGGGCTGCACGGGGGAAGGGGCGGGGGCGCCGCGATTGGCCACATCTCGCCGGAACCCTAAACCCTCAGCTTCTCCGCCATGGCCGCGGGCGGAGGGAGAGCACCAATGTGTTGGGGGTCGGGTGGGGACGGAGCGGGGAGCATCGGGGCGATCGCGGCGACGGCAGGGACGGAGGGACGGAACCCTAGCGCGTCGGCTGACCTGCTCGAATTGATCTGGGGCATAGGGTTGGGAGAGATGGTGAAGTGAGGGAGGGACGAGGTCGGTGGCGGTGGGTGAGGAGGACTGCGAGGTCGGCGGTGGGTGGGAGCGGCGGGGAGAGGACTGGATCGGGAAAAGGAGGTCGGGGACGGGGAGGAGGTGGCGGCGGCTGGGAGGAGAGGAGGGGTGCGATGGGGGGAGTCGATGGGATCTGACCTAGGGTTTGGGCTGCGGGTGGGGGGGTCTCTTTTTCATTTTTTTCTGTAGATAGATGGATGGATGTGGGATGGAGAGATGGATGGATGGATGGATGGACGCCATGTCATCTATCCGTGGGAAGAGTTCTGATTTGTTTGGAAAATCAGTGATGTAAAATAGTTTTCAAATACTAAAAATTGAGGGATTTTGTGACGTAGCTATCAAAAATATTTTGCAAAATGGCACCACACAAATTTTGACTTGAGTTAGACCACATTTTATGGATTAGGACCAATTTGTATGCATTTTTTATATTTCTAGCTATTTTTAATCATTTTTTGTGTGTCCAAAATGAGTATTTTTTTGTGAAGGACCTACCATATATTTCTTGTAAAATTTTACCAAATAAATTTTCTAAAATACTAGGCCATATTTAATGCACAATTGACAAAATGGTTTGGTGTGTAAAGTTTTGATCCACCTCTCATGAAAAAGACAAATTTTCGTTGATTCAGCGGGAAGCGGGTCAAATTTGAACTACAGTTGCCTCATAGTTTGCTATTTATTTTTTCCAAAAATCATTTATAGGTACATCAGTATCTATTTAATCAGATAAACACCAAAAGTTTTCCAAAATTCAACCACTAGCTAGGAACGGTCAAGCCCACCGTTTTGAATGGATTTTGAAACGGGCATAAAAAATTCAAAAAAATAAAAAAAATTGGAAAATCTTCGCATTGTGCCAATATATGTGACCAAGTTGCCAGGAAAAATAATAAACTGGTAATAAGGCAATTATTTTAAAAAAGTGTGAAGATTCAGGGCTTACAAGCCAAATGATGAATCTTATGGCCACATTCATCGCATAGTTTGTTCAAATGATCTCATGTTGTGCACAAAGTGGAATCTTGGAATGGCAAACAATGTTGCCTAAGGAAGTTTTCATTTTCTTTGGACGAAAAATTCATTTTCCATTTTTTCGAGTGGCCAAAATGAGTTTTTTTGTGAAGGACCTACCATATATTTGTTGCAAATTTGTACCAAATCATTTTTGTAAAATACTAGGCCATATTTAATGGACAATTGACAAAATGGTTGGGTGTCCAAAGCTTTTATTCACCTCTGGTGAAAAAGTCAAATTTCTGCCGATCCAGCTGGAAACGGGTAAAATTTGAACTGCACCTGCCTTGTAGTTTGCTCTTTATTTTCTTCAAAAATCATTTCTAGGTACATAAGTATCTATTTAATCAGAGAAAAACCAAAAAAATTCCAAGATTCAACCACTAGCTTGGAACGGTCATTCCCACCGTTTTGACCGCATTTTGAAACGGGCATAACAAATTCAAAAAAAATAAAAATTGGAAAACCTTCGCATTGTGTCATTATATGTGACCAAGTTACCAGAAAATATTATAAAGTTATAATATGGCAATTATTTTTAAAAAAGTGTTCTCAGAAATGAGCTAGCATGTGTGAAGATTCATGGCTTTCAAGCGAGATGATCAATCTTATGGGCACATTCATGGCATAGTTTGTTCACATCTCATATTGTTCATAGGGGTCCATCTTGGAATGGCAAACAATATGGCCTAAGGAAGTTTTCATTTTCTTTGGACGAAAATTCAAATTCCATTTTCCGAGTGCCCCAAATGAGTTTTTTTTGTGAAGAACCTATCAAATAATTGTTGCAAAATTGGACCAAATCATTTTTATTAAATACTAGGCCATATTTAATGCACAATTGACAAAATGGTTGGGTGTCCAAAGCTTTTATCCACCTCTCGTGAAAAAAACAAATTTCCACCGATTAAGTTGGAAATGGGTCAAATTTGAACTGCAGTTGCCTTATAGTTTGCTCTTTATTTTTTCCAAAAATCATTTATAGTTACATAAGTATCTATTTAAGTATAAATACATGTTTTTGTGGCGATACGTCGAGGTTTGGACGGTGGCCCAGGGCCCCAACTCCAAAGCGCGTAAACTCGCATGCCCACCGCGTGGTCATCGCGTGATCGTGGCGTTGCCAGGCGTTCTGGGTGGCCTAGACATGTCTAGTGGGTTGTGCACTCCCCAGGTATGTGAAAGGAAGAAAATGACAACATAAGACTCTCACGAGGAGACCGAACTATGCTCGAACATGAATTAGCAGCCAAGTGTTTGATTAGCGGTACGAAAAATGCACATGACCAATGGCCCTAAATTTTGGCTGAGGATGATCATCTACTAGGGAGACTGGCTTGGCAAATTTTCATCTTTAATGGAGGAGCGTAGATGGCACTTGCTTTGTAAAGTACCACATCGGGCAAAAATATGAATATTGAAGCTGGGTTCAAATGAATAAATGTATTGAGCTGAAATTTTGTGGAGTATGACCATTTGGGCATGGGAAACACTGTAAAAAATTATACCATTTGGATAATCTTAACTTGTACTTCCTTCACAAAGCTTCTCTGTGGATATAAACTTTGGAAAATTGCTGAGGAAGATTTAATAGCAATATTGAGCTTAATATTGGCACATGGCAATGATTTGGATATGGAAGATTGACCAAAAAGTTTGAGGACAATAGGAGTGATATAGATAGCCCTTTCTTTGCAATGTGCCAATCTGGACAGAAAATACAAAATAAAGCTGGTCTCACATAGATGATTTGATTGAGCTGCAATTTGGAGGAGGGTGATAATTTGGGCATATGAAGGCACTGTATAAATTTCATGCCATTTGGATATGCATAGATAGTAGTTCCTTCACAAAGCTTCCAGCTGAAAAAAACTTTTGGAAATTTGCCGAGGAACATTTACTTCGCAAATGGAGCTGAATTTTTTCATGAGGCAATGATTTGGATAGGAAAGAGTGCCCAAAAAATTTGAGGGCAATCAAGCATATAAAAATAGCACTTCCTTCACAAAGTGTTGTTCTGAACATAATTGGAAAATAAAAATTGTTGAATTATTTTTGAACTATGCAAGGATGGTTTTCTACATATTTGACGAATATATGACCCAAAGAATTTATGAGATTTTTTTTGGGAATTTTGGGAATGACAGAAATATAGGTTGCTTCACAACCTAGGGCAAAAATTGACACATGTACATGACACATAGGCAAAACTGATGTGGTGGCGCCTAGTCATAGCAATCCACCATATTTTGCAAGGTTATGACCATCTATATTGGTCGTGATAAGCTAGAAATAAGGCAGCAGACCAGTGCTGTCTGCTTTATGACCATTTCGTGTAAGAAAATTATGACATTTCTGAAGAAAATGGTCATTATAGTTTAGGGTTTGGAGCCCCCCGAACATCTTTTGACCAATTTGTCTCAAATGGTCGTAGATTTGTAACCAATTCTTCCAAGGTCACTGACAGAAGGTCATAAGTTGACATATTTCTTGTAGTGGAGGCATCGCAACTCAGCCAAACACACAACACTTCACCTCCACTGCTCCCCGGTCGTTCCTTTCACTACTGCTGCCTTCGGTGATCCCACCCCGTCTATCGCATACACGGCTGACGGGAGAGCAGGTCTCCGAAACCCCCCCTCTCTGGATCCTGTATGGGAGAGGGGCGAATAGGTTTTCGGGAAGCGACTACGTGACTGATCGCCATTCGTCTACTTCCTCTATGTCCGCGTCGCCCTCGTCATCACCATGTCCACTGACGCCGAACATGCAGCCGCCGAGAAGTTCGAATCCGACAAGAAGGCAGCCGAGAACACCGCTGCCACCATCGCCATCGCGGCCGCCTGGCCTACTGGAGGGTATAACACATTTATCCCGCTCCTACTTATTTGCGTACTTGCAGTACTAACATCATGTGTAGATCTGTCTACTACTCCCTCCGTCCGAAAATACTTGTAATCAAAATGAATGAAAAAAGATGTATCTAGAACTAAAATACGTCTAAATACATCCCTTTTTATCCATTTTGATGACAAGTATTTTCGGACGGAGTGAGTATTTGTGTAGTACGTGCATGTTTAGAACAGAATCAGTATGTCGTCAATTCAGTCAATGTCATGCTAGTGATTTATCTATGGATTAAATTAGTTGAAAATTACCTATTTACTCAACATCAACTAGGTGATTAGGGAACTTAGATTGATTCCATAGTGTATTCGTATCTAACATTCATAAAGCCTAGCAAGAGGCTGCAATGAAACTCAGATGATCGCCTAGGCTGCATAGCCCTTGATAAATGGTGAAGAATACAAACGCTTGTTTTATTTCATTTGCATGTTCTACCAAGATGGTGCCAGATGGCACTCAACCTTTTTCCCGACCAGTTAGACATGTTTATGTGTCGATACATATGAATGTAGCATATAGGCCTAGCAAATTGTATTCAATACACCCCCTGCAATTTTTTTTGCATACAATACACATATTTCAATGTGTGCTACATGCACTCTTTTCTTGCGTGGAATATGTGGTACATACACAAAAAGGTTAAATATGTGGATCTAAAAATAGCGTACTATTTGATATTTCAAATACACAAATGGGTGCTTCTTGTATTGCTATATGTTGAAGTGCTATTTGATTAATAAAACATTAGACATTACTTAGAATACACCCACCCACATGTAGAATTGTTTCAGGAGATTTTGAGAACTTCTAAATACAATTTTATTTGAATGACTAGAACCATAGAGTCGAGTAATAGGGATATTACCACAGAATATGTGCGGTAAGCATATTCTGATTTGAATAGAGATGGAAAATCCAGAAATAGAGTACAAGGCCTATCGTTGTTTCATTGGCTATTTGGGGGGGGGGGGGGGG
>LR738713.1:694338507-694385678 GCA_902687465.1 Secale cereale
GGGGGGGGGGGGGGGGGGGGGGGGAGGCGATGTACTGCGGTGTGGCGTTCACCGGCGAGGCGGGCGCCTTTTATAGCCGGAGCTCGGGCGGCGGGAGGCGCATGCCAGGCGACTCGTGGCGGGCGGCCGTGGCACTGGGCGACGTGACGCTTCACTGACCGGCGCGCTGCATCGCGGCAGGCACGGCATCAATGGAGGCGACGGCGCGGCAGCTTTGGCATTGATTCCCGCGGGAAACGAGGCGATGTGGACGATGAAGTGGCGCGTCGCTGACAGGGCGGGCCCATCACAGTTCGCGCCAAAAATGGTGCGTCCGGCGCCCCCAGGCGACCCCTAGCGCGCCGCGTTCGAGTTGGGTACGCCGGCGTCAATTTCGACCCAATCCGACGGAAAACGGGCTCCTGGGGGCGCGACTGGCCATGTTTCAACGCCGGCGCCGAAAAAAGTGGCCTGGGGGGCCTGTTGGGGACGCGGCTGGAGATGCTCTAAGAATGGAAGTAAACACTTTTTCATAAACATGTATGGTAGCGTTATTTGTAGGTGTGAATTGGTACTAAAGTTTCGTTTGGCTAGTGCATAGCGATGCCGTCGTATGTCGTGTACAAGGGTAAGGTTCCCGGAGTCTACGACGACTGGGAGGAGTGTAGGACACATGTTCACCGATTCAGCGGTAACAGTTACAAAGGGTACACCACTAGGGCCGAGGCCGAATCTAGATACGCCCGCTATCTAGCGGGAGAGGGGAGGGAGCGTTGGAGGAACCGGATGAAGACAAGTTTCATCGTGATGATGCTCATCGTGATGACAGCAGCTCTCTTCTATGTGATGGTAGTTTAGATGATCGATATCGACTTGTAATGGGAAGACAAACTCGCTACTCGCGGTCTCGAGACTTGTAATATAATGTTCTATCTTTGTTCGGTCTTTTCAATTCGGAGACTAATATGATGAATTGTATTCGGAGACTAATATGATGAATTGTATTCAGAGACTAATCTTCTATTGTATTCGATGAATCTGTTGTTGATGTGTGTTGTCTATATTCTGTCCAATTATACATTTTGTAACCTGTGCAAAAAAACAGAAAATTAGAAAATAAAAAAACCTAATATTCATACTAATGACGCATCACATCACAGTGCGCCATTAGTATGCCAAAGGATACTAATGGCGCTTCATTAGACAGTGTGTCATTACTCTGCCGAAGTTACTAATGGCGCATCTTGCTGCCGTGCGCCATTAGTATGCCAAAGCACTTGGGTATACATGGCCCCCTGGGAGGCATACTAATGGCACACTACTGTGTATACTAATGGCGTATCTGTGGTGCGCCATTAGTATACCAGATACTAATGGCGCACCAGAGGTGCGCCATTAGTAAAATATACTAATGGCGTGGCACTAATGGCGCACCACTAATGCGCCATTAATGGCCAAATTAGGTGCGCCATTAGTAGGCCTTTTCCTAGTAGTGCTATGTCCATGGCTCACGCTCATGTATTGCATGAAAGTTGAAAGGTTTGAAAAAATAGAGCATGAAAACAAATGCTTGGCTGAAATCGGGGTTGTGCTTGATATGAATATTCTTGTGTGATAATAAGGGAGCATAGCCAACACTATATGATTTTGTAGGGATAACTTCCTTTAGTCATAGTATTTTGAGAAGACAAGATTGTTTTGTTAGTATTGCTTGAAGTATTGTTATTTCTTATGTCAATATAGACTTTTGTCTTGAATCTTTCAGATCTGAACATTCATGCCACAATTAAGAGATTTACATTGAAAAACTATATTGGTTAGCATTCCACATAAAAAAAATCTTTATCATTCACCTACTCGAGGACGAGCAGGAATTAATCTTGGGGATGCTTGATACGTCTCCAACATATCTATAATTTTTTATTGTTCCATGCTATTATTTATGAAGTCTTGGATGTTTAATGGGCTTTATCATTCACTTTTATATCATTTTGGGGACTAACCTACTAACCCAAAGGCCCAGTCCAGATTGCTGTTTTTTGCCTATTTCAGGGTTTTGCAGAAAAGGAATATCAAACGGAGTCCAAACGGAATGAAACCTTCGCGAGAGATATTTTTGGAGAAAATCACGCACGGGAAACGTCAGGACCAAGTCAGGGGACAACTGGGCTGCCCTCGAGGGTGGGGGGCGTGCCCCCCTTCCCAGGGCGCGCCCCCCTGTCTCGAGGCTGGCCCGTGTGGCCCCCGGTGCCCTCCTTCTTCCTATATATACCTACGTACCCCAGAAACTCCATGCGCAGAGAGAAAACCCTAATTCCACCGCCGTAGCTTCCGTTCCCGTGGAGATCCCATCTTGGAGCCTGTTCCGGGAGGGGGATCCATCACGGAGGCCTTCATCATCATCATCATCGCCATCACCATGAGTTGTGAGTAGTTTGCCACAGACCTTCGGGTCCATAGCTAATATCAAGATGGCTTCTTCTCTCTCTCTCTGGATCTCAATACAAAGTTCTCCTCGGTCTTTGAGGAGATCTATTTGATGTAATCTCTTTTTGCGGTGTGTTTGTCGAGATCCAATGATTTGTGAGTTTATGATCAAGGTTATCTATGAAAGATATTTGGTTCTTCTCTGAACTTTTTATGTGTGCTCGTAATATTCTTGCAAGTCTCTTCAAATTATTGGTTTGGTTTGGCCTAATAGATCTATAGTTCTTGCAATGGGAGAAGTGCTTGGCTTTGGGTTCAATCCTGCGGTGTCCTTTCCCAGTGACAGTAGGGGCAGCAAGGCACGTATTGTATTGTTGCCATCGAGGATAAAAAGATGTGGTTTTCATCATATTGCTTGAGCTTACCCCTCTACATCATGTCATCTTTCTTAAGGCGTTACTCTGTTCATATGTACTCAATACACTAGATGCATGCTGGATAGCGGTCGATGTGTGGAGTAATAGTAGTAGATGCAGAATCGTTTCGGTCTACTTGTCTCGGACGTGATGCCTATATATAATGATCATGCCTACATAGTCTCATAATTATTCGCTTTTCTATCAATTGCTCGACAGTAATTTGTTTACCCGCCGTAGAATATCGCTATCATGAGAGAAGCCACTAGAGAAAACTATGGCCCCCGAGTCTATTCTCAACATATCAATCTACATCTACTTTACTTTTCTTGCTTTTATTTGATGTTTTATTAAACCAAAAATGCCAAAAATATAATTATCATCTCTATAAGATCTCACTCTCGTAAGTGACCTTAAAGAGATTGACAACCCCTTATCATGTTGGCTGCAAAGTTCTTATTTGTTTGTGCAGGTGCGAGGGATTGGCGCGTGGTCTCCTACTGGATTGATACCTTGGTTCTCAAAAACTGAGGGAAATACTTACGCTACTGTGCTGCATCTTCCTTTCCTCTTCGAGGGAATACAACGCAAGCTCAAGAGGTAGCAATATCCTCCAATATTACTCATAGATGCATCGGAACAAGCAAACAACACACGAAAAACAGAATCTGTCAAAGTCAGAACAGTCTGTAGTAATCTGCAGGGTTCGCCTACTTCTGGAACTCCAAAAAATTCAAACTAAATTGCTAAATTTGCGCAATTTGTCTACCTATCATCAGGAAAAAGAATCAACTAAAAAGCACGCTCCAGTAAAATTCCACGACTACTTTAGCGAGCGCTAATGATTCTGTTTTTCACAGCAAGATCATATAAACTTCACACAAGTCTTCCCAAAGGTTATACTTGGCACAAACACTAAACAAAACATGAAACAACATCTAATCAGAGGCTAGATGAAAAATTTATTCCCTAACAGCAACAAAAACAAAAAAATATAAAATTGGGTTGCCTCCCAACAAGCGCTATCGTTTTACGCCCCTATCTAGGCACGATACAAGATAGATCTAGGTACTGCCATCTTTGATCTTCACCCTTTTGATGGTGTCAAGCTCGAATCCGGGAGGTTATTTACGTTTCCCTTCATATTCAGAAATCTTTAGATCTAAAGCATCCAACCGCTTGTTACAAAGAGTAATCAACATACTCATGCGGTGGAGATTCCCACTAACACTTTTAAGAGGTTCAAGAGATTTTTGTAATATTTTTGTTACTTCGCAAATTTTCTCAAAAACTTGCGTCCCTTCCGGGGTTGAATTTGACCCCTTTTGGGGAGGTAGTGTTCCCACTATTTCCTCTATAATTTCATGTTCGATACTAGGATCAACTTCGATAATATTCCCTTTGGCAACGCAATCGAAGAGTTGTTTGTGAGACATATTCAATCCAACATAAAAACTGTGAAGCAAGATTCTAAAATTGACCTCTAAGGTGCACTTACGATAAGATTCCATCAACCTAAACCAAGCATCTTTTAAGTTTTCTCCTTGCTTTTGCTTGAGGTGAAGCACTTCAAACTCGGGACACAAAGGAGCGGATAAGGGACTACCCATGATAACAGGCAAGCAAGCAGCACACACAAGCAAACAAGAAGCAAGCGAACGATAAACACACAACAGAAGAAGGGCAAATAAAACGGCAAGGGTGAAGTGGGGGAGAGGAAAACGAGAGGCTAATAAATGTAATGCGAAGGATAAGGGTTTGTGATAGGTACTTGGTATATGACTTTTGCGTAAGCCTCCCCGGCAACGGCGCCAGGAATTCTTCTTGCTACCTCTTGAGCTTGCGTTGTATTCCCTCGAAGAGGAAAGGGAGATGCAGCAGAGTAGCGTAAGTATTTCCCTCAGTTTTTGAGAACCAAGGTATCAATCCAGTAGGAGACCACGGGCTAGTCCCTCGCACCTGCACAAACAAATAAGAACTTCGCAGCCAACGTGATAAGGGGTTGTCAATCCCTTTACGGTCACTTACGAAAGTAAGATCTGATAGAGATGATAGTTGATATTTTTGGTATTTTTGGTTTAATAAAACAGCAAATAAAAGCAGTAAAAGTAAAGTAGATGTAGATTGATATGTTGAGAATAGACCCGGGGGCCATAGTTTTCTCTAGTGGCTTCTCTCATGATAGCGATATTCTACGGTGGGTAAACAAATTACTATCGAGCAATTGATAGAAAAGCGAATAATTATGAGACTATCTAGGCATGATTATTGTATATAGGCATCACGTCCGAGACAAGTAGACCGACTCCTGCCTGCATCTACTACTATTACTCCACACATCGACCGCTATCCAGCATGCATCTAGTGTATTGAGTTCATACGAACAGAGTAACGCTTTAAGCAAGATAACATGATGTAGAGGGATAAACTCAAGTAATATGATATAAACCCCATATTTTTATCCTCGATGGCAACAATACAATACGTGCCTTGGTGCCCCTACTGTCACTGGGAAAGGACACCGCAAGATTGAACCCAAAGCAAAGCACTTCTCCCATTGCAAGAACTATAGATCTAGTAGGCCAAACCAAACCAATAATTCGAAGAGACTTGCAAGGATATTATGAGTGCACATAAAAAGTTCAGAGAAGAACCAAATATCTTTCATAGATAACCTTGATCATCAACTCACAATTCATCGGATCTCGACAAACACACCGCAAAAAGAGATTACATCAAATAGATCTCCTCGAAGACCGAGGAGAACTTTGTATTGAGATCCAGAGAGAGAGAAGAAGCCATCTAGATACTAGCTATGGATCCAAAGGTCTGAGGTAAACTACTCACAACTCATGGTGAGGGTGATGGAGATGATGATGAAGGCCTCCGTGATGGATCCCCCTCCGGTGGTGCTCCAGAACAGGCTCCAAGATGGGATCTCCACGGGAACAGAAGCTACGGCGGTGGAATTGGGGTTTTCTCTCTGCGTATGGAGTTTCTAGGGTACGTGGACTTATATAGGAAGAAGGAGGGAACCGGGGGCCACACGAGCAGGCCTCGAGGCAGGGGGCGCGCCCTGGGAAGGTGGGCGCGCCCCCCACCCTCGAGGGCCACCTCTCTGTCCCCGGACTTGGTCCTCAAGCTCCGCGTGTGTGATTTTCTCCAAAAATATCTCTCGCGAAGGTTTCATTCCGTTTGGACTCCGTTTGATATTCCTTTTCTGCAAAACCCTGAAATAGGCAAAAAACAACAATCTGGACCGGGCCTTTGGGTTAGTAGGTTAGTCCCAAAAATGATATAAAAGTGAATGATAAAGCCCATAAACATCCAAGACTTCATAAATAATAGCATGGAACAATAAAAAATTATAGATACGTTGGAGACGTATCAGCCTCCTCCTCCCTCCAACCTTTATGTACGTGGCCAGGGGGCACCCCATGCACAAACAAGTTAACATCAGTTTTAGCCATGTGAGGTGCCCCCCTTCATGGATACACACCTCAGTCATATCGTTGCAGTGCTTAGGCGAAGCCCTGTGTTAATAGCTTCATCATCACCGTCACCACGACGTCGTGCTGACGAAACTCTCCCGTGACGCACAACTGGATCAAGAGCCCGTGAGACGTCATCGAGCTGAATGTGTGCTGAACGCGGAGGTGCCGTACGTTTGGTGCTTGGATCGGTTGGATCGCGAAGACGTTCGACTACATCAACCGCGTCGCTAGACGCTTCCGCTTTCAATCTATGAGGGTACGTAGACACACTCTCCCTGTAGGAGATATGCCCTAGAGGCAATAACAAATGTTATTTATTATCTCCCTGTTCATAATTAAGTTTATATTCCATGCTATAACTGCTATGGTTCCCGAGCCCGTATATCCATAAAGGCTCTGGGGAAAACCCATGTGCACGTGTGGTATAATAAACGGTGAATTGTATTCCTAGTCGTGCCTCTAAGACTAGCTCAAGTGTTGCATGATGATTATGTTTTCCCAATCATGGGCATGTCTATGCCAGCAACTTTGAGGGCACAATGTTAGAGGAACATTTGTGTTGAATCGACCCGAATTGATGTTATGCTATGAGATACATTCGTCACAAGTTTATGGTTTATAACACAGAGATAGTTAATGTTTGCATAATTCCTTAGACCATGAGAGTATCGAGTTTCTTCATGCTTGATTCATGAACTTTGGGGTTTGTTAAACGTCATCCGTAAATGGGTGGCTATTACGGCGGCTTACGGGTTCATGGAAAAGTGTGTTAAGTAACTTGATAGCTCAAGATTGGGATTTGCTCCTCCGTCGATGGAGAGATATACTCGGGCCCTCTCGGTGTTACGGTATCCATCATCGTCTGGCCAGACACAGGGTGATTTGATCACTGGGATGCCGAAACACGAAAACGAGAAAAGAGAACAAAACCGGTAACGAGGTAACTTGCATAGTGGACAAAGTGTTTGCCCACGGGGATGCAATAAATCTCACCTCGGGTGTTTGTGACATATCACGAAGCAAAAGGAATAGCACACAGCAACTGGAGGTTCACTCGAATATTCATTCGTGTGGGTATAGGGGGTCAATATGGGTGTCCACGGCTCCGATGTTGATCATTGATCGGAAGAGGTTCCGTGTCATGTCTATACTTCACCGAACCTATAGGGTCACACGCTTAAGGGTCATCTATCTGCTGAATACTAGACAGGGAGTCTGAGAGAAAATCACCGAAAAGGTTTCGGAGACAACGGAAGAGTTCCGGAGAGAGAACACCGAAAGAGTTTCGGTAAAACCGAAAATATGTTTCGGAATATATTATTAGGTCAAAAAGGGTTTCGGCACCGCATGGAAATTATCAGAGGGTGCCAGAATTGGTCTGGGAACTTCTGGGAATTTTCAGAGAGAAAAACCGGAAATGTTCCGAAACTGCCGTAACCGCTGTTGATGCTTTCCGCTGATAAAAACCACAGCACCGAAAATGTTTCGGATCATGCCCAGAATAATTTTAGAGGGTACCGGAAATGTTCTGGGACCTTCTGGAATTTTTCAGAAAAAAGTTTCGCGGAAAACATCTTGTCCCAGTGCGAGGGGACAAGATCCCACGAATCGGGGGTTGCATGTTTGGTGGCTTTTTGTCTAGGGAGCATGCATGTTTCATGGAGACATGTTGGTGGCTTGTTGGGGGGGCCCCCCCCATGGGGGGGACAAGGTGTTGGGCTGCCATGGGAGTGTCCCCTTGGTGCCCCCCTTGTGTTACCATTATGCCCTTTCATGTGTGACATGAAGCTTGGGTATTTTGGTATTTCCACGTCCCACCCCACCCCTTGCCTTGGCCTATAAAAGGAGGAGTTGGGGCTGCCATCTCCTTCAATCCCTTGCTCTCATACAAGTGCCATGCAATTATCTGGCTTCTCTCTCCCTCCCACGAAATAGTTTCGTAGAGCCGAAAGGCTGTCTGGGTTCCGGCAGGAACTAGTTCTGGACGGCGAAGCCCTGCCGGATAGATGACACCGTATGTGTGCAACTCTGTAGAGAGGTCGTAGTTTCGATCTTAGTGCCCTGAGGGGCTGTTCGTGAGTGCCTCCCGAAGGGCTGTCCAAGTGACGGTCCGAGTTCTGTGAGTCCTCCCGAAGGGCTGTCCGGGTGACCGTTCGAGTTTCGAAGGTCCTCCCGGAGGGCTGTCCGCGACACCGTCCGGGGGACTGTTCGACCGTCTCCCGGAGGGCTGTCCGAGGAGAAGATGAGGGTATACATCCTCGCGGTTGGGAGGTTGTAAATCCTAGCTGCGGGGATCTGCACCAACGATCGTCATCGACTCTACTTCCGCTGCGCTACGAGTCGGTAACGAAAATGATCAAAACCTTGTATGCAGTCTTCATAGTGGTCCTGGGCTGGTGCGTAGGTCGGAAAATTTTTGTTTTCTGCTGCGTTACCCTACAGTGGTATCAGAGCCGTGCTATGCGTAGATGCAGGTTGCGATCTAGAATACATGGAGATGTATGGGTGTTGCACAATATAATTAGGTAGTAGATAAGATCTATTACTGAAAATTATTTGTGCGGGTAGCAGATGAAATCTGTTACCTGATGTTCTTGTTGCTTCCCTTAAATTTGCGTAGTCCTGATCTTGACAGCATTGTGGAATCTGACAAAGTTCTGGCAATCCGCGATCCTTTCATGCTACTCCTGAGTATGCTGATTGACAGATCAACGAAGTGCTAACAGTTCTTTGGGTTCCACTTTAGTCAAAGAAAGATGGATGTTTCGCAGACGAAAGGGCAATGCAGATATGATCTGCACGGGGGTCATGCGTATGACGAAGTTTAGTATGGGGCTCGAGATTTTATTATCTCGTGTTTCATACACCCTGGAAAGTTAATCTAGCGACTTGAATTATCATACTTGATGATGGACGTTGGTAGCTTCGGTTTGTTTCGAAACCTTAGAAGCCACGTAAGATAAACTTTTGCATGAACCGATTAGAGACGTCTAACTTGGTTTTGCAGGAGGGTTTGCATGTGCATATGATGTGGTATAGCAGTGCTCATAATAATTTGATTATGTATGAGATGGCTATATGATGTAAATTAATTAACATGACCTGCGTGTCATGATTCGGCATGATGGCTGGAGCCATATGATTGCACTTTAATGACCTGCGTGTCAACCTTGTGTAATGCATTTATTTTATCTGCTATAGAGATAGCAATATTATCTGGTGCATCGACAAGGTGGTGGCAATCTTCGCGAAGGTGAATACCGACGCGAATGCCGAAGACGAAGAAATGAAAGACTTCTCCGTCAGAAAGGGCTATACCATATCATGCTAATTATGAATTGCCTGAGATGTTTATCCCTTTGATGCACCCTTCTTGATTGCGCGGTAGTCGCTTTTTATTAGGGTGATCTCTCACAAAAATATCAAGTAGTTAGTGTTCTCCCAAGTGTAGCACCGTCACGGCACCTAACTTTTCGGGGCATCACATGATCTCCATGGGTGCGAACGATTAGGGATGTGTGAGGCGGGTGAGTTGAGACCTCGCAGCGAGATCACTTGGTTGTCTTGACGTTCAGGCATGACAGTCATGAGCTCGGAACACACGCATCGAAAGATGAACAAGAATCACATAGAGATGTGATTGGCAAGTTTGCCTACCGATTGAAGTTCGCGCCATTTGAGTTCATCTCGAACCGTGGCGTTGAATTGAAATGCGGATCTTGAATCACTCACAATCAATTATGAGAGATATTGATTTGAGTGGGAGCGCACTGCAGAATTAACTTGTTTAATTCTCAGTACAATTAATTTTGAACACTGTCTAAGTGTGGTTTGCATAATAGTTGTAGAATAATGGCTCGCGTTTCCACCTTCCCTATTAAAATTGAATAGCTGTTAAATATCTGGTTAAATCTTTACGGTTGGTAACGTAATGTGAGGATTGTCCTCAAGAGTGCCGAGAAGGACTTTGTCATATCGCATACTTTCGGTATTCTCCCGCTAATGCTATGGATCATGTGACTCTCGTCCTTCGATCCAAAAGCTAGAATTCCTTTTTTTAGTCAAGTGCAATATGTTTGCTTCCATGAGACCCGAACTTCAAAAGTTTGGATAGTTATGTGATATTCATGGAATCTGAAAATCATTTTCAGAGACAGACAAAGGCTGAAAGATATGAGATATCCAAAGCAGTGTTTGTTTGCAAACTATTAGTAAAGGAGTTTACTATGCATTAGACTGATAAGAGAGGGATCCAGTAGAACGCCTGTCATATGATGAAAGGTGAATAAAACAACAACTTAAAGAGAAAGGAAGTGTCCGAAGGGTGTTAGTAAGACTTTCACGCCTAGGAAGTCCGGGGCTAACGCCACTCTTAAGTTGGGTGCTTCTTCTGAGAGTAGGAGAAATACTAAAAGTTAAACTGTTAGAAGTATAATGGTAAAAAGAAAGAAGACTGGAATATCCAGCTCATGTATGAATGTCATACAAGTTTTTGATGTATAGAAGGCTGGTCAAAGATATAGTCCTTGGGAATTATGATTAATTTGTTGATCACTAATTCTTGGGTATTGTGAGTTAATCACAAAGATACCCGCTCGATTGCATTCTAATGCAACTCGATGTAAGAACTACTATGGCCTAAGAGACTAGCCAGGAATGAGGTTTAGGTATACACAGGGAACATAGTAAATGTTACTATACCTTCCATCGGTGTATTACCGTCTGTATTTATTTTCATAATTCATTTAGAGTTTTACACACTCTAGCCCATTGCATAAGGTATCTTGCAAGAAGGTTGTTCATAAGAGAACTTCTGATGTTCGGTGTTATGAACAACATAAGGGCCATACTTTCATTATGAATGAGATGTATGTTATGAATGTTGATAATAATATATTACCTCTGTGTTTATTTTCATAATTCATTTTAGAGTTTCATACACTCTAGCCCATTGCACAGTGTTTTTGCAAAAGAGGTTATTCATAAAAACAACAATTGTTGTTCAGTATTATGAATAACATGAAGGGCCATGCTTCCATCCAAGATGGGATGTATGTTATGAATATTGATGGTAATATGATACATCCATAACACTGACGCTAAATGTCGCAAGACTAAAAGAATACCACACAAGTGTGGCACTACATTTGGTCACATTGGAGAAACCCGCATGGAAAATTCCATTATGATGGATTTTGAAGTCGTTTGATTTTGAATCATCTGACACTTGCAACTTTCCTCCGAAAAGTGAAGTGACTGAAATACCGTTCACAGGCCATAAGGAACGAGTAACAAACTTATTGGTGATCATACATTTGATGTGTGTAGTCCGATAAATGTTGTTAGTAGTGGATTTATCTATCTTCAAAAATGACTCAAGTAGATATATGGATATTTACTTGATGAGACGTATGTCTGGATCTTTTGAAATCATTCGAAAGGTTTTCAAAAATGAAGTAGAAGTTATTGTAACAAGAAAATTATGTTTCTACAATTCGATTGCAGAAAGGAATATTTGAGTTACAAGTTTAGCGAATGTCTGATGAGTTGTGAAAGGGGTTTCATAACTTGCACTTCCCGGAAAACCACTGCAAAGTGGAAAGTCTGTGAAGATGTAATCGAACCATTTATGACATGGTAAGATCAAAGATGACATAAATAAAATTGCCATTATCCCTTTTTTAAGTGATGCTTTAGAGACTGCGGCTTTTACACTGAAAAGAGCTCCATCGGGTCTGTTGAAATGAAGCCATGGTATGGTACGCCCAACCATGTTATATCTTTTCTTAACATTTGGAATATGGGGCTTGTGTAAAAGGTTACAAACCTATTCCAAATCAGACAAGTGCTACTTTGTAGGTTATCCCAAGCAATTGGGTATTCCTCCCTCACTATACCGAGGCAAATAGTTTTGCCACGAAATGGTATGCTTTTAAAGAGAATGGTTCTTTCAAAAAGGTGAGTGGGAGAATAGTGCAAACTCGACGAGATAACAGTATCTTCGTCATCAGGTCAAAGGAAAGGAACCTTGGAAGTAATTCCAGAGTTTCCTACTGCGACTGATACGGAAGTCTCTACAATAAAATGTATGGACTTTGGTCGAACTTGCAGCTGAACCACGTAGGCAAGGCTCGTGCAAACCTCTCAGGTGCGCAGACGAGATATTGTTGTTAGACAACAATATACCTACGATACACAAGGAAGCGTTGATGGGCCCTGACTCCGGAATTGGCTGAATGCCAATACAACCCGAGTTAGTTTCCATATAAGTGATTCAAGATTAAAACCTTGATACACCTTTCGGAAGACTTAGAGTCTAACGAATATTTATGGAACTTAAAACTGATACGGATAAATAGTTTTATCCATAAAGCTCGACTTGTTGCAATAACAAGTTCAAAGAGTTGACTACGATGAGGTTGTTTCATCGTAGCGATGCTTAAAGTCGGTTCGGGTTGAACTAGCAATTAATACATATTTCAATCTTGAGATATGAAACATGGATGACAAAAGGTTTTCCATCTGATGGAAATAAAACCTAGGACTTGTATGTGATATAGTCCAAAGTAATCTGTCGATCCAGAGGATGCTAGTAAGTATGCAAACTTCAAAGATCCAGCGATGGACAGAAGAGAGCAAAATGGAGTCGGAATCTTCGTGATTTGATGAAATGGTCAAAAGGGGTTTTGATTTCATCAATGGGTAACGAAGATGCTTGTAATTCAAGAAAGTAAGTGGGAGCGTAATAATATTTCTAAAAACCTTGTGTGCTTGACACATTGGTAATTGGAAATAAATTTCTTGACACGAATTAGGACTTCATTTGAAAATAGTTTTCCGATGAAGTGCTTAGGCTAAATAGCCTTGATATTAGGCATGATGATCTATGGAGATAGATTTACCTAATGGGGCTAAGCAATGGATACATATTGACAAGATGCTAAAATCTTTTAGCATTACAAACGCCAAGGAGTGATTCTTGCCGAAGTCACATGGAAAGAGTTTTTGCAAGACTCGGTGTCCCAAAAACACTGATGAGCAAAATACATGATGGAGATTCCACACACTCTTGTGTTTGGATTAATCATGTATTCCATGGTATGTAAAACAACCAGATATGTCCAATACTCCAAAGGTGTTGCGAGTATGGATACCAAAGTGATCAAAGTACTGATCATAGGACAACAGTGAAAGATGTCATTTAGTACCAGAGTAGTACTGATGACATGTTTTCTCGCGGGCAGAGATTATGAAGAGCTCGTTGTAAGTAATTACATCGACACAGTCTTCATCAATGCTCCATGCGATTTTTGATTTAAATTAAGGGCTTTGTGTTGCACACAATGTGGTGGCACAGTTTGTTGGAAATTGTTCCAAACAAGATACTGTGGCGATTTCTATAACAAGGGCTAAGTATGTTGACGCTTTAGAAGCGACAAACAAGATGTTGAATCATATAGTTCATTCATGGACTTAGTATGGTTCCAAGATGGCTTTTGTCAATGGGACACTACTGCAGGTAGTTGCTCCATAACTCAGTCTGAGGAATCCAGGTTCGACCTGTGATTCGCATACATACAAAGCCAAGTCCACACAAAATATGAATTTTGTGAAGGCGTGAAAACGCGAGGGATATGCAAAGATACACACGGAGCTGAAGTCGTCAGATCCGTTGGACATCAGGCTATACCACAAGCGAAGCATATTTACACCAATGTGTCATAGGTGTAAAGTGCATTAGCATTGACTAGATATTGACTCTAGTGCAAGTGGGAGTCTGTAGGAGATATGCCCTAGAGGCAATAACAAATGTTATTTATTATCTCCCTGTTCATAATTAAGTTTATATTCCATGCTATAACTGCTATGGTTCCCGAGCCCGTATATCCATAAAGGCTCTGGGGAAAACCCATGTGCACGTGTGGTATAATAAACGGTGAATTGTATTCCTAGTCGTGCCTCTAAGACTAGCTCAAGTGTTGCATGATGATTATGTTTTCCCAATCATGGGCATGTCTATGCCAGCAACTTTGAGGGCACAATGTTAGAGGAACATTTGTGTTGAATCGACCCGAATTGATGTTATGCTATGAGATACATTCGTCACAAGTTTATGGTTTATAACACAGAGATAGTTAATGTTTGCATAATTCCTTAGACCATGAGAGTATCGAGTTTCTTCATGCTTGATTCATGAACTTTGGGGTTTGTTAAACGTCATCCGTAAATGGGTGGCTATTACGGCGGCTTACGGGTTCATGGAAAAGTGTGTTAAGTAACTTGATAGCTCAAGATTGGGATTTGCTCCTCCGTCGATGGAGAGATATACTCGGGCCCTCTCGGTGTTACGGTATCCATCATCGTCTGGCCAGACACAGGGTGATTTGATCACTGGGATGCCGGAACACGAAAACGAGAAAAGAGAACAAAACCGGTAACGAGGTAACTTGCATAGTGGACAAAGTGTTTGCCCACGGGGATGCAATAAATCTCACCTCGGGTGTTTGTGACATATCACGAAGCAAAAGGAATAGCTCACGGCAACTGGAGGTTCACTCGAATATTCATTCGTGTGGGTATAGGGGGTCAATATGGGTGTCCACGGCTCCGATGTTGATCATTGATCGGAAGAGGTTCCGTGTCATGTCTATACTTCACCGAACCTATAGGGTCACACGCTTAAGGGTCATCTATCTGCTGAATACCAGACAGGGAGTCTGAGAGAAAATCACCGAAAAAGTTTCGGAGACAACGGAAGAGTTCCGGAGAGAGAACACCGAAAGAGTTTCGGTAAAACCAAAAAGATGTTTCGGAATATATTATTAGGTCAAAAAGGGTTTCGGCACCGCATGGAAATTATCAGAGGGTGCCAGAATTGGTCTGGGAACTTCTGGGAATTTTCAGAGAGAAAAATCGGAAATGTTCCGAAACTGCCGTAACCGCTGTTGATGCTTTCCGCTGATAAAAACCACAGCACCGAAAATGTTTCGGATCATGCCCAGAATAATTTTAGAGGGTACCGGAAATGTTCTGGGACCTTCTGGAATTTTTCAGAAAAAAGTTTCGCGGAAAACATCTTGTCCCAGTGCGAGGGGACAAGATCCCACGAATCGGGGGTTGCATGTTTGGTGGCTTTTTGTCTAGGGAGCATGCATGTTTCATGGAGACATGTTGGTGGCTTGTTGGGGGGGCCCCCCCCATGGGGGGGACAAGGTGTTGGGCTGCCATGGGAGTGTCCCCTTGGTGCCCCCCTTGTGTTACCATTATGCCCTTTCATGTGTGACATGAAGCTTGGGTATTTTGGTATTTCCACGTCCCACCCCACCCCTTGCCTTGGCCTATAAAAGGAGGAGTTGGGGCTGCCATCTCCTTCAATCCCTTGCTCTCATACAAGTGCCATGCAATTATCTGGCTTCTCTCTCCCTCCCACGAAATAGTTTCGTAGAGCCGAAAGGCTGTCTGGGTTCCGGCAGGAACTAGTTCTGGACGGCGAAGCCCTGCCGGATAGATGACACCGTATGTGTGCAACTCTGTAGAGAGGTCGTAGTTTCGATCTTAGTGCCCTGAGGGGCTGTTCGTGAGTGCCTCCCGAAGGGCTGTCCAAGTGACGGTCCGAGTTCTGTGAGTCCTCCCGAAGGGCTGTCCGGGTGACCGTTCGAGTTTCGAAGGTCCTCCCGGAGGGCTGTCCGCGACACCGTCCGGGGGACTGTTCGACCGTCTCCCGGAGGGCTGTCCGAGGAGAAGATGAGGGTATACATCCTCGCGGTTGGGAGGTTGTAAATCCTAGCTGCGGGGATCTGCACCAACGATCGTCATCGACTCTACTTCCGCTGCGCTACGAGTCGGTAACGAAAATGATCAAAACCTTGTATGCAGTCTTCATAGTGGTCCTGGGCTGGTGCGTAGGTCGGAAAATTTTTGTTTTCTGCTGCGTTACCCTACACTCCCCACTTGTTGCTATGCTTCTCCTAGATAGATCTTGCGTGATCGTAGGAAATATTTTGAAATACTACATTCCCCAACAGTGGCATCATGAGCCAGGTCTATGCGTAGTTGATATGCACGAGTAGAACACAATGAGTTGTTGGCGATAATAGTCATACTGCTTACCAGCATGTCATAATTTGATTCGGCGGCATTGTGAGATGAAGCGGCCCGGACCGACATTACGCGTACGCTTACGCGAGACTGGTTTCACCGTTACGAGCACTCGTTGCTTAAAGGTGACTGTCGGGTGTCTGTCTCTCTCACTTTAGTTGAATCGAGTGTGGCTACGCCTGGTCCTTGTGAAGGTTAAAACAACACACTTGACGAAAAATCGTTGTGGTTTTTGTATGCGTAGCTAAGAACGGTTCTTGCTAAGCCCGTAGCAGCCACCTAAAACTTGCAACAACAAAGTAGAGGACGTCTAACTTGTTTTGGAAGGGCATGTTGTGATGTGATATGGTCAAGACGTGATGAGTTATGCGTTATTGTATGAGATGATCATGTTTTGTAAAGTTATCGGCAACCGGCAGGAGCCTTATGGTTGTCTCTTTATTGTATGAATTGCGAAAGCTATGTAATTGTTTTACTTTATCTCTATGAGTTAGCGATAGTAGTAGTAGCAATAGTTGGCGAGACGACCACGACGCTACGATGAAGATCATGGTGTCTAGCCGGTGATGATGGAGATCATGTCGATGCTTTGAAGATGGAGGTCAAAAGCACAAGATGATGATGGCCATATCATGTCACATATTTTGATTGCATGTTATGTTTATCTTATTATGCTTCTTATTTTGCTTGGTACGGCGGTAGCATTATAAGATGATCCCTTACAAAATTTTAAGGTACAAGTGTTCTCCCTGAGTATGCACCGTTGTGAAAGTTCTTCGTGTGGAGGCACCACGTGATGATCGGGTGTGATAGGCTCTACGCTCACATACAACGAGTGCAAGCCAGTTTTGCACATGCAGAATACTCGGATTAAACTTGACGAGCCTAAAATGTACAGACATGGCCTCGGGACACTGGAGACCGAAAGGTCGAGCGTGAATCATATAGTAGATATGATCAACATAAGATGTTCACCATTGAAAACTACTCCATCTCACATCATGATCGGACATGGTTTAGTTGATTTGGATCACGTGATCATTTAGATGACTAGAGGGATGTCTATCTAAGTGGGAGTTCTTTAGTAATATGACTAATTGAACTTTAATTTATCATGAACTTAGTCCTGGTAGTATTATCATATCTATGTTGTAGATCAAAAGCTCGCGATGTAGCTCCCCATTTTTTTGTATGTTCCTAGAGAAATATAAGTTGAAGATGATAGTAGCAATGATGCGGACTTGTTCTGTAATTTGAGGATTATCCTCATTGTTGCACAGAAGAATTATTTCCTTGATGCACTCCTAGGTGACAGACCTATTGCAGGAGCAGATGCAGACGTTATGAACGTTTTGACAAAAGCTCGGTATGATGACTACTTGATAGTTTAGTGCACCATGCTTTACGGCTTAGAACCGGGACTTCAAAAATGTTTTGAATGCCATGGAGCATAAAAGAAGTTCCTAAGAGTTGAAATTGATGTTTCATACTCATGCCCGTATGAAGAGGCATGAGACCTCTGACGTTACTCTGCCTACAAGATGGAGGAGAATAGCTCAACCAGTGAGCATGTGCTCAGATTCTCTGGGTACTACAATTGCTTGAATCAAGTGGGAGTTAATCTTCCAGATAAGATAGTAATTGACAAAGTTATCTAGTCACTATCTTCAAGTTACTAGAACTTCGTGATGAACTATAATATGCAAGGGATGACGAAAGTAATTCCCGAGCTCTTCGCGATGCTGAAATCGACGAAGGTAGAAATCAAGAAAAAGCATCAAGTGTTGACGATTGACAAGACCACTAGTTTCAAGTAAAAGGGTAAAGGAAAAGAAAGGGAACTCCTAGAAGAATGGCAAGCAAGTTGCTACTCTCATGAAGAAACCCAAAGCTAGACCCAAGCCTGAAACTGAGTGCGTCTACTGCAAAGGAAATGGTCACTAGAAGTGGAACTACCCTAGAAACTTGGTGGATAAGAAGGATTGCAAAGTGAACAAAGCTATATTTGATATACATGTTATTGATGTGTACTTTACTAGTGTTTATAGCAACCCCTTGGTATTTGATACTGGTTCAGTTGCTAAGAGTAGTAACTCAAAACGGGAGTTGCAGAATGAACAGAGAATAGTTAAGGGTGAACTGGCGATGTGTGCTGGAAGTGGTTCCAAGATTGATATGATCATCATCGCACACTCCCTATACTTTCGGGATTAGTATTGAACCTAAATAAATGTTGTTTGGTGTTTGCGTTGAGCATGAATATGATTTGATCATGTTTATTGCAATACGTTTATTCATTTAAAGTCAGAGAATAATTGTTGTTCTATTTACATGAACAAAACCTTCGATGGTCATACACCCAATAAAAATAGTTTGTTGGATCTCGATCGTAGTGATACACGTATTCATAATATTGAAGCCAAAAGATGCAAAGTTAATAATGATAGTGCAACCTATTTGTGGCACTGCCGTTTAGGTCATATTGGTGTAAAGCGCATGAAGAAACTCCATGCTGATGGGATTTTGGAATCACTTGATTATGAATCATTTGATGCTTGCGAACCAGGCCTCATGGGCAAGATGACCAAAACTCCGTTTTCTGAAACAATGGAGCGAGCAACTGACTTATTGGAAATAATACATACTGATGTATGCGGTCCGATGAGTGTTGAGGGTCGCGGCGGGTATCGTTATTTTCTAACCTTCACAGATGATTTGATCGATGCGAGGGAGAGGTAAATGATCTTTCGGGCAGGCCCGATTGATATGTTTGAAATAGATGCACATGCGGAGTGACATGTCCTTCTTGGGGACCATAACTACATTGGCGAGCTACTCGGAGTGGTAAATCTCACGGATGAACTCAGCTGCCAGAAGCTGAGCCACCTCCTCACCAATTGCTTTCCTCTTCTACGCGGCAGACCGCCGGAGATGCTCCTTCACAGGTTTCACTTTCGGGTCGACCCGCAAATGGTGCTCAGCCAGTCCCCTGGGTACACCTGGCATGTCGGATGGTTTCCATGCGAAGATGTACCAGTTATCATGGAGGAACTGGATGAGCGCTTCTTCCTATTTGGTCTCGAGTGTGGTTGAGATGTGAGTCAAAGCGGCATTGGGCTCGGTAGGATGAATATGCACATGCTTCGTCTCCCCTGCCGATTGGAATGCTGACTCGGAAGCAGGCTTCTTAGCACGCAACAAATCACTCTGATCCACATTCTACTGGTATTCTTCCATCTCTACTGTGGCCATCTGCTCGTCAGTAATTTTTGAGCCTTTCTGGAAGCATTCTTCCGCTTTCTGCCTATCTCCAGTGACAGTGATCACGCCCTTGGGTCCTGGTATCTTCAATTGGAGGTATACATAACACGGTCGAGCCATGAAACGGGCATAGGCGGGCCTGCCCAGAATTTCACGGTAAGCACTTTGGAAGTCCACCACCTCGAATGTCAACTTTTCTTTGAGGTAGCGTGTCGAGTCGCCTAAAACCACATCAAGGGTGATCTGGCTAAGTGAGTCGGCTTTCTTTCCGGGGATGACCCCGTGAAATCTCACGTTGCTCTCACTCAGCTGGGACATCGGAATGCCCATCCCCCGGATGGTTTCAGCATACAGGATATTCAGACCACTGCGGCCATCCATCAGGACTTTAGTCAACCACGTACCGTCGACAACTGGGTCGACCACCAACGCTTGCCGCCTGCGGGTAGCAATGTGCGCGGGGTGGTCTGACTGGTTGAATGTAATGGGAGTCTTAGACCACTTCAGGTACGTCATTGTTGCCGTAGCAACCATGTTGACTTCTGTGTTGATAACTTTCAGTCGACTCTTGATTTCAACATCAGCAAAAAGCATCAAGGTGGAGTTGATCTGGGGGTAACCTCCATCCTCTTCTTTGTCTTCGGTCTCCTCAGATTCTTTCTCCTTCTTAGTGGGCTGGTCCTTCTGGAAGTTCTGAATCAGGAGTCGACATTGTCGAGTGGTATGTTTGGGGTAAACCAAATTCCCCTCTTCATACTTCTTCGTGTGAATAGGACATGGTAAATCAAGCACGTCATTCCCTGCTTGGTCTTTCACTTTCTTGGGGATCCAAGGACCTTTTGGTTTCCCTTTACCTTTCCCCTGGGTAACAACTGCAGCCTCTCCTGTAACTGTAGGCTCTGCTTTACGCTTTGGCTTCTAATTGGAATTCTGATCATCTTGGCCGACTGGTTTCTTGCCACTACGGAGTCGATCTATTTCTTCTCCGTTAGCATACTGACCGGCTATCTCCATCATCCGAGTCAAAGACATATCTCTTGTCCGACCGAACTTCAGGTTGAGCTCTCTGTACCGTACGCCCACTTTGAAGGCGCAGACTGCTTGATGTTCGGACACGTTCTCCATTGTATGATGTAAAGTAGTCCACCTCTGGATATAATCCCTCAAGGTCTCATTCGGTTTCTGAACACAATGCTGCAACTCCGCCAGTCTTGCGGGCCGCTTACAGGTGCCCTCGAAAGTCCTCACGAACACTCGAGCCAACTCCTCCCAGCTGAAAATGTTCCCAGGGGCCAACTGATTTAGCCAAGCTCTAGCCGAGCCTCCCAACATCTGGGGGAGGTGCTTCATAGCCACATCATAATTATCACCACCAATCTGGACAACCACTCGGTAATCTTCTAGCCAAGTACCTGGCTTTGACTCGCCGGTGAACTTGCTCAATCCCGCTGCCAATCTGAAGTTGGGGGAATCTCGGCAGCCTTGATGGCATTGCTGAAACACTCGGGCCCAGAGACAGATGCTCTGCTGCCACTCGGACGTTCTTTGTCTTGTCCTTCTCAATACGCTCGGTTCCTGTCAACCAGGCCTTGGACAAGAATCGATCTTGCATCGAAGCCGGGTCTTCGGGGATCTGCGGGGATCCTTCGCTCGTCGTCACGCAAACGCCTGCCGTCCTGTCCCCGGGTGAGTACGATCCGCTTCCCGAAGGAGGTGTAGGCACTCGGCGGCGATCATTGTGACCGAGTCGACGGTCATACTGATCATCGTTCCCACCCAGGTGTTGCTCTTGACGGGGCCCACGACCCTCACGCCGCGGAGGCGATCTTCGGCTATGGGCCGACCAGACGGTGTCCGCCACCACCGATCTGAATTCTGTTGCGCGATTGGGAAACAGCCGCCTTCTGCTCTCTAGCTGTTCGAAGTAGCGCCCGAATCTGTTGCAAGCCTCTCCCAGCCTCCGACTGGGACGACTGAATCGAATCTGCGATGCGGGCTGCAGCTTCGAGGTTCTGAATCGGCGTTCGGAATACCAGGGGTTCACGCGGGAATAGCTGTCGCGACCGTCGACTGGATTCAGGAATCAATCGACGGGCTCGATCGTTGATCGAACGCTGAAGGTTTTCCAGCCGCGTGCACTCGGCCATGGTGGCAAGGCACGTGGCCTCCAGAGCTTGAGCTTCTGGAGTTTCTCCCAAGATGGGGGTGTAGAGAGCATCTTCGTTGCGGCGGCAGAGCTCTTCCCTTTGCTCGGCAGTGAGGGGCTCGGGTATGTACCCGTCGTGGCCACACGACTGACCATCATCGTTGCCGCTGTTACCACCGCGAGTGTACCCCGGTGGACTACGCCGTGAGTCAACCATGAGGACCTCAGCTGCGGGGTCGCTGCTCCCGCACTCGAAAAGCATGTCTACGGAACCAGTCGACCGGCCCGTAGTGCTACGCGTCGGGGTCGATGGCCGCGAGTTGGGGGGTGGCTGTTTGGCGGGCCACCGCGTGCTTCACCCACCGCTGGAGCCGCGACCGACCGGATCGCTTGTGGCGGTGACCAGCGGGGCAACAGACGGCGGAGGAGCCGACTGATACTGGGTCGACGGCTGGTGGAGAAGGACGCCGCAAGCACTAGCACGGAAGTGCGCTGCTCCGCGGACGGGCAGTGCCTCGACGTCGAGGGAGGCCTCCTGGAGCCAGGTGGAGTCGTCAGCGATGAAGATGAGCATGCCGAGTCGGATCTCGCGGCCCAACGCCAGACCGCCGCCGGAAACCATGATGATGGGGATCGGGGAAAAACTTGCAACCTCACCGGAAGTCGCTAGGACACCTGCCTCACGGTGGGAGCCAACTGCCATGGTACTAAGTATGATAGTAAGAATAGAGGGTACGTAGGAGGAGGCAAGATCCTAGATACTGTGAGGCTGTACACCAGGTGTTTACGAGTTCGGGCCCTTCTCGGAGGAAGTAACAGCCCTACGTCTCGGTGCCCGGAGGCGGTCGACTAGAATATGTATGTATGTGTGTGTTACATGGGTTGCAAACCCTTGTACCGGAGGAGGGGGTGGCTTATATAGAGTGCGCCAGGACCCCAGCCTCCCCACGTTACAGAGGGTTCAATGTACATAAAGGCAGGACGTTACTGATAATGCATGTAATAAAGGATAATAAAGACTATCATTACTGCGGAGTGAATGCCTGACTGTTGCTGGCCTTATGAGACCTTTGACATTCAGGAGTCGAGTGGTTTCTTGCACGGTCGAGTGGCTTCATCCTTCCGAGTGGAGTTGAGTTATCCGAGTGAGGTAAGCTGTCGAGTGAATTGCTCTCTTGGGCCATATCAGTCGGCAGCTTCTGTCATCTTCGGAATGTCTTTGATCTTCTAGGGCAGTGACCTTGGGTAAGGTACCTAGGTCAGGCATGTGACCCTACCTAGGTCTGTGGTATCATCATGGAGATTTCATGCCCCAAGATTGGGTGCCTCCTATGATCGGCGTATAACCTTTTGACCTACTCACTCGGGAGACTGCATCCGGAAGTGCTCTCACCAGCATAGCCATCTTCACACAGTCAGCGGAGTCACGCAACGGGAGCTTTAGGCCGAGGGGCGCATGAGTTTGTATGCAAGATTGGTGGTGCACTTGCACCCTCGCCTGGAGCCTCAGAGATTCCCCGTAACACCTTATTCAATAAAACATTCACTTATTCTATACAACAAAATTGAGATATACTCCACCCCAAACCAAACACCGACCCCGCACCACAGCTGAAATATAGAAACCAGGGGGATCTAGCCCCACAACCTCCCTTCCACTATTCTTCCCCTTGATCCACCATAACCTCAACCACAACCAAACCACATAATCACCGCACATGTTCTTCCGCCCCGGGTAACCTTCCCCATGATCCACCAGTTGCATTGCCCCTCTCTAAGTCCGACCACACTAGAGCCATCCCCGCATCTCCATGTCATCGGATTCGTGGGCCATGGGACTGAAGCCTTACTTCGACGCCAACTTCATACGGCACCACGCCAGAGACATTGCCTCGTTGTTGCGCGAGCACCAGAGCCACACACACCACACCACCACCACCAGTGCCTCTTGTCGTCGTGGATCTTGACATTCCTCTCTGCCAAGCTACCTTCCATGCGCCTGCACGCCCCGGTTGCGTGATATCGCACACAGCCTGCGTCGATACCATCCCATGCAACTCTCGATGGACTGCCGTCAGGTCAAAGCTAGTTGATTGTAGTCACCACCTCCTGCCCCTCCCCAATTGCTATGAGATCCATCGGTACCCCAACCACCCCATCGCATTGCCTTGATTCCCATAGCGCAGCCAGTCGCACGTTGCTCTGGCTTCAGCTCTGGACAGCGGTGTCGCCGCCACTCTACTTTCCTCTTCCTCCTCAACAGAGTCCAGCCCTCTGCTTTCCTCTTCGCAACATAGTGTAGTTCACCCGAGCAATCTCCACCGCTCCCTCCTCCCAATTCACATATTGCCGGCATCGCGGCTATCCGCTTTGCTTTTTCCTTGTTTTGTTTGTCCCATATTTTGTTCATGGTTGTGGAGTGATAAGAAGAGAACGCCCTGGTAAAGAAGGAAGATCCTTGCTGCCATTGTAGAGTCACAAGTGAGCTCCTTTTTGAAAAATCTAAAAATATTATCTTGTTCTCTGTTTGTTTCTCCGCAAGTTGTGCATCTGGGAAGCGGATGAAATCCCTCATAACTGGGGTTCCAAATCTTGCTTCTGGGTCGAGGGTTACGTCAATTCGTTGCTGGTGGATAATATGTGAGATTCGTCGAACTCTCCCAACTCTGTCGATTAAAGACAACTCTACGCCTATTTTAGGCATTTCTGGTTGATATAGAATACAGAATTGTGTGTTGACCATTGTGGGCATGTGCTTCCTATAAAAATATTTGTTGTATTCATTATACACTTGCTAATCAACATATACACTTGCTGCAGTTACTAAAAAAATCTTAGGTAGCACTGAAGTTGATTCTCTACCACCCTTTTTCAGTAAAACTGAGCAGCAACCACGGAGCAAGCTACTCAACTTAACTCATCATCTGCATTTTCTAGACCTCATTTTGTAGGAAAGTTACATGTTAGTAGTATGTACTAAACACTTGAAAACAAACAATACCTGAAAGAGATATCCATTTTGCCTAGGTATGTGATCGTCTGATTTTTTTATTTAGTTCCTCGAAAATGTAAATTTGTGAATTCTATGCCTATATATTGCACCGGTTCTTTGGTACCAGTTTACAAAAAACATCATGGTGCTTAATATTACATCATATTAGTCGCGTAAAAAATGAGAAGCCCACTCGGCAAACTAATCATCAGTCCATATATTGACAAAAAGAAGAAAAACTATTGCAGTTCACCTTGGGCGGGGGAGCAAACGTAAGAAAAAAAAATCGAAAAAACAATTGCAGTTCACTTTGTCCCGTGTCAAACTACAAAAAACAAGAAAATGATCTGCAAAAAAGTTTGTAGTTCATTTTGCAAACCTCGTCAGTTCATAATTTAAGTCGTAAAAAGGCTCATAAGTCATTGTTGCACAATTTATGGTTCAATTTGCAAAAAAAAGATAACAAAATTGTCACACTATTTATGGTTCACTTCGTAAAAAAAATATAGAAGAAAATTGTGTAGTTCGGTACTCACATCCCATATGGTCTGAAATACATGGGAAAGTAGTGTAGAGAAAAGAAAAGTAAAATGAGTTTCACAAGAGTCATCCCCATAGTCCTGATGCATTTATAAAAAAATATAGAAAAAACAAAATAAATTGATGCAATTCACTAACATAGACAATGTAGTCCGGATGCACCAACAACAGAAGTTAGAATAAGACAAAAAGTCATGCACTTCACTAAGACTCGTCTGATGATTTTCCCATGATGTGAACTTCGCTCCCCCGTGTGGTACTGTGGGTTTCATATCCAGTCAGCTACGTCAGCACCTATCGTGCGCTTGGTCGTCGGATCAGTTCACATCAAGTACAACCAAAAAATGCAAAATGAAAAATGGGATTAGCGGGTTTTTAAAATTTCCTAAACCGTATGGAATCAGGTGAGTGTTCTACATGAGAATGCTTTGCCTCGTCAATATCTTTCCAATGTGTATCGCTTGCATCATTCCGACGAGCGGTTTGAAACTTTTTTGCGAAAAGACAGTCGGTGCTATTTGATGTGTGCCACACCATATTCGAAATGCACTTTAAACCATAAAGAATCGATGAACAACACACAATCGAACAAACACATCTACTACTTTTTCGTGTTCATCTATCCCCTATTTTTTTATATTTCTTCTCGTTCTTCGTCGTTCTTCAACAATGGAGGGATGCGAATCCACGAGGCTCTAGGGACGGTCAGGTCGACCTAGGGCCGCCCATAGCCGCCGCGCGACCTGGCGTGCTTCCTCCCGGGCGTGTGGGGTTTCGGGTCTACAAAAGTGCACGCCGGATTACTTGCGTACCGCGCTTCCGGTCGGGTCTCCTTCGACGTGAGTTGAGGTGCATCACCTCCGGTGTCGAGGGTACACTGTGACGTGTTCGTGTGCGAACACATGCATCCACCTCATGGACAATTGTGGGGAGATAATGCTGGAGCACTGTAAAAAAAAGCCATGTGAAACATTAGTTACCTAGGAATAATATCAATATGTGTAAGTGGAGGTTCAACATGTATCGAGTGGATTTGAACATCGGGACACTATTTCACGTTCAAGAGCTTTGGTGGTGCAGGGCATGTGTTGTCAATGGCTACTATATTTCTCTCTGTCTATGCCTCTACAGAGAATCCCCGCTGGCTCTCTTAGTGTTGAAACTGTCTACTTTAGGGTGACTGGGTATTCAAACATTGGAGCATATCATCGCACATCTAGATGCCTTGGAAGCGTTACCTGGAGTATTCTTATTGATTGTATATCCTTCTTCAATACGTTCAAGTATAGGAGCTATTCCATTTCATGAAGTTTAGCATCCATGGATTCCCAACGTGTACTCTTTTATCCCAATTGGTTAGCTACAGTTCTGTACGATGTAATCATGTTTTGCACACGTCATTACTGTATTTCGTTTAAAGGTACATACATGCGGATTTGTATGCACATGTTTAGTCTCTGAAAAAAGTGTGCGTGCACAATGTCTCGCAGTACTTCCAACTTTTTGTCTAATCAATATGTGGGTTTGTCTATAAGCAAATTAAGCAACTTATTCCCTTTGACCGAAATTTCTGTTCAAAGCCAATCATGTCTACTTCCATGGTAGAAGGTTGTTTTTGGGATGTCGTGACTCGTGATATAGTGAGATTTTGGGGACATGCTTAGTTAAAAGATACATTATCTTTTTGTACTTTACCATGGTTTATATGACATTTCTAAGGAAGTAAATTTTCTGGTAAGTGACGCTTTCCCGCCTTCTCCTTATTGGACTTTCAGAAGATGCCAAACCTGGTTCTCATCACACACAAAAACCATGAAGTTTACGTTGTTATTACCGATTTCTAATTATTGCATTTTGTAAATTTGTTGTCTCGGTGATCTCCGTGGTCAGGTTAGAGGTCGGTGTCACTTGACTGTTACGTCAAAAATGGGTACTTCCGTTGGATCACATGGTTTTCGTTATTTTTATTGAACTGAGTTTCTCGATCATATTTTCTCATCATTTTAGGACCTCTCTTGAGTCACTTATATGATATTTGTACATGAATACACAGTTAGTTCCCGAGTTCACAAATTTTGACTGCGCTTGAAACAAAGCCGTGTGGATTCTTAGTGTTAGTATCTTTATTTTGCATGTATTACAGATTTACAATACACTTTTCCAGTTTTTAGTGTGTAAGGAAGGGAGATGCAAGAAAATTTATACTTCCATTAATCTCACAGGGAACTTCACTTCTAGTGTTTAACTTTATTTATTCGAGAGAATCTCAACCTAGTATTTTAAAGTATTTATTAATCACAAAGCTGAAGCGGGCAACACGGGTTATTATAGGAGAAGAATAGGTGACCACTTCCTAGTTGTCAACATTTTCTAAGCTAGTAAACCCTAGTTATCAACAAAATAATATGGATCGAGCAAGTATTTTTGTACCAAAGGGACTAGGTGCTCGGCTTTGACATTAACAAGGCCCGAAGTTATCCATCAAGGTTTGTGCTTAGGACATCGATCAGCTTACAAGAATAAACATCCACACAAAAAAGGATTAGCTAAAGGAGCATATATAAGACAAAGCGCAGGCTAGCTTTTGGGGTGGTTATGTAGCTTATGGTTATGGGCGTCTCTAAGCAGCCCCATCTTTGACACGGCCACCATCTAATATATCCATCCATCTGGTGTGAACCTTCCACACTACTGAAATAAGATGACAATTTTAGATATAGAATCAACTAGGTGATTAGGGAACTTAGATTGATTCGATAGTGTATTCGTATCTAACATTCATAAAGCCTAGGAAGAGGCTGCAATGAAACTCAGATGATCAACTAGGCTGCATAGCCCTTGATAAATGGTGAAGAATACAAACCCTTGTTTTATTTCATTTGCACGTCCTACCAAGATGGTGGCAGATGACACTCAACCATTTTCCCGGCCAGTTAGACATGTTTATGTGTTGATACATATGAATGCAGCATATAGGCCTAGCAAATTGTATTCAATACACCGCTTGCAAAAAAAATTTTGCATACAATACACATATTTCAATTCGTGCTACAACACTCTTTTCTTGCCGGGAATATGTGGTACATACACAAAAAGGTTAAATATGTGGATCTAAAAATAGCGTACTATTCGATATTTCAAATACAGAAATGGGTGCTTCTTGTATTGCTCATATGTTGAAGTGCTATTTGATTAATGAAACATTAGACATTACATAGAATACACCCGCCAACATGTAGAATTGTTTCAGGAGATTTTGAGAACTTCTAAATACAATTTTATTTGAATGACTAGAACCACAGAGTCGAGTAAAAGGGCTATTACCACAGAATATGTTCGGTAAGCACATTCTGATTTGAACGAAGGTAAGATGGGCAGGCCATGTAAGATGTTGTTCGTTCATCACGTCCTGCTTTTGGGAATATTCTAGAAGGTTCTAAAAGCCTCTTGGACACTTTTTCATTTCTTTTTTGCTTTTTTCTTTGTAGGTTTATTTGGGTTTTCTTTTCTCTTTATATTTATTTTATTCAAAATCCAATTTTTTTTCAAAAAATGCAATAAATTCAGATTTTTTTTAAAGATCATAATTAGCAGAAAAAACGTTTGCACTTTCAAAACTTGTTCACATTCCAAGAAATGTTGAAAATTTTGAAAAATGTACGAAATTTTTAAAATGTATGTATATTTATAAAATGTTTGTAAATTATAATGCTCACATTTTCAAAATATGCTAGCTAATCTAAAAAAATGTTCGCATTTTCAATATATGCTCAATATTTTGAAAAATGTTAGGATTTTCAAAAAATCTAATTTTTTAAAAAGGTTAAATTTTGCAAAAATATTTTCCTGTTTTCTCGTAAAAAATGAATGAAATGAAAAAAAACGGCTGCTAAAGTACCTATGCCGCTACAATGCGCGAATAGGACGGGCCAATAGTGGAGTTCTGGTGACCACTTCCTAATTGTTAATATTTGTAAAACAAATAAAGCTTAGTTGTCAAGAAAATAACATGGATCAAGCAAGTTTTTCAGGCCAAAAGAACTTGGTGCTCGGCTTTGACATTAATAAAGCCCGAAGGTATCCAAAAAGGTACATCAAGTGTTTGTGCTGAGATACAAAGCTTACAGTAATGAGCATCCACACAAAACAGAGGACTAGCTAAAGGAGTTGAAGATACAAAGCGCAGGCTAGCTTCCAGGTGGTTTTGTAGCTGCATGGATGTCTCTAAGCAGCCCCATTTGTAGCAGGCTAGCTTCCGTTTGTTGTGCAACTTCCACACGGCTGCAAAAAAGATGAAAATTTTAAAGATAGAATCAGTCGAGTGATTATAGATAACTTAATTAGATTGATTCTATAGTGCATTTGTATCAGACGTTCCATAAAGTCTAGCAAGAGGCCGCCAGGAAAAATCAGATCGTGCCCTAGGCTGCATAGCCCTTGATAAATAGCGACGAATACAAACCTTGAATAGATCACAGAATGAGCAACATGGACTAACCTTAGTTCCAATGATTGGGTTGAATCCAGCATAAAGTCCCAGCTGAATCCTGAATGTTTCCGTGGAAAGGCTGGAACTCGCACGTCCCATTGGCGATGCCAATGATCTTTAACTCTAACTGATTACGGTACACGTTATAGTCCATGCAGTAGATGGAATTCTCCTTGAACCCGGAGATGCTTGCTGCTCCTTCACTATCGCCCATGGTGAAATTAGTCGACACGAAAAGTGTCACTCCAGGGGCGTTCTTCACCCTGATCCACTTCGGCCGCCTAGAGAAGATATTGCTCTTGTAGACACGGCAGAGGTTGGTGCAGCCCGGCAGTTTGGAGGCGACGAGGTACAGCTCGCCATTCACTTGCATATACTTGCAGGCCCAAGCTGATTTCTTTTTGGGAGCTGCATGCAAAGATCGAATCCACGTCGCCGTGGGAGCTGCACCGGCAACGTCGCAGATAGAGATCGCTCCCACTACCGCCACTTCCGGGGAGACAAACCTGCCGCTATGCCCGTTGAAGATCGCCAGGAACCTGCTGCCGCCGAAGTGAACCACGGACGTGACGCAGGATTTTGGCACGTTGGTGTCGAGCAGCGTCCATGCAACGTCGACGCCCACGCGGCAGAACGCGACGGTGCTCGACTCCGCCAGCGCCGCCATCGCCACGCAATCCCCGGAGGCGAGCGAGGATGAGGAGAGCACGATCTCGCGGAAGATCTCTCTCTTCTTCATCTCTTCTAGCCTGACCCACTCGTGTTGGCCGCGGACAGCAGGAAGGATGACCCAGTTGCCGTCAGGAAACGTATAGTGCCTATAGGACGCCGCCAGGACGCGGTCGTCGGCTGGTGGGAGCTCGACGGTCGCGCCGGTGAGCGGGTTGAGAAGTGTCACACAGCCGGCCTCGTCGACGAGTGCCAACCACCCACGCGAGGAGCTGCACAGTTTCTTGCCGCGCAACAACGGGAGGTTCCTCGTGAAGGTCGTCTCGCCGCCATCTGCCGCTGTGAAGAAGGTGACGGCGATGTCTGGGGAGTTAGGGCAAAAGGGCAGCATCATCAGCATCGGCGCGAAGTACTTGGTGAACGGCAGCGCGGCGTGCCAGCCCGGGCACATGGACCGGAACTTGAAGGCGTCGCGCCGCGAGTGGAGCATCTTGCCGATGTGCTCCAGGAGCTCCTCCGGCAGAGTGCTCCAGTCCCGATCCTCCTGCAGAAGAATGGGTCTGGGGCTTGGCTGACGAGCAGGCGACGCCATGGTCAGCGTCGTCGTCGTCGTCGAGAGGAGTCGGGACACCATATGGATGGAGATGGATTAGATCGAGAGCAAGAGTAGATTATGAGATGAGCAGATGGATCGATCATGGAGGAGCTGATGGTAAAATATATTGGCTACAAGTTGGCAGCAAATTGGAAAGCTTTCACGGGCAAGAGAGGAAGAGGAATGCATTGAAACGTGCCTAGCTGTTCTGCTCTGGCGTGCGTGAGTGAACGCGCTCGTGTTTTCTTCTTTCTATAATTTTGAGTCGTGTGTTTCTCACCTTTTTTGTTATGTTTTTTTGTCTGTTTTTTTTCTGAGTCAACCTACATTTCCTTGTGTCTAAATTAAATTGATTGTTGAAAATACAATTTCAATCTTTTCCTGCAAAGTCCACTTTTCACTGAATGGGCATTGCATTTTTACAAATTTACTGCTTGGACATGATTTTTTGGACTAGCTGTTGTAGGGTGGAACCCTAAGTGAAGATCTTTCACGAATTGGAGGGGAATCCCCAAGAACACGATGAACACAAGAGAGGGAAAACACTCAAATTGACATGATCCAATCACACATATGCTAGATTCAAGAACATGCAAGAGTTCACAATGATTCAAGAACAACAAAAGGAAAGATACAAGGTAGCTAGTTCATCCCACTCCTTGAGGAGGTGAGGTCTTGCAATCCACAAGGATTCTTCTCCCGTGGGAGGTCTTGCAATCCCACAAGGATTCTTCTCCCTTGGGAGGTCTTGATCTCCTAGAGGAGGGGATACAAGGAGCAAAGCTCTCAATGTCTATCAAATACTTTGCTAACCCTTCCAAGGAAGTGGGGAAGGTCTATTTATAGTTTATGCTACGAAGGGGTACGAGAAGAGAGGGATACATGGCCAAGGGCCGAGGGCTGCGCGCAGGCAGGGCGGTAGTACCGCCAGCTCGAGCGGTAGTACCGCTTGCAGGGCGGTAGTACCGCTTAAGGGGCGGTAGTACCGCTGGTGCCGGCCTGTCCAGGTGCGGTAGTACCGCTTGTCGGAGCGGTAGTACCGCTAGTTCCGGGTCGAGCAGGTCTTCATTTGCTTCTACGCGATCCGGGCTGAATGGGTTCTCCTTTGCGTCCACAGGATCACCTCCTTGGTAACTGAGGATGCACAACATCTCCTTGTGAGGTAGAACCCAATCCTCATGCGAATCCAAACGAAACTCGAAGAGGAGAGAATTCACCTCGTGCTTGATAGCGCGTGCGCGTGCTCTAGTCATTGGTCCCTTGAGTGCTTGTGCCGAAGGATGCTCCGCATCATCTCCTCCCCCTTGGGAAAGATCCGTCCTCGGATCGTGAACCATATTGCCATGTTCACGGTAGGCATGGATGAACTTGGAGGTGGACGAATCCAAGATGTCGTCGGAATGGTAGACATGCAAAACGAGCAAACACAAGGGACACTTGGAGATACAATGGTTAGCGGATGCAAGGAGTCCATCATTTAAGCATGAGTCCGTCCAAACAAATCGGTAGTGGCAATGAGCATGAATTGTAGCAAAATGAAAGAGCATGGCGTACAATGCATTCATGTGATCAAGCTCATTGTGCAAGAAGTTGCAAATGCTACCATTGTGCAAAATGATGTCGTAATGGGATTGTGTATCAAAAGCATGAACGTGGTAAATGATGCTCAATGTGAGTATGTGATCATGCAATTGATGCTTGGCGATGTGATCAATATGTATGAAGAGTCCATCAAGAAAGATCACAACAAATTTGCTAAGAAAATGCACAAGCTCATACATCATGGATGACATGGGAATACAAGATGCAACAAGGCAATCATAAAGGGAGTCAATCCATGCGCAAGATGCAAATTTGTTATGGGAATGATTTGTCCATGGAGCATGGCATGTGAGCGCACAATCAATAAATATGAAGGTTTGGGTGCAATGTGCCAAAGGAGTGTTGATATACTCATGCTCAAATTCATGGCAATAGTGGTAGACCGGTGGTGCATCCATGAAATCCAAGCGTATGTGAGGATGGCTCACTAGGAAGGAATGCACCTTGATGAGGATGTCGAAAACGGTGTTGTTGTTGCGCAACGTGTATGCCTTCACATGCTCAAGGTGCCTCGTGATGGTACCGCCTTGTGAATCCTTCAAAATGAAAGAACATGACAAACACTCGGAAAAACAAATGAGGTTAGCGAAGATGCAAAACCTATTCATGTGGTGAGTCACCCAACAAGTATGTTCGTCATTCTTATCATAAGAAAGGACAAGGGGACATGGCAATGTATGGAAGCATATGATGCGATAACAACCAAAGGCATTAAGCTCAAACAAGCAAGCATGCATCACAAGCAAGGTGTCCAAGTCTCCGAGATCAACAAGTATAGCATGGTTGCACTCACAACAAGTGAATATGAGAGGTGCAACTATTGGAGACAAGTGACAATGATCAAGATATATCATGTGAAAAGCATGACCATAGATGTCATCAACCCAAGAAAGCAAGTAAGAGTGGAACATGGGTGATGCAACATAGCAAGCAATCATGGCAATCAAGTAGAGTAAGCTAGTAGTGCGAAGATGCAATCTACTAGAGGTAATCATGGCAATCATGGCATGTGTGCAAATAGTGGGCATGAATAATGCACATGGCATAACACAATCATGAAAGCAAGATGTGAGCAAAGTCTCATCAATAGCATGGGGCACAATGAAAACATGGCAATAGCAACAAGTATCTCCACCAAGCATGCAAATACACATAGAAGTAGCATAATGGTGAATCATGTGTAAAGGCAAGCAATGGTCACAATTGCATGGCAAATTCATAGCAAGAGGCATAACATGCAAAGTGAACACGATCGAATGGGCATAAGATGACAAGTGGTAAATAGCCCATAGTCGTGTGAGAGCCAAGTAAAAGAGATGCGCGTAGAGGTTGCGTGAAGAGAACGGTGGTAAGGATAGTCCACGGGATCCCAAGTCATCGTTGCTCTCTAGAGCTCGTTTTGTCAACTCATGGGATTGTGCGGTTGACAAATGTTCATGAGTACCTACACAAAACAAAGACAAAGGAAAAATTGTGTGTGCGTGGTATATGTACACATCATCCATCATGATGCGCACGTGCATGTGTCGGTTAGTACAAAATAGCCAATGCTCAAATAAATGAGATGCGTGATAAAGAAACATGTCATCCATCATGAGAGGTTTGTTATTATGTATAGCATAATGGAGACTCAAATTGTGTAATGCATCATGACAAGAAATATGTAGAGCATTGTTATTCATGGAATGCATATGGTGCACACAATCATGGTAATCATGCAAGGAATGGAATGCATCAAGATCTCCTAGTATGTATGAGGAAACTATGGGGGTCTCCTCATGAGCATTATTGGAAAGTTCACATGGAGAATATTGACAACATCCAAAGCAAAGCATATTTGGAACAATGTGTTCATGGCATGGCATAGTTGTTGAATTGCGCAAATCATGTAAAGGAAGCATGGCAATAGGTGTGTCAACATCATGCAAGCAATCATTGTCAAGATAGTCCACTAGTGGGACAAGCGCATCACCTTCACCTATATTACCATGTTCATTCCACTCAAGTGGTGTAGGTGAGGTGGCAAAGACCAAATGGTGGTCATCTTCATCTTGATGGAACCATGTGGGGGGTGCATCATAATCCACCATGGCCATCGCCTTGTCCATAGGAAGGACGAAGTCGTCGCGGATCGGCGCGTCATCAAATGTTGGACCTAGCACCAATTGAGAAGACACAATAGAGGTAGAGGTCAAGTCGTTAGAAATGCGAATGGCCTCACGTGCCCTATCAACTTCCTCACTCTCTCTATGTGGTGGTGGCTCACTCACTCCCTCAAGGTAGGTGCACGCAATGTCACATATGGTAGAGGCACTCATCTCACTCAAGTGGTGGGGGTTGTGGCTCTCCTCACATGGGAATTGGGGCAACTCGTCATATATGGGGCTAGTGGTGAAATCACTCTCACTCTCAATATGGTGGCAAAAGTCACTCAAGTCATCATACGTCGCCGTGGTCGAAGGGAAAATCCCATGCTCAACCATCTCGTAGTCGTCGTCGTCGATGAAGGCCGAAGATGGCACATCATCACTCTCGCCTCCAAAGATGGAAGCATCGTCCTCGCTCGCCACCTTGTCGCTCGCCTCCAAAGCTTGGTCTTCGAATGGCTCCGTAGTCGTAGTTGGTGCCGCACCATCTTGAAAAAGAGTCAAAGTAGACTCGGCATCATCAATGCCACAAAGAGGGATGGCGGTGGAGTCGAACTTGGGAGCATCATCTTGGAGCTCGTTGGGCTTGGACATCGTGGTGGTACTAGCCTCATGCTCGCCATCTTGGAGCTTGGTCTTCGAGAAGTGTGCTTGCGGTGGAGAAGCCTTGGCCTTCATGAGTTCTTGTTCCGCCTTGAGAGCACCAACGTAGTTGTCGTCGAGGGACTTGTAGTTCTCGAGGAAGATAGTCTTGGAGATGTCATTGTCCAATCCCATCATGAAGTAAAACTTCATCCAAATGGGGTCGTCCACGCCGGCTCGTCGCAAGGCATTCTTCATCTCGTTGAAGTACTTGTCGATGGACTTGGATCCTTGTATGGTGTTCTCCAATTGGCGTAGAAGATGTTCCGTGTAAGTAGGAGGCACGAACTCTCGCCGCATAGCTCTCTTCGTCTTGGGCCAATTCATGTTGTAGCTCTCCGAAGGTGTGTGAAGCCACCATGTCGACGCGCGGTCGTGGAAGTTTCTTGTGGCGCACTTCACTTGATCTTCGTGGGGAACTTGATGTAGCTTGAGGTAGTCGTCCATCTTGCGCTCCCACTCAAGATACTCCTCGGGGTCTTGAGTCCCATAGAAAGGAATCTCGTGGTCGATGACGAGGTCGAAGTAGCTCGTGGAAGTCGCAGACTTGAGCTTGGGAAGCTTCTCTTGAGGTGCGGGTCGGCTTAGATGCCGCAAGTCCGAAGGCGAAGATGCCTTGAAGCCACTTGGCGAAGATGCCAAGGTAGATGGTGAAGTCATTGAGCGGTTGTTGATGTTGAGCTCGTGACCTTCACGTTCTTGTTGTTGATGGTGTCGATGCCGATGTGATCTTGTCGGAGATGAAATGCCTTGCCTATCCATCACAAGACTCGAGCAAATGTGAGTCGGAGAAAGGAAAGAACTAGACCAAATGTACCTTTCCAATGTTGAAGATGGATCAATGATCACTCAATAATGTATCAAGGAAATAGCACAATTGGTACCGGATCTTGTCAATTCTCACACCTACACAAGTAAGGCTTATGGTGGAGCTCGGTGAGGATAGTGGCACAAAAAATTGATGCAAAATGTTAGAAAGAGTCAATAATGTTGAAAGAGATTCACAAATTCGCAAGTGAAACAAGTAGACCAATAGCAAAATGTGGCACACGGAAACACACACACGGATAGATAAATGGGGTCGTGCAACCAAGGAATGAGCACAAAATGTGGAGTCCACGGAAAACGCTCGTGTTGCACAACTCAAGAGAGACGCTAGCACGATTGCTCAATAGGCGGATACGACACTTGTGCACAACCTATAAGATGCAAAATGTATGAGCTTTCTATCCCAAGTATTCTATGTGTATGATGTTCCGGTGCTTTTAGCACAAGATGATCCAAGATGATCAAGTATGATAGAATATGATGCGATGCTATGGCTCTTGCTTACAAGCTTCTTTGTCTTTCTCTTTTTGCTTAAAAGCTTATTCTTCTTTTCTTTTGTATATGGCCACGATGCACAAACCAAGATAACAATTGTGTATATGCGGGAACAATCTTGTGACACAAGGGATGATATGATGATACCAAGATATGGTATGTATGCAATGGAAGGGCGGAACGATGATTACTAATGTGCACAAGTAACGTTGCCGGCAATACTCAAAGGCTAGTCTCGATAGGCAAGTGACGCAAAATGGGCTAGGGGTTAACAATGCAATTGCAAGGAGAATATACAACGGTGTCGTCGAGGTTACCGTCCGATGATGATGATGAGAGGCGGTGTTGTCGATGGCGACCCGTTCCTAATTAGCCGAAACACCTTAGGAAACGGAAAAACCACAACTCAAAATCTCAAAGGCCAAAGTCAAATGGTGGTAGCGGCAATGCCGTGGTAGTTGCGGAAGTGGTGGTGGTGGTTGATGAAGAAGCAATTGTCCCTAAGTAGCCTAAACACCTTAGGAGACTCAAATCACAACTCAAACAACCACAAATGCTAAGGGAAACAAAATGGTTAGGTTGCGGAAGTCGGTGGTGGTATAGCGGATGATGTGGTGGAAGCCCTAGGAAGAGATGTCAAAATTCACAAAATATGATGGAGTCAAATGGTGGTAAAACCAAGATGAGCAGCTCGGGCATGTCGCTAGCTTTCCAACGAGCCAAAGAACACTCAAAACGGAGTTCGGGAGTAGAAGTTATGGTCAAAATGGTGAAACTCGGAAGGCTGAAAAAGTGCGGGGCGGTAGTACCGCTTTGGTTGAGCGGAACTAAAAAATTACTACCGCTTGTAGGGCGGTAGTACCGCTTGGATGAGCGGTAGTACCGCTGGTGTCAGAAAAAACTTCGCAGATCGCGATCGGGGCGAGTTTGGGGCGGAAATGGATGATTTCGGGGGCGAAATTGGATGGATTTCGTGGATGGAAAGTGGTGAAACTTGGGGAGATGCTAGATCCACTCGAAACCAAGCAAATCCATGGATCAAATCCAACAAAACATCATCAAACCAACAAATCACAGAAAAATTTGGGGCTATTTTTGGTGGGGATTTTCGAAATTGGGCAAGAACACAACAAAATTAGGCTAGAAAACACGAAGGGGGGCTCCAATTTCGTGAGAAACCATAGCTCTAGATACCATGATGTTGTAGGGTGGAACCCTAAGTGAAGATCTTTCACGAATTGGAGGGGAATCCCCAAGAACACGATGAACACAAGAGAGGGAAAACACTCAAATTGACATGATCCAATCACACATATGCTAGATTCAAGAACATGCAAGAGTTCACAATGATTCAAGAACAACAAAAGGAAAGATACAAGGTAGCTAGTTCATCCCACTCCTTGAGGAGGTGAGGTCTTGCAATCCACAAGGATTCTTCTCCCGTGGGAGGTCTTGCAATCCCACAAGGATTCTTCTCCCTTGGGAGGTCTTGATCTCCTAGAGGAGGGGATACAAGGAGCAAAGCTCTCAATGTCTATCAAATACTTTGCTAACCCTTCCAAGGAAGTGGGGAAGGTCTATTTATAGTTTATGCTACGAAGGGGTACGAGAAGAGAGGGATACATGGCCAAGGGCCGAGGGCTGCGCGCAGGCAGGGCGGTAGTACCGCCAGCTCGAGCGGTAGTACCGCTTGCAGGGCGGTAGTACCGCTTAAGGGGCGGTAGTACCGCTGGTGCCGGCCTGTCCAGGTGCGGTAGTACCGCTTGTCGGAGCGGTAGTACCGCTAGTTCCGGGTCGAGCAGGTCTTCATTTGCTTCTACGCGATCCGGGCTGAATGGGTTCTCCTTTGCGTCCACAGGATCACCTCCTTGGTAACTGAGGATGCACAACATCTCCTTGTGAGGTAGAACCCAATCCTCATGCGAATCCAAACGAAACTCGAAGAGGAGAGAATTCACCTCGTGCTTGATAGCGCGTGCGCGTGCTCTAGTCATTGGTCCCTTGAGTGCTTGTGCCGAAGGATGCTCCGCATCACTAGCACAACAATTATTTTAAACACGGACGTTCCCACGAGAATTGTTTCTAGTTTCTCCGACGAGTACATATTGTTCAGGTTCGTAAAGAGAGGGTTTCTTGAACTATGGTTCTATTGGTATTTGGTAGTTGTACTTATATACGAGAGGGTGACGCGCTGCGCCATCCTTCGGAGTTAAGCGTCCTTTTCTTGTGTGTGATTAAGCCTCCTTCTTTTTAATGTGTTTTACACCGATGGTTACGATTGATTGCTTTGTTGTCTGCTTCACCTTAGTCGGGTTGAGTTGTTGTTGCACATTACACATCTAGGAATGATCCCCGATAAGATTCCTGTGTCGAGGACAAGGACTCTTTGCTCGCACTGCCTCCAAGGGGGCGGCTCGGGCGAATTCTAGCCGCCGCCGCACCCGACCCCCCCCCCCCATCCACCTGCTTTCCCCGCCGCCGTCGGAGGAAGCCGGCGAGCGAAGCTCATCCGGCGGGCGGCGGTGGCGGGCTCACATCCTTTCTCCTCGAGGAGGCCTCTGGTTGGCGCGCAGCGATGCCCCTGGGCGCCATGTGTGGTTCTTGGCAGGGTTGTTCAACCAGGGTTGTGTGGGCAGCGTTGGTGGCCTGCCGTGGCTTCCGGTGGCGGCGGATCTGGGGTTCCCCTGTCCAGATCCGTTTGTTGCGGGGTTAGTGGACCGGGCGCCCACCGGCGACCTCCAATGACGTGGTTGGTGATGGCCTGAGGTGCACGAGCATGGAGTGTCTGGGCATGGCCTAGATCTGGTGCCGGCGGCAATGTCCGGGGTCAGCTCTGTCCGGCGGGCGGCGGGGCTGGGCATGGCGGCGTGTCGCGGGAGCCGAGGATCCACCCTGGTCCGGGTCTTTGCGATGCCTCGCGTCGAGGTGGTGGTGGTGGTGTGCTGCGTCACACGGTGGAGGTGGTGGCGCCATGTGAGCGCGGTTGAAGGGGTGATGTGCTTGCGGCTTCGATCTGGGCGGGCTGCGATGCCCTCTTCTTGATGCGGCTCATGCGGTGGTGGCGGATACTGTGCTACGAGATGCACTCTCCTCCCGCTATAGTGGACAGCTCGTTTCGAGAAGCTCCTGACTTGGGGATCTTTGATCTGGGGTCGGGAGAAATCCGTGCTTCGCGATGGCTGAGGCTGACAACGCCAACGCCCGCTGGTGCCCCGGTCCAACTTCCTCCCTCATGCTCGGGTGTAAACCTTGGTCTGACCTTCTGATCATGCAATGGCGGCGTCATGGCGCCGTTCCCTCATTGGAGGCATTGTTCCCTCCTTGAAGATTTCTTGAACTATGCATCTATTGGTAGTAGTACGTACATACTAGAGGGTGATGCGCCGCGCCATCCTTCGGAGTTAAGCCTCCTTTTTCTTGTGATTAAGCCTCCTTCTTTTTAATGTGTTTTACACCGGCGGTTATGCGGTTGATTGCTTTGTTGTGTGGATCACCTGAACTGGGTTGAGTTGTTCTTGCGCGTAACTCGTCTAGGAATGGACCCAAACGCAACCCACATCAATGATTCACCCCCTTGCAGGTGGACCCACCAGAGACACCTAAAGCCTGATGCAACATTGAAAGAACATGCGGTGCCTCCATGTTTAGTTTTGGTAATTAATGACAATCTCTATGGACTAATGGTTGCCTTGAGTTATATTGGAAGGGTTTGTCCATAGGCTTTTCTTGGAGTCCATTTGTTGGTTTCAAGGAGAGTTTGTGATGACCAAGGTGGTATTAAGGAATTATCCAAAGATTGATCTTGTGAGTGTTGAGCTTATTGCAAGCATGTCTTGAAGAAGAAGAGTGTGTGATTATTCATGTTTACCTTCAAGACATCATCCTTCGGTCATATTGATGACAAGCTCGAGTTCATCAAAAACGGAGTTCACTCATGCATCTTCTATGATGTTTCCGATGTTGGAGGTTATGTCGGTTCTTCTCTGATGGAGGGTTCCCTCCTCTATATCCTAGGCATACCTCCCTGCCTCTTCTTACTATCCGACAAGCTTGAGTTTGCTCAATTCAGAGTTCATATGAAGAAGTTATAGCAGTTCTGTTTTTCTCCCTGCAGTAGTACCGCGGTCGGCAGCGGTAGTACCGCTTGTAGCGTCAAGCGGTAGTACCGCTCCACTACCGCCTCAATTTTGGGTCTTGCTCTTTTCGTGTCGGGTTCAGCAGTAGTCGCACGGCAGTTTCGCCTATAAGTGGTAGTGCCACCCCAATTCGGCGGTAGTACCGCCTATAAGCAGTAGTGCCTCCCCGGTTGGGCGGTTGTACTACTACTGCATTACTTCCGCCGTACTCTGCTCTGCTCTGCCTCCTTTTGTCCCGTGTTCTGATTCTCCGGCGGTAGTACCGCTGGGGTCAGCGGTGGTACCGCTTATAAGCGGCACTACCGCCCCTAGGTTCTTGTTGTTGCTCCAACACAATACCGACTTTAAGAAGAAGGGTAAGAAGACCTTCAAGAAGAACAAGAAGGATGATGGCTGCTTTACTTGTGGTTCGATTAAACATTGGGCTAACAAGTGCCCAAACAAGTATAAGAAGCTAGGACAGGACTCCAAGTCTGTCAACATGATTGTGGGCAACAATGAGAATGGTGCATCTGGGTACGGTAATTTATTTACAGTTTTTTCAGTGTTTCATCCTACCGATTGGTGGGTGGACACATGTGCAAGCGTTCATGTGTGTGCTGACATTTCGTTGTTCACTTCTTACCAGGTCACAGGTCACCGGTCCGTATTGATGGGGAATGGCGCGAGTGCTTCTGTTCATGGTGTTGGCACGGTCGATCTGAAGTTTACTTTGGGAAGGATTGTGCAACTGAAGAACGTGCATCATGTCCCCACCATCAAGAAGAACCTCGTTAGTGGCTCCCTTCTTTGTAGAGAATGGTTTAAGTTGGTTTTCAAGTATAATAAATTAGTTGTTACGAAATATGGACTCTTTGTTGGAAAAGGTTAGGAGAGCGGAGGGATGTTCCGCCTTTCCCTCGCAGATTTTTGTAATAAAGTTGTGAACCATATTCATTCGAATGTTAATGAATCAGAAGTTTGTCATTCACGTCTTTGTCACATTAGTTTAGGTGTTATGACGCGGCTCACTAAGTTGGATTTAATCCCAAGTTTCACTTTAGCCAAAGGTTCTAAGTGCCTTTCATGTGTGCAAGCTAAGCAACCTCGCAAGCCTCACAAGGCCGCGGAGGAGAGACAGTTGGCACCATTAGAACTCATACATTCTGATCTTTGCGAGATGAATGGTGTCTTGACTAAAGGTGGAAAGCAATACTTCATGACATTGATGTATGATTCCACTAGATATTGCTATGTGTATCTGTTAAATACTAAACATGAGGCTCTACACTACTTTAAATCTACAAGGCAGAAGTTGAGAAACAACTTGAAAACCAAATTAAACGAGTTCGGTCAGATCGTGGTGGAGAGTACTTCTCGAGTGAGTTTGATTCCTTTTGTGTGAAACACGGCATTATTCACGAGAGGACGCTTCCCTATTCACCTCAGTGAAACGGGGTTGCCGAGCGGAAAAACCGTACTCTAACTGACTTGGTTAACGCCATGTTAGATACATCAGGGTTATCCAAGCATGGTGGGGGAGGCTATATTGACGGCATGTCATGTCCTGAATAAAGTTCCGACAAAGGATAATGAGATCACTCCCTATGAGAAATGGGCGAAGAGAAGGACAACACTCTCATACTTGCGCACTTGGGGCTGTTTAGTGAAAGTCAATGTGCCGATCCCCAAAAAGCGTAAGCTTCGACAAAAGACCGTGGACTGCGTCAATTTGGGCTACGCTAAGAATAGCGTTGGCTATAGATTTCTAGTAGTGAAATCCGTGGTACCTGACCAGAAGGTCAGTACAATTATGGAGTCTAAGGATTCTACATTCTTTGAGGATATTTTTCCTATGGGAGATATGCAAAGCACTTCTAGACAGGAATCTGAGGAGACTCCCGAGCTTGCCATTCCTATGGAATATTATGAACAAACACATGATGAAAATCTCAAGTAGGATGACGAGGAAACCCTTGGTAGGGGCAAGAGACAAAGGACTGCAAAGACCTTTGGTGATGATTTCTTCATGTACCTCACGGATAATACTCCCACTTCTATTTCAGAAGCGTATGCCTCTCAAGAAGCTGACTACTCGAAGGAAGCGGTCCGTAGCGAGATGGATTCCATCATGGCTATGGGAGATTACTAAGCGTCCCTATGGTTCCAAACCATTGGGATGTAAGTTGGTGTTCAAAAAGAAGCTTAGGCCCAATGGTACGATTGAAAAGTAGAAGGCTAGGCTTGTGGCCAAGGGCTATGACCAAAAAGAAGAGGAAGATTTCTTTGATACTTATTCACCTGTGGCGAGACTGACCACCATTCGAGTATTACTCTCGTTGGCGGCCTCGCATGGTCTTCTCGTCCACCAGATGGATGTTAGGACGGCTTTCCTGAATGGAGAGCTAAATGAGGAAATCTACATGCAACAGCCAGATGGCTTTGTGATAGATGGTCAGGAAGTGAAAGTGTGTAGGTTGATAAAATATTTATATGGCCTGAAACAAGCACCTAAGCAATGGCATGATAAGTTTAATACAACTCTGTCATCTGTTGGCTTCGTTGTTAATGAAGCTGACAAATGTGTATACTATCACCATGGTGGGGGCAAAGGAGTTATACTGTGCTTGTATGTTGATGACATACTGATATTCGGAACCAACCTCAAAGTCATTGAGGAGGTCAAGTCGTTTCTATCTCAAATCATTGGTTCACTTATATACCTAGCTAGAGCTACAAGGCCTGACATCGCTTTTGCTGTGAGCAAACTGAGGCGGTTTGTCTCAAAACCGGGTGATGTACATTGGCATGTTCTTGAAAGAGTTATGCGTTATCTGAAGGGTACTATGAACTATGGACTTCACTATACATGATACCCGTCGGTACTTGAAGGGTATAGTGATGCAAATTGGATCTCTGATGCTGATGAGATGATGGCCACAACTAGGTATATGTTTACTCTTGGAGGTGGCGTTGTATCCTGGAAGTCTCGCAAGCAAACGATCTTAACGAGATCGACAATGGAAGCAGAATTAATAGCATTAGACACATCTGGTGTCGAAGCGGGATGGCTTCGAGATCTTTTGATATACTTGCCATATCTTGATAAACCGGTTCCGGCAATCCTTATGAACTGTGACAATCAGACTGTCATCACTAAGGTGAAGAGTTCAAAGGACAACATGAAGTCCAACAAACACATAAGAATGAGACTAAAAGCTGTCAGAAAACTAAGAAACTCAGGAGTGATAGCGTTGGAGTATGTCCAAACGGCTAAGAATCCGGCAGATCCCTTGTAAAGGGCTATCGCGTGTTGTGATAGATAATGCATCGAAGGAGATGGGTATGATACCCACATGAGTTGCTATGGTGGTAACCCAACCTATGTGATCGGAGATCCCGTGAAGTAGGACCTGGGAAAACAAGCTAGTGGTTAACTGATGAGAGGATTTTAACTAACCCACTCCGTTGGAGAAGCACAACTCTCGGTAACTGTATGGCAGGTTGACTTTTGCCTTAATGTGTTCCATGGCTTGTAAAAGCAAGATGCTATCCTACAGAGCGATCTTTGGAGGAACACACCTATATAAGCCTGACTGCTGGACACAGTCTATGAGATTAGGGTGATCTCTAGTAAGTTTATAAACAGGCCAAGAGTGACCAATATGCTCCACCTGAGGGGTCAGCCTTCGGCAGTCTAGTCCATTGTTTAGTTGTGGAGGAGTGTAGCTATTTGTTCTAGGTGGATGTTCAACATTAATGGGTCTCCACTGAAAATACTGGTATATCAAAACAGAATTTGGAACAGAGGACAACACCATGGGCCTTCGGGATCTGGTGGGGGATTGCTGAATATTAGTTGGGCTATAGGCCCATTTAACAATTTCAGAAAATCCCTAAGGGACCATGCTGTCCAGGGAGTGATGAGCCGATGCAATGTTTTGCCGGTCAAAATTGGAGAGTCCACTACAGACACAAAATGAATATGAGACGTCATATTCATTGCGGAAATGGAAACATCCATAATAAATACGTTTTATTGTGGAGATGAAATGTATGTAATTAAAAGAGTTTATTGCTATGTAATTAGACGAGTTTATGGCTGGACCATTAACGAGTTTATTGTTGTGTAATTATTCGAGTTTATGGCTGGACCATTAACGAGTTTATGGTTGGACCGTTCTCCTACCCCGTCTGGCTATATATATGAGCACTACAAGAAATATGTCAACTTCTGATCTTGACTATTGGTGAAAGGTCGTTGTTTTTCATTTGGGACCTTTTTGTGATAAAAACAGATGGTCCAAAGCTGACGGTCGTAAACTGAAATTAAAGACCTTCTCTGTGAGAAGGTTGTGGAAGGCAACTACCAAAACAAAAGGTCATTGATTCTATGACCTTCTGTTTTGGTCGCTAGTTGTCTGCCCAGGCCATGTCGGATCCAACGTGGCAAGCTGATGTGGCAAAATTGCGACCAAATGAAAAGGTCTTTGATAAGAATAAGCCCGGTCCAATTAAGGGTCTATATGATCCTTTCAAGTTTGGTCAGCTACATGGGCCAAGTCCAACAGAATTTTATTTTTTGGCCAATAGCCTTTTACAGTCCACATTTTTTTGGGCCTCAGCCTTTTTCTAGCCCATTTGTCAGACTTCTTTTGTTTCTTTTCTATTTGAAAGTAGGTCCCACTAGTCAAATGGGAACCAATTACCACATGTCAATTCTATATTTGTGCAATTAGATAATTTCATTCAAAAAGAGCCAATAAGGCATAATAATTCATACAACAGCCAAGCAAAGTGCATTACAATCCTGTACACCCAAAACTGAGATAGTACATTACAACATCCAAGCAAAGTACATAGTACAAATCTGGTATTCGGCTATAAAATACAAGTAAATATACACATAACTAGCTCCAGTGAGCTAAAACGCATTCTGGTTGTGGTTTTTCTTCCAGATTCTTCTTCTTCCTACAGCTCATGTACACCCAACTTTTGAGGAATGAAGGCCATCATCTGCAAATAATAAATTATGAAAAGTTAGAAACAAAATCAAGTGAATTCATGAATAAAAAATTCTCATAACGATGAAAATTTGTTGCAGAACTTTAGATTTAACAGGAAACCATGCATATAACATTCTCATAACAGCGAAAACTGAGATATATTTTGCAAACGATAAGTACCAGCACAGTGCAAGTTTGGACAGTACAAGCTACCAGTCATTTTCCACTTTAGAACATGGCACATGCATCAATTTTAATAGTCAGGTGATGGGCCTCGAACCCCTCGTTGGTTACCCCAAGTGGAAGGTGTAAGATGCAGTAAGTAGAAGTGTTTTCCCCTAGCAAAGATGCCAAGGATCGAATCCCCAGAGACTCCTAGGTTCAACAAGTAGGTGTCAATTGCTAACGGCGCAATTAGCAATCAACGTGGACCTGCACACAGATACAAATAACTTTGCTCCCAATGAGTACAGAGAGGTTGTCAATCTCTCCGGCCTTGTAGTTCACAAAGGGTTAAAAGCAATATGATAGTAGTGATAGATAGTGTTTTGCAATAGTAAGTAAATAGCGAAAAGTAAATAGTGGATGTGATCAATGATGGTAATATGGACCGGAGTCTCATGATGTTCACTAGTGATGTCTCTCTCCCAAAAGACGATAAAACAGCTATGTGAGGTAAACAAATTACAGTTGGGTAATTGACAGGACCACGAACGCAAACCAATGCTGATTACATTGCAAGAAAGGTTGAGGTTCAAAGCACGGGTGGTACGCCAAAGTAAGTAGACCGAAATCCATCAATATCTACTACTAATCATCCACCTTGAGATATCTATCCAGAACATCTCGCTGGTATTAAGTTGCGAGTCCCACCCATAGTGTAAACTCAATGCAACAGACAACTGCATTAAAAGAACTTTGCGTAAAGTAAACAATCCTTGCACCCGCGGGCACAAGCACCGTTGTTTTCCCCCTTGTGGCAACAGCACATCCCCTAGACTCATGTTTCTGTCACTCAAGCTAGTCATCGAGGGGCATGAACCCACAATCGAGCATAACGTTCCCTCTTGGAGTCACTACTTACTACTCGGCCAAAGCAATAAATAACAACGGAGAACATGCAAGAATTACTTATGAACTAAAATATAAAAGAGGTGAATCAAATATATTACTCAAGATCAATCTGAACATAATCTCATAATCCATCGGATCCCAGCAAACTCAACATAG
>LR738713.1:694385980-694397286 GCA_902687465.1 Secale cereale
AAAAGTGTGACAGTTGATGGCGTCCCCAGAAACATGGTTACCGCTCAGCAAGCAACTTATAAGAAATAAGATACATAGGCAACATATTCTTTACCACAATAGTTTTTAGGCTACTTTCCCATGAGCTATGTATTGCATGGTTAGTTTGCTTAGTGTAGGTGGAGGTTAGCAAAAGACTGGGAGCGACCAACTAAGAGAGCAATGACGGTCATAATCATGCAGAGCGACAAAGCAATATTGAATCAGGCATGGTAGTTATATCGCTACTTAGAAACAAAATATCATTAAGGCTTGACAGACTTTCTTTACAGTCTTGAATATGCGTGAGCATACGCCAAGTCAATCAAAATAAATTCTCGAAGGAAGATATTACTAAACCATACCACATCATAGGCAAACAAACCAAGTTGGTATTCCAATAACACATTGGGAACCCCCCAGCTATTTGAGATTAACCATAAGAAAACCTGAACTACTAAGCACCATCATGAAAGTAGCATCTTTATCATAGACACATTAACCCATGCAACGGAAGCAAACTCTCTTAATAAGGTGAGCATGGTAATTAAAGAGAGTTCAAGCAACCAACTAAATAAAAGCTCTTGAAAAGATAGGCATGAATACTAAGAGCAGAGTATGATAGTAGCTATTAAAAGACAAAGAACACACACAGCATAGATAGACATGAAAATTCTATGTAATGTTCTAGGTAGAGGTGGAGCGTGTTTCTCTCCCACATAAAGGAATGCTGGGTTCCGACTCGTTATGAAAAACTAAAAAGAAAACTAAAAGCAAGACGCTCCAAGCATAGCACATAACACATGAAGTGATAAAAATATAGCGAAACGAAAGACGAACTGATAATGTTGATGGAGAAGGGGATGCACGGGGGCATCCCCAAGCTTAGACGCTTGAGTCTCCTTGAATATTTCTTGGGGGTGCACGGGGGCATCCCCAAGCTTGAGCGCTTGACACTCCTGAATCTTTTTATCATCTTCCCTCGCACACTTGAAAACTCCCTTCATACACAACTCATCATAATCTGATTAGCGAGGTTAGTACCCTTAATAAAATAATTATACCTTGCTGGAAATAAGGATATTCTTGAAGTTCTACTGTTTCTCAAGATTGTCAAAAGGTTTTTGCAAAGAAAAAGCAAGTTCTTAATTTGCAAAGTGAAGGTAAGGAAAAACAGGACAGAATCTGTGAAAAACAGAACAGTAGGCAGTAATTGACCTGTTCGGGATACTTCTGCAACTCAAATCAAAAAACTCAGAACTGACGCACGAAAGACAATTATATAGAGAACGCTGTCGAAATAATTCAGACCAAAAAGATGATCTGGTGATTTTATACGAATTTTTCTATCCAAGGACAGAATATGTTTCCTGGACAGCACCTCACAACTTTTGAACTTTCTAGCAATCAGAGGCTATACTTGGCACAAATATGAAAAGCAAAGATACAATGATGATGCTACAGCAGTAAACAACATCAAGACACAACAAAAACAAAAATTTTATTTATGTGGGCTGCCTCCCAAAAGCGCTTTCTTTTATGCCTTTAAGCTAGGCATAATGCATAGATCAAGTTTTATCAAGAGTAAAAGAATAACTAGCCCGTACAACGGACTCAAAAGGTAACTTGACCTTCTTACCAGGGAAGTGTTCCATCCCTTTCTTGAGAGGAAACTGAAATTTTATATTACCCTCTTTCATGTCAATGACAGCACCAACGGTGCGCAAAAAGGCACGTCCCAAAATAATTGGACATGAAGGATCACATTCAATATCCATAATAGTGAAATCAACGGGCACATAATTATCATTGACAACAATAAGAACATCGTCGATCCTTCCCAAAGGTTTCTTTATGGAAGAATCAACGAGACGAACACCAAAAGAACAAGAATCATAAGGTTTCAATTTAAGCATATCATATATTCTTTTGGGCATAACAGAGGTACTAGCACCAACATCACATAGTGCATAACAAGAGAAGTCATTCAAATAAATTTTTATCATAGGATCCCAACCATCTTCTATCTTTCTAGGTATGGAGGCTTCTACTCTAAGTTTCGCCTCCCTAGCTTTGATGAGAGCATTAGTGATATGCTCCGTGAAGGCAAGGTTAAGCGCGCTAGTGCGGGGATCTCTAGACATCTTGTGAAGGAAATCAATAACTTCTGTAAGAGTGCAATTATCAAAATCAAGGTCACGAGCATCAAGTAAAGTGGTAGTGGTGTCCTTAAGGTTCACATGTTTGGTAGTTTCTATAGCATCACCATTAATAGGTCCATTGGGACCAGGAGTACATTGGGTGCTAAGAGTGTGAACATCCTCAATAACTTGGATAGTAGCAATAGTGTGGTGGGTAGGAAGGCTCTTAATTCTCTCTTCTTCCTCCCTTTCTCTAGCCCATCTTTCTTTTAGCTTAGCCATCATCCTAATATTTTCATTAATTTGTACTTGAGTAGCATTAATAGGGATGACTTCCCTCTCCTTAAGAGGAGAAGTTTCAATTTTTAGCAGTTTTACCTCATTGGCTAAGTGATCTACCTTAAAAGAAAGATCATCTAGTTTATGTAGTTTCTCTTCTACATTCTTATTAAAGGCTTTTTGGGTAGTGATGAAATCTCTAAGCATGGTCTCTAGTTCAGTATTGGAGTTCTTGGTACTAGGATAAGCATTGTTGTTCCCATAAGAGTTAGAGGGGAACGGTCTAGAATTGTTACCAAAGTTACTCCTATAAGCATTGTTGTTAAAATTGTTTCTAGAGATAAAATTCACATCTACTTGTTCTTGAGCAATCAAAGAATTTAAAGGAACATCACGAGGATCAATAGTAGATTGCTTCGAAAGTAGAGACATGATCAAGTCAACTTTTTCATTAAGGGAGGAAATCTCCTCGACAGAGTTTACCTTCCTACCTGTTGGAGCGCGTTCGGTGTGCCATTGGGAATAGTTGGTCATCATCTCATCGAGAAGCTTTGTGGCAGCACCAAGTGTAGTTGACATAAAAGTTCCTCCCGCGGCCGAATCTAACAAGTTCCGCGAGGTAAAGTTCAAGCCTGCATAAAAAGTTTGGATAACCATCCAAGTAGTCAAACCGTGAGTAGGGCAGTTCTCGATAAGAGATTTCATACGTTCCCAAGCTTGGGCAACGTGTTCATTATCCAATTGTTTAAAATTCATGATGTTACTTCTAAGTTGGATAATTTTAGCAGGTGGATAGTATTTTCCGATAAAAGCATCTTTGCACTTGTCCCATGAATCTATGCTATTTCTAGGCAAAGACTGAAACCAAATTTTTGCTCCTCCTCTCAAAGAGAAAGGAAAAAGCTTAAGCTTAACAATATTACCATCTATTTCTTGGTACTTTTGCATATCACAAAGTTCTACAAAGTTGTTCAAGTGTAAAGCGGCATCATCTCCAGCACCGGAGAATTGTTCTTTCATGACTAAGTTCAGTAAAGCAGGTTTAATTTCATATGAAGGTGCTGAAGTGGCAGGTGTAGTGATAGGTGTGCTGATAAAGTCATCGTTGTTGTGACTAGTGAAGTCACACAACTTGGTGTTCTCGGTCGAACCCATACTAGCAAGCAAGCAAGATAACTATTTTTGTGATTTTCGATAAAAGGAACTAAAGCAAAAATAAAAAGTAAACTAACAAGACTAAAAAGCAAAGGTAAAAGATAGCATGCAACTCCCCTATCCTGAAGAGTGGAGTCCCCGGCAACGGCGCCAGAAAATACTCCTTGATGGGCCTCGAACCCCTCGTTGGTTACCCCAAGTGGAAGGTGTAAGATGCAGTAAGTAGAAGTGTTTTCCCCTAGCAAAGATGCCAAGGATCGAATCCCCAGAGAATCCTAGGTTCAACAAGTAGGTGTCAATTGCTAACGGCGCAATTAGCAATCAACGTGGACCTGCACACAGATACAAATAACTTTGCTCCCAACGAGTACAGAGAGGTTGTCAATCTCTCCGGCCTTGTAGTTCACAAAGGGTTAAAAGCAATATTATAGTAGTGATAGATAGTGTTTTGCAATAGTAAGTAAATAGCGAAAAGTAAATAGTGGATGTGATCAATGATGGTAATGTGGACCGGAGTCTCATGATGTTCACTAGTGATGTCTCTCTCCCAAAAGACGATAAAACAGCTATGTGAGGTAAACAAATTACAGCTGGGCAATTGACAGGACCACGAACGCAAACCAATGTTGATTACATTGCAAGAAAGGTTGAGGTTCAAAGCATGGGCGGTACGCCAAAGTAAGTAGACCGAAATCCATCAATATCTACTACTAATCATCCACCTTGAGATATCTATCCAGAACATCTCGCTGGTATTAAGTTGCGAGTCACACCCATAGTGTAAACTCAATGCAACAGACAACTGCATTAAAAGAACTTTGCGTAAAGTAAACAATCCTTGCACCCGCGGGCACAAGCACCGTTGTTTTCCCCCTTGTGGCAACAGCACATCCCCTAGACTCATGTTTCTGTCACTCAAGCTAGTCATCGAGGGGCATGAACCCACAATCGAGCATAACGTTCCCTCTTGGAGTCACTACTTACTACTCGGCCAAAGCAATAAATAACAACGGAGAACATGCAAGAATTACTTATGAACTAAAATATAAAAGAGGTGAATCAAATATATTACTCAAGATCAATCTGAACATAATCTCATAATCCATCGGATCCAAGCAAACTCAACATAGCAACAGCATAAGGATTACATAGGTGCCTCGATCATGTAGGGCAGCTCACGAGGACTAATTAGTGAAGCACAAGAACGGGAGGAGAACATCACATAGCTACTGGTCATGGACTCATGGTCCAAGGGAGACTACTCACGAGTCATCCGGGAGGCGTCCATGGTGGTGGAGAAGCTCCCGGTGGTGATCCTCCCCTCCGGCAGGGTGCCGGGAAGAGTTCTCCTGGTGCTCCCGATCTTGGAAGCGGCGGCGGCGGCGGAACAGAGATGGGATCGCGAAAAGGGTTCCTGTTCTGAGGGTTACGGAGGGTCCTTTAAATATATGCCAAAGTAGGGCATCGGGGGAACTTCGGGGGGCCCAGGCGCCCCCCCGGCGCGGCCCAGGGGGGGCGCGCCGCCAGGGCGCCTGGAGCCCTGGTGCCCCCCCCCCCCCCAGGCTGCCCTTCGGACGCAGTGTTGTTTCCGGATCGCTGATTTTTTATATAATTTTTCTGGATTTTTCTGGGCAGTTCTCGAAACGTGAAAACCTGAAATACAAAAACAGCCGAAAACAGAAACTGGCACTGGGGTGCACTGGATTAGTAAGTTAGTCCAAATATGATCAAAAATGTATGGAAGTGTATGAATATCATAGCAATATCACCCAAAAGTGGCATGGAGCAAGCAGAAATTATAGATACGTTTTGGACGTATCAACATCCCCAAGCTTAATTCCTGCTCGTCCTCGAGTAGGTAAATGATAACAAGAATAATTTCTGTGGTGACATGCTATTAACCATATAGGACTTTTTCATAGTCATATGACAAAAGCTTACTGAGGCAATGATTCTAAAGTAATTAAGTTGCCTCAAGAGAAAATCACAAATGACTGAAAGTTTTACAACATGAAACTGAAACATCAAAAAGATTTGCAATGAACATGATGTGCAAATATGATAAAGTGATATCTAGCTTGCCCCCTTTAGTGATGCAAAACATAAATGCAGGGGCACCTTCAAGGTTTAAGTGATGACTAGATACAATCATTTCAGAATAAACGATATCACAATCATGCAAAAGACAATGCTACTTTGGGACAATGCACATTACACTCAGAATGACAATCATGCTCTCAGTAGTTGGTGCTTCAACATAAAGGTAAAAGAAAGGTTAAGTGCTAAAGCTTTTTATTTTGAAAACATGGAAGCAATTGTGTCAACGGTAGTAGTACTTCATATGTGTCATGCATAAAACATCCTATAAGTTGCAAGCCTCATGCATCGAATACTAATAGTGCTCCCTCCTTGTCCTAATTAGCTCGGATTCCCATGGGTTATCATTGCATTACATATGTTTTAACCAAGCGTCACAAAGGGGTACCTCTATGCCACCTGTACAAAGGTCCAAGGAGATAGATCGCATTTGATTTCTCTTTTTTGATAGATCTCAACTTGAGGACATCCATACCGGGACAACATAGAAAATAGATGATGGACTCCTCTTTAATGCATAAGCATATTCTCATGAGAGATTGAGGATTAAGGTCCAAGCTAAAACTTCCACCATGATGCATGGCTTTGGTTGGCGGCCCAATGTTCTTCTCTAACAATATGCATATTAATTCAACCCACGGTAAATCACCCTTACTTCAGACAAGACGAACATGCATAGCAACTCACATGATATTCAACAAAAGTGTGACAGTTGATGGCGTCCCCAGAAACATGGTTACCGCTCAGCAAACAACTTATAAGAAATAAGATACATAGGCAACATATTCTTTACCACAATAGTTTTTAGGCTACTTTCCCATGAGCTATGTATTGCATGGTTAGTTTGCTTAGTGCAGGTGGAGGTTAGCAAAAGACTGGGAGCGACCAACTAAGAGAGCAATGACGGTCATAATCATGCAGAGTGACAAAGCAATATTGAATCAGGCATGGTAGTTATATCGCTACTCAGAAATAAAAGATCATCAAGGCTTGACAAACTTTCCTTACAGTCTTGAATATGCGTGAGCATACGCCAAGTCAATCAAAATAAATTCTCGAAGGAAGATATTACTAAACCATACCATATCATAGGCAAACAAACCAAGTTGGTACTCCAATAACACATTGGGAACCCCCCAGCTATTTGAGATTAACCAAAAGAAAACCTGAACTACTAAGCACCATCATGAAAGTAGCATCTTTATCATAGACACATTAACCCATGCAACGGAAGCAAACTCTCTTAATAAGGTGAGCATGGTAATTAAAGAGAGTTCAAGCAACCAACTAAATAAAAGCTCTTGAAAAGATAAGCATGAATACTAAGAGCAAAGCACGATAGTAGCTATTAAAAGACAAAGAACACACACAGCATAGATAGACATGAAAATTCTATGTAATGTTCTAGGTAGAGGTGGAGCGTGTTTCTCTCCCACATAAAGGAATGCTGGGTTCCGACTCATTATAAAAAACTAAAAAGAAAACTAAAAGCAAGACGCTCCAAGCATAGCACATAACACATGAAGTGATAAAAATATAGCGAAACGAAAGACGAACTGATAGTGTTGATGGAGAAGGGGATGCACGGGGGCATCCCCAAGCTTATACGCTTGAGTCTCCTTGAATATTTCTTGGGGGTGCACGGGGTCATCCCCAAGCTTGAGCGCTTGACACTCCTGAATCTTTTTATCATCTTCCCTCGCACACTTGAAAACTCCCTTCATACATAACTCATCATAATCTGATTAGCGAGGTTAGTACCCTTAATAAAATAATTATACCTTGCTGGAAATAAGGATATTATTTAAGTTCTACTGTTTCTCAAGATTGCCAAAAGGATTTTGCAAAGAAAAAGCAAGTTCTTAATTTGCAAAGTGAAGGTAAGGCAAAACAGGACAGAATCTGTGAAAAACAGAACAGCAGGCAGTAATTGATCTGTTCGGGATACTTCTGCAACTCAAATAAAAAAACTCAGAACTGACGCACGAAAGACAATTATATAGAGAACGCTGTCGAAAAGATTCAGACCAAAAAGATGATCTGGTGATTTTATACGAATTTTTCTATCCAAGGACAGAATCTGTTTCCTGGACAGCACCTCACAACTTTGGAACTTTCTAGCAATCAGAGGCTATACTTGGCACAAATATGAAAAGAAAAGATACAATGATGATGTTACAGCAGTAAACAACATCAAGACACAACAAAAGCAAAAAAATTTATTCATGTGGGCTGCCTCCCAAAAGCGCTTTCTTTTATGCCTTTAAGCTAGGCATAATGCATAGATCAAGTTGTATCAATTGAACCATCATCAAGATCATCAAAAAGCTCTTCAATAATACAACTAGTCTTAAGAGGACTCTCAAACAAAGGCCTCATAGAGATATTTCTAGGTAGAAGACCAAAAGGATAAAAGTCAAGGGAAGATTCATTTATAAATTCATCACATAAAGGTGTTTCTTCCAAAGTCTTTACAGTTTCAACCCCTTTGGCAATAGATGGGCTATTTTTAGAACGGGGAGCCTTTGGAACGTGAACGAACTTAGGCTCCTGCTTTGCCGGAGTTTCTACCTTTTTTGTTTTGATCGAGGAGAAAGTAGTTCCTAGAGTATGAAATATTTCCTCAATCTTACCTACCCTAAAAGAGTCCAAGTCATGGAATTTGACGATCTCCAAAATTTTGAAAATTTTATGCATGGAGCTATCAAGTCTATTCAAATTCCCTTGGATCTTACGATCCAACTCATTCATCTTATTAGTGTTTGGCATCTCTAGCTCTATTTTTTCAAGTTTTTTCATAATGTGAGCTAGGGTGATGTCCTCTCGAATGCTAACAACAGGGGGACTCCCAACAAGATTTTCAATAACACTAAGAGACTCCCAAACTGGGGCCTCCAGGAAATTCCCATTGATAGCAGTATCTAGAATAAACCTATTCCAAGAAGTAATTCCAACATAAAAGTTTCTAAGCAAGATAGTAGTAGGTTGCTTCTTGGTGGCTCTTTTTTGTGAATCATTAATTCTATACCAAGCATCTTTCAAACTTTCCCCACCTCTTTGTTTAAAGGTGAGAACTTCTGCCTCGTCAAAGACAAAAGGACCCGACATAATGACAACTAAAGAACAAGATAACTATTTTTGTGATTTTCGATAAAAAGGAACTAAAGCAAAAATGAAAGGTAAACTAACAAGACTAAAAAGCAAAGGTAAAAGATAGCATGCAACTCCCCTATCCTGAAGAGTGGAGTCCCCGGCAACGGCGCCAGAAAATACTCCTTGATGGGCCTCGAACCCCTCGTTGGTTACCCCAAGTGGAAGGTGTAAGATGCAGTAAGTAGAAGTGTTTTCCCCTAGCAAAGATGCCAAGGATCGATTCCCCAGAGACTCCTAGGTTCAACAAGTAGGTGTCAATTGCTACGGCGCCAGATTAGTAGCAACCAACGTGGACCTGCACACAGATACAAATAACTTTGCTCCCAACGAGTACAAAGAGGTTGTCAATCTCTCCGGCCTTGTAGTTCACAAAGGATTAAAAGCAATGATAGTAGTGACAGATAGTTTTTGCGATAGTAAATAATAACGGAAAGTAAATAGTGGATGTGATCAATGATGGTAATATGCACCGGAGTCTCATGATGTTCACTAGTGATGTCTCTCTCCCAAAAGACGATAAAACAGCTATGTGAGGTAAAAAAATTACAGCTGGGCAATTGACAGGACCACGAACGCAAACCAATGCTGACTACATTGCAAGAAAGGTTGAGGTTCAAAGCATGGGCGGTACGCCAAAGTAAGTAGACCGAAATCCATCAATATCTACTACTAATCATCCACCTTGAGATATCTATCCAGAACATCTCGCTGGTATTAAGTTGCGAGTCCCACCCATAGTGTAAACTCAATGCAACAGACAACTGCATTAAAAGAACTTTGCGTAAAGTAAACAATCCTTGCACCCGCGGGCACAAGCACCGTTGTTTTCCCCCTTGTGGCAACAGCACATCCCCTAGACTCATGTTTCTGTCACTCAAGCTAGTCATCGAGGAGCATGAACCCACAATCGAGCATAACGTTCCCTCTTGGAGTCACTACCTATTACTCGGCCAAAGCAATAAATAACAACGGAGAACATGCAAGAATTACTTATGAACTAAAATATAAAAGAGGTGAATCAAATATATTACTCAAGATCAATCTGAACATAATCTCATAATCCATCGGATCCCAGCAAACTCAACATAGCAACAGCATAAGGATTACATAGGTGCCTCGATCATGTAGGGCAGCTCACGAGGACTAATTAGTGAAGCACAAGAACGGGAGGAGAACATCACATAGCTACTGGTCATGGACTCATGGTCCAAGGGAGACTACTCACGAGTCATCTGGGAGGCGTCCATGGTGGTGGAGAAGCTCCCGGTGGTGATCCTCCCCTCCGGCAGGGTGCCGGGAAGAGTTCTCCTGGTGCTCCCGATCTTGGAAGCGGCGGCGGCGGCGGAACAGAGATGGGATCGCGAAAAGAAGTCATGTTCTGAGGGTTACGGAGGACCCTTTAAATATATGCCAAAGTAGGGCACCGGGGGAGCCTCGGGGGGCCCAGGCGCCCCCCCGGCGCGGCCCGGGGGGGGCGCCCTCAGGGCGCCTGGAGCCCCTGTGCCCCCCCCCCCAGGCTGCCCTTCGGACGCAGTGTTGTTTCCGGTTCGCTGATTTTTTATATAATTTTTCTGGATATTTCTGGGCAGTTCTCGAAACGTGAAAACCTGAAATACAAAAACAGCCGAAAACAGAAACTGGCACTGGGGTGCACTAGATTAGTAAGTTAGTCCAAATATGATCAAAAGTGTATGGAAGTGTATGAATATCATAGCAATATCACCCAAAAGTGGCATGGAGCAAGCAGAAATTATAGATACGTTTTGGACGTATCATCAGGAACAAAGAATACAGTGCTGGAAGAAGCCAAAGAGATGACATACCCTCGGGCGGCCGAAGATGGTGAAATGATGATCTGCTTATTCTTAGACAGCTCTTGTAAAAGAGACGAGACTCCAAAAATGACACTTCCAGGCAATATCTCCTAGCACAGTTAACCAAAAGAATTACAAACAGCAGAGGAAATCATGAACATGTAAATGCATGAATGGTTCCCACTATCACGATGACTATTGAGGTCAGGATACACGCAGTAGGCATAAGGCACTACTAGAAAAAAGGCTATAGGTAATATCACTGTTAGTGGCGCACCAGAGATGTGGTGCGCCACTACTATATAGCAGTGGCGCACCACAAACAGGTGCTCCACTAATAGTGACATTACTAGTGGCGCATCAGGTGTGGGATGCGCCACTACTATGTTTTTGAACAGTAACCAGCCATGCCCAGCCTTACCAGTGGCGCACCAGGCCAAGGTGCGCCACTACTATTTTTGATAGTAGTGGCGCACCTTGCCCTGGTGCGCCACTAGTAAGGCTGGACACGGGGGAAAAAGTTTTTTTTTTGAAATTTTTTTTTTTATAAAACTATTTTTTTTTGGAATAAATATTTTTTTTTTGAAAATAGTAGTGGCGCACCGTGGGTGTGGTGCGCCACTAATATAGTTTTTTTTTTTTGAAAAAC
>LR738713.1:694406506-694439773 GCA_902687465.1 Secale cereale
CCCCCCCCCCCCCCGACTGTACTTCGGGCGCAAGGTAGGTTCTGGAACGCTGATTTTTTATATAATTTTTCTGGATTTTTCCTGACAGTTCTCGTAATGTGAAAACCTGAAATACAAAAACAGCCGAAAACAGAAACTGGCACTGGGGTGCACTGGATTAGTAGGTTAGTCGAAATATGATCAAAAGTGTATGGAAGTGTATGAATATCATAGCAATATCACCCAAAAGTGGCATGGAGCAAGCAGAAATTATAGATACGTTTTGGACGTATCAGCTGGCAGTAACCAGCCAATCAAATTAGTATCGTACAAAATTACACGTACAACACGGCACTTGAGCTCACACACCAAAGCAGAATCTTATTAAACATCCATCTTTTCTACACCATGGGATTTTCACATAGCATACTGCATGCTCAAATGTGTTGAACATAACTTAACAAATTGGTAGATATACACCTTCATTCGCATCAGCTGAAGCTTCAGCAGCTTTGTTGTTTCCTGATCCTGAAAAACAACATTAAGAACATTTGATTACTCCATCGACCTAGAGAGCTCGTAATACAAAATCAACTCAGTTCCAACGGCACCGTCAATAAAATGATCAAATTGTCTTCTCATCATCAGAGTTTCACATGTCTGTGTGTAAGGCAAAACCAAGGAATGCATCAAGCCAATTACATGTTTTTCTTTTCTAAACTACGTCGGCAATGATAATTTGATATTTGGGTCAAATGTGAACAGTAATATGGTTAACTTTGGGGCACTTGATGAATAATATTAATTAATATTAGCTCTGATGTGCATTTGTTTGTCAATTGCCATTACATAAAATAGGATATAATGTTTACTTGGGGCAGAACATACATGTTTGGCCAGGACAGAACTGGTCGACTACGAAATAAATAGGAAAACACAAACAAACATGGCCCAATTGGATACAAAGCAACTGGGCATTATAACCGCTTAAAACCAGTTATGAGTTCGACAAGAAAATACTAGCAGCGCCATTTCCTAATATAACCAGTGAACCACAATAGCAAGTGTAATAAATGGGGGGTGCTGGCAGTACTGAATGTAAAACATGTGTGGTCTAATCCAAGACCAGCTGCAGCCACGACATCGATCAACCTTCATTTAGTTGGGAACAACCTTGTAAACTACTAAAATTAAAACATTCTGGAGCAGAAGCTTACTTGAAGGGCAAAGAACTCGGTGTTGAGGTTCTGGGAGTTCTGGAGGATGTGCACTACTTGCAGCCACATGTAAGGGTTATTTTGCAGATCCCGCAGTATCAGATCAGTGGCACTCCTCTGAAACCAAGCAGCCCATTTTCAGTCAACATAAACCACAGTAGTACTAACACAACGGCAGCGCTGCACACCCAGACCCATCTACGATAGCATGCAATCGGTCTCCAGGATGGATAAGTAGAAATAGTTGTGCAGAAAAGAATCACATTTGACTGAAGTACCAATTTTCAAAGTTTGTATAGCATCATGAATAGACAGTTGTAAATCATATGTTACCACACTAGAATGCTATCTAGAAAGAAAGATACGATGTAGGCAGTGGCCGTTACCAACGATCTCACCAAAGTGCATGGAGATGGAGTTGAGCTGGGCCTTGTTCTCGTAGAGGCGGTTGACCGCCTTCCTTAACTGCACCAGCTCCTTGGCCAGCGCCTTCAGGAAGCATGACTAGCAGAGGAAACAAAATCAGTAAGTAAATCAAACACGGATACAGGTCGTCATCCATCGCACTATCCAGCCCAAATCGATCGATGGCTACTTTAACTGATTCCCCAACGGTTCATGAATAAATAAGCACACACACATAGAGAGAGAGGGAGAGCTTGCCATGTGCCTACAAGCTAAATTTAAAGCCTACTACTACAATGCAGGACCCAAAAAACATCATAGAGGGTAATTGCAGCTGATTCCCGGATATTCGATAAACAAACAAGCATGTATTGTAAGCAGCATTTTTTAACTACGCTACATGTCCGTTGGAAATCAACATGTACATACAAGTCGATTTGAAATATTTCTCCCCCAATGCAGCACCCAGTACGTTGACACATGCACTAGTGAATCTGAAACAAAATGATGACTGCACCAATGGTAAGGAACTGCAAGCAATCTTCTGTCCCCAAACAGTCGATGGGTCAACAAGCATGTAACGAGATAAACAACAATGCAGCAAGCGCATGAAGATGAAGCTGCTCCCTCCAACAGGAGGGAAGTCACAACAACAATTAGATCTACATAAATCATCTACCAATCTATACTACGGGAGGGCGTTCTCAGCAATCAGCAGGGCACGAATCAATCCGTCCGTCCATCAAAAAACTAAGGGACAGTGGCAAGGTACAATATGCATCCATGGGTCAAGCAAAGCAGAGCGGCAGACGGGCGAGGGAAGGTGGCGTCTAATACTTACTCTAGTTATTGCGGGCGGTGAAGAGGACGGTGCCAGTGGGGTCGCTGACGAGGCACTCAATGAAGCGGGTCAAATTTGAACTGCAGCTGCCTCATAGTTTGCTATTTATTTTTTCCAAAATCATTTATAGGTACATAAGTATCTAATTGATCAGAGAAACACCAAAAGTTTTCCAAGATTCAACCACTAGCTAGGAACGGTCAAGCCCACCGTTTTGAATGCTTTTTGAAACGGGCATAAAAAATTCAAAAAAATCAAAAAAATTGGAAAATCTTCGCATTGTGCCATTATATGTGACCAAGTTGCCAGGAAAAATAATAAACTTGTAATAAGCCAATTATTTTAGAAAAAATGTTCTCAGAAATGAGCTATCATGTGTGAAGATTCAGGGCTTGCAAGCCAAATGATGAATCTTATGGCCACATTCATGGCATAGTTTGTTCAAATGATCTCATTTCGTGCACAAAGGGGCATCTTGGAATGGCAAACAATGTTGCCTAAGGAATTTTTCATTTTCTTTGGACGAAAAATTCATTTTCCATTTTTCCGATTGGCCAAAATGAGTTTTTTATGAAGGCCTACTATATATTTGTTGCAAATTTGTACCAAATCATTTTTATAAAATACTAGGCCATATTTAATGCACAGTTGACAAATGGTTGGGTGACCAAAGCTTTCATCCACCTCTGGTGAAAAAGTCAAATTTCCGCCGATCTAGTTGGAAATGGGTCAAATTTGAACTGCACCTGCCTTGTAGTTTGCTCTTTATTTTCTCCAAAAATCATTTCTAGGTACATAAGTAAATATTTAATCAGAGAAAAACCAAAAAAATCCAAGATTCAACCACTAGCTTGGAACGATCATTCCCATCGTTTTGACCGCATTTTGAAATGGGCATAACAAATTCAAAAAGAAAAACTGGAAAACCTTCGCATTGTGTCATTATATGTGACCAAGTTACCAGAAAAATTATAAACTTATAATATGGCAATTCTTTTTAAAAAAAGTGTTCTCAGAAATGAGCTATCATGTGTGAAGATTCATGGCTTTCAAGCGAGATGATCAATCTTATCGGCACATTCATGGCATAGTTTGTTCAAATGATCTCATATTGTTCATAGGGGTCCATCTTGGAATGGAAAACAATATTTCCTAAGGAAGTTTTCATTTTCTTTGGATGAAAAAATCATTTTCCATTTTTCGAGTGCCCCAAATGAGGTTTTTTTGTGAAGAACCTATCAAATAATTGTTACAAAATTGGACCAAATCATTTTTATAAAATACTAGACCATATTTAATGCACAACTGACAAAATGGTTGGGTGTCCAAAGCTTTTATCCACCTCTCATGAAAAAAACAAATTTCCACTGATTAAGTTGGAAACGGGTCAAATTTGAACTGCAGTTGCCTTATAGTTTGCTCTTTTTTTCTTCCAAAAATCATTTATAGTTACATAAGTATCTATTTAAGTATAAATACATGTTTTTGTGGTGATACGTCGAGGTTTGGACGGTGACCCAGGGCCCCAACTCCAAAGCGCGTAAACTCGCATGCCCACCGCGTGGTCACCGCGTGATCGCGGCATTGCCATGCGTTCTGGGTGACCTAGACATGTCTAGTGGGTTGGGCACTCCCCGGGTAAGTGATAGGAAGAAAATGACAACATAAGACTCTCAGGAGGAGACCGAACTATGCTCAAACTTGAATTAGCAGCCAAGTGTTTGATTAGCGGTACGGAAAACGCACATGGCCAATGGGCCTAAATTTTGGCTGAGGATGATCATCTACTAGGGAGACTGGCTTGGCAAATTTTCAGCTTAAATGGAGGAGCGTAGATGGCACTTGCTTTGCAAAGTACCACATCGGGCAAAAATATGAATATTGAAGCTGGATTCAAATGAATAAATGTATTGAGCTGAAATTTTGTGGAGTATGACCATTTGGGCATACGAAAACACTGTAAAAAAATTATACCATTTGGATAATCCTAGCTTGTACTTCCTTCACAAAGCTTCTCTCTGGATATAAACTTTGGAAAATTGCTGAGGAAGATTTAATAGGAAAATTGAGCTGAATATTGGCATATGACAATGATTTGGATATGGAAGATTGACCAAAAAGTTTGAGGGCAATAGGAGTGATATAGATAGCACTTTCTGTGCAATGTGCCAATCTGAACAGAAAATACAAAATTAAAGCTGGTCTCAAATAGATGATTTGATTGAGATGCAATTTGGAGGAGGGTGATAATTTGGGCTTATGAAGGCACTGTATAAATTTCATGCCATTTGGATATGCATAGCTAGTAGTTCCTTCACAAAGCTTCTAGCTGAACAAAAACTTTTGGAAATTTTCTGAGGAACATTTACTTGGCAAATGGAGCTGAATTTTGTCATGAGGCAATGATTTGGATAGGAAAGAGTGCCCAAAAAATTTGAGGGCAATCAAGCATATAAAAATAGAACTTCCTTCACAAAGCACTATTCTGAACAGAATAGGAAAATGAATATTGTTGAATTATTGTTGAACTATGCAAGGATGGTTTTCTACATATTTGATGAATATATGACCCAAAAAATTTATGAGATTTTTTTGGGAATTTTGGGAATGACAGAAATATAGGTTGCTTCACAACCTAGGGCAAAAATTGACACATGTACATGACACATAGGCAAAACTGATGTGGTGGCGCCTAGTCATAGCAATCCACCACAACTTGCAAGGTTATGACCATCTATATTAGTCGTGATAAGCTAGAAATAAGGCAGCGGACCAGTGTTGTCTGCTTTATGACCATTTCGTGTAAGGAAATTATGACCTTTCTGACGAAAATGGTCGTTATAATTTAGGGTTTGGAGCCCCCCGAACTTCTTTTGACCAATTTGTCTCAAATGGTCGTAGATTTATAAGAAATTCTTCCATGGTCACTGACAGAAGGTCATAAGTTAACATATTTCTTGTAGTGGAGGCATCACAACTCAGCCAAACACACAACACTTCACCTCCACTGCTCCCTGGTTGTCCCTTTCACTACTGCTACCTTCGGTGATCCCACCCCGTCTACCGCATACACGGCTGATGGAAGAGCAGGTCTCCGAAACCCCCCCCCCCCCTCTCTGGATCCTGTACGGGAGAGGGGCGAATGGGTTTTTGGGAAGCGACTACGTGACTGCTCGCCGTTCGTCTCCTTCCTCTATGTCCGCGTCGCCCTCATCATCACCATGTCCACTGACGCCGAACGTGCAGCCGCCGAGAAGATCAAATCCGACAAGAAGGCAGCCGAGGACGCCGCTGCTGCCACCATCGCCGTCACGGCTGCCTGGCCTACTGGAGGGTATAACACATTTATCCCACTCCTACTTATTTGCGTACTTGCAGTACTAGCATCATGTGTAGATCTATCTACTATTTGTGTAGTACGTGGATGTTTAGAACAGAATCAGTATGTCGTAAATTCGGTCAATGTCATGCTAGTGATTTATCTATGGATTAAATTAGTTGAAAAATTACCTATTTACTCAACATCAACTAGGTGATTAGGGAAAGATTGATTCGATAGTGTATTCGTATCTAACATTCATAAAGCCTAGCAAGAGGCTGCAATGAAACTCAGATGATCGCCTAGGCTGCATAGCCCTTGATAAATGGTGAAGAATACAAACCCTTGTTTTATTTCATTTGCATGTTCTACCAAGATGGTGCCAGATGACACTCAACCTTTTCCCCGACCAGTTAGACATGTTTATGTGTCGATACATATGAATGCAGCATATAGGCCTAGCAAATAGTATTCAATACACCCCCTGCAAAAAAAATTGCATACAATACACATATTTCAATGTGTGCTGCATGCACTCTTTTCTTGCGGGGAATATGTGGTACATACACAAAAAGGTTAAATATGTGGATCTAAAAATAGCGTACTATTTGATATTTCAAATACACAAATGGGTGCTTCTTGTATTGCTATATGTTGAAGTGCTATTTGATTAATAAAACATTAGACATTACTTAGAATACACCCAGCCACATGTAGAATTGTTTCAGGAGATTTTGAGAACCTCTAAATACAATTTTATTTGAATGACTAGAACCATAGAGTCGAGTAATAGGGCTATTACCACAGAGTATGTGCGGTAAGCACATTCTGATTTGAATAGAGATGGAAAATCCAGAAAAAAAGTACAAGGCCTATCGTTGTTTCATTGGCTATTTGGGGGGGGGGGGGAGCAGCAAACGTCGTTTTGTTGGTAAACCATACTAGTAAGTGTGCCCGTGCGTTGCAACGGGAAAACTAATCCTAAAGGTTTGTATCAGTCTTGTTCCATTGCTACCCTCGGCTTTTGCACTTGTGCCAATTTTGCTATTCTTAGAAACCTGAAGGTTTGTATCAATATGTAGTAATTGTGCATCCCCAGGGGTGAAGTGTAGTGACAAATTCAGCCGACTTCCGGCAGAAGTGTGTCAATGCCCTCATGAGTCACGACGGATACACCTCCGATCAGAGAGTGGACTTGAAATGTAACCAAAACATACAACACCGGTCGACAGTTCAGCTAGGGAGGCCGGATCCATTGGCAGCACCAGAATCAAAGAAGACGAACCCTCGTCAGATCATGGCAAAGCCACCCGCACATGCCATGCAAAGTCGCAAAGTAAAAAACAGGGGAGGTCAATGTGCATTTGAACAGACTCACATACTCAAATTATTTTCCCTTTCTATAGAAAATCAGAAACCAATGGCAAGCAAAGATACTTACATGGTTGGGAATTATATATGGCAAAGACATATATAGAATAAAGAAAGTTGAAGTATCTTTGCCTCTATGAGAATGGATAGAAAAAAAGAAAGTAGTGCCACAATATGTTACTGCTTTCATAATATATATCTCAAGCTTAACCTGCAAAATAAAGGATTACATGCAATTGCAATTCAAAGAGCGCAATTGTAACAATTGAAGAAGAAATGTAGAAATACCTTAACCGCCAAATTCTCTGTAGATATTCAAAAATAACTATGCAACAAACAAAGACAGCAGAAGTCAGATCAAAGATTCATGAGATTTGTTCATGTTGTATGTCATGGAATTTTCCTCACCATCTTTCTACTCTTGCCTTCTCTTAAAAGCTTGCAAAAAAGACTCAACTGTATACAAAGAAAGGCAATGTTGATGGAGAAATGAAGTTTCAAGAGGTTCAACGAGCTTATGAGGTATTTGAATTTCTTTCAGATTGTGACGCTTAATTATAGAACCTCGAATATTACTGAACTACTCATCGCCTCTTCTCTGTATACTCTAAATGATGAAGAAAAAATTACTCTCTATGATCAGGTAACAATTTAATTTCTATGAATATACACATGTCTACGTTGCTATGACTGTAAATTAGTGACTGCTTATTTGTATGTTCCTGAGTTAGAGAGAATTAATTGCTTTAAACTTAAGATAATTAGACAGAAATACAGTTTGACTAATTTTCTGGTTTTTGTTTCCCTATACTATTTGCAAGGGTTATTAGCCTTTCTAAAAAAAATAACACCAACCTTTTAGAGTACGCATGCTCCTCAGAATCTCATGGAATTTGCATTTATAACTTGGCCTGGTTTTTATAGGTTGACTCTGACCAGTATGAGAGAGATGCTTCTGGATGTGGCACTGTTAGTTGATTCAAGGGCGGTTTTGAAAATCCTTTTGAGGATATTTTCTTTGACGCGGCAAGCCGTGCTGGCGGAACGAATGATGTATGTCATATGTTCTTAGTTAATAATCTTGTACTGCTTTTAGGTCTGAATTTGGTGGTTTTGCTTCTTAAATGTCACATTTTATTATGTATGTTTCTGACTAAATAGAAAATTTGGTATCGTCTGTAAAATCATTTCATCTTTGTAATTTTCAGTTTACGGAACTGCTTTGGGGTAAGCATCTGCATTTGTGTGTTAATCATTACACGCTAGATACCAATCTTTCTGTTCTTATCTTTAGAAGAAATGTAGAAAGATGGTGTATACCAAAAAGATAATTCCATTCCAAAAATATCAAACATCCAGATGAGCTTTGCGTACAACTAACCTGTACATGCTTCAAAAGTCCACGCGACATTTTTTAGGCATGTTTTTGGAATTGGTTAGCATAGAGTCCTGGGCAAATATTGACAACAAAACTTAAAGGTAACACTACCATAATGGGTGAATGGTGATCTGATTTGTGCACAAAATATTCACGAAGACCTAAAATTGGTGGATGGTGATTTCATTTCTAAGCATATAGCTTATCATGCTTATGCCACATAATGTGTGCGTATTTAGAGCCTGGAACATCTACCAACTAAAACTACTCCCAAAAGGCAATCTTCAAGTTCAATCGTAAGACGCAACACATAAAGCTACAGATTACAGTTTAGATGCACACATTTGGCTCACTCAATTCAGTTTAGAGATTACTCACAACCAATTCTGGAAGAACTACTTAAATAGAACCATGCACTACCTAAAACTACATGATGCCAATGCCATTACCTTGTCAGTTGTCACTTGCATGGATGACTGCATACTGAAATATGGGCGCCGAAGAGTAGCTCTAACGTGGCAGTCCTTGTCAGTTGTTGTCATTCAACTATTGATATAAATCTTGTTTGCTGAAGACAATCACACCAAACAAAACCTGAAGAGTTTATTAAACCTCAGCCAGATGCCTTTCCCCCAAATATTAGTATATTTATATGAAGAGAAGCATAACTGACAATATACAATGATTCACATTTGCTAACTACTATGATGAGTTGTTTGCAGCACTGTGTCATCTCTTAAATAATTTAATTCAGTATGTACAGAAGGCAAAAGCATAGAGATAAAAATTACCAATACATATGTTTCAAAAGTGAGTTACTAATAAGATGAGATCATCGTTGGACTTCCATCTTTGAATGTTAATAGTTATCCCAAAAATTGTATTCTGAGTTTGTATCCATCCTGTACATTCACCATTTTTGTAAACGAATAATATTAGCTTCACATATTGTAAAAATAAATGCATTAAATACTACATGGATATGTCCAACATCAGGGTTTCCTTTTCACTTTCCTAATAAAAAAGGAACATTTACTCGCCAATTCAGTCTAATAATAAAAGTAAGCTATGCCAATCCCCCATAGTTTACAGCTACCACTCAGATTCTTCATTTACAAAATCATCAGCCAGTTCGACCATGTCAGATGCAGACTATGATATCCTACAGTCGACAAAAAGCACACAGATCTATCTTGTTCGAAGAAATGGCACTTCAAAATTGAGTAGTGGCCTAAAAACTGAAATCTTTGTTATGCTTTTAGAGCTGGTGACTTGCTAACTTCCCTCTGTTTTCAATTTCTGGGCACATTAGCCTACTGGTATGATAAAGATAGGTGACTTTGCTTTAGTTAAATACATGTACCCATGGATTCTACGAGCAAAAAGCGAGAAATGCCGCCAAGTGCGCCGCTGCAAGCATGAGAGTTCCTCTCAGGCATCATGCCTCTCGAGCGACTACCATGATATTCTGCAATTCGTCGACTCTGACAGCCATGTAAGGAGGCTTGAGTTTTCAGGATTAAATTCAAAAAATTATTAAGCAATGCTATAACTCAACTCACAGTGAATCTGGAGGATCTCCTCTCGAGACGAATCTTGCATTCAGACGATGTGCCACCATGTACATCCATTAAAAATATACCACCTCTCTTCCTTGCAAAACTGCATCAGACATGGTCGAACTGGCTGAACATTTCGTAAATGACGAACCTGAGTACTTGCAGTTGTTCGTTTCTTTAGAGCCATTGTTACTGCTAACATTTAGACCTTCCACCAGATCACTGGTCTTTTGCTTCACAATATGAGATATTTATTTGGCTGCAGTTCCATCAAAAAGCAACAATCTCGAGTACCACTCAAGTGAGATATTCATCTTGCTCAGGTTGTTTTCAGGACAGCACTCAACTGGCTTGTGGTCAAATTCTAAGCGGACTGACGTTTTTCTTGCATCAGTGAGAAGCCACTCAGTGCCGCCAATAGGGAAAAAAAGAAATGATGAGCAACACATCCACCCATACTCTGAAGCTAAGTAATAATCTTTTTGATATTGAACACCACTGAGTACTGACCACTGTTCCAAACAATAACAATATGACATCACCTACTTATATGTACGTCACTTGTAGGTCAGAGCCATCATTTGTAACTAATGGGACAATAGATATACAGTGCGCCCAAGGTGTTTTGTGTTTACAAAATTGACAGCAGGACTGCACAAGGATTATCTAAAAGTTATGCTTATTGTTCAGTAGTGCTCTGACCTGAGGAGGGCTGTGCCACGGAAATCCATCTACAAATGGAGAGCGACGCGTCCAACAACATACGTGTCTGCAGATGTCCCCTTTTGGCGATTGGCCTCAAAAGCAAAACCACCATTTTTATTTCGTCGAACATGTTGTGAGCATGGAGACTTTCGCCAGTCCAAGTTATGGTAGAAGCTAGCGATGTTACCTGCACGGAAAGCTAGTACTGGTGGGACTTGGAAGGCATAGAGCAGACTTGCCACTGGCCCTGGTGGTCGCCTACTTCTACATACCTGTCGTGTTTGTCTTCTGCTGTTGTGTCACTGGAATCGACACCGTGCGATTCCTCTAGGAGGCTTTAGCTTGCGCCTTCCGCCGCTGCAGAGGCCATCTTCAGATAGCCAAGAATGGTGGACGCGCTGGTATTGTAGTCGTCACTCGTCACCTCGCCGGAGGCATGGCCGGAGTCAAGGCAGGGTAAGTGCCCCGTGGGACCACACTCAGCCATGGACCAAACCTGGAGAGGAGGGAACCAGAAGTGATAGGGGAGCCCGTTGAGGCCCGAGGACCTCAGCAGGTGGCTGGCAATCCCGTCGAGCTCGGGGATGTGGTACTCCGGAGGGCGCTGGCACCCAGCGCCGCCACCCATCTCTCCATCGGGATCACCCAGATCCGAGCCCGCAATCGCACGCCTCGGGAGAGCCAAGGCTCGATCCCAAGGAACCAGGCCGTATCGAGCCCCTCGGCCTCAATAGGAGCTCGACGCCCTGCCCTCCGGCCGGTCACCGGAGGCGCCACCGCCAGCGACCGCCTCCCTCACCTTGCGCCCCTTCCCCTTCTCCTTTCTTCCTTTCTTTCCTCTCCTCCGCACGCCTTCTCTCTCTCTCCCTCTCTCTCTCTCTCTCTCTGGACGAGCAGGACATCGCCGCCGCCATCGCCATCGGAGCAAGCCGCCAGATCCCACGACATCGCACCCAGATCCGTTTCTGACTTAAAAAGACCGCAGCCTGAATATAGGAAAATACAGGGATTTAATTGCAAATTTTCTAAACGAAACGTTTTCTCACTTAAAACAGGATTGCGGGTTGAATTAGCAGACAGCATAAGGACTTTTCTGCAAAAACGCCAACGACGGACGACCAGAAGCACTAACTGGTTTATTAGTAGGTAAAGATTGGACGCTCACTACGTCAATTAGTGGTTTTTCCGGACTGGAGCTGAGAGAACGAAGGTAAGATGGACAGGTCCATGTAAGATGTTGTTCGTTCATCACATCCTGGTTTTGGGAATATTCTAGAAGGTTCGAAAAGCCTCTTGGACAGTTTTTCATTTTGTTTTGCTTTTTTCTTCGTAGGTTTATTTTGGGTTTCCTTTTCACTTTCTATTTATTTTATTCAAAATCCAGAAAATGTTCAAAAAATGCAATAAATTCAGATTTTTAAAATATCATAATTAGCAGAAAAAACGTTTGCACTTTCAAAACTTGCTCACATTTTCAGAATATGCTAGCTAATCTAAAAAATGTTCGTATTTTCAATCAATGCTCAATATTTTGAAAAATGTTAGGAGTTTCAAAACATCCAATTTTTAAAAAATGTTAAAATTTGCTAGAAATATTTTCCTGTTTTCTCGTAAAAAATGAATGAAATGAAAAAACCGGCAGCTAAAGTACTTATGCCGCTACAATGCGCGAATAGGACGGGCCAATAGTGGAGTTCTGGTGACCACTTCCTAATTGTTAATATTTCTAAAACAAATAAAGCATAGTTGTCAAGAAAATAACATGGATCAAGCAAGTTTTTCCGGCCAAAAGAACTTGGTGCTCGGCTTTGACATTAATAAAGCCCGAAGATATCCAAAAAGGTACATCAAGTGTTTGTGCTGAGATACAAAGCTTACAGTAATGAACATCCACACAAAACAGAGGACTAGCTAAAGGAGTTGAAGATACAAAGCGCAGGCTAGCTTCCAGGTGGTTTTGTAGCTGCATGAGGAGCAGCAAACGTCGTTTTGTTGGTAAACCATATTGGACGCTCACTACGTCAACTAGTGGTTTTTCCGGACTGGAGCTGAGAGAACGAAGGTAAGATGGGCAGGTCCATGTAAGATGTTGTTCGTTCATCACATCCTGGTTTTGGGAATATTCTAGAAGGTTCTAAAAGCCTCTTGGACAGTTTTTCATAATTTTTTTGCTTTTTTCTTTGTAGGTTTATTTTGGTTTTCCTTTTCACTCTCTATTTATTTTATTCAAAATCCAGAAAATGTTCAAAATAATGCAATAAATTCAGATTTTTTAAATATCATAATTAGCAGAAAAAACGTTTGCACTTTCAAAACTTGCTCACATTTTCAAAATATGCTAGCTAATCTAAAAAATGTTCGTATTTTCAATAAATGCTCAATATTTTGAAAAATGTTATGATTTTCAAAACATCCAATTTTTTAAAAATGTTGAAATTTGCAAAAAATATTTTCCTGTTTTCTCGTAAAAAATGAATGAAATGAAAAAAAAAACGGTAGGTAAAGTACTTATGCTGCTACAATGCGCAAATAGGACGGGCCAATATTGGAGTTCTGGTGACCACTTCCTAATAGTTAATATTTCTAAAACAAATAAAGCATAGTTGTCAAGAAAATAACATGGATCAAGCAAGTTTTACCGGCCAAAAGAACTTGGTGCTCGGCTTTGACATTAATAAAGCCCGAAGATATCCAAAAAGGGACATCAAGTGTTTGTGTTGAGATACAGTAATGAACATCCACACAAAACAGAGGACTAGCTAAAGAAGTGTCCTTCTGGAAGTTCTGAATCAGGAGTCGACATTGTCGAGTGGTATGTTTGGGGTAAACCAAATTCCCCTCTTCATCCTTCTTCGTGTGAATAGGACACGGTAAATCAAGCACGTCATTCCCTGCTTGGTCTTTCACTTTCTTGGGGATCCAAGGACCTTTTGGTTTCCCTTTTCCTTTCCCCTGGGTAACAACTGCAGCCTCTCCTGGAACTGTAGGCTCTGCTTTACGCTTCAGTTTCTGATTGGAATTCTGATCATCTTGGCCGACTGGTTTTCTTGCCACTACAGAGTCGATCTACTTCTTCTCCGTTAACATACTGACTGGCTATCTCCGTCATCCGAGTCAAAGACATATCTCTTGTCCGACCGAACTTCGGGTTGAGCTCTCTGTACCGTACGCCCTCTTTGAAGGCGCAGACTGCTTGATGTTCAGACACGTTCTCCACTGTATGATGTAAAGGAGTCCACCTCTGGATGTAATCCCTCAAGGTCTCATTCGGTTTCTGAACACAATGCTGCAACTCCGCCAATCCGGCGGGCCGCTTACAGGTGCCCTCAAAAGTCCTGACGAACACTCGGGCCAACTCCTCCCAGCTGAAAATGTTCCTAGGGGCCAACTGATTTAGCCAAGCTCTGGCCGAGCCTCCCAATATCTGGGGGAGGTGCTTCATAGCCACATCATCATTGCCACCACCAATCTGCACAACCACTCGGTAATCTGCTAGCCAAGTATCTGGCTTTGACTCACCGGTGAACTTGCTAAATCCCGCTGCCAATCTGAAGTTGGGGGGAATCTCGGCAGCCTTGATGGCATTGCTGAAACACCCGGGCCCAGAGACAGATGCTCTGTTGCCACTCGGACGGTCTCTGTCTTGTCCTTCTCTGTACGCTCGGTTCATGTCAACCAGGCCTTGCACAAGAATCGATCTTGCATCGAAGCCGGGTCTTCGGGGATCTGCGGGGATCCTTCGCTCATCGTCACGCAAACGCCTGCCGTCCTGTCCCCGGGGTGAGTACGATCCGCTTCCCGGAGGAGGTGTAGGCACTCGGCAGTGATCATTATGACCGAGTCGACGATCATATTGATCATCGTTCTAACCCAGGTGTTGCTCTTGACGGGGCCCACGACCCTCACGCCGCGGAGGCGATCTTGGGCTATGGGCCGACCAGACGGTGTCCGCCACCACCGATCTGCTGTGAATCATGTTGCGCGATTGGGAAACAGCCGCATTCTACTCTCTAGCTATTCGAAGTAGCGCCTGAGTCTGTTACAAGCCTCTCCCAGCCTCCGACTGAGACGACTGAATCGAATCTGCGATGCGGGCCGCAGCTCCGAGGTTCTGAATCGGCGTTCGGAATTCCTGGGGTTCACGCGAGAACAGCTGCCGCGGCCGTCGACTAGATTCAGGAATCAATCGACGGGCTCGATTGTTGATCGAACGCTGAAGGTTTTCCTGCCGCGTGCGCTCGGCCACGGTGGCAAGGTGTGTGGCCTCCAGAGCTCGAGCTTCTGGAGTTTCTCCCAAAATGGGGGTGTAGAGAGCATCTTCGTTGCGGCGGCAGAGCTATTCCCTTTGCTCGGCAGTGAGGGCTCGGGTATGTACCCGTCATGGGCGTACAACTGATCATCGTCGTTGCTGCTGTTACCGCCGCGAGTGTACCCCGGTGGACTACGTTGTGAGTCGACCATGAGGACCTCAGCTGCGGGGTCGCTGCTCCCGCACTCGGAAAGCGTGTCTACGGAACCAGTCGGCCGGCCCATAATGCTACTCGTTGGGGTCGATGGCCGCGAGTTGGGGGGTGGGTGTTTGGCGGGCCACCGCGTGCTTCACCCACCGCTGGAGCCGCGACCGACCGGATCGCTTGCGGCGGTGACCAGCGGCGGTAATAGACGGCGGAGGAGCCGACTGATACTGGGTCGGCGACTGGCGGAGAAGGACGCCGCAAGCACTAGCACGGAAGTGCGCTGCTCCGCGGACGGGCAGTGCCTCGACGTCGAGGGAGGCGTCCTGGAGCCAGGCAGAATCGTCAGTGATGAAGATGAGCGCGCCGAGTAGGATCTCCCGGCCCAACGCCAGACCGCCGCCGAAAACCATGATGATGGGGATGGGGAAAAACTTGCAACCTCACCGGAAGTCGCTAAGACACCTGCCCCACGGTGGGAGCCAACTGTCTTGGTACTAAGTATGACAGTAAGAATAGGGGGTACGTAGGAGGAGGCAAGACCCTAGATACTGTGAGGTTGTACACAAGGTGTTTACGAGTTCAGGCCCTTCTCTGAGGAAGTAACGGCCCTACGTCTCGGTGCCCGGAGGCGGCCGACTGGAATATGTATGTATGTGTGTGTTACAGGGGGTGCGAACCCTTGTACCGGAGGAGGGGGTGGCTTATATAGAGTGCGCCAGGACCCCAGCCTTCCCACGTTACAGAGGGTTCAATGTACATAAAGGCAGGACGTTACTGATAATGCCTGTAATAAAGGACAATAAAGACTATCATTACTGCAGAGTGAATGCCCGACTATTGCTGGCCTTAAGAGAACTTTGACATTCAGGAGTCGAGCGGTTTCTTGCACGGTCGAGTGGCTTCATCCTTCCGAGTGGAGTTGAGTTATCCGAGTGAGGTAAGCTGTCGAGTGAATTGCTCTCTTGGGCCATATCAGTCGAAAGCTTCTGTCATCTTTGGAATGTCTTTGATCTTCTAGGGCAGTGACCTTGGGTAAGGTACCTAGCTCAGGCCTGTGACCCTACCTATGTCTGTGGTATCATCATCGAGATTTCATGCCCCAAGATTGGGTGCCTCCTATGATCGGCGTATAACCTTTTGACCTACTCACTCGGGAGACTGCATCCGGAAGTGCTCTCACCAGCATAGCCATCTTCACACAGTCAGCGGAGTCACGCAACAGGAGCTTTAGGCCGAGGTGCGCGTGAGTTTGTAAGCCAGATTGGTGGTGCACTTGCACCCTCGCCTGGAGCCTCGGAGATTCCCAGTGACACCTTATTCAATAAAACATTACCTTATTCTATACATCAAAATTGAGATATACTCCACCCCAAACCAAACACCGACCCCGCACCACAGCCGAACTATAGAAACCAGGGGGATCTAGCCCCACAACCTCCCTTCCACTATTCTTCCCCATGATCCACCATAACCTCAACCACAACCAAACCACATAATCACCGCACATGTTCTTCCGCCCCGGGTAACCTTCCCCATGATCCACCAGTTGCATTGCCCCTCTCTAAGTCCGATCACACTAGAGCCATCCCCGCATCTCCATGTCATCGGATTCGCGGGCCATGGGACTGAAGCCTTATTTCGACGCCAACTTCATACGGCACCACGCCAGAGACATTGCCTCGTTGTTGCGCGAGCACCAGAGCCACACACACCACACCACCACCACCAGTGCCTCCTGTTGTCGTGGATCTTGACATTCCACTCTGCCAAGCTACCTTCCATGCGCCTGCACGCCCCGGTTGCGTGATATCGCACACAGCCTACGTCGATACCATCCCATGCAACTCTCGATGGTCTGCCATCGGGTCAAAGCTAGTTGATTGTAGTCACCACCTCCTGCCCCCTCCCCAATTTCTATGAGATCCATCGGCACCCCAACCACCCCATCGCATTGCCTTGATCCCCATAGCGCAGTCAGTCGCACGTTGCTCTGGCTTCACCTCTGGACAGCTGTGTCGCCGACACTCTACTTTCCTCTTCCTCCTCAACAGAACCCAGCCCTCTGCTTTCCTCTTCGCAACATAGTGTAGTTCACCCGAGCAATCTCCACCGCTCCCTCCTCCCAATTCACATATTGCCGGCATCGCGGCTATCTGCTTTGCTTTTTCCTTGTTTTGTTTGTCCCATATTTTGTTCATTGTTGTGGAGTGATAAGAAGAGAACGCCCCGGTAAAGAAGGAAGGTCCTTGCTGCCATTGTAGAGTCACAAGTGAGCTCCTCTTTTTGAACAAATCTAAAAATATTATCTTGTTCTCTGTTTGTTTCTCCGCAATTTGTGCATCTGGGAAGTGGATGAAATCCCTCATAACTGGGGTTCCAAATCTTGCTTCTGGGTCGAGGGTTACGTCAGTTCGTTGCTGGTGGATAATATGTGAGATTCGTCGAACTCTCCCAACTCTGTCGATTAAAGACAACTCTACGCCTATTTGAGGCATTTCTGGTTGATATAGAATACATAATTGTGTGTTGACCATTGTGGGCATGTGCTTCCTATAGAAATATTTGTTGTATTCATTATACACTTGCCAATCAACATATACACTTGCTGCAGTTACTAAAAAAATCTTAGGTAGCACTGAAGTTGATTCTCTACCACCCTTTTTCGGTAAAACTGAGCAGCAACCACGGAGCAAGCTACTCAACTTAACTCATCATCTGCATTTTCTAGACCTCATTTTGTAGGAAAGTTACATGCTAGTAGTATGTACTAAACACTTGAAAACAAACAATACCTGAAAGAGATATCCATTTTGCATAGGTATGTGATCGTCTGATTTATTTATTTAGTTCCTAGAAAATGTAAATTTGTGAATTCTATGCCTATATATTGCACCGGTTCTTTGGTACCAGTTTACAAAAAACATCATGGTGCTTAATATTACATCATATTAGTCGCGTAAAAAAATGAGAATCCCACTCGGCAAACAAATCATCAGTCCATATATTGACAAATAGAAGAAAAACTATTGCAGTTCACCTTGGGCGGGGGGAGCAAACGTAAGAAAAAAAATCGAAAAAACAATTGCAGTTCACTTTGTTCCGTGTCAAACTAAAAAAAACAAGAAAATGATCTGCAAAAAAGTTTATAGTTCATTTTGCAAACCTCGTCAGTTCATAATTTGAGTCGTAAAAAGGCTCATAATTCATTGTTGCACAATTTATGGTTCAATTTGCAAAAAAAAAAATAGATAACAAAATTGTGACACTACAGGAAACAGGTAATTTGCCGTCTGTGAATTCTAGACGGCAAAGACCTAAATCCAGACGGCAAAGATTTTGTCGTCAGGAAGCAGACGGCAAACTCAGACGGCAAAGATAAGTCGGCAAAGAATACTTTGCCGTCAGCATTTCATAGGGAAGACGGCAAAGACTTTGCCGTCAGCCAACTCTCTCTTTGCCATCAAGCTTAGTAGTAGCAGACAGCAAAGAAAACCATCTTTGCCGTCAGCTAGACTATGCCTTTGCCGTCAGCCTCATACATCCCATACGGCAAAGAGTCTTATATTATTTAAAAAAATATAGGTAACAATAGTCCATGTACAAAGGCCCTAGATGGCCGAAGGCGTAGGATTTTTTTGCTCATTATAAAAATAGCTAATAACAAGGCATAGGCAAAATCTTCAGTTGTGAATTACTAGTAGTTTGACAATCAATCATTCAAATAGTCTGACAACCATCTATGAAGAAAAAAAAATCATATTACACTGGGCTGCCAAGTTAGCCCCAAAGCTTGCATGGCCAGCTTTCGAGCACGGCGGGCAGAAGCTGATGCGGCCAGCGGTGGCCGATGGAGCGAGGCGTTGAAGGGGAGGAGGCCACACCAGTGTGCGGCAGCTTGTGGTGTCACGACCAATCGATGGGGAGGAGAACTTTCGAGCACGATGGGGGACATGACGACCGCACCGGGGGGGACGGAGGATGGGGCCGGGCGTCGATGCTATTTCCTTTGGAAGCGCAGAGGCCGATGCGGTCAGCGGTGACCGATGGCGTCGGGGACGACGATGGACCAGGTCGGGGCGGCTTGTGATGGGGCCGCACCGGACCGGCTGGTGACGGGGCCGGCCGCGTCGGGAGGACAAGGGAATGGGCCTGCCGCGTCGGTGGCGACTGGGATGGGGAACGGGGCGGCCACGCCAGGAGGGACGGGGGCCGCGATGGCAACGCTCGCCGGCGAGCAGGCAAGCAGGGACGGGGGACTGGGGATGGAGCTGGTGGCGAGTGGGATGGGGAATGGGGCGAGCACGACGGTGGCGACGGGGGATGGGCTGGCGGCGCTCGCCGGTGACCGGGGACGGGGGGACGGAGCTGGTGGCGGAGTCCAGAGGTGAGCGAGGTGGTGGGGTGGGTTGCGTGCGAGGATAAGGGAGAGAGAGAACGAGCGAGGATAAGGCAGAGAAGGTGGTGGGGTCGGGGTGGGTGAGATATCTGGGAGGAGAGGCGAGTGGAGGGGTGGCTGCGATGGTGCCACCTCATCGATCCGTGGGATCGATCCACGAGATGTGTTTTCTCTTTGCCGTCTGCATTTTTATTTACAGACGGCAAAGAGGTTACTTTGCCGTCTGCATTTTTTTGTAAATATAAATGCAGACGGCAAAGTCTCTTTGCTGTCTGTGTTTTTTCTGCAGACGGCAAAGTATGTCTTTGCCGTCAGTTGTTCTTTGCCGTCAATAGTTGTCGGCAAATTTAATCTTTGCCGTCTGTCCCGATGAAATGCTGACGGCAAAGAGCAGTACTGACGGCAAATCTCCTGTTTCCCGTAGTGTTACACTATTTATGGTTCACTTCATAAAAAAATATAGAAGAAAATTGTGTAGTTCGGTACTCACATCCCATATGGTCTAAAATACATGGGAAATCAGTGTAGAGAAAAGAAAGAAAAAAATGAGTTTCACAAGAGTCATCCCCATAGTCCTCATGCACTTGTAAAAAATATAGAAAAACAAAATAAATTGATGCAATTCACTAACATAGACAATGTAGTCCGGGTGCACCAACAACAGAAGTTAGAATAAGACAAAAAGTCATGCACTTCACTAAGACTCGTCTGATGATTTTCCCATGAGGTGAACTTCGCTCCCCCGTGTGGTACTGTGGGTTTCATATCCAGTCAGCTACGTCAGCACCTATCGTGCACTTGGTCGTCGGATCAGTTCACATCAAGTAGAACTAAAAAATGCAAAATGAAAAATGGGATTAGCGGGTTTTTAAAATTTCCTAAACCGTATGGAATCAGGTGAGTGTTCTACATGAGAATGCTTTGCCTCGTCAATATCTTTCCAATGTGTATCGCTTGCACCATTCCGACGAGTGGTTTGAAACTTTTTTGCTAAAAGACAGTCGGTGCTATTCGATGTGTGCCACACCATATTCAAAATGCACTTTAAACCATAAAGAATCGATGAACAACACACAATCGAACAAACACATCTACTACTTTTTCGTGTTCATCTATCCCCTATTTTTTTATATTTCTTCTCGTTCTTCGTCGTTCTTCAACAATGGAGGGATGCGAATCCACGAGGCTCTAAGGGGCGGTCAGGTCGACCTAGGGCCGCCCATAGCCGCCGCGTGACCTGACGGGCTCCCTCCCGGGCGTGCGGGGTTTTGGGTCTAGAAAAGTGCATGCCGGATTACTTCCGTACCACGCTTCCGGTCGGGTATCCTTCGACGTGAGTTGCGGTGCATCACCTCCGGTGTCGAGGGTACACTGTGACGTGTTCGTGTGCGAACACATGCATCCACCTCATGGACAATTGTGGGGAGATAATGCTGGAGCACCGTAAAAAAAAGCCATGTGAAACATTAGTTACCTAGGAATAATATCAATATGTGTAAGTGGAGGTTCAACATGTATCAAGTGGATTTGAACATCGGGACACTATTTCACGTTCAAGAGCTTTGGTGGTGCAGGGCATGTGTTGTCAATGGCTACTATATTTCTCTCTGTCTATGCCTCTACAGAGAATCCCCGCTGGCTCTCTTAGTGTTGAAACTGTCTACTTTAGGGTGACTGGGTATTCAAACATCGGAGCATATCATCACACATCTAGATGCCTTGGATGCGTTACCTGGAGTTGGGTAGCTTCCATTGCCGTGTATTCTTATTGATTGTATATCCTTCTTCAATACGTTCGAGTATAGGAGCTATTCCATTTCATGAAGTTTAGCATCCATGGATTCCCAACGTGTACTCTTTTATCCCAATTGGTTAGCTACAGTTCTGTACGATCAGTAATCATGTTTTGCACACGTCATTACTGTATTTCATTTAAAGGTACATACATGCGGATTTGTATGCACATGTTTAGTCTCTGAAAAAAGTGTGCGTGCACAATGTCTCGCAGTACTTCCAACTTTTTGTCTAATCAATATGTGGCTTTGTCTATAAGCAAATTAAGAACCTTATTCCCTTTGACCGAAATTTCTGTTCAAAGCCAATCATGTCTACTTCCATGGTAGAAGGTTGTTTTTTGGATGTCGTGACTCGTGATATAGTGAGATTTTGGGGACATACTTAGTTAAAAGATACATTATCGTTTTGTACTTTACCATGGTTTATATGACATTTCTAAGGAAGTCAATTTTCTGGTAAGTGACTCTTTCCCGCCTTCTCCTTATTGGACTTTCAGAAGATGCCAAACCTGGTTCTCATCACACACAAAAACCATGAAGTTTATGTTGTTATTACCGATTTCTAATTATTGCATTTTGTAAATTTGTTGTCTCGGTGATTTCCGTGGTCAGGTTAGAGGTTAGTGTCACTTGACTGTTATGTCAAAAATGGGTACTTCCGTTGGATCACAAGGTTTTCGTTATTTTTATTGAACTGAGTTTCTCGATCATATTTTCTCATCATTTTAGGACCTCTCTCGAGTCACTTATATGATATTTGTACATGAATACACAGTTAGTTCCCGAGTTCACAAATTTTGACCGCACTTGAAACAAAGCCGTGTGGATTCTAAGTGTTAGTATCTTTATTTTGCATGTATTACAGATTTACAATACACTTTTCCAGTTTTTAGTGTGTAAGGAAGGGAGATGCAAGAAAATTTATACTTCCATTAATCTCACTGGGAACTTCACTTCTAGTGTTTAACTTTATTTATTCGAGAGAATCTCAACCTAGTATTTTAAAGTATTTATTAATCACAAAGCTGAAGCGGGCAACACGAGGTTATTATAGGAGAAGAATAGGTGACCACTTCCTAGTTGTCAACATTTTCTAAGCTAGTAAGCCCTAGTTATCAACAAAATAATATGGATCGGGCAAGTATTTTTGTACCAAAGGGACTAGGTGCTCGGCTTTGACATTAACAAGACCCGAAGGTATCCATCAAGGTTTGTGCTTAGGACATCGATCAGCTTACAAGAATAAACATCCACACAAAAAAGGATTAGCTAAAGGAGCATATATAAGACAAAGCGCAGGCTAGCTTTTGGGGTGGTTATGTAGCTTATGGTTATGGGCGTCTCTAAGCAGCCCCATCTTTGACACGGCCACCGTCTAATATATCCATCCATCTGGTGTGCACCTTCCACACTACTGAAATAAGATGACAATTTTAGATATAGAATCAACTAGGTGATTAGGGAACTTAGATTGATTCGATAGTGTATTCGTATCTAACATTCATAAAGCCTAGGAAGAGGCTGGAATGAAACTCAGATGATCAACTAGGCTGCATAGCCCTTGATAAATGGTGAAGAATACAAACCCTTGTTTTATTTCATTTGCACGTCCTACCAAGATGGTGGCAGATGACACTCGACCTTTTTCCCGGCCAGTTAGACATGTTTATGTGTTGATACATATGAATGCAGCATATAGGCCTAGCAAATTGTATTCAATACACCGCTTGCAAAAAAAAAATTGCATACAATACACATATTTCAATTCGTGCTACAACACTCTTTTCTTGCGGGGAATATGTGGTACATACACAAAATGGTTAAATATGTGGATCTAAAAATAGCGTACTATTCGATATTTCAAATACAGAAATGGGTGCTTCTTGTATTGCTCATATGTTGAAGTGCTATTTCATAAATGAAACATTAGACATTACATAGAATACACCCGCCAACATGTAGAATTGTTTCAGGAGATTTTGAGAACTTCTAAATACAATTTTATTTGAATGACTAGAACCACAGAGTCGGGTAATAGGGCTATTACCTCAGAATATGTGCGGTAAGCACATTCTGATTTGAACGAAGGTAAGATGGGCAGGTCCATGTAAGATGTTGTTCGTTCATCACGTCCTGCTTTTTTTGCTTTTTTCATTTCTTTTTTTGCTTTTTTCTTTGTAGGTTTATTTGGGTTTTCTTTTCTCTTTCTATTTATTTTATTCTAAATCCAAAAAATGTTCAAAAAATGCGATAAATTCAGATTTTTTTTAAAGATCATAATTATCAGAAAAAACGTTTGCACTTTCAAAACTTGTTCACATTCCAAGAAATGTTGAAAATTTTGAAAAATGTACGAAAATTTTAAAATGTATGTATATTTATAAAATGTTTGTAAATTATAATGCTCACATTTTCAAAATATGCTAGCTAATCTAAAAAAATGTTCGCATTTTCAATATATGCTCAATATTTTGAAAAAGGTTAGGATTTTCAAAAGTTCTAATTTTTTTAAAATATTAAAATTTGCAAGAAATATTTTCCTGTTTTCTCGTAAAAAATGAGTGAAATGAAAAAAAAGGCTGCTCAAGTACCTATGCCGCTACAATGCGCGAATAGGACGGGCCAATAGTGGAGTTATGGTGACCTCTTCCTAATTGTTAATATTTCTAAAACAAATAAAGCTTAGTTGTCAAGAAAATAACATGGATCAAGCAAGTTTTTCCGGCCAAAAGAACTTGGTGCTCAGCTTTGACATTAATAAAGCCCAAAGGTATCCAAAAAGGTACATCAAGTGTTTGTGCTGAGGTACAAAGCTTACAGTAATGAACATCCACTACCAGAATCGCCCCCTATGCCAACGGCCAGGGCCGTCGGCATAGCCCTGAGTCCCGTCGGGACAGACCTATGCCGACGGCCCCCGTCGGCATAGGGCCGTCGGCAACATATACGTCGGCATAGCCTGGTTGGCCGTCGGCATAGAAAAGCCGTCGGCATATATGCTATGCCGACGGCGGCCGTACATCAATGCCGACGGCAACGACCGTCGGCAAAGTCCGTGCCTAACGGCGCCCACAGCCGTTAAGTTCGCCCAGCGACGGGCCGCCACGTGGCACATGGCTGCCGTCGGCTTAGGGCAGCCACGTGGCGACCAGTCGCTGCTCGTGGACCAGGTCTATGCCGACGGCAAGCCGTCGGCATAGGGGGCCACGTGGCGGCCCGGCGTTGCTCGTGGACCAGGGCTATGCCGACGGTCGTCGTCGGCATAGGCCTACCACGTGGCGGCCTGCCGTTGGTCGTGAACCAGGGCTATGCCGACGGTCGCCGTCGGCATAGGCATGCCACGTGGCTGCCTGCCGTTGCTCGTAGACCAGGCCTATGCCGACGGCCCGGCCGTCGGCATATATTGAATTATAAGCCGACGGCTATGTCGTCGGCTTACTCATTCATACGCAGCTCCCAGTAGCTGACGCGTGGCAGCTACTGGGAGCTCACAGCATCCCTATGCCGACGGCCTTGCCGTCGGCATAGTTTTCTTCTGTTTTTTTTTCTGTTTTGTTTCAAATGAATTCAATTCAAACAACAGCACATATATATGATAGAATAGACATATATAACAGAATAGACATATAAACAACAGCACATATCAACGGGATATCATCCGGCACCATCACAACAATATATGCATAATTAAGCATCATCACACACAAATCTCTAAATGATCATCAACACAACCAACACTGCCGATAGTGATCACATAAGCATATAGATAAGCACGCAAGTCATCTAGGACTATCATCGAGCACCACGGAGGTCGTCACCGCCAAGACCGCCGAAGCCCAAGTCGTCACTGCTAGCAGCAGAGCTACCACCAAGACCGCCGAAGCCTCCACCTCCGCCTCCGCCTCCGCCTCCGCCTCCGTGGATCGGAGTGGTCGGGCTCCGTGTCTCCGGAGTGCTGCGAAGACCACCGCCAACGGTAGATCCACCTGTTCCCTGGATGTTGAAAAGACATATTAACGGGATATATGACTATGTTGAAAGGCATGACATGCTTTGGATGAATAGATTGGGGATGAACTAACCGGCGAGGGGCCAGTGGTCTGTGCCACAAACTCCTCAAAGGTCAGCAGCACTGGTTGCGCTGGAGGGCATTGTGCTGGCTGCAACTGAGGACACCTGCCGGCCGCCATTTCCTGAAAAGCCTGCTGCATCTGGAGATCCCTCTGCACTTGGTGTTCATAAAGCCTCTTATGCCACGCCATGGTCTCCTGGCGTGTGTACTCCAGGTAGGCCTACGGTATGCCATGATAGAACTCATAAAAATAATAAATGCGGAAAATAAAATGAGCAATGAAGATAAGAGGGAAAATACTTACAGATTGTTGCTCCTGGAAGAGGGACTGTGCACTGGTCACTAGCTGGCTCGTGCGCTGGCTCAGGCTCGGGTCGATCCGACGAAGCTGTGTGTAGGAGATACTAGGAGTGATCACAGCATCGAGAACCGCCTCCCGACCGTGCTCCTTGGGCCCCATGCTCACCACCGCCCTTTCGTCCAGAGGCGCCGCAATGGGGTCAGGTGTGTCAGGATGCAACTTTAAATAGGCTTCAGAGTAGGCTTGGATGTTCCCCGCGGTCTTCTTGCCGTAGTACTTGTTATCGCCAGGCTTGGGGTCCTTCCGCGTATGGGCGATCTCCCACGCCTGCATGTCTGACAGCGGCCGCTTCAGTTTCTCCTCCTGCACCACCAAACAGAGGTTAGTCATACATAAGAAACTGATGGTAAATAGAAGAAGAATGTTTAATGGGGTTAGTCATACATTAACTGCCTTGTGGAGATAGTGGTTTCGGTTTCCCTGAGCATGTACTCCCTCCGTCCCTCGGTTAGCCTTATTTTTGGTTCTCATAGCCGCCCAGGCTCCAGCCTCATCACACCAAAGATCAACCAATGCCGCCCAGGACTCGTCTTTTCCATAACACCAATTTGGACACACCTACATAATAAAAGCATAATGACATATAGGTGTGTCCAAATTGGTGTTATGGAAGCATAATAAAAGCATAATAAAAGCATAATGGCATAATGAAAAGCATAATGGCATAATGGAAGCATAATGGCATAAAGCATAAAGCATAAAGCATAATGGAAGCATAATGGAAGCATGAAGCATAATGGAAGCATAATGGAAGCATAAAGCATAATGGAAGCATAATGGAAGCATAAAGCATAAAGCATAATGGAAGCATAAAGCATAAAGCATAATGGCATAAAGCATAAAGCATAAAGCATAATGGAAGCATAATGGCATAATGGAAAAAAATTTATACTTACCGCCAAGAACTCGGGCTTCTCCAAGGTAATGCCCATCCTCCGCGCATCTTCCTTGGTCATCTTCACACCAAGAACGTCGTGGTAGTATGTGGAGATGGCCACATAGCGCACCTCGTACTGCAACTGGCGGGCCTTCTTCTTGCATTGGCGCAGCACAATCTGGTCCGCTCTGGCCCTATGCTCCGGAAGAACTCGATAGAATTTCTACAAACATGCATGAAACAAGAATGGAAAAAGCCCTGAGTTAAATCATTCATGAAAGTAGAATGGACTTCTGAAGAGAACTCACCCAAAAAGTAGTGATCACGGCCTTGGCATGGGTGTCATGGTCCGCGTGGGGGGCCGCTTCCCAGTGGTCCCAGCTCGTGGCCAAAACCCGACGATCCGGCTGCCTGACTGGATCCGGACAGTACAACCCCGGCCAGTGTAACTTCAGCAAGACAGTGATGAGGCCGTTGGGAATACGGACCCCTTTAGAATATATCCAGTTGCTGCAAAAGGATGAATTATTAGCATGTGACAAGCAAAATATATAACAACCGGAATAAGCATGTGACAAGCAAAATAATGAAATTATTAAAAGGTGGCGCTTACTCTTTTCCCGTGGGCTGAATGAGCCACTTCTGCTCCTCAGTAGCAGGAACCTGCTTTGGTAGCTTTGCGTTACCACGCAGCCACCCCTTGTTGTCAACCCCGGTCCCGTCACCACCATCATCCCCGCCACCACCCTCCTCCTCGCCTGCCTCGCCCTCCTCCTCCTCCTCCTCCTCCTCGCCTGCCTCCTCCGCCACCTCCTCCTCCTCCTCCTCCACCTCCACCTCCTCCTCCTCCTCCCTAGAGTGTACCTCACTAGAGGAGGGTACCTCACTAGAGGAGGGCCTCGAAGACAACACCCCTAAGTCGGTGAGGGTGCGCTCTTTCTGGCCGCGACCCCCTGTAGTGGCTCTCCCCCCAGCACCTCGTCCTCTAGAGGATCTCCCTCCTCCTCCTCTAGGGGCACCTCTCCCTCGACCTCCCTGTGAGGAGTCATCGTCAAGTAGCCGAGGGGGAGGATTACGTGCTCGACCACTCCGACTAGCCCCCCCGACGACCTTGCGTAGGAAACCCACGCCATCGGCCTTCCCCTTGCCCATGTTCCACGAACCTGCATTGAAAAGAGAAAAAGCAATTAGTAAATTAATGAAATGAAGGAAAATGCATGATAATAAACACATTAATAAAAATGCATAAAAAGGCATATTCCTAAACTATAGAAAAAAAAATACTTGAAACGTACATCTGCTAGAACCCATATGAATCATCACTGTTGTAACCTCTTTCTCGGTCCGTCTCATCATCACTATCAATCATATCATCTTCGTTGTCCGACGGAGGTGGAGGCTCTTCCTCGTCGTCAGCGGCTTCGTTTAACTTTTCTAGCATAAGTATGTCATTTTCATTGACAATGGTCTCACCATCATTCCGTGTATCGTCGACGTTTGGGTCCACATCATCATCACCCAATGGTCTAGCGTCATCGTTTCTAACCACACCATCATCATCATCATCATCATCATCATCATCAGGTTGCTTTTGATAGAACACTCCCTCGTATGTCATGGGGTTAATGTTGTAGTAATCGTCTTCATTCGGGTCTGGCAGCTTACCATGTGGCGAAACCTTGAACACAACTTCCCAACCCTTTAGATACGCTTTCTGGCATGGGTAAGGCAGATAATATACTTGTGTAGCTTGGGTAGCCGCAATGAAGAGATCGGCTCCGGCATAGACGGTTGATGGTTTAACTTCTACCAAACCAATGGAAGGCGTATGTTTTACCCCCTCCCGCGGATCGAACCATCGACATTTGAACACAGGAAGACTTAGGGTCTCACGCCCCTGGCGGAATTTAACCTCGTATATATTTTGTACCCTTCCGTAGTAGTCTACTGAATTTTGACCGGGGGTGTACACTCCGGTATTTATAGTTTTGGGATCGGGGCGGCTGTTTTGGTGCTCCTCTGTATGGAAGCGATACCCATTCACATCATACTTTTTACATGTCATGACGGCAGGGTCAAAACCCATGGAAACCCATCTCAATTCATCATCCATAGATATGTTCGGATCTTTTCCCTACAAGTATAATGGAAATTGTTGCGTGCATTAGTTTGGTTAACTAATAAATGTTGAAGTAGGTATTTAATAGGGGAGTGTGGAAAATTACTTTCTCCATGAACCAAGCAACAAAAATTTTACGTCCAGGGTTTCCATGACGGAGAAGATTAAGTGCCTCTGCCTCAGTAGGAGGATTCACTCCCGTCCATTCCACTTGAACGAAATCACTAAAAATAAGAAAAGCGGTGTTAGACCGGGACTAAGTGAACATGGAACATGATGATGTGAAAGACATAAAGGAATGGTGTAGTGGTATTACCTCATCCACACTTCCTCAACTTCCTTGATGTTGTGCAAGATATAGAACATGAGGTCCTCCCACTCTTGTCGTGGCATGTTATAAGATTTCGAGGCCCCAGCCCTCCCACCTTGCGTGTTGAATAGATCGAGCCTGGGTTGATACTTGGGCTCTTCTATATTGTATCGAGGCACCTTGTTATGCAGATGGGGAACATGGTCTGGATAGTATGATGTCCTGAGGTCTGACACCTCCTCTAGGATAACCGCCTCAGCTATGGAAGCTTCAATCTTAGCTTTGTTTCCACATTTCCGTCGGAGATGCTTGTTCTGCCTCTCAGGGCCGTACTGCCAGCGATTCTGCACAGGCCCCCCCAACAATACCTCGTTCGCGAGGTGCAGAATGAGATGTGTCATCGGAGTAAAGAAGCCTGGCGGAAAGATTTTCTCTAGCTTGACTATCAACTCCGGTGCCTTCTTATGCAGTTTTTCAATCACCTCTTTACTTACTTCTTTAGCACAAAGTGTGCGGAAGAAATGGCTAAGCTCGGCAAGCACTCGCCAGACATGCTCGGGGACATAGCCTCGAACCATCACCGGCATTATCCGCTCAATCCATACATGGTAGTCATGACTCTTCAGGCCGGTCACTTTGCCCGTTGAAAGATTGACTCCCTTACTTATATTCGATGCATAACCATCGGGGAATTTCAAAATTTGTTTCAGCCAGATAAGTACTTCTTTTTTTCCCGGCGGTTTAAGGACAAAGTCAGCATCTGGCTTGAACCAGTTTTTTCGACCGCCTGTGGGAGGCTTCATGTTCAGCCGTGGTCTATCACAAATTCTCTGTTGATCGGCTCTAGCTTTAACGTTATCCTTCGTCTTATCAGTAATGTTGAGGATCGTTGTGAAAAGGGACTCTGCCACATTCTTTTCGGTGTGCATCACATCAATATTGTAAGGAAGTTTGAGGTCCTTGAAATAGGGAAGCTGCGAGAACGGGGTAATGTGAGTCCAGTTGTGCGTCTCACCATATCCCTCGAAGCCTTTGCCTTTGCCTTTGCCTTTGCCTTTGCCTTTAGGCTTGAGAGCTTTTAGCTGAGCAAGAACATCTGTCCCCGAAAATGTTGGAATCTCGGTTACTTCATGAACAACCCGGCCTTTCGTGAAGTTCTTCTTGTCTTCCCTGTCTGGATGGTCTGGAGGGAGGAACTGTCGATGCAGGTCAAAGGCTACATACTTGCCACCCTTACTCAGCCAAATCATTCGCAGAGCCTGCATGCACATTGGGCATGGCATCTTACCACTTGTACACCATCCGCAGAATAGAGCATAGCCGGGAAAGTCATGCATGCAATAGTGCAACCAAACTTTCATCAAGAAATTTCTCTGCAGATCTCGGTCGTATGTCAACCTCGGAAAGTACCAAGAATGGTGCAAAGCATCCACAAGCGGCTGCATAAACACACCCAATTGCTTCCCCGGGTAGTCAGGCCCCGGAATGATGAGCGACAAGAACATGGTCTTCCGTTGCATTAGGGCACCGGGAGGAAGATTGAGCGGAATTACAAACACAGGCCAGCAGCTGTATGGATTGGACGACATACCATATGGATTCAACCCATCACCTGATATGGCTATTCTGACATTCCCAGCCTCGGCTGCTTCCTCGGGGTATTCTTCATCGAATGACTTCCATGCTTCCCCTCCCGATGGATGTACGATTTTATTTGGATTGTACCTTATACCTTCCTTGTGCCACTTCATCATTTTGGCAGACTCCTTCGTGATGAAAAGGCGCTGCAGTCTTTTTATAAAATCAAGATACCGAAGAACCTTAACGGGGATGGTTAGCTGCTTTTTCTCACCATCCTCACCGACCACCTCGATGTACCGAGACGAACCGCACTTACTACAGTACTTGTCATCCGCATACTCGTGCCTAAACAAAAGGCAATTCTTCGGGCAAACATCTATTTTCTCATAATCCATAGAGAGTGCCTTCATGATTTTCTTTGTATCGTACATGCTTTTCGGCAGTTCATGACCCTCAGGGAGGCTGTTAGCCCATACTCCCAGGAATGCTTCGAAGCATTTCTGGCTACAGCCGTACTCAGCCTTGACTGCAATCAGTTGCGAGATGGCATCCAGCTGAGATATTTTCGCACCCGCATAAAGAGGTTTCTTCGACGAGGCCAAGACCTCCAAGAAGGCCTTTGCAGTTGCCTCCGGCTCCTCCGGTTCATTCTCTGAAGGTGTCGCATTTGCCGTTTCTGCAACAATGACATCATCTAGCATGTCCCTGACCCCGTCGTCCTCATATCCATCGATGCGTTGTCGCATCACCTCCTCTCTACCACGGTCCTGCTCGGCTATGTTTATCGGCGGCATGTCAAAGTTTGGCATATATCCGTAAGTGCAAAGGTGCTCACTCATGTCCGTCTGATTTCTACGGTGACGTCCGGCACATCTCGCACAGGGGCATGGAGGGATAATTCTCATTGGACGACGGAATATCTCCTTCAAATACACATCGGTTTTCGTGATCCACTCTGATGTTACTCGATTCCGACGGATAAAACCACTGTACATCCACTGATTATCTGCCATCCTCTGCTTTTTTGCAACCCACACAACATAATTAAGGGTTCGCTTAAATTAATCACATCAAATTTTCAGTTTCTACCGCGTTTAATCCACCTACATCCCTAATAGGTAAAGATGGGTCCTAATCCCACCCGAGGATGTGTAGATTGAGTACGTTCTCCATTCTACCCCGTTCCGAGACAAAATTTCGGCAGCACCTCCCCGCTGTTCTCCAGAAACACGTCTCGGAAAATAGCCGAGAGAATGTGCTCCGGAGAACAATGTGGAGGCACCGTCGAAATCCTGTCTCGGAACGGGGTAGAACATGGAGAACATACCCAATCTACACATCCTCGGGCTGTCCATGGAAAACGCTGGACAATCTGAAAGAGCTGCGGTGATAAATATGCAATTGAATGCATATTTATCGATGCAACCCTTTCGGACGGGAGACGCCTAGGTTACGTCACTTGACTTGAGAATGAAATCTAGTTAAAATAGGGTAGGAGGTGAAAGTGGATTCGTAGCTCACCCTCCGCTGTAGAGGAAGTAGTCGAGCAGCGGCAGGATCACGGACCAAAAACCCAGACGACGAAGGCTCTAGGGAGATGAAATACCACAAAACCTGTAAATTTTACCGTGTCAAAAAATTTGAGGGCCTCACATCACATAAAGGATTGACACTTCAAACTATAAAAAAATCATATTGGTAATGACATCTAGTCAAGGCTTTAGATCATCATGATACTTCAAATCCTAATTTTCATCAAGTGTCAAATTTTGCTCTTCAACTTTTTTTAGCAAGATCATCATGAAAAAATAACTACTAATCAGATACCAGTTTTGTCAACATCACAAAATGAAACTATAGCTATTTGACAACATCTCAAATATACCAATTTTGTTCTACAATTTTTTTAGCGCATCTCACATAGCTCTTTGACAACATCATAGTCTCGAATCTCACCTACATTCCAGCATTCATTCATTCATTCATTCATTCATTATAAGCTTATTTTGACTATGCATCTCTACTCTCCACCATTCGCAAAACGTCCAATATCACTTCACGGAGATGAATCAACATAACCTATCACTAACTTGACCAAAGACAAAACTAACCAATCTACATCAATCCATCCATCTATCACAAACTTCACCAACATCCATTCATCCATATTTCAGTACACACATGCATCTATAACATAACAAGCAGTAAAAAATGCAAAAAATGAAGAAAAAAATCTCACCAGCGGGCGAAGTTGGCGCCGATGCAGCGGGCAAGCAGGGAGGCCGGGGCCGCCGCGACTGGGCGTCGGCGGAGGGGGGGGGGCTCCGAGCCCGGGCCGGCACGCCGAGGCCCAAGTAGGGAGGGCGCGAGGTCGGGGTAGCGACGACGCACGCCGGCGAGATGTGGCAGGGGGATGGGGATGGTGGTGGGGTGAGCGGGTGGAGAGGGTCGTGGCCGCGGTGGCGTGGAGTCGAGGTGGCGGCGGCGGCGCAAGGAGGGGCGGAGAGGGTTGGGGTGGATGCGG
>LR738713.1:694458421-694703370 GCA_902687465.1 Secale cereale
GGGGGGGGGGGCGGCAATCGATATAAATCGGGAATTTTTTTAGATAAGGCATAATTATCTTATGCAAAACAAAAACTAAAATAAAGTAAAAACAACAAAGCAAAGTGAAAATAAAAAATAAAGTAAAATAAACCTATGCCGACGGCAAGGCCGTCGGCATACCTGTACAGCCCACGGAGGTTGTGCCGCGGATCGATGACGTGGCGTGGCACACGGATCGATGACGTGGCGAGTGAGCCTATGCCGACGGCCTGGCCGTCGTCATACCTCTGCCACAGATAACAGAAATGGAATAAAAAAATGAATTAGAATAAATGTATGCCGACGGCCTGGCCGTCGGCATATCTACCTTCGTCCCACGGATCGATGACGTGGTGCAGCACACGGATCGTGGACGTGGCAGAGGGGCCTATGCCGACGGCCAGGCCGTCGGCATACCTCTGCCACAGATATGCCGACGGCCGCCGTTACGGGCCGTCGGCGTAGTGTCAACGCCGTCAGGTGTCTGAACTGACCGGGCAGGTGGGCCAGGTCTATGCCGACGGCCTGTCCTATGCAGACGGCCCCCGTAGGCGTAGCCCGTGCGGTCCCGACGGCCTGTCCTATGCCGACGGGGCCGTCGGCATAGATGGATGTATGCCGACGGCCTTTGTACGCCTACGGCCTACCCTTGGCCGTCGGCATAGGTCTCTAGATGCCGACGGGGGCCGTCGGCATAGATTTGGCCGTCGGCAAACCCTGTTTTTCTGGTAGTGATCCACACAAAACAGAGGACTAGCTAAAGGAGTTGAAGATACAAAGCGCAGGCTAGCTTCCAGGTGGTTTTGTAGCTGCATGAGGAGCAGCAACCGTCGTTTTGTTGGTAAACCATATTGGACGCTCACTACGTCAACTAGTGGTTTTTCCGGACTGGAGCTGAGAGAACGAAGGTAAGATGGGCAGGTCCATGTAAGATGTTGTTCGTTCATCACATCCTGGTTTTGGGAATATTCTAGAAGGTTCTAAAAGCCTCTTGGACAGTTTTTCATTTTTTTTGCTTTTTTCTTTGTAGGTTTGTTTTGGGTTTCCTTTTCACTTTCTATTTATTTTATTCAAAATCCAGAAAATGTTCAAAAAAATGCAATAAATTCAGATTTTTTAAATATCATAATTAGCAGAAAAAACGTTTGCAATTTCAAAACTTGCTCACATTTTCAAAATATGCTAGCTAATCTAAAAAATGTTCGCATTTTCAATAAATGCTCAATATTTTGAAAAATGTTAGGATTTTCAAAACATCCAATTTTTTTAAAATTTTAAAATTTGCAAAAAATATTTTCCTGTTTTCTCGTAAAAAAATGAATGAAATGAAAAAAACGGCAGCTAAAGTACTTATGCCGCTACAATGCGCGAATAGGACGGGCCAATAGTGGAGTTCTGGTGACCACTTCCTAATAGTTAATATTTCTAAAACAAATAAAGCATAGTTGTCTAGAAAATAACATGGATCAAGCAAGTTTTTCCGGCCAAAAGAACTTGGTGCTCGGCTTTGACATTAAAAAAGCCCAAAGATATCCAAAAAGAGACATCAAGTGTTTGTGCTGAGATACAGTAATGAACATCCACACAAAACAGAGGACTAGCTAAAGGAGTTAAAGATACGAAGCGCAGGCTAGCTTCCAGGTGGTTTTGTAGCTGCATGATGTCTCTAAGCAGCCCCATTTGTAGCAGGCTAGCTTCCGTTTGTTGTGCAACTTCCACACGGCTGAAAAAAATATGACAATTTTAAAGATAGAATCAGTAGAGTGATTAGATAACTTAAGTATATTGATTCTATAGTGCATTTGTATCAGACGTTACATAAAGCCTAGCAAGAGGCCGCCAGGAAAAATCAGATTGTGCCCTAGGTTGCATAGCCCTTGATAAATAGCGACGAATACAAACCTTGAATAGATCACAGAATGAGCAACATGGACTAACCTTAGTTCCAATGATTGGGTTGAATCCAGCATAAAGTCCCAGCTGAATCCTGAATGTTTCCGTGGAAAGGCTGGAACTCGCACGTCCCATTGGCGATGCCAATGATCTTTAACTCTAACTGATTACGGTACACGTTATAGTCCATGCAGTAGATGGAATTCTCCTTGAACCCGGAGATGCTTGCTGCTCCTTCACTATCGCCCATGGTGAAATTAGTCGACACGAAAAGTGTCACTCCAGGGGCGTTCTTCACCCTGATCCACTTCGGCCGCCTAGAGAAGATATTGCTCTTGTAGACACGGCAGAGGTTGGTGCAGCCCGGCAGTTTGGAGGCGACGAGGTACAGCTCGCCATTCACTTGCATATACTTGCAGGCCCAAGCTGATTTCTTTTTGGGAGCTGCATGCAAAGATCGAATCCACGTCGCCGTGGGAGCTGCACCGGCAACGTCGCAGATAGATATCGCTCCCACTACCGCCACTTCCGGGGAGACAAACCTGCCGCTATGCCCGTTGAAGATCGCCAGGAACCTGCTGCCGCCGAAGTGAACCACGGACGTGACGCAGGATTTTGGCACGTTGGTGTCGAGCAGCGTCCATGCAACGTCGACGCCCACGCGGCAGAACGCGACGGTGCTCGACTCCGCCAGCGCCGCCATCGCCACGCAATCCCCGGAGGCGAGCGAGGATGAGGAGAGCACGATCTCGCGGAAGATCTCTCTCTTCTTCATCTCTTCTAGCCTGACCCACTCGTGTTGGCCGCGGACAGCAGGAAGGATGACCCAGTTGCCGTCAGGAAACGTATAGTGCCTATAGGACGCCGCCAGGACGCGGTCGTCGGCTGGTGGGAGCTCGACGGTCGCGCCGGTGAGCGGGTTGAGAAGTGTCACACAGCCGGCCTCGTCGACGAGTGCCAACCACCCACGCGATGAGCTGCACAGTTTCTTGCCGCGCAACAACGGGAGGTTCCTCGTGAAGGTCGTCTCGCCGCCATCTGCCGCTGTGAAGAAGGTGACGGCGATGTCTGGGGAGTTAGGGCAAAAGGGCAGCATCATCAGCATCGGCGCGAAGTACTTGGTGAACGGCAGCGCGGCGTGCCAGCCCGGGCACATGGACCGGAACTTGAAGGCGTCGCGCCGCGAGTGGAGCATCTTGCCGATGTGCTCCAGGAGCTCCTCCGGCAGAGTGCTCCAGTCCCGATCCTCCTGCAGAAGAATGGGTCTGGGGCTTGGCTGACGAGCAGGCGACGCCATGGTCAGCGTCGTCGTCGTCGAGAGGAGTCGGGACACCATATGGATGGAGATGGATTAGATCGAGAGCAAGAGTAGATTATGAGATGAGCAGATGGATCGATCATGGAGGAGCTGATGGTAAAATATATTGGCTACAAGTTGGCAGCAAATTCGAAAGCTTTCACGGGCAAGAGAGGAAGAGGAATGCATTGAAATGTGCCTAGCTGTTCTGCTCTGGCGTGCGTGAGTGAACGCGCTCGTGTTTTCTTCTTTCTATAATTTTGAGTCGTGTGTTTCTCACCTTTTTTGATTTTTTTAGAAAGGGGTATTCCCCGGCCTCTGCATCAAAGTGATGCATGCGGCCATTTTATTGATAAGCAAAGTCAAACACACAAGGTCTCCAAGTATGCGGAACGAAATTACAAAATGCTAAAACTGAGCTAGAATAAAACGAGGTCATCACATTCAGATGCGTTAATGTAAACAAGACCTAAACTCCTATCCTATTACATGACCGCCATCCAAACCGGTTGAAGATAGCCCGAGCTACCATCTCCCAACGGATAGACCCAGTAACCAAACGCTCCCTGGCATCCATCGGAGTGAGTAGCGACCACATACGGATCAAAGCAGTGGCCCGGTGAATAACCTGCAAAAAATGAACATTCGTTGATCTGTTAAAAACCAAGTCATTCCTGCAATTCCATATAGCCCATAGTAATGCACAAACACCCACACGGATGTGGCTCACTAATTCTTTCGCGACTCCATTCAACCACATGCCAAATAACGTGGTGATACTAGTAGGAGGAGTAATATTAAAAGCTATATGGACCGAACGCCATAAGATTTTAGCCATAGGACAATCGAGAAAGAGGTGTTTAATTGATTCAACCTTGTCGCAAAAACTACAGCGCAAAGACCCATTCCAGTTACGTTTGGCCAGATTATCCTTAATGAGAATTACTTGTTTATGAACAAACCACATAAACACTTTAATGATTATTCTTTCTCACCTTTTTTGTTATGTTCTTTTGTCTAATTTTTTTTTCTGAGTCTACCTACATTTCCTTGTGTCTAAGTTAAATTGATTGTTGAAAATACAATTTGAATCTTTTCCTGCAAAGTCCACTTTTCACTGAATGGGCATTGCATTTTCACAAATTTACTGCTTGGACATGATTTTTAGGACTAGCACAACAATTATTTTAAACACGGACGTTCCCACGAGAATAGTTTCTAGTTTCTCCGACGAGTACATATTGTTCAGCTTCCTAAAGAGAGGATTAACTATGGTTCTATTGGTATTTGGTTGTTGTACTTATATACGAGAGGGTGACGCGCTACGCCATCCTTCGGAGTTAAGCGTCCTTTTCTTGTGTGTGATTAAGCCTCCTTCTTTTTAATGTATTTTACACCGATGGTTACGATTGATTGCTTAGTTGTCTGCTTCACCTTAGTTGGGTTGAGTTGTTGTTGCACATTACACATCTAGGAATGGTCCCTGATAAGATTCCCGTGTCGAGGACAAGGACTCTTTGCTCGCGCTGCCTCCAAGGGGGCGGCTCGGGCGAATTCTAGCCGCCGCCGCACCCGACCCCCCCCCCCCATCCACCTGCTTTCCCCGCCGCCCTCGGAGGAAGCCGACTAGCGAAGCTCATCCGACGGGCGGCGGTGGCGGGCTCACATCCTTTCTCCTCGAGGAGGCCTCTGGTTGGCGCGCAGCGATGCCCCTGGGTGCCATGCGGGGTTCTTGGCAGGGCTGTTCAACCAGGGTTGTGTGGGCAGCGTTGGTGGCCAGCCGTGGCTTCCGGTGGCGGCGGATCTGGGGTTCCCCTATCCAGATCCGTTTGTTGCGGGGTTAGTAGACCGGGCGCCCACCGGCGACCTCCAATGACGTGGTTGGTGATGGCCTGAGGTGCACGAGCATGGAGTGTCTGGGCATGGCCTAGATCTGGTGCCGGTGGCAATGTCCGTGGTCAGCTCTGTCCGGCGGGCGGCGGGGCTGGGCATGGCGGCGTGTCGCGGGAGCCGAGGATCCACCCTGGTCCGGGTCTTTGCGATGCCTCGCGTCGAGGTGGTGGTGGTGGTGTGCTGCGGCACACGGTGGAAGTGGTGGCGCCATGTGAGTGCGGTGGAAGGGGTGACGTGCTTGCGGCTTCGATCTGGGCGGGCTGCGATGCCCTCTTCTTGATGCGGCTCATGCGGTGGTGGCGGATACTGTGCTACGAGATGCACTCTCCTCCCGCTATAGTGGACAGCTCGTTTCGACAAGCTCCTGACTTGGGGATCTTTGATGTGGGGTCGGGAGAAATCCGCGCTTCGCGATGGCTGAGGCTGACAACGCCAACGCCCGCTGGTGCCCCGGTCCAACTTCCTCCCTCATGCTCGGGGGTAAACCTTGGTCTGACCTTCTGATCATGCAATGGCGGCGTCATGGCGCCGTTCCCTCATTGGAGGCATTGTTCCCTCCTTGAAGATTTCTTGAACTATGCATCTGTTGGTAGTAGTACGTACATACTAGAGGGTGATGCGTCGCGCCATCCTTCGGAGTTAAGCCTCCTTTTTTCTTGTGATTAAGCCTCCTTCTTTTTAATGTGTTATACACCGGCGGTTATGCGGTTGATTGCTTTGTTGTGTGGATCACCTGAACTGGGTTGAGTTGTTCTTGCGCGTAACTCGTCTAGGAATGGACCCAAACACAACCCACATCAATGATTCACCCCCTTGCAGGTGGGCCCACCAGAGACCCCTAAAGCCTGATCCAACATTGAAAGAACATGCGATGCCCCCATGTTTAGTTTTAGTAATTAATGACAATCTCTATGGACTAATGGTTGCCTTGAGTTATATTGGAAGGGTTTGTCCATAGGCTTTTCTTGGAGTCCATTTGTTGGTTTCAAGGAGAGTTTGTGATGACCAAGGTGGTATTAAGGAATTATCCAAAGATTGATCTTGTGAGTGTTGAGCTTATTGCAAGCATGTCTTGAAGAAGAAGAGTGTGTGATCATTCATGTTTACCTTCAAGACATCATCCTTCGGTCATCTTGATGACAAGCTCGAGTTCATCAAAAACGGAGTTCACTCATGCATCTTCTATGATGTTTTCGATGTTGGAGGTTATGTCGGTTCTTCTCTGATGGAGGGTTCCCTCCTCTATATCCTAGGCATACCTCCCTACCTCTTCTTACTATCCGACAAGCTTGAGTTTGCTCAATTTAGAGTTCATATGAAGAAGTTATAGCAGTTCTGTTTTTCTCCCTGCAGTAGTACCGCGGTCGGCAGTGGTAGTACCGCTTGTAGCGTCAAGCGGTAGTACCGCTCCACTACCGCCTCGATTTTGGGTCTTGCTCTTTTCGTGTCGGGTTCAGCAGTAGTCGCACGGCAGTTTCGCCTATAAGTGGTAGTGCCACCCCAATTGGGCGGTAGTACCGCCTATAAGCAGTAGTGCCTCCCCGGTTGGGCGGTTGTACCGCTACTGCATTACTGCCGCCGTACTCTGGTCTGCTCTGCCTCCTTTTGTCCCATGTTCTGATTCTCCGGCGGTAGTACCGCTGGGGTCAGCGGTGGTACCGCTTATAAGCGGCACTACCGCCCCTAGGTTCTTGTTGTTGCTCCAACACAATACCGACTTTAAGAAGAAGGGTAAGAAGACCTTCAAGAAGAACAAGAAGGATGATGGCTGCTTTACTTGTGGTTCGATTAAACATTGGGCTAACAAGTGCCCAAACAAGTATAAGAAGCTAGGACAGGACTCCAAGTCTGTCAACATGATTGTGGGCAACAATGAGAATGGTGCATCTGGGTACGGTAATTTATTTACAGTTTTTTCAGTGTTTCATCCTACCGATTGGTGGGTGGACACAGGTGCAAGCGTTCATGTGTGTGCTGTATTTCATTGTTCACTTCTTACCAGGTCACAGGTCACGGGTCCGTATTGATGGGGAATGGCGCGAGTGCTTCTGTTCATGGTGTTGGCACGGTCGATCTGAAGTTTACTTCGGGAAGGATCGTGCAACTGAAGAACGTGCAGCATGTCCCCACCATCAAGAAGAACCTCGTTAGTGGCTCCCTTCTTTGTAGAGAAGGGTTTAAGTTGGGTTTCAAGTATAATAAATTAGTTGTTACGAAATATGGACTCTTTGTTGGAAATGGTTAGGAGAGCGGAGGGATGTTCCGCCTTTCCCTCGCAGATTTTTGTAATAAAGTTGTGAACCATATTCATTCGAATGTTAATGAATCAGAAGTTTGGCATTCACGTCTTTGTCACATTAGTTTAGGTGTTATGACGCGGCTCACTAAGTTGGATTTAATCCCGAGTTTCACTTCAGCCAAAGGTTCTAAGTGCCTTTCATGTGTGCAAGCTAAGAACCTCGCAAGCCTCACAAGGCCGCGGAGGAGAGACACTTGGCACCATTAGAACTCATACATTCTGATCTTTGCGAGATGAATGGTGTCTTGACTAAAGGTGGAAAGCAATACTTCATGACATTGATGTATGATTCCACTAGATATTGCTATGTGTATCTGTTAAATACTAAACATGAGGCTCTACACTACTTTAAAATCTACAAGGCAGAAGTTGAGAAACAACTTGAAAACCAAATTAAACGAGTTCGGCCAGATCGTGGTGGAGAGAACTTCTCGAGGGAGTTTGATTCCTTTTGTGCGAAACACGGCATTATTCACGAGAGGACGCCTCCCTATTCACCTTAGTGAAACGGGGTTGCCAAGCGGAAAAACCGTACTCTAACTGACTTGGTTAACGCCATGTTAGATACATCAGGGTTATCCAAGGCATGGTGGGGGAGGCTATATTGACGGCATGTCATGTCCTGAATAAAGTTCCGACAAAGGATAATGAGATCACTCCCTATGAGAAATGGGCGAAGAGAAGGACAACACTCTCATACTTGCGCACTTGGGGCTGTTTAGTGAAAGTCAATGTGCCGATCCCCAAAAAGCGTAAGCTTGGACAAAAGACCGTGGACTGCGTCAATTTGGGCTACGCTAAGAATAGTGTTGGCTATAGATTTCTAGTAGTGAAATCCGTGGTACCTGACTAGAAGGTCAGTACAATTATGGAGTCTAAGGATTCTACATTCTTTGAGGATATTTTTCCTATGGGAGATATGCAAAGCACTTCTAGACAGGAATCTGAGGAGACTCCTGAGCTTGCCATTCCTATGGAATATTATGAACAAACACATGATGAAAATCTCAAGTAGGATGACGAGGAAACCCTTGGTAGGGGCAAGAGACAAAGGACTGCAAAGACCTTTGGTGATGATTTCTTCATGTACCTCGCGGATAATACTCCCACTTCTATTTCAGAAGCATATGCCTCTCAAGAAGCTGACTACTCGAAGGAAGCGGCCCGTAGCGAGATGGATTCCATCATGGCTATGGGAGATTACTGAGCGTCCCTATGGTTCCAAACCATTGGGATGTAAGTGGGTGTTCAAAAAGAAGCTTAGGCCCAATGGTACGATTTAAAAGTAGAAGGCTAGGCTTGTGGCCAAGGACTATGACCAAAAAGAAGAGGAAGATTTCTTTGATACTTATTCACCTGTGGCGAGACTGACCACCATTCGAGTATTACTCTTGTTGGCGGCCTCGCATGGTCTTCTCGTCCACCAGATGGATGTTAGGACGGCTTTCCTGAATGGAGAGCTAGATGAGGAAATCTACATGCAACAGCCAGATGGCTTTGTGATAGATGGTCAGGAAGGAAAAGTGTGTAGATTGATAAAATATTTATATGGCCTGAAACAAGCACCTAAGCAATGGCATGATAAGTGTAATACAACTCTGTCATCTGTTGGCTTCGTTGTTAATGAAGCTGACAAATGTGTATACTATCGCCATGGTGGGGGCGAAGGAGTTATACTATGCTTGTATGTTGATGACATACTGATATTCGGAACCAACCTCAAAGTCATTGAGGAGGTCAAGTCGTTGATACGTCCAAAACGTATCTATAATTTCTGCTTGCTCCATGCCACTTTTGGGTGATATTGCTATGATATTCATACACTTCCATACACTTTTGATCATATTTGGACTAACTTACTAATCCAGTGCACCCCAGTGCCAGTTTCTGTTTTCGGCTGTTTTTGTATTTCAGGTTTTCACGTTACGAGAACTGCCCAGAAAAATCCAGAAAAATTATATAAAAAATCAGCGTTTCGGAAACAACCCTGCGTCCGAAGGGCAGCTGGGGGGGACCCACAGGGGCTCCAGGCGCCCTGTGGGCGCCCCCCCCCCCTGGGCTGCGCCGGGGGGCGCCTGGGCCCCCCCCGAAGCTTCCCCGATGCTCCCCTTTGGCATATATTTAAAGCGTCCTCTGAAACCCTCAGAAGAGGAACTCTTTTCGCGATCCCATCTCTGTTCCGCTGCCGCCGCCGCTTCCAAGATCGGGAGCACCAGGAGAACTCTTCCCGGCACCCTGCCGGAGGGGAGGATCACCACCGGGAGCTTCTCCACCACCATGGACGCCTCCCGGATGACTCGTGAGTAGTCTCCCTTGGACCATGAGTCCATGACCAGTAGCTATGTGATGTTCTCCTCCCGTTCTTGTGCTTCACTAATTAGTCCTCGTGAGCTGCCCTACATGATCGAGGCACCTATGTAATCCTTATGCTGTTGCTATGTTGAGTTTGCTGGGATCCGATGGATTATGGGATTATGTTCAGATTGATCTTGACTAATATATTTGATCTACCTCTTTTATATTTATGTTCGTAAGTAATTCTTGCATGTTCTCCGTTGTTATTTATTGCTTTGGCCAAGTAATACGTAGTGACTCCAAGAGGGAACGTTATGCTCGATTGTGGGTTCATGCCCCTCGATGACTAGCTTGAGTGACAGAAACATGAGTCTAGGGGATGTGCTGTTGCCACAAGGGGGAAAACAACGGTGCTTGTGCCCGCGGGTGCAAGGATTGTTTACTTTACGCAAAGTTCTTTTAATGCAGTTGTCTGTTGCATTGAGTTTACACTATGGGTGGGACTCGCAACTTAATACCAGCGAGATGTTCTGGATAGATATCTCAAGGTGGATGATTAGTAGTAGATATTGATGGATTTCGGTCTACTTATTTTGGCGTACCGCCCATGCTTTGAACCTCAACCTTTCTGCAATGTAATCAGCATTGGTTTGCGTTCGTGGTCCTGTCAATTGCCCAGCTGTAATTTGTTTACCTCACATAGCTGTTTTATCGTCTTTTGGGAGAGAGAGACATCACTAGTGAACATCATGAGACTCCGGTCCATATTACCATCATTGATCACACCCGCTATTTACTTTTCGCTATTTACTTACTATTGCAAAACATTATCTATCACTACTATCATATTGCTTTTAACCCTTTGTGAACTACAAGGCCAGAGGGATTGACAACCTCTCTGTACTCGTTGGGAGCAAAGTTATTTGTATCTGTGTGCAGGTCCACGTTGATTGCTAATTGCGCCGTTAGCAATTGACACCTACTTGTTGAACCTAGGAGTCTCTGGGGATTCGATCCTTGGTATCTTTGCTAAGGGAAAACACTTCTACATACTGCATCTTACACCTTCCACTTGGGGTAACCAACGAGGGGTTCGAGGCCCATCAAGGAGTATTTTCTAGCGCCGTTGCCGGGGACTCCACTCTTCAGGATAGGGGAGTTGCACGCTATCTTTTACCTTTGTTTTTAGTCTTGTTAGTTTACCTTTCAGTTTTTGCTTTTGTACCCTTTTATCGAAAATCACAAAAATAGTTATCTTGTTCTTTAGTTATCATTATGTCGGTTCCTTTTGTCTTTGACGAGGCAGAAGTTCTCACCTTTAAACAAAGAGGTGGGGAAAGTTTGAAAGATGCTTGGTATAGAATTAATGATTCACAAAAAAGAGCCACCAAGAAGCAACCTACCACTATCTTGCTTAGAAATTTTTATGTTGGAATTACTTCTTGGAATAGGTTTATTCTAGATACTGCTATCAATGGGAATTTCCTAGAGGCCACAGTTTGGGAGTCTCTTAGTATTATTGAAAATCTTGTTGGGAATCTCCCTGTTGTTAGCATTCGAGAGGACATCACCCTAGCTCACATTATGAAAAAACTTGAAAAGATAGAGCTAGAGATGCCAAGCATTAATAAGATAAATGAGTTGGATCGCAAGATCCAAGGGAATTTCAATAGACTTGATAGCTCCATGCATAATTTTTTTTAAATTTTGGAGACAGTCAAATTCCGTGACTTGGACTCTTCTAGGATAGACAAGATTGAGGATATCTTTGACACTCTAGGAACCACCTTCTCCTCAATCAAAACCAAAAAGGTAGAAACTCCGGCAAAGAGGGAGCCTAAGTTCGTTCACGTTCCCAAGGCTCCCCGTTCTAAAAGTAATCCATCTATTGCCAAAGGGGTTGAAACTGTTAAGACCTTGGAAGAAATACCTGTCTTTGATAAATTTATAAATGAATCTTCCCTTGACTTTTATCCTTTTGGTCTTCTACCCAGGAGTATCTCTATGAGGCCTTTATTTGAGAGTCCTCTTAAAACTAGTTGTATTATTGAAGAGCTTTTTGATGATCTTGATGATGGTTCAATTGATACAACTTGATATATGCATTATGCCTAAAGGCATAAAAGAAAGCGCTTTTGGGAGGCAGCCCACATGAATAAATTTTTTGCTTTTGTTGTGTCTTGATGTTGTTTACTGCTGTAGCATCATCATTGTATCTTTGCTTTTCATAGTTGTGCCAAGTATAGCCTCTGATTGCTAGAAAGTTCAAAAGTTGTGAGGTGCTGTCCAGAAAACAGATTCTGTCCTTGCATAGAAAAATTCGTATAAAATCACCAGATCATCTTTTTGGTCTGAATTTTTTCGACAGCGTTCTCTATATAATTTTCTTTCGTGCGTCTGTTCTGAGTTTTTTGATTTGAGTTGCAAAAGTTTCCCGAACAGATCAATTACTACCTGCTGTTCTGTTTTTCACAGATTCTGTCCTGTTTTGCCTTTCCTTCATTTTGCAAATCAAGAGCTTGCTTTTTCTTTGCAAAAACCTTTTGGCAATCTTGAGAAACAGTAGAACTTCAAGAATATCTTTATTTCCAGCAAGGTATAATTATTTTATTAAGGGTACTAACCTCGCTAATCAGATTATGATGAGTTATGTATGAAGGGAGTTTTCAAGTGTGCGAGGGAAGATGATAAAAAGATTCAGGAGTGTCAAGCGCTCAAGCTTGGGGATGCCCCCGTGCACCCCCAAGAAATATTCAAGGAGACTCAAGCGTCTAAGCTTGGGGATGCCCCCGTGCATCCCCTTCTCCATCAACATTATCAGTTCGTCTTTCGTTTCGCTATATTTTTATCACTTCATGTGTTATGTGTTATACTTGGAGCGTCTTGCTTTTAGTTTTCTTTTTAGTTTTTCATAACGAGTCGGAACCCAGCATTCCTTTATGTGGGAGAGAAACACGCTCCACTTCTACCTAGAACATAACATAGAATTTTCATATCTATCTTTGTTGTGTGTGTTCTTTGTCTTTTAATAGCTACTATCATGCTCTGCTCTTAGTATTCATGCTTATCTTTTCAAAGAGCTTTTGTTTAGTTGGTTGCTTGAACTCTCTTTAATTATCATGCTCACCTTATTAAGAGAGTTTGCTTCCGTTGCATTGGTTAATATGTCTATGATAAAGATGCTACGTGCATAATGGTGCTTAGTAGTTCAGGTTTTCTTATGGATAGTCTCAAATAGCTGGGGGATTCCCAATGTGTTATTGGAGTACCAACTTGATTTGTTTGCCAATGATGTGGTATGGTTTAGTAATATCTTCCTTCGAGAATTTATTTTGATTGACTTGGCGTATGCTCACGCATATTTAAGACTGTAAAGAAAGTCTGTCGAGCCTTAATGATCTTTTATTTCTGAGTAGCGATATAACTACCATGCCTGATTCAATATTGCTTTGTCGCTCTGCATGATTATGACCGCCATTGCTCTCTTAGTTGGTCGCTCCCAGTCTTTTGCTAACCTCCACCTGTACTAAGCAAACTAACCTTGCAATACATAGCTCATGGGAAAGTAGCTTAAAAACTATTGTGGTAAAGAATATGTTGCTTATGTATCTTATTTCTTATAAGTTGCTTGCTGTGCGGTAACCATGTTTCTGGGGACGCCATCAACTATCATACTTTTGTTGAATATCATGTGAGTTGCTATGCATGTTCGTCTTGTCTGAAGTAAGGGTGTTTTGCCGTGGGTTGAATGAATATGCATATTGTTAGAGAAGAACATTGGGCCGCCAACCAAAGCCATGCATCATGGTGGAAGTTTTAGCTTGGACTTAATCCTCAATCTCTTATGAGAATATGCTTATGCATTAAAGAGGAGTCCATCATCTATTTTCTATGTTGTCCCGGTATGGATGTCCTCAAGTTGAGATCTATCAAAAACGAGAAATCAAATGTGATTGATCTCCTTGGACCTTTGTACAGGTGGCATAGAGGTACCCCTTTGTGACACTTGGTTGAAACATATGTAATGCAATGATAACCCATGGAAATCCGAGCTAATTAGGACAAGGAGCGAGCACTATTGGTATTCGATGCATGAGGCTTGCAACTTATAGGAGGTCTTATACATGACACATATGAAGTACTACTACCGTTGACAAAATTGCTTCCATGTTTTCAAAATAAATAGTCATAACCATCTTTTACTTTTATGTTGAGTCTCCACCTTCTTTTAAAAGCACCAACTACTGAGAGCATGACTGTCATTCTGAGTGTAATGTGCATTGTCCCAAAGTAGCATTGTCTTTTGCATGATTGTGATATCGTTATTTCTGAAATCATTGTATCTAGTCATCACTTAAACCTTGAAGGTGCCCCTGCATTTATGTTTTGCTTCACTAAAGGGGGCAAGCTAGATATCACTTTATCATATTTGCACATCATGTTCATTGCAAATCTTTTTGATGCTTCAGTTTCATGTTGTAAAACTTTCAATCATTTGTGATTTTCTCTTGAGGCAACTTAATTACTATAGAATCATTGTCTCATAAGCTTTTGTCATATGACTATGAAGAAGTCCTATTTGGTTAATAGCATGTCACCACAGAAATTATTCTTGTTATCATTTACCTACTCGAGGACGAGCAGGAATTAAGCTTGGGGATGTTGATACGTCCAAAACGTATCTATAATTTCTGCTTGCTCCATGCCACTTTTGGGTGATATTGCTATGATATTCATACACTTCCATACACTTTTGATCATATTTGGACTAACTTACTAATCCAGTGCACCCCAGTGCCAGTTTCTGTTTCCGGCTGTTTTTGTATTTCAGGTTTTCACGTTACGAGAACTGCCCAGAAAAATCCAGAATAATTATATAAAGAATCAGCGTTTCGGAAACAACCCTGCGTCCGAAGGGCAGCTGGGGGGGACCCACAGGGGCTCCAGGCGCCCTGTGGGCGCCCCCCCCCTGGGCCGCGCCGGGGGGCGCCTGGGCCCCCCGAAGCTTCCCCGATGCTCCCATTTGGCATATATTTAAAGCGTCCTCCGAAACCCTTAGAAGAGGAACTCTTTTCGCGATCCCATCTCTGTTCTGCCGCCGCCGCCGCTTCCAAGATCGGGAGCACCAGGAGAACTCTTCCCGGCACCCTGCCGGAGGGGAGGATCACCACCGGGAGCTTCTCCACCACCATGGACGCCTCCCGGATGACTCGTGAGTAGTCTCCCTTGGACCATGAGTCCATGACCAGTAGATATGTGATGTTCTCCTCCCGTTCTTGTGCTTCACTAATTAGTCCTCGTGAGCTGCCCTACATGATCGAGGCACCTATGTAATCCTTATGCTGTTGCTATGTTGAGTTTGCTGGGATCCGATGGATTATGGGATTATGTTCAGATTGATCTTGAGTAATATATTTGATCTACCTCTTTTATATTTATGTTCGTAAGTAATTCTTGCATGTTCTCCGTTGTTATTTATTGCTTTGGCCAAGTAATACGTAGTGACTCCAAGAGGGAACGTTATGCTCGATTGTGGGTTCATGCCCCTCGATGACTAGCTTGAGTGACAGAAACATGAGTCTAGGGGATGTGCTGTTGCCACAAGGGGGAAAACAACGGTGCTTGTGCCCGCGGGTGCAAGGATTGTTTACTTTACGCAAAGTTCTTTTAATGCAGTTGTCTGTTGCATTGAGTTTACACTATGGGTGGGACTCGCAACTTAATACCAGCGAGATGTTCTGGATAGATATCTCAAGGTGGATGATTAGTAGTAGATATTGATGGATTTCGGTCTACTTATTTTGCGTACCGCCCATGCTTTGAACCTCAACCTTTCTGCAATGTAATCAGCATTGGTTTGCGTTCGTGGTCCTGTCAATTGCCCAGCTGTAATTTGTTTACCTCACATAGCTATTTTATCGTCTTTTGGGAGAGAGACATCACTAGTGAACATCATGAGACTCCGGTCCATATTACCATCATTGATCACACCCGCTATTTACTTTTCGCTATTTACTTACTATTGCAAAACATTATCTATCACTACTATCATATTGCTTTAAACCCCTTGTGAACTACAAGGCCGGAGGGATTGACAACCTCTCTGTACTCGTTGGGAGCAAAGTTATTTGTATCTGTGTGCAGGTCCACGTTGATTGCTAATTGCGCCGTTAGCAATTGACACCTACTTGTTGAACCTAGGAGTCTCTGGGGATTCGATCCTTGGTATCTTTGCTAAGGGAAAACACTTCTACATACTGCATCTTACACCTTCCACTTGGGGTAACCAACGAGGGGTTCGAGGCCCATCAGTCGTTTCTATCTCAAATCATTGGTTCACTTATGTACCTAGCTAGAGCTACGAGGCCTGACATCGCTTTTGCTGTTAGCAAACTGAGTCGGTTTGTCTCAATACCGGGTGATGTACATTGGCATGTTGTTGAAAGAGTTATGCGTTATCTGAAGGGTACTATGAACTATGGACTTCACTATACATGATACCCATCGGTACTTGAAGGGTATAGTGATGCAAATTGGATCTCTGATGCTGATGAGATGATGGTCACAACTAGGTATATGTTTACTCTTGGAGGTGGCGTTGTATCCTGGAAGTCTCGCAAGCAAACGATCTTAACGAGATCGACAATGGAAGTAGAATTAATAGCATTAGACACATCTGGTGTCGAAGCAGGATGGCTTCGAGATCTTTTGATATACTTGCCATAGCTTGATAAACCGGTTCCGGCAATCCTTATGAACTGTGACAATCAGACTGTCATCACTAAGGTGAAGAGTTCAAAGGACAACATGAAGTCCAACAAACACATAAGAATGAGACTAAAAGCTGTCAGAAAACTAAGAAACTCAGGAGTGATAGCATTGGAGTATGTCCAAACGGCTAAGAATCCGGCAGATCCCTTGTAAAGGGCTATCGCGTGTTGTGATAGATAATGCATCGAGGGAGATGGGTATGAGACCCACATGAGTTGCCATGGTGGTAACCCAACCTATGTGATCGGAGATCCCGTGAAGTAGGATCTGGGAAAACAAGCTAGTGTATAACTGATGAGAGGATTTTAACTAACCCACTCCGTTGGAGATGCACAACTCTCGGTAACTGTATGGCAGGTTGACTTTTGCCTTAATGTGTTCCGTGGCTTGTAAAAGGAAGATGCTATCCTACAGAGCGATCTTTGGAGGAACACACCTATATAAGCCTGACAGCTGGACACAGTCTATGAGATTAGGGTGATCTCTAGTAAGTTTATGAACAGGCCAAGAGTGACCAATATGCTCCACCTAAGGGGTCAGCCTTCGGCAGTCTAGTCCATTGTTTAGTTACGGAGGAGTGTAGTTATTTGTTCTAGGTGGATGTTCAACATTAATGGGTCTCCACTGAAAATACTGGTATATCAAAACGGAATTTGGAACAGAGGACAACACCATGGGCCTTCGGGATCTGGTGGGGGATTGCTGAATATTAGTTGGACTATAGGCCCATTTAACAATTTCAGAAAATCCCTAAGGGACCATGCTGTCAAGGGAGTGATGAGCCGATGCAATGTTTTGCCGGTCAAAATTGGAGAGTCCACTATAGACACAAAATAAATATGAGACGTCATATTCATTGCGGAAATGGAAACATCCATAATAAATACGTTTTATTGTGGAGATGAAATGTCTGTAATTAAAAGAGTTTATTGCTATGTAATTAGACGAGTTTATGGCTGGACCATTAACGAGTTTATTGTTGTGTAATTATTCGAGTTTATGGCTGGACCATTAACGAGTTTATGGTTGGACCGTTCTCCTATCCCGACTGGCTATATATATGAGCACTACAAGAAATATGTCAACTTGTGACCTTGACTATTGGTGAAAGGTCGTTGTTTTTCATTTGCGACCTTTTTGTGATAAAAACAGATGGTCAAAAGCTGACGGTCGTAAACTGAAATTAAAGACCTTCTCTGTGATAAGGTTGTGGAAGGCAACTACCAAAACAAAAGGTCATTGATTCTATGACCTTCTGTTTTGGTCGCTAGCTGTCTGCCCAGGCCATGTCGGATCCAACGTGGCAAGCTGATGTGGCAAAATTGCGACCAAATGAAAAGGTCTTTGATAAGAATAAGCCCGGTCCAATTAAGGGTCTATATTATCCTTTCAAGTTTGGTCAGCTACATGGGCCAAGTCCAACAGAATTTTATTTTTTGGCCAACAGCCTTTTACAGTCCACATTTTTTTGGGCCTCGGCCTTTTTCTAGCCCATTTGTCAGACTTCTTTTGTTTCTTTTCTATATGAAAGTAGGTCCCACTAGTCAAATAGGAACCAATGACCACATGTCAATTCTATATTTGTGCAATTAGATAATTTCATTCAAAAAGAGCCAATAAGGCATAATATTTCATACAACAGCCAAGCAAAGTGCATTACAATCCTGTACACCCAAAACTGAGATAGTACATTACAACATCCAAGCAAAGTACATAGTACAAATCTGGTATTCGGCTATAAAATACAAGTAAATATACACATAACTAGCTCCAGTGAGCTAAAACGCATTCTGGTTGTGGTTTTTCTTCCAGATTCTTCTTCTTCCTACAGCTCATGTACACCCAACTTTTGAGGAATGAAGGCCATCATCTGCAAATAATAAATTATGAAAAGTTAGAAACAAAATCAAGTGAATTAATGAATAAAAAATTCTCATAATGATGAAAATTTGTTCCAGAACTTTAGATTTAACAGGAAACCATGCATATAACATTCTCATAACAGCGAAAACTGAGATATATTTTGCAAACGATAAGTACCAGCACAGTGCAAGTTTGGACAGTACAAGCTACCAGTCATTTTCCACTTTAGAACACGGCACATGCATCAATTTTTATAGTCAGGAACAAAGAATACAGTGCTGGAAGAGGCCAAAGAGATGACATACCCTGGGGCGGCCGAAGATGGTGAAATGATGATCTGCTTATTCTTAGACAGCTCTTGTAAAAGAGACGAGACTCCAAAAATGACACTTCCAGACAATATCTCCTAGCACAGTTAACCAAAAGAATTACAAACAGCAGAGGAAATCATGAATATGTAAATGCATGAATGGTTCCCACTATCACGATGACTATTGAGGTCAGGATACACGCAGTAGACATAAGGTCAGCTGACTATTAAGGGATTTCCCTTAGATTACAAACAATTATGTGTGTAGGTCAATTATATTCAAGTAGTGAGATGCGCAACAGCTGGCAGTAACCAGCCAATGAAATTAGTATCGTACAAAATTACACGTACAACACGGCACTTGAGCTCACACACCAAAGCAGAATCTTATTAAACATCCATCTTTTCTACACCATGGGATTTTCACATAGCATACTGCATGCTCAAATGTGTTGAACATAACTTAACAAATTGGTAGATACACACCTTCATTCGCATCGGCTGAAGCTTCAGCAGCTTTGTTGTTTCCTGATCCTGAAAAACAACATTAAGAACATTTGATTACTCCATCGACCTAGAGAGCTCGTAATACAAAATCAACTCGGTTCCAACGGCACCGTCAATAAAATGATCAAATTGTCTTCTCATCATCAGAGTTTCACATGTCTGTGTGTAAGGCAAAACCAAGGAATGCATCAAGCCAATTACATGTTTTTCTTTTCTAAACTACGTCGGCAATGATAATTTGATATTTGGGTCAAATGTGAACAGAAATATGGTTAACTTTGGGGCACTTGATGAATAATATTAATTAATATTAGCTCTGATGTGCATTTGTTTGTCAGTTGCCATTACACAAAATATGATATAATGTTTACTTGGGGCAGAACATACATGTTTGGCTAGGACAGAACTGGTCGACTACGAAATAAATAGGAAAACACAAACAAACATGGCCCAATTGGATACAAAGCAACTCGGCATTTTAACTGCTTAAAACCATTTACGAGTTCGACAAGAAAATACTAGCAGCACCATTTCCTAATATAACCAGTGAACCACAATAGCAAGTGTAATAAATGGGGAGTGCTGGCAGTACTGAATGTAAAACATGTGTGGTCTAATCCAAGACCGGCTGCAGCCACGACATCGGTCAACCTTCATTTAGTTGGGAACAACCTTGTAAACTACTCAAATTAAAACATTCTGGAGCAGAAGCTTACTTGAAGGGCAAAGAACTCGGTGTTGAGGTTCTGGGAGTTCTGGAGGATGTGCACTACTTGCAGCCACATGTAAGGGTTATTTTGCAGATCCCGCAGTATCAGATCAGTGGCACTCCTCTGAAACCAAGCAGCCCATTTTCAGTCAACATAAACCACAGTAGTACTAACACAACGGCAGCGCTGCACACCCAGACCCATCTACGATAGCATGCAATCGGTCTCCAGGATGGATAAGTAGAAATAGTTGTGCAGAAAGGAAGCACATTTGACTGAAGTACCAATTTTCAAAGTTTGTATAGCATCATGAATAGGCAGTTGTAAATCATATGTTACCACACTAGAATGCTATCTAGAAAGAAAGATACGATGTAGGCAGTGGCCGTTACCAACGATCTCACCAAAGTGCATGGAGATGGAGTTGAGCTGGGCCTTGTTCTCGTAGAGGCGGTTGACCGCCTTCCTTAACTGCACCAGCTCCTTGGCCAGCGCCTTTAGGAAGCATCACTAGCAGAGGAAACAAAATCAGTAAGTAAATCAAACACGGATACAGGTCGTCATCCATCGCACTGTCCAGCCCAAATCGATCGATGGCTACTTTAACTGATTCCCCAACGGTTCATGAATAAACAAGCACACACACATAGAGAGAGAGAGAGCTTGCCATGTGCCTACAAGCTAAATTTAAAGCCTTCTACTACAATGCAGGACCCAAAAAAAACATCATAGAGGGTAATTGCAACTGATTCCCGGATATTCGATGAACAAACAAGCATGTATTGTAAGCAGCATTTTTTAACTACGCTACATGTCCGTTGGAAATCAACATGTACATACAAGTCGATTTGAAATATTTCTCCCCCAATGCAGCACCCAGTACATTGGCACATGCACTAGTGAATCTGAAACAAAATGATGACTGCACCAATGGTAAGGAACTGCAAGCAATCTTCTGTCCCCAAACAGTCGATGGGTCAACAAGCATGTAACGAGATAAACAACAATGCAGCAAGTGCATGAAGATGAAGCTGCTCCCTCCAACAGGAGGGAAGTCACAACAACAATTAGATCTACAGAAATCATCTACCAATCTATACTACGGGAGGGCGTTCTCAGCAATCAGCAGGGCACGAATCAATCCGTCCGTCCATCAAAAAACTAAGGGACAGTGGCAAGGTACAATATGCATCCATGGGTCAAGCAAAGCAGAGCGGTAGACGGGCGAGGGAAGGTGGCGTCTAATACTTACTCTAGTTATTGCGGGCGGTGAGGAGGACGGTGCCAGTGGGGTCGCTGACGAGGTACTCAATGAAGCGGGTCAAATTTGAACTGCAGCTGCCTCATAGTTTGCTATTTATTTTTTCCAAAATCATTTATAGGTACATAAGTATCTATTTGATCAGAGAAACACCAAAAGTTTTCCAAGATTCAACCACTAGCTAGGAACGGTCAAGCCCACCGTTTTGAATGCATTTTGAAACGGGCATAAAAAATTCAAAAAAAAATCAAAAAATTGGAAAATCTTCGCATTGTGCCATTATATGTGACCAAGTTGCCAGGAAAAATAATAAACTTGTAATAAGGCAATTATTTTAGAAAAAGTGTTCTGAGAAATGAGCTATCATGTGTGAAGATTCAGGGCTTGCAAGCCAAATGATGAATCTTATGGCCACATTCATGGCATAGTTTGTTCAAATGATCTCATTTCGTGCACAAAGGGGCATCTTGGAATGGCAAACAATGTTGCCTAAGGAAGTTTTCATTTTCTTTGGACGAAAAATTCATTTTCCATTTTTTCGAGTGGCCAAAATGAGTTTTTTATGAAGGACCTACTATATATTTGTTGCAAATTTGTACCAAATCATTTTTATAAAATACTAGGCCATATTTAATGCACAGTTGACAAATGGTTGGGTGACCAAAGCTTTTATCCACCTCTGGTGAAAAAGTCAAATTTCCGCCGATCTAGTTGGAAATGGGTCAAATTTGAACTACACCTGCCTTGTAGTTTGCTCTTTATTTTCTGCAAAAATCATTTCTAGGTACATAAGTATCTATTTAATCAGAGAAAAACCAAAAAAAATCCAAGATTCAACCACTAGCTTGGAACGATCATTCCCACCGTTTTGACCGCATTTTGAAACGGGCATAACAAATTCAAAGAGAAAAACTGGAAAACCTTCGCATTGTGTCATTATATGTGTCCAAGTTACCAGGAAAATTATAAACTTATAATATGGCAATTCTTTTTAAAAAAAGTGTTCTCAGAAATGAGCTACCATGTGTGAAGATTCATGGCTTTCAAGCGAGATGATCAATCTTATGGGCACATTCATGGCATAGTTTGTTCAAATGATCTCATATTGTTCATAGGGGTCCATCTTGGAATGGAAAACAATATTTCCTAAGGAAGTTTTCATTTTCTTTGGATTAAAAAATCATTTTCCATTTTTTGAGTGCCCCAAATGAGGTTTTTTTGTGAAGAACCTATCAAATAATTGTTACAAAATTGGACCAAATCATTTTTATAAAATACTAGACCATATTTAATGCACAATTTGTTGGGGAACGTTGCATGGGAAACAAAAAAATTTCCTACGCTCACCAAGATCAATCTAGGAGATGCATCTACGAGGGAAGAGTCGGATCCACATACCCTTGTAGATCGCTAAGCGGAAGCGTTCAAGAACGCGGTTGATGGAGTCGTACTCGCCGCGATTCAAATCGCCGAAGATCCTAGCACCGAACGGACGGTGCCTCCGCGTTCTTCACACGTGCAGCTCGGGGACGTCTCCTCCTTCTTGATCCAGCAAGGGGGAAGGAGAGGTTGACGGAGAAAACCAGCAGCACGACGGCGTGGTGGAGATGGTGGTGGAGGAATTCCAGCAGGGCTTCGCCAAGCACTGCAAAATAGACGAAGATATTCGTGGGAGAGGGAGGGCAGCGCCGAGGCACGAACTTGTGTTGCTGCCCTCCCTCTGCCTCTCTTTATATAGGGGGAGAAGGGGGAGGAGGCGCCCTAGGGTTTCCCCTAGGGGCCGGCGGCCAGGGCAGATGGGGAGGGGGCGGCGCCCCCTGGGGCTAGGGTTTCCCCCCCCAGGCGCCTTGCCCCCCAAGGCTCAGGGGTGCGGCTGCCCTAGGGGGGCCCAGCCCCCATGCGCAGGTGGAGAGGGCCCAAGGGGGGGCGCACAGCCCTATGAGGGCTGTTGCTTCTCCCACTTTTGGCCCATAGGGCCCGTAACTTTTACCGTGCCCTCCCGAAACACCTTTCGGCACTCCGATTTCTTCCCGATGACCCCCGGAACAATTCCGGACTCCGTTCACTCTCATCCCATATATCAATCTTCGTCCCCGGACCATTCCGGAGACCCTCGTCATGTCCGGGATCTCATCCGGGATTCCGAACAACCTTCGGTTACCATTCACTGTTCTCACTAACAACCCTAGCGTCACCGAACCTTAAGTGTGTAGACCCTGCGGGTTCGGAAACTATGCAGACATGACCGAGACACTCCCAAGTCAATAACCAATAGCGGGATCTGGATACCCATATTGGTTCCCACACATTCCTCGATGATCTCATCGGATGAACCACGATGTCAAGGATTCAGGCAATCCCGTATACAGTTCCCTTTGTCTCGTCGGTATGTTACTTGCCCGAGATTCGATCGTCGGTATCTCTATACCTAGTTCAATCTCGTTACCGGCAAGTCTCTTTACTCGTTCCGTAATACATAATCCCGTGACTAACTACTTAGTCACTTTGAGCTCATTGAGATGACGTATTACCGAGTGGGCCCGGAGATACCTCTCCGTCACACGGAGTGACAAATCCCAGTCTCGATCCATGTCAACTCAACAGACACCTTCGGAGATACCTGTAGAGTACCTTTATAGTCACCCAGTTACGTTGCGACGTTTGGCACACACAAGGCACTCCTACGGTGTCAGTGAGTTACATGATCTCATGGTCATAGGAACTTATACTTGACATGCAGAAAACTATAGCGATAACTGATACGATCAAAAGCTATGTTTAACGTTTGGGTCTCGTCCATCACATCATTCTCCCAAAGATGTGATCCCGTTATCAAATGATAACTCATGTCTATGACCTGGAAACCGCGGTCATCTTTGATCAACGAGCTAGTCCTGAAGAGGCTTACTAGGGACACAAAGTTTGTCTATTTATCCACACATGTATTTAAGTTTCCAATCAATACAATTATAGCATGGATAATAAACGATTATCATGAACAAGGAAATATAATAATAACTCTTTTATTATTGCCTCTAGGGCATATTTCCAACAGTCTCCCACTTGCACTAGAGTCAATAATCTAGCATTACAAGGTAATGAATCTAACACCCATAGAGTCTTGGTGTTGATCATGCTTAGCCCGTGGAAGAGGCTTAGTCAACGGATCTGCAACATTCAAATCCGTGTGTACTTTGCAAATGCTTATGTCCTCCTCCTTGACTGAATCGCGGATGGAATTGAAGCGTCGCTTTATGTGTCTGGTCCTCTTGTGAAACCTTGGTTCCTTGGCTAGAGCAATGGCACCAGTGTTGTCACAAAACAGAGTCATTGGGTTCAATGCACTAGGCACAACTCCAAGATCTGTTATGAACTCCTTCATCCAGACACCTTCCTTTGCCGCCTCTGAGGCAGCTATGTACTCCGCTTCGCATGTAGAATCGGCTACCACGCTTTGCTTGGAACTGCACCAGCTTACCGCTCCCCCGTTGAGAATATACACGTATCCGGTTTGAGACTTAGAGTCATCCGGATCAGTGTCAAAGCTTGCATCGACGTAACCCTTTACGACGAGCTCTTGATCACCTCCATAAACGAGAAACATTTCCTTAGTCCTTTTCAGGTACTTCAGGATATTCTTGACCGCTGTCCAGTGATCCATACCAGGATTACTTTGAAACCTTCCGGCCATACTTATGGCAAGGCTGACATCTGGTCTTGTGCACAGCATTGCATACATGATAGAGCCTATGGCTGAAGCATAGGGGATGACACTCATCTTTTCTCTATCTTCCGCAGTTACTGGGCATTGAGTCTTACTCAACTTTGTACCTTGCAATACCGGCAAGAACCCCTTCTTGGATTGATCCATTTTGAACTTCTTCAAAACTTTATCAAGGTATGTACTTTGTGAAAGTCCTATCAAGCGTCTCGATCTATCTCTATAGATCTTGATGCCCAATATGAAAGCAGCTTCACCGAGGTCCTTCATCGAAAAACTCTTGTTTAAATACCCCTTCACGCTATCCAAAAGTTCTATATTGTTTCCAATCAGCAATATGTCATCCACATATAATATTAGAAACGCTATAGAGCTCCCACTCACTTTCTTGTAAATACAAGCTTCTCCGTAAACTTGTACAAACCCAAACGCTTTGATCACCTCATCAAAGCGAAGATTCCAACTCCGAGATGCTTGCACCAGCCCATAAATGGAACGCTGGAGTTTGCAAACTTTGTCAGCATTCTCTGGATCGACAAAACCTTCCGGTTGTATCATATACAACTCTTCCTTAAGAAAACCGTTAAGGAACGCTGTTTTGACATCCATCTGCCAAATTTCATAATCGAAATATGCAGCTATCGCTAACATGATTCGGACGGATTTAAGCATCGCTACGGGTGAGAAAGTCTCATCGTAGTCAATCCCTTGAACTTGTGAAAAACCCTTTGCCACAAGTCGAGCTTTATACACGGTGACATTACCGTCAGCGTCCGTCTTCCTCTTAAAAATCCATTTATTCTGAATGGCCTTCCGCCCTTCAGGTAATACTTCCAAAGTCCATACTTTGTTTTCATACATGGATCCCATCTCGGATTTCATGGCTTCTAACCATTTGTCGGAATCCGGGCCCACCATCGCTTCTCCATAGCTCGTAGGTTCACCGTTGTCCAACAACATGACCTCCAAGACAGGGTTACCATACCACTCAGGTGCAGTGCGTACCCTTGTCGACCTACGAGGTTCAGTAGTAACTTGATCATCATCATTTGCTTCCTCTTCAACCTCTGCAGGCTCCACAAAAACATCTTTCTGTGCTGCGCTACTCTCTGGTTGAAGCAGAGGTTCAATAACCTCATCAAGTTCTACCTTCCTCCCACTCAATTCTTTCGAGAGAAACTCTTTCTCGAGAAAGGACCCGTTCTTAGCGACAAACACTTTGCCCTCGGATCTGAGATAGAAGGTGTACCCAACTGTCTCTTTTGGGTATCCTATGAAGACACATTTGTCCGCTTTGGGTTCGAGCTTTTCTGGCTGAAGCCTTTTGACATAAGCATCGCAACCCCAAACTTTGAGAAAAGACAACTTAGGTTTCTTACCAAACCATAGTTCATACGGTGTTGTCTCAACGGACTTAGATGGAGCCCTATTTAAAGTGAATGCAGCTGTCTCTAACGCATATCCCCAGAACGATAGTGGCAAATCGGCAAGAGACATCATAGAACGCACCATATCCAATAGGGTTCGATTACGACGTTCGGACACACCATTACGCTGTGGTGTTCCAGGTGGCGTCAACTGTGAAACGATTCCACATTTTCTTAAGTGATTGCCAAACTCATAACTCAGATACTCTCCCCCTCGATCAGATCGTAGGAACTTGATCTTCTTGTTACGATGATTCTCAACTTCACTCTGAAATTGCTTGAACTTTTCAAACGTTTCAGACTTATGCTTCATCAAGTAAATATACCCATATCTACTCAAGTCGTCAGTGAAGGTGAGAAAATAACGATATCCACCGCGCGCCGTGACACTCATCGGGCCACACACATCAGTATGTATGATTTCCAATAAGTCACTTGCCCGTTCCATTGTTCCTGAAAACGGGGTCTTAGTCATCTTGCCCATGAGGCACGGCTCGCATGTGTCAAGTGATTCAAAATCAAGAGACTCCAAAAGTCCATCAGCATGGAGCTTCCTCATGCGTTTCACGCCGATATGACCCAGACGGCAGTGCCACAAGAAAGTGGTACTATTGTTATCAACTCTACATCTTTTGGCATCAATGTTATGAACATGTGTGTCATCACTATCGAGATACAATAAGAATAAACCCCCTACTTCGGGTGCATGACCATAAAAGATATTACCCATATAAATAGAACAACCTTTATTCTCTGATTTAAATGAGTAACCGTCTCGCATTAAACAAGATCCAGATATAATGTTCATGCTCAACGCAGGCACTAAATAACAATTATTCAGGTTCATAACTAATCCCGATGGTAATCGAAGAGCGAGCGTGCCGACGGCGATCACATCAACCTTGGAACCATTCCCCACGCGCATCGTCACTTCGTCCTTCGCCAGCCTCCGTTTATTCCGTAGTTCCTGTTTAGAGTTGCAAATGTGAGCAACCGAACCGGTATCAAATACCCAGGCACTACAACGAGAGTTGGTAAGGTACACATCAATAACATGTATATCACATATACCTTGTTTGTTGTTGTTGTTGGCCCCCTTCTTGTCTGCCAGATACTTGGGGCAGTTCCGCTTCCAGTGGCCGTTCCCCTTGCAATAGAAACACTCAGTCTCTGGCTTGGGCCCAGCCTTGGGTTTCTTCACTGGATAAGCAACTGCCTTGCCACCCTTCTTAGAGTTACCCTTCTTGCCCTTGCCATTCTTCTTGAAACTGGTAGTTTTATTGACCATCAACACTTGATACTCCTTCTGGATGTCTGCCTCAGCGACTTTCAGCATCGCAAACAGCTTGGCGATGGTTTTGTTCATCCCTTGCATGTTATACTGCTGCACGAAGCTCTTGTAGCTAGGTGGGAGTGACTGGAGAATTCTGTCAATGATAGCCTCCTCCGGGAACACAAGTCCCAGATCAGCTATGCGGGTATAGTACCCAGACATCTTCAGTAAGTGCTCACTGACAGACGAATTCTCCTCCATCTTGCAAGCAAAGAATTTATCGGTGGTCTCATACCTCTCGATCTTGGCATTCTTCTCAAAGATGAACTTCAACTCCTGGAACATCTCATATGCTCCATGACGTTCAAAACGCCTTTGAAGTCCTCCTTCCAAGCTATACAACATGGCACACTGCACTACTGAGTAGTCATCCGCACGCGACTGCCAGGCGTTCATAACGTCCACAGAGGCCGGAGCGGGGGGTTCACCTAGCGGTGCATTTAGGACATAAACCTTTTGGGCAGCTGTGAGGATGATCCTCAGATTGCGGAGCCAGTCCACAAAGTTGCTCCCATCATCTTTCAGCTTAGTTTTCTCTAGGAACACATTAAAATTCAGGGGAGCTATTGCGGGAGCCATCTACAACCAAAGATTTGCAAAGACATCTTAGACTATTATTCATGATAAGTGAGTTTTAACTAATCAAATTACTTATAACTCCCACTCAAATTGACATCCCTCTGGTCATTCGAGCGTGGCATGATCCAAATCCACCAACCCAAGTCCGATCATCACGTGAGATGAGGTGGTGTCAATGGTGAACATCTTCATGTTGATCATATCTACTATATGACTCATGCTCGACCTTTCGGTCTTCCGTGTTCCGAGGCCATGTCTGTACATGCTAGGCTCGTCAAGTCTAACCCGAGTGTTCTGCATGTGCAAAACTGGCTTGCACCCGTTGTATGCGAACGTAGAGTCTATCACACCCGATCATCACGTGGTGCTTCGAAACGACGAACCTTCGCAACGGCGCACACTCGGGGGGAACACAATTTTATCTTGAAATTTTAGTGAGGGATCATCTTATAATGCTACCGTCGTCCTAAGCAAAATAAGATGCATAAAAGGATTAACATCACATGCAAATCATAAGTGACATGATATGGCCATCAACTCGTGCTTTTGATCTCCATCTCCAAAGCACCGGCATGATCTCCATCGTCACCGGCGTAACACCATGATCCCCATCATCATGATCTCCATCATCGTGTCGCCATCGGGGTTGTCGCCCCACCATGCTCTTACTACTATTGCTACCGTTTAGCGATAAAGTAAAGCATTACATAGCGCTTAATGATTGACACGCAGGTCATACAAAAATTAAAGACAACCCTATGGCTCCTGCCGGTTGCCGTATACATCGACATGCAAGTCGATATTAACTATTACAACATGATCATCTCATACATCAAATATATCTCATCATGTCTTTGGCCATATCATATCACATACATACCCTGCAAAAACAAGTTAGACGTCCTCTAAATTGTTGTTGCATGTTTTACGTGGCTGCTATGGGTATCTAGCAAGAACGCTTCTTACCTACGCAAAGCCACAACGGTGATATTTAAGTTGCTATTTAACCTTCTACAAGGACCGCCTTCGTCGAATCCGATTCAACTAAGATGGGAGAGACAGACACCCGCCAGCCATCTTATGCAACAAAAGTCGCATGTCTGTCGATGGAACCGGTCTCATGTACGTGGACATGTAAAGTTGGTCCGGGCCGCTTCATCCCATAATACCGCTGAATCAAGAAAGACCAAGGAGGGAAGCAATCTAAACATCAACGCCCACAAACCCCTTTGTGTTCTACTCGTGAAAGCATCTACGCAAGAACCTAGCTCATGATGCCACTGTTGGGGAACGTTGCATGGGAAACAAAAAAATTTCCTACGCTCACCAAGATCAATCTAGGAGATGCATCTACGAGGGAAGAGTCGGATCCACATACCCTTGTAGATCGCTAAGCGGAAGCGTTCAAGAACGCGGTTGATGGAGTCGTACTCGCCGCGATTCAAATCGCCGAAGATCCTAGCACCGAACGGACGGTGCCTCCGCGTTCTTCACACGTGCAGCTCGGGGACGTCTCCTCCTTCTTGATCCAGCAGGGGGGAAGGAGAGGTTGACGGAGAAAACCAGCAGCACGACGGCGTGGTGGAGATGGTGGTGGAGGAATTCCAGCAGGGCTTCGCCAAGCACTGCAAAATAGACGAAGATATTCGTGGGAGAGGGAGGGCAGCGCCGAGGCACGAACTTGTGTTGCTGCCCTCCCTCTGCCTCTCTTTATATAGGGGGAGAAGGGGGAGGAGGCGCCCTAGGGTTTCCCCTAGGGGCCGGCGGCCAGGGCAGATGGGGAGGGGGCGGCGCCCCCTGGGGCTAGGGTTTCCCCCCCCAGGCGCCTTACCCTAGGCCTTGTTTCCTATCATTGCAACACCGTTCATGCTCACGTTTACCACTTCATACCTTGTTGTTTTTATATTTTCAGTTTACAAAAACCTATATCTACCATCCATATTGCACTTGTATCACCATCTCTTCGCCGAACTAGTGCACCTATACAATTTACCATTGTATTGGGTGTGTTGGGGACACAAGAGACTCTTTGTTATTTGGTTGCAGGGTTGTTCGAGAGAGACCATCTTCATCCTACGCCTCCCACGGATCGATGAACCTTAGGTCATCCACTTGAGGGAAATTTGCTACTATTCTACAAACCTCTGCACTTGGAGGCCCAACAACGTCTACAAGAAGAAGGTTGTGTAGTAGACATCAGTGGACAGGGTGTGGGCCCCCTGGTCTGGATCTTCTTGCAGGTATTTTTTATATTTTCCAAAATAATTCTCCGTGGATTTTCAGGTCATTCCGAGAACTTTTTATTTCTGCACAAAAACAACACCATGGCAATTCTGTTGAAAATAGCGTCAGTCTGGGTTAGTTCCATTCAAATCATGCAAGTTAGAGTCCAAAACAAGGGCAAAAGTGTTTGGAAAAGTAGATACGTTGGAGACGTATCAGGGAGCAGCATCAATATTCTGTATTATAATACTTTCCGTCGTTTGGGTTTAACAAATAATAAGCTTAAACCGTCAAGCACCGTCTTTCATGGAGTTGTGCCTGGTAAGTCGGCGTATCCAGTTGGTAAGATTGATCTGGAAGTAACCTTTGGAGATGAGTATGATGCCAGGACAGAAACCTTGACGTTTGAAGTTGTGCGGATCCACAGCCCGTACCATGCTTTATTTGGCAGACCGTCTTATGCTAAGTTTATGGCAAGGCCATGTTATGTTTATCTGTAGATCAAGATGCCGGGTCATAAGGGGAATATCATAGTGCATGGGAGTCGCACCATAGCTTTGGAATGTGAAGAAGGTGATGTAGCTTATGCAGAGACGGTTTGTGCCACAGAGGAGCTCAAGTTTTACAAAGATAATGTTGACCCGACAGGTATGACGTCTTTAAAGAAGCCAACTACAAAGCATGATCTGTTGCTGAAGTTTAAGTCGGCAGATGACACCAAGATGGTAGATTTTGTTCCTGGCGACTCATCCAAGAAGTTCAGTATCAATGCCAATCTGGATCCAAAATAGGAAAGCGTGCTCATCGAGTTCATCCGTGAGAACCGGGACATCTTTGCATGGAAGCGTTCAGACATGCCGGGTGTAGCGAGAGAAATCGCTGAGCACACTCTTAATATTGATCCGAAGTATAAGCCGGTCAGACAGTTTCTTCGCTATTTTAATGAAGAGAGACGGAAGGCCATCGGTGAAGAGGTGGCCCGGCTCTTAGCGACCGGGTTCATCGTAGAAGTTTTTCATCCCGAGTGGTTGGCTAACCCGGTTTTGGTGCTTAAAAAGAATGGCACGTGGCGCATGTGTGTGGACAGATTTAAATAAGGCTTGTCCAGCTGACCCGTTTGCCCTCCCTCGTATTGATCAGATCATTGATGCTATGGCGGTTGTGAGCGTTTGAGTTTTTTTATGCATATTCTGGATATCATCGGATCAAAATGGCAGTTAAGGACCAGGAGAAGACGACTTTCATCACTCCGTTCGGAGCCTTCTGCTATGTATCTATGCCTTTTGGGCTTAAGAGTGCCCAGGCAACTTACCAGAGGTGTGTACAGAATTGCCTGCATGGTCAGATTGGGTGCAATGTTCATGCTTATGTGGATGATATCGTGGTCAAGTCCAGGAAGAAGGAAACTCTAATTGATGACTTGAGGGAAACGTTTGACAATCTCCGGGTGTATAAGATGATGCTTAACCCGGCCAAGTGTGTTTTTGGTGTTCCAGCAGGCAAACTTCTGGGCTTTCTGGTCTCTGAGAGAGGCATTGAAGCTAACCCGGAAAAGATCAAGGCCATCACCTCCCTGGCACGACCAAAATGTATCAATGATGTCCAGCGCGTGGCAGGACGGATAGCGGCGTTGAGCCGGTTTATAAGCCACTTAGGTGAAAGGCTATCCCTCTATACCAGATGACGAAAAAGACACATGATTTCGTCTGGACTGAAGCTGCTGATGAAGCATTCGAGGCACTCAAGAAGCAATTGGCTGAGCCACCGGTTCTTGCGGCCCCCATTGACAAAGAGCCTTTGTTGTTATATGTTGCTGCAAACAGCAGGGCCGTCAGTGTGGCTATTGTGGTGGAGAGAAAGGAGGCTGGTAAAGAGCATCTAGTTCAAAGGCCTGTTTACTACATTAGTGAGGTCCTCATCGAGTCTAAACAGAGGTATCCACATTGGCAGAAGCTGGTTTACAGAGTCTTTATGGCGAGCCGGAAACTCAAGCAGTATTTCCTGGGTCATCCCATTACGGTCGTGAGCTTTGCTCCCTTGGGAGATATTATCCAGAATAGGGAAGCTACAAGACGAGTGGCCAAATGGGCCATTGAGCTTGGGCCTCATGATTTAAAATATATGCCTCGAAGAGCCATCAAATCGCAAGCACTAGTTAATTTCATCAACGACTAGACAGAACTATAGACGCCTGAAGAAAATCCAGATAATACGTATTGGACGATTCACTTTGACGGGTCCATGCAATTCGAGGGCTCGGGGGCTGGAGTTGTTTTAACTTCCCCACGAGGTGATAAGCTTTCTTATGTCCTTCGAGTCATGTTTCCATGTACTAATAATGCAGCTGAGTACGAAGCCTTGCTCCATGGCCTTCGGATGGCTAAAGAGATGAATTTAAGCTGGGTCAGATGTTTCAGCGACTCAGATTTGGTGGCTCAGCAGGTTTCTGGCAAATGGGACTCCAAGGATCCGCTCATGGCCGCTTATCGCCGAGAGGTTGATTCTATTGCAGGTCACTTCAAAGGTTGCCAAGTGGAGCACATCGATCGAAGGAAGAACGAGGCAGCAGACGCCTTGAGCCGGTTAGGATATCAGCGTAAGCCAGTGCTGCCCAATACCTATTTAGACGTTTTTCTTAACCTGTCTGTCAAGTTGCCTACAGAGGAGGACCTCGCTATCCCTGACCCGGAGGTACAATTGGTGGCGGCTCTTCATGTCATACCAGATTGGACAATTCCTTATTTGGCTTATATGACCCGGGGTATGTTACCTGAGGACAAAATATTAGCCAAGCAGATAACCCGGCGGTCTAAGTCAATGATGATCGTCAATGGAGAATTGCACCACCGTAGTGTTTCAGGCGTGTTTCAATGTTGAGTCTTGCCTGAGGAAGGCTGCGAGATTCTACGAGAGATTCATGAGGGAGATTGTGGTCACCATGCCGGTTCTAAATCTCTGGTAGCGAAAGCTTTTTGTCATGGATTTTGCTGGTTAACGGCTCATGCTGATGCTGAGGACTTGGTCAGTAAATGTGACGGCTGTCAGAAATTTTTGCGTCGTGCTCATGTTCCGGCTCAAGAGTTGAGGATGATCCCGGTAACTTGGCCGTTTGCAACTTGGGGGATTGTTATGGTAGGACCTTTTAAAAGATCCAAGGATAAGAAAACTCACCTATTGGTGGCAGTGGACAAATTCACCAAGTGGATCGAGGCAGAGCCAGTCAGCAAATGTGATGCAGAAACAGCAATGCAGTTCATCAAGAAGATGATTTTCCGGTTTGGTTTCCCCGACAGTATCATAACAGACAATGGCACTAATTTGTCTAAGGGTGCTATGAAGGAGTTTTGCCAGCGTGAGCATATCCGGCTTGATGTATCTTCTGTGGCTCATCCCCAGTCCAATGGTCAAGCAGAGCGGGCTAATCAAGAGATCTTACGAGGGATCAAACCCCGACTCATGTTTCCTCTAAAGAGAACGCCGGGTTGTTGGGTGGAAGAGTTACCTTCCGTGTTATGGAGCATTAATACAACACCCAACAGGTCTACAAGATACACACCCTTCTTTATGGTCTACGGAGCAGAGGCGGTTCTTCCCAGCGATATCCGTCATGACTCGCCTCGAGTGGCGGCTTACGTGGAAGCTGACAATGAGACGACACGACGGGATGTGTCGGGGATATACCCCGCGGTATGAACCGGCCGGAAATATGACCCGGCCGGACTTGGCGGTTTACTTGAGACCCGGTTTACACTTGGTGATTCACTGGCGATCCGTCATAACCAGACGGTTTACAAGCAACCTGCCTGAATAATATCAGTCACTCGTAACCCGGCTGGCGGATCACAGATGACAAGGCCAAAGGCCCAGAAGGCCAGTTCATGTTATGGTGGGCCGGTTTATGAAGAAAGCACAAGGAATATTCTCCTACAGAGGAAACAAGACTAGGACTCCTTGTAATAGAGTAATCCTAATCCTACTAGGACTAGTCATGTAACCCGCCCCTTCAACATATATAAGGAGGGGCAGGGCTCCCCAAAGAGGGACAAGTTCTCACAAGTTAGAAGCGCCATAACCTCTAGGGCTAGACACAAAGAGCCGGTTTACCGGCGACACCATGAGGATCATAATGAGACCTAGCCTCAAACAGCACGTAGGGCTATTACCGGATGATGTTTCTCGGGGCCCAAAGCTGTCTAAATCCTTGTCTTGTGTTGTGAATCTTGATTCCGCTCAACCCCTCTCAAGCTACCACATAGATGTGTTGGCCTCACGACTAAGTCCTCACCCTAGGACATCTGCCGTGACAAATCCACGACAGTTGGCGTGCACAGTGGGGCCCGCGCACGGTGGTGATGAGTTCTTGAAGGGATCTCTCCAGGGATCAAGAAATTTGTAATTTTTTCGATAAGCCGGCTTGAAGGGATCTGCATCAGCTTTAATGTTCATCGGTTTAGAGTTACAATCTGCGAAATTTAAGTTCAAGATGGTTAAGGCGGCATTATGCGTCACCGCAAGTCGCCGAGATCAGCATAATCCATTGCCAAGTCGCCGAGATCAGCAAAATCCATCGCTAAATCGCCGAGGAAGCAATTACGGACCAGTTATCGTTTCCTTCACGCGAAGACTATGGTCAAACCATCAGGGGCCCTCATGGGCCTACCGCCTCCACTACCACAGCCACGGCCGTGCCCCTGCAACCACGCGCCGGCTCACGCCCATATTACACTGCCAAGTCTGCCAATGTTTGGTTCAAGGAAAGTGCTCAGCACCTGCACGAAACAGATGGAGAAAATCAAACCGCCTGGAAGATCCAGTCAATACAATTCGGTTTGGGAATTCTATGAGGATGACCTGGAGAAGGAGATGGACTCCGCGACCACCCTCGCTCTGAGTCGTCGCTGGATAATACTAGACTTGCGAGCATTGACCCGCCGGCGCTTGGTCGATCGCCGGCCTCAGTTGTCGCGGGCCGACCAGCCGCCTCGCTCCACCTCCGCGAAGCCGTATGTGAGCCGATGTTGCCATATCCTCCGCGAAGCCGTATGTGAGCCGCCGTTGCCGCATCTCGACACGCCCGCCTTCCGAGTCGCCATGCCACTGCTCCACTCCGCCTTGAGCCGCCGTGCCGTTTCCGAGTCGCCCAGGCGCGTGGCCCCGCGCTGTCGTCACTCGCCTTAGCCGGCCGCCTGACACGCCTCCGTCGTCCGTGCCTGGAGCTACCTTCGTCGTCCCGCCAGTCGCCGCCGTCGAGCCCGCATCCGAGCCAGCCGCCTGCCTTTAGCCCGCTGTGAGCCGCATCGGGAGCATCGATGGATTCACCACAAGAGCCGCTGTGACCAAGTCAACTCACCAACGACCCACCGTTTTCAAGCCACCTTTGATTCACTGAGCCGGCCTCATTGTCGCTCTGGCCCCCGGCCGTGATACGCTGTTTCCTCCTGTGAGCCGGCCGGCGGCCGTGGTTTGCCCCCAGCTCCTTACCTTGCCGCTGTTCTCCACGGCCTTGTTGCTTTCATGGTCACCGCCTGTCGCGAGGACGGCTCATCTTGTTTTGACGCGGGGTTCATGACTGGTGGACGATTCGACTCTCCCAATACGTGTTTATCTCTTAAGGCGAAGGGAGTTTTTGTGGACTTTCTTGTGATGGCTGACTCGGTTAATGCATCAGATCACAGTGCCAAGTCGCCATGGTCTCAGCTTGGTTGAGCACCAACCCGAAGGCATTAGTGAATGTTGGATATTTTATTGCGAAGCTTCAGCAAAAGACATCCACAATCATCCAGCAAAAATACCATGTGTTATTTTTCCTATGTATTTTATCAGCACATGTTAATTCATCCGACAACAATTACTCTCGCATGTAATATTTTTTTACGCAGGACGGCTATTAAAAGCGGCAGCCGGATCATAATCAAGGTATGCCACGGATGCATGTTCAGCTGTGCTGCGCGGCTTCACGAACATGTGTGTCGCAGTCCGGTTTACATCAACGCGCCGGCCGGCTCGTCTTTCCGCGCCCACGCGCGTTGGTATCCAACACCGTGGCCGACTCCCTCGCCAATGAACGTGCGCACGCCATTGCTTCTGTGGTCCGGTCTACATAAACCGCCCGGCGGATATGCGTACAAGTCGTCGCCCCCGTTGCCGCGTTTACATCAATACGCGGCCGACTCATCTGTTGTCCAGGCGAATCAGGTGATATCTATCCTATTTATTTCTTAATACATATTAATTCATCCGAGCAAAAATACCTCGCCCTGCTGTATTTTATACGCAGGAAAATCATTCATTGCAAAGTGGTATTATACCGTGGAGATGGAGGCACGCCAACATCATTTGGCACAAGTGGTCGTCGTTACTCAATGGACTCCCGCACTGGCTTACAGCGCCGTGGCCATCTCTCGCGATCGCGCCGGTTTACCACGCCATGGCCGTCTTTCGCGACCGCACCGGTTTACGACGCGGAGGACAACTTGCTCATCTGCGCCGGCTTACAACACTGCGGCTGACTCATGTGTTTTTGCTGCCTCTGATGCTGCGGTCGTTTTACTGTCCGCCCTGCGGTCCGGTCTATTCAACATACCGGGTTGGCTAACACACACCGATGAGGATCATAAGGTCAAAATACATCAGGTGATATCCATCTAAATCTATTTTCTTGGTATATATTGTTTTCATCAAGAAAACAGTTACTTTGATCCGTATATTTTGATATGCAGGACAATTATTTATTAAAGGGACCAAAGAGAGTTTGTTGCACAACATAACTCAAACATAGGTACCCGGCGAGCGTAGCTCAGAAAGAGTATCACATGGGGGCTTCGAAAGAAACCTTCCATGGCCTCTTAAACCGGCGCCCCTGATAAAATCAAGGAATCAATCGTGTCTTCCATACAAAAGAGTATCACATGGGGGCTTCGAAAGAAACCTTCCATGGCCTCTTAAACCGGCGCCCTCGATAGAATCAAGGAACCAGCCGTGTTTTTTACAAAGGAGTATCACATGGGAGTTTCCACAGAAGCTTTCCATGGCCTCCTAAACCGGCGCCCTTGATAAATCAAGGAATCAACCATCTTTTATATACAAACAAGAATCACATGGGGGCTTCCATGGGCAAGGGAGTTTCCCATGGCCTCTTGAGCCGGCGGAGGTATGAAGCCCATCATAAGAGCACTGCTCTGGTTGCTTCGGCAATTTCCACATGATGATGAGGGGTAAAAGAGAGTGTTGGTGCCTAACCCAGCTCTAACATATGCCCCGATGAGCAAACAGCTCACACACTACTGGGGGGCTCGCAGAGAGTTGAATACCCTTGTAGTGAACATGGCTTGGAAGCCCGGTGCATGCACCTAAAACCCCGGATTAACCTGTCTGCATCAAGTAAATCACGCCGTCCAGGTAAACCTGGTATGACCCATCGAACCTGCCACAAGTCAATCCTTCGAGACCCTGAACTTGGCCACGTTAAATTGACGATCATCGAGATGATTACCTAAAGACAAAATCTTTACGAGATTTTGAAACATTGGGTAGCTTATCATCGATGATTTGGTTAAGGATTGCGGAGCATCTTGATAGGCTTTGCTAAAATGGTTAATGACAGTAGCCTGGCAGCTCATAAAAAGCCTCGAATTTGGAGCCTGGCAGCTCGTAAAAAGCCTCGACTACATGGTCTTATTTGCCCAAAAAACCTTATTTTTATTTTTTATGATTTCACAAATCTTTGTCTTCAAGGTCATTGGTTCTTTAACCAAGTCCATTGATGCGAGACTGGACAACTACAAGGTTGACCATACGTCTACAGAGTTAAAAGTCTGGGTCATGAACACCAGCGAGAGTGTAACACCCCCTTGTAATGATCACTGTGATCAACTGCTAATAATGCCAAGTCATCTTCATTTACAATGTTAATCACAGTGGTTAAACAAGTCAACTCAAATTTGCCCCTGAAAACTCCAATTCAAATTCAAATGCAAAATGAAGTTGTTCCAAAAATTTGGGAAAAATGTTCAACTCATTGCAAATATTCCAAAACAAATGCTGTTGTTGAAAATAGCATCAACAGCAACTCCAAATGAGGGCTAGGGCATTAAACAGTGCCCAAAACAGCACTTTAATATGCCTTTTCATTTTTGTAAAATTCAAAAATGATCCAAATTAGCCCAAAGCAATTTTTGGTGTTGAGGAATATTGCAACATTATTTTAGGAACAACTCACACTTTTTACAAACTTCATTTGGTGGCCCCACCTTTTTCCTTTCCTCTCTGCCCTGTAATAAAAAGAAAAGAAGAGGAAACCCCTTACCTGTCGCGCAGGGCACGGCCCAGCCGGCCCACCTCTCCTTCCCTCACCTGCTCCCGCCCCGCTGTCGACGCCGCCATGGCCAGAGCCTCGCCGCGCCGCCGCAGCTCGCCACCTGCCGCTACAGGCCTTCCACCGACACTACAGGGCCGGGGATAGGATAAGGAGGACCCCCTGGTCCTCCTCGACCATTCTCCCCCATCTCCCCGAGCCCTCTCCTCCCTTTCCCATCGCCACCGAGCGGATCCGCCGCCGCATCTCCGTCGTTCTCGCGGCCACCGAGCTCGCTCCGCCCCGTCGAGCTGTCCTTCGTCTTCGCCGTGGTCATCCACGTCTCCTGGAGCCCTGAGGAGGAGCCGGGGGGCACTGCAAGCACCGAACGGAGCCGCCCCCTTCTCCTCTGACTCCGGCGAGATTCCGGCGACCTCGCCCCTCTGCAGCTCCTAAACCGTCACGGGCCAACGTGTGAGCCGCGCGGTGAGCTCCTCCTCCCCTTGCTCCTCCTCGATGCTCCCCTAGCGCTCCGTAGCTAGTTGCCGCCGTAGCCGTGAGCTCGCCGCCGCGGGAAGCCCCGCCACCGTGGCCACCGTCGTTGTCGTGGTCGCCCGAGCACAGCACCGTGCTCCTGGTGCTTCCAGGAGCACGACGAGCTTGCGCACGCGCTCGTCCGAGCTCCCTAACACCTAGCACGGCGCACGCCCGTAACCACCGCCGCCAACCATCGTCGCCGGCGATGCTCCGGCCGTCCCCTGGTTCGGCCAGTAGCACCACTTGACGCGCAAGACCTCCAGCATTCGAACGCGCCCGCCCGCACCCGTTTTGGCCGCCTGTAGCGCGTTTCCGGCGAGGCCCGAGCGCCTCCGCCGCGATTCGTGGTCGCCGGCGTTGAGCCGCCGGCCACCGCCGACGTGGCTGACCTGGGGCCACCCCCAGTGTCGCTGCCAGTGGCCCCCACGAGCCAGTTGACCACGTTGACTGGTCAACTGCGCTGACTGGGCGTCATGACCCACTGACACGCGGGCCCCACCGCCCTGCTAATTAACTAACACGTTTTAAAAATAAAAATAAGTTAATTAAGGTTAATAGTCTATGACAGGTGGGGTCCAGTAGCTAAATAGAATTAGTTTAAATTAAAACAAACTCTGTTTTAGAACAGAGGCTGACAGGTGGGACCCACTGGTCAGGTTTGACCTGACCAGTGCGGCTGTTGACTGCTGATGCAGTGCTGACGTCAGCATGACGCAGTAAACCTTTTCTGTTATTAAATTAATTCCGGAAATTCAAATAAACTTTGAAAAATCATATCTTTTAATCCGTAACTCCGATGAAAATAATTTATATATGAAAGTTGCTCAGAATTTCGATACGAATCTAGATACGCCCTCCGTATTCCCGTCAGATGCCCCTAACTAGATGAACATGGAACTTTTGACCTGTTTTCGATAAATGAATAGTGCTCAACTTTAATAAAATAAATCCAAACAATTTCTTAAAAATAACTAATATGACCTAGACATGTTTTTAGGCAACCCTGCACTGCACGTTAGCTTAGCGCGCTCTGTGTTGCATATGCTTGTTTATTTATCTGTTTCTTCCCCCTCTTCTCTCTCGGTAGAGTCCGGCGCTGACGCAGATCCCGAGACCGACGCCGTCCCGGTGATTGGTTCCCCCTCCGACGACCTTGCTTTTGCCACCGAGCAACCAGGCAAGCAACCCCCCCTTGAGCATTCCGATATCGCCTATTTCTATTCTCTCTCATTCTTGCATTAGAATTGCTGCTACTGCTACTGCTCCTATTACTGTTGCATAGCCTGTCTTTGCTAAATTGTTGATACCTGCTTTATTCATAAACTGCTTAGTATAGGTTGGGTAGCACTGCTATGGACCCACACTCTCGTAGTTGCCTCGCATAGTACCCTTGCCTCGATCAAGCGATCGAGCCCCCTTCCCCTGACCTTCTTCACAGCACCGCACACCTCTCCTAATATGCTCGACTCCGCAGAGTTAACATCAGGTGACGAGGGTGATACCTCCGAACTCACTTCTGATGTTGTCCCTGTAGTAAAGCTAGCTCGTTGTGGGTTATCGAGGGTGATTCCTTTTCCCACTTCCGACTTAGCTTTTGTCGTGCATCCGTTATTGTGATTACCGCCGAGGGTGATTCCTCTGGTACCACCTTAACGGGACTTGTCGTAAAGGAGTCCAACGAGGGTGATTCCTCGGATTCCTCAACGGCATGGAAACCACACGGATGCCTGGTTTACTGTACCGTGTTTAAAGACGTATCGATCCCCGAGGCCGGACGTCGCCAGGAACAAAGGCGTGCGGCCAGAGGTATCGTGCGTCTGATGACACTTTATGGTGACTACTACACATGTTGGATAGAGACGGGTTGACCCAGAGGGGTACCCGCGAGTGCCCTTGAGGCGTGAGCTGTGGAGTCGGGTGACCAGTGAGGGTACCCGCGAGATAACTACGAGGCGTGGCCGGTCTTTTCCAGTCCTTGTCACAAGTCCTCGAGACGGGACGACGGGGCCAACAGTATCGTAGGCTCTGCTCGTTACCGCGCGCTCCCAACACACTAAGCGATTTGGATATTTGATCCGAGGGGCCTCCGGGTCCGATAGCACTAACCACCACGTGGGTGTGAGTGGGTGCTCTGCGTCGTATACATCAGCCGGAGTCGTCACGACGTCAGCGATTGAGCGGTCCGTTCGGATTGGACTTAGGATGCAACTGCGCTTGTATAAGGGGTTGCTAGGTCTGCTACCGAACGGCCTCGCAACGTGCGGAGCGTCCGGGGCGATGGCTCAGACCCCTGGGGGCATAGGTTTATTCCGGCGTGCTCGATCCTCTCTGGCGGTATCCGGTCGGGTTGCGTCGTATTGTTTAGCCGAGGGCGGGCACGACCTGATGGTGTGTCCGGCCGGAGTTAAGCGAGCGTGGTGGGTAACTTGGTGCACCCCTGCAGGGAAGAAACAATCTATCGATAGCCTGTCCTACGGTAACGGACACTCGGAGTTGTATCCACTTCGGTACAACTAGAACTGGTGACTTGAGATATGTGATATGAGATGATATTGCTGCAAACACTATACATTATTATGATGAGCTATTCTACTCCCTTCTAATTGCTGCAAGACGCTGAAGATGCTAGTCTTCGTCAGGACTAGGCTTTCCCCTCTCTACTCTGGCTTTCTGCAGTCTAGTCCACCCACATAAAGCCTCTTTTGAAAATAATGCATTGCTAGTATAGATCTGATGTAAGTATTGCTGAGTACTTTGGATGAGTACTCACGGTTGCTTTGCTTCCTCTTTTGTCCTACCCGCATGATAAACCAGACGACGGAGCCATGGTGCCTGCAGCCCCCGTTGACGACTACTACTACCAGCCCGAGGCTGGCTACTACTACTACCCGGCCGGCGAGTACTTCTACGAGGAGCCGGCGGACGACGACCAGGAGTAGGATCGGAGGTCCCAGGCAGGAGGCCTGCGCCTTTTCGATCGTAGTTTTTCTTTTGCCCCGCCTCGTATGAGGCCTATCTGAACTTGTGTTCCATGTCTGTACTCAGACATCTGATGCTTCCGCTGACTATGTGTGTGACATCATGTTATGTATTCGAGCCCTCGAGGCCCCTGGCTTGTAATATATGACTTGTATGTATTTATTTATGTTTTAGAGTTGTGCTGTGATTCCTTCACGTGAGTCCCTAGGCTTGATCGTGTGCATTGCGTGTATGATTAGTGCACGGTCGGGCCGGGGTCGTCACAGGTTGGTATCAGAGCCGACTGCCTGTAGGAACCCCCTTTCCAACTCCTTGGCCGAAGTCGAGTCTAGAGGTCAAAGAAAATGTTTTACTAACTTGGCTGTGTGGCTTATGGCCCCACGTCGCCGATCGGGTGGTATTAGGTTCTTTTATTCCTCGTCTATACTCTGGGACTCTGAATCTCTCTTCTATTCGGGTTAAAAGATTTTACTAACTCCAACATTAGGTTCTCGTAACCGCTTTCTCCCGGTGAGCCCCTCATTCCAGAAAATGGCATGTCATCATCAGAAGACTCCGAAGATACTCCTCGAAGTTCATCGAGACCATTATGCCCACTGCTTTTGCAAGTGCCCTATTACCGATAATCACCATGAACAACTACACATCCTTACCGTTTGAATCTTCATTCCCAGCCACCCCTTTCTGAATAAGATACCCCGAAGTACTCCTTGTAATCCGAGAATCTTTTGAGTCTACTGCCGTGCAGCTTCTTTCGCACTGCGGATAATTCCTCACAACACCGAGGATCCGTTCATCCCCAGTTGCTTAGGTGTTTCTCAAAATACTTTCCATTGTTAATCGATTTTCCGAAAATCCTCTACAGCCTTTTGCTCTTGAAATTCTTGCCTGCTTGCATTATGGTTAATTCCATATGTTCAGCAATCTTAGCTGATATCCCTTGTCCCTATCATTCTGATCCAATTGGTTCAACATATTGGCGAATACTCTTAATCATCAGTCGTTTCCTACTAATCTATCCTTCCGGCTCAGACGTCACTCTGGATATGAGCTGGTTCTCGGTAAATCAATCCATGATTGATTGGTCATCAAATTCTATTCAGCCTATCCTTCTTTTGATCAGAGCCTTTGCTTCTGGTCCTTCGTCTTGGAATTATAATTCCCCTGTACCCAAACGTCGAATTATTCCGATGTTTCTATAATTCGATGACTTTGCATTCCTTCTTCTTCTGGTTGAGTACCGATACTCACATCAGATTCTTTACCGACCATCTGGTCCTTTGTTGGATTTTATCCGACAACGTCTTCCATTTTTCAATAACCCTGTGAGTCTTTTCTCGGATACATAATACCTTTGGTAAATTGTATCCTCTGTCCTGTCAACCATGCTCTACTATCGGGCCTGAGTTATTTACTCCTAAAATTTCTGGTATATGGTCCTAAGTTGCCCTGAAGGGTTGAACATATGCTTTCTCTAGTCTGTGTGAATCAAAAGCTATGCGGGTTATATCTACTCGCGTTCCGTCGAATAAATTTTTCGACTCTACAACTTCTTCACAAAAAAAAAAAAACGAGAAGTGAATGAAAGGTTAAGCATTGGATAAGTGGGAGTCGACCTTGAACCTTTGTGTTCATGCCCATGGAACCGATGTAGAACTTATCATGGAAGCTGCTCGTAAAAATAATTACTTCCTTGGTACAAGTTCATCTTGTACCTGTGAATTGATCCTTTGCAAACACGGTTCCGATTATATTCTCCCCTTGACTCCATTTCCCGGATAAGTTAAAATACTTGTCTTTTGCAGATCATCTCACCCGTCCGACCTCTACTCTGGTTGACCTTCGGGTATTACCTCTAGTACCTGTTACTGGGAAGTTATCCCTCCATCACCTCATTCTTAGCCTGATCGGCTAAATCATTATCATGCTAAATTTTAACCGTGTTACCTGGTCTCTGTGCCCGGAGCACAACTTTCGACGATGAGCGAAGCTTACGTCGATCTCCTTCATGTTATCATTTCACCTCGAACAACAAGCTTGATTTCGAGCTTGTGCCGTATCCGTGGCTCCATTAACCCTCTCGCTTCATCATTCCTTTTATCGATGCCGTCGCTATTCGATGGCATCCTCGTGAAATCTCTCGACAAAATGTTTCTTGATCCATTATCCACACAACATCGTATGGGTAATATCCAGATTCTTCTCTCGTCCTTTTATCCAAATGTTTTTGAACTTGCTGCTCTATCATGTATATCATGCTCCGCTCTTTCTTGCGAAATGATATACCCCTAAAACTTGTGTGTAAACACCTATTTCTTTCCATTGGCGTGATTAATCAATTAATCACATTTTCCTTTCCATTTGTTTGTTTAACCTTTCTCGAGATCATTATGACATGAGCAGGAATAATTCCCTGCTTATGAATTACACCTCGGTCTACAACTCTGTCAGTGAGGCCCTGTTACTATTGTTGCTGACATTTCGGTAACCACCGATGGACGAGAACTTTGCCTATTGGTCCGCCTCGTTCAACGAGCAGGAAAATGGTTCTCTTCATCCCTCGCCCTTGGTACCGACGCCGTTGCCGACATAGCTGACAGACTTTTCACTATCCTGACTTATTGTCTTGACCATGTGAGTTGTAACCGTTCCGTCTACTTTTTATCGAACCGTATCGCAGTTCCACAGAATCGGAACCTGACCCTCTTGTACCTTTTGGTTCCGAAGCATCCTTTGCTCTTGACCTTGAGTGTTGTCACGATCCACCCTTCAAGAGTTAATCTATTCTCGATGCTCTGAACTCCTTTTACACTCTGTTCAGTCATCGATCGGATGTCCGTCCGCTTGAAGCTTTCTTCTGAACTGTCACACCTTGCTCTCATTGTTTTCCTAAGTTATAACTCAAGAGATATTTCTGCCAAGCCCCTGACTAATCTGCTTCACAAAGGCGTTAAGTTTGAGTGGACAGATAAATGCCAGGAAAGCTTTCAAGCTCTTAAGGACAAGCTCGCTTCTGCTCCAGTGCTTGCTCCTCCAGATTCCCGCAAGGACTTCGTGATATATTGTGACGCCTCTCGTCAAGGCTTAGGCTGTGTCCTAATGCTAGAACGAAGAGTAGTTGCTTATGCATCACGTCAATTGCGTCCGCATGAAGAGAATTATCCAGTGCATGATCTTGAACTTGCTGCAGTGATCTTTGCATTGAAGTTATGGCGACATTACCTTCTCGGTAACCGGTGTGAGATCTATACTGATCACCAAAGTTTGAAGTATTTATTCACTCAGCCGGATCTCAATCTCCGCCAACAGCGATGGTTGGAAACTATTTCTGAATATGACTGTGGTATTTCTTATACCCCTGGCAAGGCTAATGTGATGGCCGATGCCTTGAGTCGCAAGTTATACAGCACCAACCTCAAGGTTAAGCGAGCTCAGCCTCGTCTTTATGAGGAGTTACGAAAGCTGAATCTGCATATCGTTCCACATGGTTCGCTTAACGACCTTGTGATACAGCCGGATCTTGAGAAGGCTGCCAAGGTAGCGCAAACCAAAGATGCTTTCGTTGATGTTATAAAACAGGAACTGCATCTTCCGAAATACAGGGATTTCTCAATATCCGAAGATGGAACCTTGTATTTCCGAGGCCGCATTGTGGTAACTCGTTTCGACCTAATGACTGACAAGGTCATGAAGGAGGCACATGATACACCGCTGTCTATTCATCCTGGTAGTACTAAGATGTATCGTGATCTCCGCCAAAGGTACTGGTGGCCTAATATGAAGCGGGATATTGCTCGTTATGTTGCTGAATGCGATGTCTGTCGTCGCGTGAAGGCAGAGCATCAGAAGCCTGCTGGACTTCTGCAACCTCTTCCTATTCCGCTGTGGAAATGGGATAAGGTGCAAATGGATTTCATTACTGGTTTTCCTAAGTCCCAGAAGGGTAACGATGCCATTCTTGTCGTCATCGACCAACTCTCAAAGGTTGCACACTTCCTGCCAGTCAAGGAGACTATCACTGCTAGCCAGTTAGCAGAACTGTATATCTCCCGAATTGTATCCCTCCACGGAATTCCGAAGGAGATCAGTTCGGACCGTGGCACCCTGTTCACTTCCAAGTTCTGGGAAAGTTTTCAAGAAGCTTTGGGAACTCATATCCACTGGAGTTCAGCTTATCACCCCCAGTCCCAAGGTCAAGTTGAACGAGTCAATCAAGTGCTTGAAGATATGCTGCGAGCTTGTGTTATATCATTCGGTAAGAAATGGGAAGAATCTCTTCCTTATGCCGAGTTCTCGTATAACAACAGCTATCAAGCAAGCTTGAAGATGGCTCCCTTTGAAGTTCTGTACGGACGTAAGTGTCGAACCCCTCTGAACTGGTCAGAAACTGGGGAACGACAAGTTATTGGTCCGGACATTATTCAGCACGCCGAAGAGCAAGTCCGTATCGTGCGTGAGAATCTCAAGGCGGCTCAGGACCGCCAGAAGAGCAACTATGATCGCAAGCGATGGGGTCTGACTTATCAAACAGGTGATCAAGTTTATCTTCGTGTCACCCCTATGAAGGGCACACACCGTTTCGGTATCAAGGGCAAGTTAGCTCCACGCTACATTGGTCCCTTTCCCGTGGTTGCTAGACGTGGATTCGTGGCTTATAAATTGCAATTGCCTCCGCAATTCTCGCATATCCACGATGTGTTCCATGTGTCGCAACTTCGCCGATCTTTCAAGGAGTCCCCGCATCGTGCTGTGGATCACGAGATGCTCGAGCTTCAAGACGATCTGTCTTATAAGGAGCATCCGATCCGTATCCTCGATCAAACTGAACGTCGGACCCGTCAGAAGACAACCAAGTTCCTGAAAGTGCAGTGGTCGAATCACACTGAAGATGAAGCCACTTGGGAACGCGAGGAAAACCTTCGGGCGGAATACCCCGACCTCTTTCCTTCTACATCTTAAATTCTCGGGACGAGAATTTCTTTTAGAGGAGGAGAATTTGTAACACCCCCTTGTAATGATCACTGTGATCAACTGCTAATAATGCCAAGTCATCTTCATTTACAATGTTAATCACAGTGGTTAAACAAGTCAACTCAAATTTGCCCCTGAAAACTCCAATTCAAATTCAAATGCAAAATGAAGTTGTTCCAAAAATTTGGGAAAAATGTTCAACTCATTGCAAATATTCCAAAACAAATGCTGTTGTTGAAAATAGCATCAACAGCAACTCCAAATGAGGGCTAGGGCATTAAACAGTGCCCAAAACAGCACTTTAATATGCCTTTTCATTTTTGTAAAATTCAAAAATGATCCAAATTAGCCCAAAGCAATTTTTGGTGTTGAGGAATATTGCAACATTATTTTAGGAACAACTCACACTTTTTACAAACTTCATTTGGTGGCCCCACCTTTTTCCTTTCCTCTCTGCCCTGTAATAAAAAGAAAAGAAGAGGAAACCCCTTACCTGTCGCGCAGGGCACGGCCCAGCCGGCCCACCTCTCCTTCCCTCACCTGCTCCCGCCCCGCTGTCGACGCCGCCATGGCCAGAGCCTCGCCGCGCCGCCGCAGCTCGCCACCTGCCGCTACAGGCCTTCCACCGACACTACAGGGCCGGGGATAGGATAAGGAGGACCCCCTGGTCCTCCTCGACCATTCTCCCCCATCTCCCCGAGCCCTCTCCTCCCTTTCCCATCGCCACCGAGCGGATCCGCCGCCGCATCTCCGTCGTTCTCGCGGCCACCGAGCTCGCTCCGCCCCGTCGAGCTGTCCTTCGTCTTCGCCGTGGTCGTCCACGTCTCCTGGAGCCCTGAGGAGGAGCCGGGGGGCACTGCAAGCACCGAACGGAGCCGCCCCCTTCTCCTCTGACTCCGGCGAGATTCCGGCGACCTCGCCCCTCTGCAGCTCCTAAACCGTCACGGGCCAACGTGTGAGCCGCGCGGTGAGCTCCTCCTCCCCTTGCTCCTCCTCGATGCTCCCCTAGCGCTCCGTAGCTAGTTGCCGCCGTAGCCGTGAGCTCGCCGCCGCGGGAAGCCCCGCCACCGTGGCCACCGTCGTTGTCGTGGTCGCCCGAGCACAGCACCGTGCTCCTGGTGCTTCCAGGAGCACGACGAGCTTGCGCACGCGCTCGTCCGAGCTCCCTAACACCTAGCACGGCGCACGCCCGTAACCACCGCCGCCAACCATCGTCGCCGGCGATGCTCCGGCCGTCCCCTGGTTCGGCCAGTAGCACCACTTGACGCGCAAGACCTCCAGCATTCGAACGCGCCCGCCCGCACCCGTTTTGGCCGCCTGTAGCGCGTTTCCGGCGAGGCCCGAGCGCCTCCGCCGCGATTCGTGGTCGCCGGCGTTGAGCCGCCGGCCACCGCCGACGTGGCTGACCTGGGGCCACCCCCAGTGTCGCTGCCAGTGGCCCCCACGAGCCAGTTGACCACGTTGACTGGTCAACTGCGCTGACTGGGCGTCATGACCCACTGACACGCGGGCCCCACCGCCCTGCTAATTAACTAACACGTTTTAAAAATAAAAATAAGTTAATTAAGGTTAATAGTCTATGACAGGTGGGGTCCAGTAGCTAAATAGAATTAGTTTAAATTAAAACAAACTCTGTTTTAGAACAGAGGCTGACAGGTGGGACCCACTGGTCAGGTTTGACCTGACCAGTGCGGCTGTTGACTGCTGATGCAGTGCTGACGTCAGCATGACGCAGTAAACCTTTTCTGTTATTAAATTAATTCCAGAAATTCAAATAAACTTTGAAAAATCATATCTTTTAATCCGTAACTCCGATGAAAATAATTTATATATGAAAGTTGCTCAGAATTTCGATACGAATCTAGATACGCCCTCCGTATTCCCGTCAGATGCCCCTAACTAGATGAACATGGAACTTTCGACCTGTTTTCGATAAATGAATAGTGCTCAACTTTAATAAAATAAATCCAAACAATTTCTTAAAAATAACTAATATGACCTAGACATGTTTTTAGGCAACCCTGCACTGCACGTTAGCTTAGCGCGCTCTGTGTTGCATATGCTTGTTTATTTATCTGTTTCTTCCCCCTCTTCTCTCTCGGTAGAGTCCGGCGCTGACGCAGATCCCGAGACCGACGCCGTCCCGGTGATTGGTTCCCCCTCCGACGACCTTGCTTTTGCCACCGAGCAACCAGGCAAGCAACCCCCCCCTTGAGCATTCCGATATCGCCTATTTCTATTCTCTCTCATTCTTGCATTAGAATTGCTGCTACTGCTACTGCTCCTATTACTGTTGCATAGCCTGTCTTTGCTAAATTGTTGATACCTGCTTTATTCATAAACTGCTTAGTATAGGTTGGGTAGCACTGCTATGGACCCACACTCTCGTAGTTGCCTCGCATAGTACCCTTGCCTCGATCAAGCGATCGAGCCCCCTTCCCCTGACCTTCTTCACAGCACCGCACACCTCTCCTAATATGCTCGACTCCGCAGAGTTAACATCAGGTGACGAGGGTGATACCTCCGAACTCACTTCTGATGTTGTCCCTGTAGTAAAGCTAGCTCGTTGTGGGTTATCGAGGGTGATTCCTTTTCCCACTTCCGACTTAGCTTTTGTCGTGCATCCGTTATTGTGATTACCGCCGAGGGTGATTCCTCTGGTACCACCTTAACGGGACTTGTCGTAAAGGAGTCCAACGAGGGTGATTCCTCGGATTCCTCAACGGCATGGAAACCACACGGATGCCTGGTTTACTGTACCGTGTTTAAAGACGTATCGATCCCCGAGGCCGGACGTCGCCAGGAACAAAGGCGTGCGGCCAGAGGTATCGTGCGTCTGATGACACTTTATGGTGACTACTACACATGTTGGATAGAGACGGGTTGACCCAGAGGGGTACCCGCGAGTGCCCTTGAGGCGTGAGCTGTGGAGTCGGGTGACCAGTGAGGGTACCCGCGAGATAACTACGAGGCGTGGCCGGTCTTTTCCAGTCCTTGTCACAAGTCCTCGAGACGGGACGACGGGGCCAACAGTATCGTAGGCTCTGCTCGTTACCGCGCGCTCCCAACACACTAAGCGATTTGGATATTTGATCCGAGGGGCCTCCGGGTCCGATAGCACTAACCACCACGTGGGTGTGAGTGGGTGCTCTGCGTCGTATACATCAGCCGGAGTCGTCACGACGTCAGCGATTGAGCGGTCCGTTCGGATTGGACTTAGGATGCAACTGCGCTTATATAAGGGGTTGCTAGGTCTGCTACCGAACGGCCTCGCAACGTGCGGAGCGTCCGGGGCGATGGCTCAGACCCCTGGGGGCATAGGTTTAGTCCGGCGTGCTCGATCCTCTCTGGCGGTATCCGGTCGGGTTGCGTCGTATTGTTTAGCCGAGGGCGGGCACGACCTGATGGTGTGTCCGGCCGGAGTTAAGCGAGCGTGGTGGGTAACTTGGTGCACCCCTGCAGGGAAGAAACAATCTATCGATAGCCTGTCCTACGGTAACGGACACTCGGAGTTGTATCCACTTCGGTACAACTAGAACTGGTGACTTGAGATATGTGATATGAGATGATATTGCTGCAAACACTATACATTATTATGATGAGCTATTCTACTCCCTTCTAATTGCTGCAAGACGCTGAAGATGCTAGTCTTCGTCAGGACTAGGCTTTCCCCTCTCTACTCTGGCTTTCTGCAGTCTAGTCCACCCACATAAAGCCTCTTTTGAAAATAATGCATTGCTAGTATAGATCTGATGTAAGTCTTGCTGAGTACTTTGGATGAGTACTCACGGTTGCTTTGCTTCCTCTTTTGTCCTACCCGCATGATAAACCAGACGACGGAGCCATGGTGCCTGCAGCCCCCGTTGACGACTACTACTACCAGCCCGAGGCTGGCTACTACTACTACCCGGCCGGCGAGTACTTCTACGAGGAGCCGGCGGACGACGACCAGGAGTAGGATCGGAGGTCCCAGGCAGGAGGCCTGCGCCTTTTCGATCGTAGTTTTTCTTTTGCCCCGCCTCGTATGAGGCCTATCTGAACTTGTGTTCCATGTCTGTACTCAGACATCTGATGCTTCCGCTGACTATGTGTGTGACATCATGTTATGTATTCGAGCCCTCGAGGCCCCTGGCTTGTAATATATGACTTGTATGTATTTATTTATGTTTTAGAGTTGTGCTGTGATTCCTTCACGTGAGTCCCTAGGCTTGATCGTGTGCATTGCGTGTATGATTAGTGCACGGTCGGGCCGGGGTCGTCACAGAGAGTTAAACCGGTGTTCACCGTAACCCGGATCGGACATCATGCTAAGCCGACAAGAGAGCCAAGGGCTTCATCAGCACCTGCGCTTTAAATTATTCCTACCGTATTAAGGTCTACAGGCACACTTAATCACAGAAGATGATAATGACCGGTGTTTATTAAACCGGCCTGGCCTTTGACTATAAGTCGCGAGTATGAGATAAGATAATGACCGGTGTTTATTAACCCGGCCTGGTTTTGTTTATAAACCGGCAATCAATGATAATCACCAATGTTCAAATTTTGAGTTATCATCCTTACTACACTGGCTTGGTAAAACCAACAGTATGATCAAATATCACTGGAACCGGTTTACAAACCGGGTTATATTATTCAAATCTTCAAATAGCCAACATGGCTGGATTTTTATTATGGTTATCAATAACCAGTATTATGATTAAGGTTTTAAAAGTCGCTTTAGCGCAATGGCTATCATATTATCAATGGAAATGATCTATTCTACAATTGAAGGAATAGTCTCGAGTTGCTGCAGGCTTACAACCCGGCACTTGGGGGCTACATTATTCAAATTGAGATTACATTAAATGTGCAAGTCTCATGTCGCTGCAAGCATGCACCATGATACTTCGGGGCTAATGCAAAGTCATTTTTTGCTCACCTTATTGAAGACCCGACTCATCACATTGTAATGAGCCGGCCCTTGGGGGCTACCAATTGCTCCTGTCAACAATTCAAGGTACACAAGTATTAATCCATTATATTGAAGGGTCCATTGCTCAGTTGGTAAAGCACAAAGCTCTTAACCTTGTGGACGTGGGTTCAAACCCTATGATGGGAGTTACATTATATAATGTTATTTTCAATGATTATATCTACAAAGTCCCTGCTCATTATTGCATAATGACCCGACCCTTGGGGGCTACATATGTGGAATATTCAGTTTTTACTAGTGACTGGGATGAACAATCCGGATTTCTTCAAGGCTGCAATATTTATATTCAAACAAGTCTTAAGCTATCACTATGTTCTCCTCTTAAGACTTGGGGGCTACAAGTAATATGCATATAAAGGAGGAACATCTTCAAATTCTCAGTTTTGGGTAAGTCCGGAAGATTAATTATGTGACCCGGCATTGGCAACAATCATAACCCGGTGACCATAACAGTCATGACTTGGAATTATCAGTTTTTATAACCCGGCAATTCTGGCAATCATAAACCGGCAAGTTCAACATCCTCAAACCAGTTGGATATCAGTTGAATATTTCAAAGACCAATATTTTTTGTCAAATCGAAGCATTGAAGGCCGATTCAAATGGATTCTTGATTTACAATATTTCTTATGCAAGCAAGTTGATTATGAAGCTGGTCTGTTGACCCGGATTTTTTAGAAGAAGGAAATGACAAGGACTTAAGGATGGTCAGGTGCCGGTTTACAAGAATTCATAACCCGGAGCACAACCTATCAATTTGTTCTTGTGTTTATTTTGCAGCATAAGTTTACCATGGATAAATCCAAGCTAAACTGGGGGCTAATGTCGGGGATATACCCCGCGGTATGAACCGGCCGGAAATATGACCCGGCCGGACTTGGCGGTTTACTTGAGACCTGGTTTACACTTGGTGATTCACTGGCGATCCGTCAAAACCAGACGGTTTACAAGCAACCTGCCTGAATAATATCACTCACTGGTAACCCGGCTGGCGGATCACGGATGACAAGGCCGAAGGCCCAGAAGGCCGGTTCATGTTATGGTGGGCCGGTTTATGAAGAAAGCACAAGGAATATTATCCTACAAAGGAAACAAGACTAGGACTCCTTGTAATAGAGTAATCCTAATCCTACTAGGACTAGTCATGTAACCCGCCCCTTCAACATATATAAGGAGGGGCAGGGCTCCCCAAAGAGGGACAAGTTCTCACAAGTTAGAAGCGCCATAACCTCTAGGGCTAGACACAAAGAGCCGGTTTACCGGCGACACCATGAGGATCATAATGAGACCTAGCCTCAAACAGCATGTAGGGCTATTACCGGATGATGTTTCCCGGGGCCCGAAGCTGTCTAAATCCTTGTCTTGTGTTGCAACTCTCGATTCCACTCAACCCCTCTCAAGCTACCACATAGATGCGTTGGCCTCACGACTAAGTCCTCACCCTAGGACATCTGCCGTGACAAATCCACGACAGGATGCGTTGGATCGATTGGATGAAGAGCGAGATCTCGTGGTGGCTCGATCGGCGATTTATCAACAAGATTTAGGACGATATCATAGCCGGCGGGTCAGGACCAGAACCTTTCAAGAAGGTGACTTAGTTCTCCGGCTCATCCAAGATCAGACTAACATGCATAAACTCTCGCCGCCTTGGGAAGGACCTTTTGTCGTCAGCAAGAATCTGCACAACGGGTTGTACTACCTGATCGGTATCCGAGAGCACAAGGACTCACACACGTCAAAAGAGGAGACTAATCAGCCGTGGAATACTACTCACCTCCGGCCTTACTATACTTAAGCCTCCGGCTCTCATGATGTAATTCGATGATGTAAATATCACAATATAATTAAGCCAGCATCCCCGCCAATTTGGGGCCTCTACCATATTTTCAAAGTTGAGTCTCTATTATCATCATACATATCTTCTCCAGAAGCTTAGTACCCAAGTCAGAGGGATCATGAAGAGTTGGATGCATAGCACAACTCCAACATAAACTCTTGATGAGAATAATCAGCAAGTATGTCACTTGGGGGATTCCTGCTCAAACATAGGCGTATTCGACCAAAGAGAACATGGCGTTACTACCCATTTGACCGGGTTATGTTCAAACATAGGCGTATTCAACCAAAGAGGACATAACCTGTGGGTCATCCTACCTGTGCCCAGCTGCTTCAACTCCATCAGGTCATCCTAATTGACCCGGCGAACTCTTGGCGATCAGTCTTAATGGCGTATTCGACCAAGACCTGAGCTTGCTAAGGTTCAAACGTCGGCTGTCACTACGAGAGCACGGTGCTACAAATAGTCAGGATAGATCCAGGCTCAGAATGCCCCCTTCCTTGAAACTTGGATAACTCGGCCTATGATGCAAGATGCAACTCTGACCTCGCGTACTCTAGGCAAGTCTATCTTTAACAAACAAAAAACAAAGACCCGCACTTGTCTAGGTTCAAATGTCGATTGTGAAGGAAATATGCCCTAGAGTCAATAATAAAGTTGTTATTTATATTTCCTTATATCATGATAAATGTTTACTATTCATGCTAGAATTGTATTAACTGGAAACTTAGTACATGTGTGAATACATAGACAAAACAGAGTGTCCCTAGTATGCCTCTACTAGACTAGCTCATTGATCAAAGATGGTTATGTTTCCTAACCATAGACATGAGTTGTCATTTGATCAACGGGATCACATCATTAGGAGAATGATGTGATGGACAAGACCCATCCGTTAGCTTAGCATTATGATCGTTTAGTTTTACTGCTATTGCTTTCTTCATGACTTATACATGTTCCTATGACTATGAGATTATGCAACTCCCGAATACCGTAGGAACACCTTGTGTGCTATCAAACGTCACAACGTAACTGGGTGATCATAAAGATGCTCTACAGGTGTCTCCGAAAGTGTTTGTGGTGTTGGCATAGATCAAGACTAGGATTTGTCACTCCGAGTGTCGGAGAGGTATCTCTGGGCCCTCTCAGTAATGCACATCATAATAAGCCTTGCAAGCAAAAGACTAATGAGTTAGTCACGAGATGATGTATTACGGAACGAGTAAAGAGACTTGCCGGTAACGAGATTGAACTAGGTATAGAGATACCGACGATCGAATCTCGGGCAAGTAACATACCAATGACAAAAGGAACAACGTATGTTGTTATGCGGTTTGACCGATAAAGATCTTCGTAGAATATGTAGGAGCCAATATTATCATCCAGGTTCCGCTATTGGTTATTGACCGGAGATGAGTCTCGGCCATGTCTACATAGTTCTCGAACCCGTAGGGTCCGCACGCTTAACGTTTGATGACGATCGGTATTATGAGTTTATGAGTTTTGATGTACCGAAGGAGTTCGAAGTCCCGGATGAGACCGGGGACATGACGAGGAGTCTCGAAATGGTCGAGACGTAAAGATCGATATATTGGACGACTATATTCGGACATCAGAAAGGTACCGAGTGATTCGGGTATTTTTCGGAGTATATGGGCCTTATTGGGTCATACGGGAATAGAGGAGAAAGGCCAAAAGGAAGGAGGCGCGCGCCCCCCCTCTGGTCCGAATTGGACAAGGGGTGCAGCCCCCTTTTCCTTCTCCCTCTCCACCTCTTTCCTTCTCCCCTACTCCGGAAAGGAAAGGGGAATCCTACTAGGACTTTGGGAGTCCTGGTAGGACTCCCCACACTTGGCGCGCCCCCTCTAGGGCCGGCCTCTCCCTTGCTCCTTTATATACGGGGGCAGGGGGGCACCCTAGGACACACAAGTTGAATTGTTTTAGCCGTGTGCGGTGCCCCCCTCCACAGAAACACACCTCGGTCATACCGTTGCAATGCTTAGGCGAAGCCCTGCGCCGGTAGATACATCATATCCGTCACCACGCCGTCGTGCTGACGAAACTCTCCCGTGAAGCTCAACTGGATCAAGAGCTCGTGGGACGTCATCAAGCTGAACGTGTGCTGAACGCGGAGGTGCCGTACGTTCGGTGCTTGATCGGTTGGATCGCGAAGAAGTTTGACTACATCAACCGCGTCACTTGACGCTTCCGCTCCCGGTCTACGAGGGTACATAGACACACTCTTCCCCTCGTTGCTATACATCTGGTAGATAGATCTTGCGTGATCGTAGGAAAATTTTAAAATACTACGTTCCCCAACAGTGGCATCAGAGCCAGGTCTATGCGTAGATGATATGCACGAGTAGAACACAATGAGTTGTGGGCGATACTAGTCATACTGCTTACCAGCATGTCATACTTTGCTTCGGCGGTATTGTGAGATGAAGCGGCCCGGACCGACATTACGCGTACGCTTACGCGAGACTCGTTTCACCGTTATGAGCACTCGTTGCTTAAAGGTGATTGGCAGGTGTCTGTCTCTCTCACTTTAGCTAAATCAAGTGTGGCTACGCCCGGTCCTTGTGAAGGTTAAAACAGCACATACTTGACCAAACATCGTTGTGGTTTTGTATGCGTAGGTAAGAACGGTTCTTGCTAAGCCCATAGCAGCCACGTAAAACTTGCAACAACAAAGTAAAGGACGTCTAACTTGTTTTTGCAGGGCATGTTGTGATGTGATATGGTCAAGACATGATGAGATATACGGTTTTGTATGAGATGATCATGTTTTGTAAAGTTATCGGCAACTGGCAGGAGCCATATGGTTGTCGCTTTATTGTATGAAATTCAATCGCCATGTAATTGCTTTACTTTGTCACTAAGCGGTAGCGATAGTCGTAGAAGCAATAGTTGGCGAGACGACAACGATGCTACGATGGAGATCAAGGTGTCGCGTCGGTGACGAAGGTGATCATGACGGTGCTTTGGAGATGGAGATCAAAAGCACAAGATGATGATGGCCATATCATGTCACATATTTTGATTGCATGTGATGTTTATCTTATTATGCTTCTTATTTTGCTTAGTTCGACGGTAGCATTATAAGATGATCCCTTACTAAATTTCAAGGTATAAGTGTTCTCCCTGAGTATGCACCGTTGCGAAAGTTCGTCGTGCCGAGACACCACGTGATGATCGGGTGTGATAAGCTCTACGTTCAAATACAACGGGTGTAAGCCAGTTTTGCACACGCAGAATACTCGGGTTAAACTTGACGAGCCTAGCATATGCAGATATGGCCTCGGAACACTGGAGACTGAAAGGTCGAGCGTGAATCATATAGTAGATATTATCAACATAAGATGTTCACCATTGAAACTACTCCATCTCACGTGATGATCGGACATGGTTTAGTTGATTTGGATCACGTGATCATTTAGATGACTAGAGGGATGTCTATCTAAGTGGGAGTTCTTAAGTAATATGATTAAATTGAACTTTATTTTATCATGAACTTAGTCCTCGTAGTATTAGCATATCTATGTTGTAGATCAATAGCTCACGATGTTGCTCCCCGTTTATTTTTTATATGTTCCTAGAGAAAACTAAGTTGAAAGATGTTAGTAGCAATGATGCGGAATTGTTCCGTGATCTGAGGATTATCCTCATTGCTGCACAGAGAATTATGTCCTTGATGCACCGCTAGGTGACAGACCTATTGCAGGAACAGATGTAGACGTTATGAACGTTTTGACAAAAGCTCGGTATGATGACTACTTGATAGTTTAAGTGCACCATGCTTTACGGCTTAGAACCGGGACTTCAAAAACGTTTTGAACGCCACGGAGCATATAAGATGTTCCAAGAGTTGAAATTAGTATTTCATACTCATGCCCGTGTCGAGAGGTATAAGACTTCTGACAGTACTTTGCCTGCAAGATGGAGGAGAATAGCACAACCAGTGAGCATGTGCTCAGATTGTCTAGGTACTACAATTACTTGAATCAAGTGGGAGTTAATCTTCCAGATAAGATAGTAATTGACAAAGTTCTCTAGTCACTATCACCAAGTTAGTAGAACTTTGTGATGAACTATAATATGCAAGGGATGACGAAAGGAATTCCCGAGCTCTTCGCGATGCTGAAGTCGGCGAAGGTAGAAATCATGAAAAAGCATCAAGTGTTGATGGTTAACAAGACCACTTGTTTCAAGTAAAGGGCAAAGGGATAGAAGGGGAACTTCAAGAAGAATGACAAGAAAGTTGTCACTCCCGTGAAGAAACCCAAAGCTAAAACTCAAGCCTAAAACTAAGTGCTTCTACTACAAAGGAAATGGTCACTGGGAGTGGAACTGCCCTAGATACTTGGCGGATAAGAAGGATGGCAAAGTGAACAAAGGTATATTTTGATATACAGATTATTGATGTGTACTTTACTAGTGTTCATAGCAACCCCTGGGTATTTGATACCGGTTCAGTTGCTAAAATTAGTAACTCGAAACGAGAATTGCAGAATGAACAGAGACTAGTTAAAGGTGAAGTGACGATGTGTGTTGCAAGTGGTTCCAAGATTGATATGATCATCATCGCACACTCCCTATACTTTCGGGATTAGTGTAAAACCTAAATAAATGTTATTTGGCATTTGCGTTGAGCATGAATATGATTTGATCATATTTGTTGCAATACGGTTATTCATTTAAAGTCATAGAATAATTGTTATTCTGTTTACATGAATAAAACCTTCGATGGTCATACACCCAATGAAAATAGTTTGTTGGATCTCGATCGCGGTGATACACATATTCATAATATTGAAGCCAAAAGATGCAAGGTTAATAATGATAGTGCAACTTATTTGTGGCACTGCCGTTTAGGTCATAATGGTGTAAAGCACATGAAGAAACTCCATAGTGATGGACTTTTGGAATCACTTGATTATGAATCACTTGGTGCTTGCGAACCATGCCTCATGGGCAAGATGACTAAAACTCCGTTCTCCGGAACAATGGAGCGAGCAACAGATTTGTTAGAGATCATACATACAGATGTATGTGGACCAATGAGTGTTGAAGCTCGTGGCGGGTATCGTTATTTTCTGACCTTCACTGATGATTTGAGCAGATATGGGTATATCTACTTAATGAAGCACAAGTCTGAAACATTTGAAAAGTTCAAAGAATTTCAGAGTGAAGTGGAGAATCATCGTAACAAGAAAATAAGAGTTTCTACGATATGATCGTAGAGGTAAAATATTTGAATTAGCGAGTTTGGCCTTCAGTAAAAACAATGTGAAATAGTTTCACTACTCACGCCACCCGGAACACCATAGTGTAATGGTATGTCCGAACGTCATAACCGTACTTTATTAGATATGGTGTGATCGATGATGTCTCTTACCGATCTACCACTATCGCTTTTGGGGTGACACTGTATGAACTGTGGTTTGACGAGAAACCTAAGCTGTCATTTCTTTAAGTTTGGGACTGCGATGCTTATGTGAAAAAGTTTCAACATGATAAGCTCGAACCCAAATCGGAGAAGTAAATCTTCATAGGATACCCAAAAGAAACTGTTGGGTACACCTTCTATCACAGATCCGAAGGCAAGGTCTTTCTTGCTAAGAGTGGATCCTTTCTAGAGAAGGAGTTTCTCTCGAAAGAAGTGAGTGGGAGGAAAGTAGAACTTGATGAGGTAATTGTACCTTCTCCCGAATTAGAAAGTGGAACATCACAGAAACTAGTTCTAGTGATTCCTACACCAATTAGTGAGGAAGCTAATGATGATGATCATGAAACTTCAGATCAAGTTTCTGCTGAACTTTGTAGATCAACCAGAGTTCGTTCCGCGTCAGAGTGGTACGGCAACCCGGTTCTGGAAGTCGTGTTACTGGACCATGATGAACCTACGAACTATGAGGAAGCGATGATGAGCCCAGATTCCACAAAATGGCTTGAGGCCATGAAATCTGAGATGGGATCCATGTATGAGAACAAAGTGTGGACTTTGGTTGACTTGCCCGATGATCGGCAAGCCATCGAAAATAAATGGATCTTCAAGAGGAAGACTGACGCTGACGGTAATGTTACTGTTTACAAAGCTCGACTTGTTGCGAAAGTTTTTTCAACAAGTTCAAGGAGTTGACTACGATGAGACTTTCTCACCCGTAGCGATGCTTAAGTCTGTCCGAATCATGTTAGCAATTGCTGCATTTTATGAAATCTGGCAAATGGATAACAAAACTGCATTCTTTAATGGATTTATTAAAGAAGACTTGTATATGATGCAACCAGAAGGTTTTGTCAATCCTAAAGGTGCTAACAAAATGTGCAAGCTCCAGCGATCCATCTATGGACTGGTGCAAGCATCTCGGAGTTGGAATATACGCTTTGATAAGTTGATCAAAGCATATAGATTTATACAGACTTGCGGTGAAGCTTGTATTTACAAGAAGTGAGTGGGAGCACTACAACCTTTCTGATAAGTATATGTGAATGACATATTGTCGATCGGAAATGATGTAGAATTTTCTGGAAAGCATAAAGGAGTTTTTGAAAGGAGTTTTTCAAAGAAAGACCTTGGTGAAGCTGCTTACATATTGGGCATCAAGATCTATAGAGATAGATCAAGACGCTTGATAAGACTTTCGATGAGTACATACCTTGATAAGATTTTGAAGTAGTTCAAAATGGATCAGTCAAAGAAGGAGTTATTGCCTGACTTGTAAGGTGTGAAGTTGAGTAAGACTCAAAGCCAGACCACGACAGAAAAATATAGAGAGAATGAAAGTCATTCCCTATGCCTAAGCCATAGGTTCTATAAAGTATGCCATGCTGTGTAACAAACATGTTGTGTACCTTGCCATGAGTTTGTCAAGGGGGTACAATAGTGATCCAGGAGTAGATCATTGTACAGCGGTCAAAATTATCCTTAGTAACTGGATGACTAAGGAAATGTTTCTCGATTATCGAGGTGATAAAGAGTTCGTCGTAAAGGGTTACGCCGATGCAAGCTTTGACACTAAATCCAGATGACTCTAAGTATCAATCTGGATGCGTATTGAAAGTGGGAGCAATTAGCTAGAGTAGCTCTATGCAGAGCATTGTAGACATAGAAATTTGCGAAATACATGCGGATCTGAATGTGACAGACCCGTTGACTTAACTTCTCTCACAAGCAAAACATGATCACACCTTATTACTCTTGGGTATTAATCACATAGCGATGTGAACTAGATTATTGACTCTAGTAAACCCTTTGGGTGTTGGTCACATGGCGATGTGAACTATGGGTGTTATTCACATAACGATGTGAACTATCGGTATTAAATCACATGGCGATGTGAGCTAGATTATTGACTCTAGTGCAAGTGGGAGACTGCAGGAAATATGCCCTAGAGGCAATAATAAAGTTGTTATTTATATTTCCTTATATCATGATAAATGTTTATTATTCATGCTAGAATTGTATTAACCGGAAACTTAGTACATGTGTGAATACATAGACAAAACAGAGTGTCCCTAGTATGCCTCTACTAGACTAACTCATTGATCAAAGATGGTTATGTTTCCTAACCATAGACATGAGTTGTCATTTGATCAACGGGATCACATCATTAGGAGAATGATGTGATGGACAAGACCCATCCGTTAGCTTAGCACTATGATCGTTTAGTTTTACTGCTATTGCTTTCTTCATGACTTATACATGTTCCTATGACTATGAGATTATGCAACTCCTGAATACCGTAGGAACACCTTGTGTGCTATCAAACGTCACAACGTAACTGGGTGATCATAAAGATGCTCTACAGGTGTCTCCGAAAGTGTTCGTGGTGTTGGCATAGATCAAGACTAGGATTTGTCACTCCGAGTGTCGGAGAGGTATCTCTGGGCCCTCTCGGTAATGCACATCATAATAAGCCTTGCAAGCAAAAGACTAATGAGTTAGTCACGAGATGATGTATTACGGAACGAGTAAAGAGACTTGCCGGTAACGAGATTGAACTAGGTATAGAGATACCGACGATCGAATCTCGGGCAAGTAACATACCAATGACAAAAGGAACAACGTATGTTGTTATGCGGTTTGACCGATAAAGATCTTCATAGAATATGTAGGAGCCAATATTAGCATCCAGGTTCTGCTATTGGTTATTGACCGGAGATGAGTCTCGGCCATGTCTACATAGTTCTCGAACCCGTAGGGTCCGCACGCTTAACGTTTGATGACGATCGGTATTATGAGTTTATGAGTTTTGATGTACCGAAGGAGTTCGGAGTCCCGGATGAGACCGGGGACATGACGAGGAGTCTCGAAATGGTCGAGACTTAAAGATCGATATATTGGACGACTATATTCGGACATCGGAAAGGTTCCGAGTAATTCGGGTATTTTTCGGAGTATATGGGCCTTATTGGGCCATACGGGAATAGAGGAGAAAGGCCAAAAGGAAGGAGGCGCGCGCCCCCCCTCTGGTCCGAATTGGACAAGGGGTGCAGCCCCCTTTTCCTTCTCCCTCTCCACCTCTTTCCTTCTCCCCTATTCCGAAAAGGAAAGGGGAATCCTACTAGGACTTGGGAGTCCTAGTATGACTCCCCACACTTGGCGCGCCCCCTCTAGGGCCGGCCTCTCCCTTGCTCCTTTATATACGGGGCAGGGGGCACCCTAGGACACACAAGTTGAATTGTTTTAGCCGTGTGTGGTGCCCCCCTCCATAGAAACACACCTCGATCATACCGTTGCAGTGTTTAGGCGAAGCCCTGCGCCGGTAGATACATCATATCCGTCACCACGCCGTCGTGCTGACGAAACTCTCCCGTGAAGCTCAACTGGATCAAGAGCTCGTGGGACGTCATCAAGCTGAACGTGTGCTGAACGCGGAGGTGCCGTACGTTCGGTGCTTGATCGGTTGGATCGCGAAGAAGTTCGACTACATCAACCGCGTCACTTGACGCTTCCGCTCCCGGTCTACGAGGGTACGTAGACACACTCTTCCCCTCATTGCTATACATCTGGTAGATAGATCTTGCGTGATCGTAGGAAAAAATTAAAATACTACGTTCCCCAACAGATTGGGTACTGTGAGAGCCGGCTCATAGCACGCACGTATCTTCAAGGGGCCACCAAGGCTAGTTTCATTGAAGAAGAGCCTTTGGCTTGGCGGCCTGCAAAAGCCTCGAGTGTTTTTTGTTTGTGTTGTTTCTGTTTTCTCTTTGCTTTCTTGAACTTTTCGTTTTGAAGTTGTGTTCTTTGCAAGATCGGGCTAAAATTGCATCCCTTCATGACTCATATTTGAAACCTCTCCGGTTCTCTACAACCCAATCTACTGAACGGCTCTCAGCCACCGGGGAATAACAACTTCATGGAATTATACCTTTACAAGGTTATGAACATATGGAGGTTGATTAAGCCAGCAGTTCAAATTATGTATTCAGGTATGGTGTCACACCCTGATTTTCATGCCACTTTGCTTAAGCTAACAACCATGCTAAAAATTTGGATTTACAAATTTTTTTGAGTGATTTTGACTTTGCTTGATTGACTTTTCTGTTTGCTGCTTGCTAGTGCTCTAAAAATCAAATAAATCCTCCAACTCTTATACTTCATCTCCTTGATCCAGAACCTTCTCCCAATGATCATGCCATGTGGAGGGGCCTAATTGTGTGTGACATTCCATCCTGTTGAGTCCCATGTCAATTGGAAGTCATTTGCCTTCCCAAAACATGATCAAACACCTTCTGCCAATTTACCAAAACCATTGTTCTGACCCCTTTTACTATGCCCCTTCACCTCTAATTCTTACCACAGCTTCTCCTAATCATCTTCTACCCCCAGTAACTTCCCCATGTCCTCAGCTCAATGATTGGGGGGTGAAAACCCCATTTTTACTCCCCTGGACAGCAGCAGTCTCCTTCCCCCTCACCTCCCTCCTCATTCCAGTGGCTCCCCAGGGCATCCAAGACCATCACACATTTCTTTACTCCTCCCCTGACCTCCTAGACAATGTTGGGCATGATGGACGCGACCAGAGCGGCGAGGACACGGCCGTGCCAACCATTCGGGCGCTCTGGAGCACGCTACAGTGCGCTCCCGCACTGTAGCCGCCTCCAATCAGGAGCATCCGACAGCCTCGGGCCTTCCCCTCGTGTCTCCCGAGGTGCCCTCGACGTTCGTGGCCTGCTGACCTGTCGGCCCTATCCTCCCCTGCCCTATATAAAGCCTCCCCCGAGCACTCCCTTGCCTCTTCTGGATCTTCCTCTCTTCGGTGCACCTCGCAGACATCATCCCTCTCCCCCTCGTGCTCTCTTTCCCCCTCCATGGCCGGCGGCCCCTTCCACGGCCATTCGGCCCTTCACCTCTTCGGGCCTCCCCCGACCTACCCTGGGCATCTGGATGGATGCGGCACCCCTCTCTGAGAACTCCGGTGTGCCGCACACCGCCGGAGGTAGCCGGAATCGCCGGCACGGGTGACAGCAGGGAGGTGCTGCCTCTCCCCTGACCCCTCCTTCGGGCGCGGCCGAGCCACACGGCACCGCTCCCGTCTCCGACCGGCGCAGGCTGGCGGTGTGGCGCCGGCGGCCAGCGCGGCCGAGCCTCCCCTGCCCCTCCTGTCGAGAGGAAGACGACGGCGGACGTGGGGGACGACCTGCGGCTGGGCCCCGCAGGTCAGCGACCCCGCCTGCCGCCACGTAGTTTAAGTGGAGGCGGGACGGCAGGGAACTGCTTTCCCAGTGCGAAAGCGCAACCTACGAAGGCGCCTCCGACGTCACCGCCCCCCCTGTGCACGCGGCCGAGCCGTGGGCCGGCCCAGTTTCTATTCGGCCATCCTCCGCCCAGTGTGCAGCATAAGGGTATAAGCCCTTTCTCCTTCCCTTTTTCTTTTTTCTGTATTATTCAAAAATCCATAAATAATTCAAATAAACTCCAAATTGCATGATTCAAATTTCTGGTAGTTTCTAAAATCAGGATCTACCTGTTGGTGCAACATGCACATTATTCCAGAGACTTTTCCTTCACAAATAATTATCAAATGCCAATATTTCATTTTCTATGATGAACTTTAGAAAATCACAGAGGGCTCAAATTTGATCCAAATGTAGTGGTTCAAATTCCTAGATGCTTGTCATATCCAAACTTAGTTTTGGAACATTTTTATTAATACTTTCTGTAACCCACCAAATAATGAGCCATTTCTTCATATTTATCAACTTTGCAAAATCCTAGGAAATTCATTTGAATTCCAAATCCAGTGAAACCAACTCCTAGATGCTTCTAAAATCATGACTTGTTGATGGGTGCCTTTGCTCATCATTCAAGAATATATTTCTGTACACTTCTTTCAAATCCATAAACCCCTTGATTCCATCATATTGAAATGTTCCAAACTATCCAATGATCCAATGCCTATGAAACCACCTTGGTTATTTTTCATATGACCAAAGGTATCCTAGAAAAGTCCAACTCCTATTTTTAGAGCACTTTTATTTTTGCTTTGATTGTGTTGCTTATTATGATTGTTTCCATCGTTAGTTGACGAAATAAACGGAGTACTCGGAGATGGACCAGAAGGTTTGAAGACTCGGAAGGATAAGGCAAGCAGCCCTTTGACCATGTTCGAGAAACCTTTTTATGCATGTCTCATAGCACCTTATTATCAGTACATCGGAATCATGCAGAAGAGGTGACCACCTTGGTTGGTACCTTTGTTACTTTACTATTGAAACTTGCATCAAACATGACCCTACCTTCCTACGAGGGTTATGTGGGTGGGAGTAGATAGATATATGCTATAGTAGTTGGCTACGCAAAATGGGTCAGGGTTATGCATTGAGTGAAACAAGTGTGGTAAGACATACTTGCAGATAACCCAGTGGGTGCCACTAATGCCCCTGGGAGTTGATGAGGAACTAGGGCACTACTTGGTGAAGAAGTAGTGTGCCGAGGCTTGACGAAAGTGTTGTTTACAAAGATGGATTAGATTTATGTGTGACTACCGTCCCAACCAAACATGCGCAACCACTCTACCCTTATATGGGAAAGGGCATTATTGATTACCTAGGTCGATACTAGCATGGTGCCCGCATTACTAGTGACGGGGGTGACATGAGGTCACTCTCGGGACGGGGTCGTGCTTGGATAGGCGGCCATGACTGTTTTCACAGGGCACCAAACACACCGTTGGTACCCCGTGTCAGTGGTATGTGATGAATATGGGAGCAAGGCTCCACAATCTTTAAGATGAGAAATGTTTGGCACGGGGCTGTTACCAATCGAGTGGACTCTGTGTTAGTGTCGTCTAGGGAAAGATAGTGATCGGGTGCTTACCCCGGGTACTTGAGGTACCGCGGGTCGTGGATGTCACGGAAGTTCCCCGGATCTTGTGGGTAAAGTGTGCAACCTCTGCAGAGTGTCAAACTATTCGAATAGCCGTGTCCGCGGTCAAGGACAGTTGGGTGGTGCTACTTAGACTATGTCCATAAGTTTCTGGAAAACAACACGGTTCGGGTAAATCTGTTGAAGTGATTGTGAGAAAGTCACAATGAGCTTGAGCATGAGTTGATTACAACTCTTTCGCGATAATGATGTCTGTGACCTTCTGATACTTGTTGCAGACACATGCATGCCCATGTTATATGTTGATCATACTTGCATATGAAAAACTAGCTTTCCGCAAAACTGCCACTTAGCAGTAGAGCCTTGCATAATTATTTTGTCATCACACTTGGGTTGCTTGCGAGTACATTCAAAGTACTCATTGGCTTGCCACTGGTTATTTTATTGGCCAGACATGAGAGAACAGGTTATGACGAAGATTTCTTGGTGACGAGCATGCGAGCTAGGACGCTTCCTAGTCAGAATGCCTGTAGGGTTAAGGCAGATGGCATGGGTCCAAGTGGTTACTGAAGATTTCCGCTGCGATGATATACTCAAGACTTGACCATTATGGTCCTATTTGTGTAATACGGTATGTATGGATGTAAGACTCCTGTTATTCAGCTTCTGTGTGTTCAGTGAGCATTGATCTCTGGGATCACTGTACACGTGCATTCGGTGATCTCGACTTATGAGTCGGGGTCCCCATAGAGCTGGTATCAGAGCCATCCTGACTGTAGGAAGCCTTAGTTAGCATGGTCGTTAGTTAGGGTAAAACTATTTTCAAAACTATCACTAGTTTTCAAGACTATCTATACTTCTCTTCCCTTCTCAGTTTTTGGAAAACTAGGCTATACCTAATCTCTTCCCCCTTCAAAACTGTTGGTCGCTAGAACCCTTATGCCCCAGACCACTGGATTTTCTGTAATCCTCGTGGAGTGCACCTTGCCAAACACTCACCCACCACTTCTGAACACAAGATTGGCGACACCACGACATGACGATGCCAACAGAAAATCCATCCTCGAGGAATGAGGACATGAAGACCAGAAGATGGTGACACCCTTGACAGTGCCCCAGGAAGATGCAACATTGGCCTATGGTGACCAGGGTATAGGTTATGCAAAATCACGATATACATCACTAATAGAGTAATCTTGTCACTACCGTTGTTGTATCGGCAACCACCGGTGGATGAGAACCTCGCCATTTGGTCCGCCTCACTATAGTGAGCAGGAAAACGGATCCCTTCGTCCCCCGCTCTTGGTGTTGATGTTGTCATCAACACAACCGACATATTGGACCTCTATTATGCCTTGTTATTGTCATTGCATACGGATTGCCCACCTGGTACCCTCGACGCCCCAGAAGGCACAAGGGATCGTCATGATTAAAGAGACAAGAAAAGACCAAGACAACGCCAGCTACAAGGAGGCACCTTCACCACACCACCTCATCAGGCGAGAAGTTGTTGAAGATTCTTCAGGCTCAACCCGGATCATTCATCAAACAACTACAAGGGACATAGCAACCCCTGAGGAAGCTCAGAAGACTGCACGAGGCACAAGTCACGGCACTGAGTCCGAGAACCCCTAGGATAGGATGAGTCGTGTACCCCCTATGCGCAGTCGAGTCTGTATGATGGTTCGAATAGAACTATGATTGTGTGTTGTTTGCTTTTATTTGTTTGTGTTTCGATATAAGTCGCACTTTTGCCGTAGGCAACAAGTGCATGGCTATGTCATCTTCCTTGCCTTGTTTCTTTTGTTTCGGCCTTTTTGCACTTGTTTGCTTGCACCTGCACTATAGAACCCCCTTTAGGCATTTTTCCCCTCTACGCTACTTTTTCCCTCTCTTCTCTCTCCCAACTGAAGACCCGCAAGACAAGATGCACCAAGGATTCTACCTCGGCAACCAACTGGCACTGAAGACTTCTGCTACAACCTCCGTGACCAAGTACAACCCCGTAGAATTATGTTTAACCCTCCAGACTAGAAACCCATTCCGAGACCCTTTGAGACTTCACGAGACACTCCAGCTCGAACCCTTAACCATGTGCCTAACCCATAGTATTGCGAGAAAACCTGTTAAGCCTTTGTAACCTTGCACAACACTGGGTTCGTAAAGGAACTAGTGAGTGAGCACATTTTCATCCTAATATAGCACAAGAACTGACGATGCCATAGATATACCAGTTCGAGGATATTAGACAGATGACTTGGTGGCTTTATATCAGTGACTTCAAGGAATTATCTGAGACCTTGATGGATTGTGAGATTTCATATTGGTGGGATCATGACTTCGGGGAAGCATGTAGGAATTCTCGACGGGTGTGAGATTTGGATGTAAGTAAGTGATTCTGGTTGGTATAAATGCTAGATATGCCTACATGGTTCGGAGTAAATTGGATTTAGACCGATGATCCTGATCATGATATCATGCTTCTCGGTGGACAATAAACTAGGAGATTGGATTATTTGTCGGAGTTGACTTAGGGATCTATATGATCATGACCTTGGAGTTTACTTGACCCGGGTGGTGGGAATTTGGTGGTCATACTATCATAATGCATAGTCCTTTCAAGAATTTGGGTATTATAGGGATTTGAGATCTTGTGGAACACCGTAGACATCGGATTTGTAGAATTGTTGGGTTATGTGGTGAATGATGGAAATTACCGGGCTATTGGAGTTGATCTATAGGAAGGAAACAAAATCTTGGAGTGGCATATGATGTGTTTCCTTAGAATAGAGATGCATTATCGTGAGCCTTGCAAGAATAGGTTGAGCACTTGGATTGTGGTGTTTACTCTTGCTTGGCAGCTTGTATGACCTACCCATGGATTTTAGGGGTAGACATACATATGGATTTGGGATCGTAGGCAAGTACAATTTTTGTTAGACCGTCTCATGAGAGTCATGAGGATATGTATGGCATGAGTGGTGATTGAAGCTGGTCTATGCGAGAAGATGCTTTTTCGTTCGGAGTACTAGATAGAGCTATTGGCATCTCAGAAACCGTGCTTAAGGATAAGATAATCAAAGTTCACTCACTCACTAGAATCCTTGAAACCCTTAAGCCCCACCAAGCCACAACCTGGTCAGATCCCGACCACAGGCCTTGGCTCCGAGTCGGGAAGATCCTTGCAAATACTCAATGGAGACCACCACCAATACCACAGCCAACTTTGCATACCCCATAGACTTCATGAAGTACCTGGACAATTTAGTTGTCATCCTTATTTGGCAACATTCTTGACTACCCGTAGACAAAAGAAGAGACGGACAGCTGGATAGAAGACATTTGAAGACCGCCCTGTCAAGAAGGAAGAACTACACCGACCACCGTCATCAAGAAATAAACTCCTGCGTCCAAGACCAGGCGTATCTGCAAACCACTCCTCTCGAAGGGACCGAGCATTTCCGTGTCGAAGGGACGCTCATACCAAGATTTATCGACCTTCTTCAAGGCCACTGCAAGACAAATAGTAGACGGCTACCAGCTAGATTTACCACCGGAGATACCCACCGTACACCAAATATTCCACGAGTCGCCACTCTAGGAGTACTTCCTACTTCCTAGCTGGCCCGGTCCCCGCAAAGACATCGATCACCGAACCTTTGACATCCAGCCCAACCTAACCTACTCAAGAGACCCCTCAGCAACCTGCATCAAAGAAGGCAGCAAGCGAGAAGCCACACCACCAAGTATTTCAAGATTCCATGGAGCACCAGTCGGAAGCAGAACCAACAAGAAGAAGTGAAGACTACCCCGTATCCAAGACTCCGTATTCCTTTCCACGCCTAGTCTGGGAATCTCGGGGACGAGATTCTTGTAAGGGGGGTAGGTCTGTCACACCCTGATTTTCATGCCACTTTGCTTAAGCTAATAACCATGCTAAAAATGTGGATTTACAAAAAAAATTGAGTGATTTTGACTTTGCTTGATTGACTTTCTGTTTGCTGCTTGCTAGTGCTCTAAAAATCAAATAAGTCCTCCAACTCTTACACTTCATCTCCTTGATCCAGAACCTTCTCCCAATGATCATGCCATGTGTATAGACCAGTGTAGTATTTTCTTATAAAAATATTTTGGCCAAATAGTATTTTCTAAAATTAGTTTTTCCAAAAACCCCTGAATTGAGGATTGCACTGCAAGTACCTTATTTAGGGTGTGAAAAATCTTTCAAAAAGTATATTTGAATCCTATTAGGTATAGGACTCCCAGAAACCACAAAATTATAATTTTAAAAGTTATTTTTATATTTTATTTAAAAGCTTTTTCTTAAGGCCAGAAATGTTCTTTAATAGGGAAAAATTATTTAATTATTCCAAAAATATTTGCCAAAATTCAGGGAAACTCATAGGACATATATTGTCCATATATAAGAGTTTCAACACATGGTCATGTTCAAAATATTGGACAAATCCTTCCAAAACTCTTTCTGGATATTTCAAGCTTTTGAAATATTTACAAAGGAAATATTCTCCAAAAATTCCAGGGAAATTCTATCATTTCATATATGACATATTTGATTATCTTGCAAAGCCTCATGCCTTGAAGATCAAGGAATCATCATCTAATCCCTTCAAAACCATTTCTGTCCATTTTGAAGTTTGAGCAACTTTACATTGCCAAACTTGTCCAAATGCTCTCAAACTTGGTGCACATGCTAAAAAGATGTAATTATGCATCTATGCCAAATGGCACAAGTTTTGGAGAAGGGTAACTTGATCTAAGTGCCCCAAAACCATTTCTGTTCAAATTCAAATTTGAACAACTTTACATTACCAACTTTTTACCTGGGGCTTCAAACTTTGTGGGCATGATCATAACCCCAAATGATGATGCTACACCAAGTGGTGCATCAAGGGGAGATGATTAGCTTAACTCAAACATGGTGAAACCATTTCTGTTGATTTCTAGGGTTCACCAAAGTTACATTGGCAACTGTGCCCAAATGAGCTCAAATTTGGTGGAGGGGCCTAATTGTGTGTGACATTTCATCTTGTTGAGTCCCATGTCAATTGGAAGTCATTTGCCTTCCCAAAACATGATCAAACACCTTCTGCCAATTTACCAAAACCATTGTTCTGACCCCTTTTACTATACCCCTTCACCTCAAAATCTTACCACAGCTTCTCCTAATCATCTTCTACCCCCAGTAACTTCCCCATGTCCTCAGCTTAATGATTGGGGGGTGAAAACCCCATTTTTACTCCCCTGGACAGCAGCAGTCTCCTTCCCCCTCACCTCCCTCCTCATTCCAGTGGCTCCCCAGGGCATCCAAGACCATCACACATTTCTTTACTCCTCCCCTGACCTCCTAGACAACGTTGGGCATGATGGACGCGACCAGAGCGGCGAGGACACGGCCGTGCCAGCCATTCGGGCGCTCTGGAGCGCGCTACAGTGCGCTCCCGCACTGTAGCCGCCTCCAATCAGGAGCATCCGACAGCCTCGGGCCTTCCCCTCGTGTCTCCCGAGGTGCCCTTGACGTCCGTGACCTGCTGACCTGTCGGCCCTATCCTCCCCTGCCCTCCTTCTCCCTCCGCGAGCTTGCCCGAGCGCGTCCATGGACGTCGCTCACGGTGCACCGCGGCCGCACCTATATAAAGCCTCCCCGAGCACTCCCTTGCCTCTTCTGGATCCTCCTCTCTCCGGTGCACCTCTGATACGTCCAAAATGCATCACTATTTTGTATCATAATTTATCCTTATTCATTGATATATTTCACGTTATGATGATGTTCTTATGTTGTTTTGGTCTATTTTACACAGTTTGTAAACTTTCCGATGCCGAAGCAGCAGACGCAGGATTCAGCAGTAAAAAGTGGGCACTGAGTTGCTGAAGAAGAATACCTCCAAATTACCTGAAAATTGACGGGAGATATTTTTCAGACGGATCACGAAGGCACGCGAAAGGGCAACCAGAGGGGGGCCACAGGGTGCCCAGGCGACCTGGGGGCGCCCCCCCCTGGCCGCGCCGGGGGGGCGCCTGGAGCCCCTGGCCCACCTCTGGCCGCCCCCTTTTGCATATATGCTCTCCGTTATCCAAAAACCCTAAGGACGGGAGTTTTTACGGAGTTCCGCCGCCGCTCCGTGGCGGAAACCTACAGAGAAGAAAAAGCCATCTCCGGTGGGCAGATTTCGCCGGGGAGATCACCTCCCAGAAGGGGAGATCGTCGCCATCGTCATCACCATCATCACGGGCATCATCGAGATCATCATCAACATCATCCCCAACACCAGCACCATCTCCATCTTCATCCAAATCTCATCTTACAATCGCAACTTGTGTTGTAACGCGTACTACCTATCCTCTCTACTCCATCGGTGTTGATTACTACTTTGTGGTGAATACTATTGAGTTTTGTTGGAGAAATATTATTATGTCCAGATTGTTTATCACCTATTTATACCCACTGATCATGATCTCTTTTATGTCTCGTGAGTAGTTACCTTAGTTATTGAGGACATGGGGAAAGTCTTGTTGTTAGTAGTCATATGCTGTTGAAGTAATATGTGTTGTTTGATACTTAAGTTGTGTTGTCATTCTACTAGTGGTGTTGTGTGAGTCGAACACTCAACACTTCGCCTTATTAAGGACCTAGGAGAATACATTGTGTACAAAGAATGCTTATGGTGGGTTGCCAGAGTGACAGAAACCTGAACCCCAGTTCGCACGCTTTTGCATAAGGGAATAATGGATCCTCGATCGTATTCTATGGTTAGGCTTTTGCCTTAAATTCTATCTTGTATTTGCGGATGCTTGCAAGGTGTTTAATCATAAGAGTGCACTCATCTTAGTCTAGAGAGTGCACTAGTATAGATCCACTCACTCAACACTTATCAACACATAACATAGTATCGATACGGAATATGGCGAAAGCACATGACTACCTCTCCCGTGTGTCCTCAGGAACGCTTTAGTCTTTATAAGTTCAGTTGCTAGGCCTCTCCTTTGCTAAGAAAGGATTGGGCCACTTGTTACTCTCAGTGCCCATTACATTGCTTGCTTTTACTTTCCCGTTGCTTATACCGAGAAAACCCCTAAAAAGTTATCTTTTAGTGCTTGCAGTAATTTCTTACTCAGAATCGCTTATCAATACCTTATGCTCCTCGTTGGGTTCGACACTCTTACTTATCGAAAACGCTGCAATAGATCCCTTACGGTTGTGGGTCATCAAGTACCGTTTTCTGGCGCCGTTGCCGGCGAGATTAGCGCTATTGGTAAAGTGAAACTGGTAAGGAAGTTTTTACAATTCTGTTCTTATTTTTGTTATTGCTGCTCTTTATCCTTATGGACAACCCTGTTATTGGATCGTTGCTTACGGGAAGACGCCCCACACCTGTGGTGGTTGATCTTCCCCCTACTGAAATTGTGCCCTATAAAATACCAGCCGGTATTATCAACGATGTTTTGGCTAATCATTATGCAGGAGACAGACATCCCGGTGAACACTTGCTATATTTGTCACAACTATGTTCATTATTTAAGCTTGCAGGTGTATCGAGGGAGTTTGCCATGAGGAAATTGTTTGCCGTATCACTTATAGATAAAGCTTCGGATTGGTATAGGCTTCTCGATAACTCACACTTACTTGAATGGCAGGAGCTTATGTCTCTCTTTTATACTAAGTTTTATCCTCTTCATGAAATTCATCGAGACAAGAACTATATTTATAACTTTAGGTCTCGTGATGGAGAAAGCATTGCTCAAGCTTGGGGGAGATTGAAGTCCCTAATGCTCAAATGCCCTATTCATAAACTTCCCAAGGAAATTATACTTACAAATTTTTATGCCAGGCTTTCTCGTCAGGATAAGGAGATGCTGGATGCCTCCTCTAGTGGGGTATTTCAGAAGAAGAGTGTTGAAGAAAGGTGGGATCTCATTGAAAGGATCCAGAGGAATACCGAAGATTGGGAAATTGATAAAGGTATTGAACCCGCTATAAATTATGAACATGATTATATTGAGAGCTATGTGAAAACTGATTACTTCAATACTTTTTGCTCTAAGATTGGTCTTGATTCCCATCTAGTGATTGATTTCTGTAAGAATTTTGCCTCTCACGTTGATTCTTTTAAAAAGAAGAGAGACCAGCATCATGAACCTTTTAAAGAGCCACCTGTTGATATTCATGTTGCTGACCCTATTTTGCCTGCAGTTATAACTTATATATGAACAACCTCCTTTTCCTGCAAGGATGAGGGAGCATACTCTTGTGACAGGCATAATAAATAAAAGTGAGAGGAGAGTTGATGAGCCTGAGGACCAGATCAGGGTCGATCCTCAAGTTGCATTGATTAAAGACCTTGTTACTAATGATGTTTTGGATTCCAATATAAATTTTTGTGCTGTTTCCGCTAACCTTGTCACAGCCAAGAATAAAGGCCCAATTTCAGGTACTCCAGTGGTATCTGTTAAAATAGGAGATCATAATTATTATGGGCTATGCGATTTGGGATCGAGTGCGAGTGCTATTCCTTATTCACTTTACGAGGAGATCATCGGTGAGATTTCCCCTTGTGAACTTGAAGAAGTTGATGTTACCATTCATCTTGCAAATAGAACAACTATCTCTCCTATCGGAATTTTGAGGGACGTTGAAGTCCTATGTGGAAAGGTAAAATACCCTACCGATTTTCTAGTACTTGGTTCAGAGAGGGACAATTTATGTCCTATTATTTTTGGTAGACCTTTTCTTAGAACTTGTGGAGCTATAATAGATTGCAAGAAAGGTAAAGCTTCTGTTGAATTCAATGGTGAGCCATATGAATTTAATTTTTCTAAGTTCTCTAAGCAGCCTCGTGGTACCAATTTACCTAGTGATGATAAACTTATTGAAAGTATTGCCTCTATTGCTATTCCCCCTAATGATCCTTTGCAGCAATACATGGAGGACCACGAGAATGATTTGCATATGCAGGAAAGAAATGAACTAGATGAAATATTCTTGAGGCAACCTGTTATCCTGAAGCACAACCTTTCGGTTGAACCTTTGGGAATTTTATCAAAACCAAAAGAAGACCCGGTGTTCGATCTTAAACCTCTTCCGGATACGCTCAAGTATGCTTATTTAGATGAAAAGAAAGTATATCCTGTTATTATCAATTCTAACCTTTCAGGATATGAAGAAGAGCGATTATTGGAAGTACTTCGTAAACACCGAGGAGCAATTGGCTACACCCTTGATGACCTTAAGGGGATCAGCCCATCTATCTGTCAACATACTATCAACCTTGAGCCTGATGCTAAACCAGTTGTTGATCATCAACGACGGTTGAATCCGAAGATGATGGATGTCGTGAGAACTGAGATTCTCAAGCTTCTAGCCGCAGGTATTATTTACCCTATAGCTGATAGTAAGTGGGTAAGTCCGGTACATTGTGTTCCTAAGAAAGGAGGTACAATTGTGGTTCCTAATGATAAAAATGAACTAATACCTCAGAGAATTATTATTGGATATAGAATGTGTATTGATTACAGGAAGTTGAACAAGGCAACCAGGAAGGATCACTACCCGTTGCCGTTCATTGACCAAATGCTTGAAAGGTTATCCAAAAATACCCACTTTTGTTATCTCGATGGTTATTCTGGCTTCTCTCAAATTCATGTTAATACTGCTGATCAAGAGAAGACCACTTTTACTTGTCCCTTTGGTACTTATGCTTACAGGCGTATGCCTTTTGGTTTATGTAATGCCCCTGCTACTTTTCAAAGGTGTATGTCTGCTATCTTTCATGGTTTCTGCGGGGATATTATGGAAGTCTTCATGAACGATTTCTCCGTCTATGGAACCTCCTTTGACCATTGTCTTCACAATCTTAATAAAGTTTTGCAGAGGTGTGAGGAGACGAATTTGGTACTCAATTGGGAGAAGTGCCACTTCATGGTTAACGAAGGAATTGTTCTTGGTCACAAGATTTCCGAAAGGGGAATTGAAGTGGACAAAGCCAAGATCGAAGCTATTGAGAGGATGCCCTATCCAAGGGACATCAAAGGTATTCGCAGTTTTCTCGGTCATGCAGGTTTTTATATAAGATTTATTAAGGACTTTTCTAAAACCTCAAGACCCCTCACTAATCTTCTCCAGAAGGACGTTCCTTTTGTATTTGATGAAAATTGTAAGGAAGCTTTTGAAGTCCTTAAGAAAGCTTTAATAACCGCTCCTATAGTACAACCACCTGACTGGAATTTACCTTTTGAGATTATGTGTGATGCAAGTGATTTTGCTGTTGGAGCTGTTTTAGGACAAAGAGTTGATAAGAAATTAAATGTTATACATTATGCTAGCAAAACCCTTGATAGTGCTCAAAGGAATTATGCTACTACTGAGAAGGAATTCTTAGTTGTAGTATTTGCTTGTGATAAGTTTAGGCAGTATATTGTTGATTCCAAAGTTATTATTCATACTGATCATGCTGCCATTAAGTACCTTATGACAAAGAAGGATGCCAAGCCAAGGCTTATCAGATGGATACTCCTTCTTCAAGAATTTGATTTGCAGATTGTTGATAGGAAAGGGGAAGACAATCCGATGGCGGACAATCTTTCAAGGATGGAAGATATACCGCACGACCCCATCCCAGTTAACGATAGTTTTCCAGACGAGCAACTTCCCGTTGTAAAAGTACAATCTCTTTCCGATCCTTGGTATGCAGATTATGCTAATTTTATTGTTGCAAAGTATTTGCCTCCAGGTTTAACACTTCAGCAAAGGAAGAAGTTCTTTCATGATTTGAGGCACTACTTTTGGGATGACCCACATCTTTTCAAAGAAGGTCCCGACGGGATCGTGAGAAGATGCATACCGGAACATGAGCAGAAGGACATTCTCAAACGGTGTCACGATAGTCCCTATGGAGGACATCATGCCGGTGAGAGGACTGCACATAAGGTTCTTCAATCAGGTTTTTATTGGCCTACTCTCTTTAAGGATGCTAGAAATTATGTTATAGCCTATGATAAATGTCAGAGAGTTGGTAATATTGGTAGAAGGAATGAGATGCCTATGAATTACTCACTAGTGATTGAACCTTTTGATTGTTGGGGTTTTGATTTTATGGGTCCTTTTCCTTCTTCGCACAAGTACACTCACATTTTAGTAGCTGTTGATTATGTGACCAAGTGGGTTGAAGCAATCCCTACTGAAAGTGCTGATCACAAGACATCTTTGAAAATGCTTAAAGATGTAATTTTTCCTAGGTTTGGTGTACCAAGGTATCTCATGACTGATGGGGGATCACACTTCACGCACGGAGCTTTTAGAAAAGCTTTGGCTAAATACGATGTTAATCATAGAATTGCTTCACCATATCATCCTCAAACTAGTGGGCAAGTTGAGCTCACCAATAGAGAGATTAAGTTGATTATGCAGAAGACAGTAAACAGAAATAGAAAGGACTGGTCAAATAAGTTAGGAGATGCTCTGTGGGCATATAGAACTGCTTACAAAAACCCCATGGGCATGTCCCCCTATAAGATGGTGTATGGCAAGGCTTGCCATTTGCCATTAGAGTTAGAGCACAAAGCTTTCTGGGCTATTAGAGAGCTTAATGCTGACCCAAAATTAGCTGGTGAGAAGCGTCTCATGAACTTGACTTCTCTAGATGAATGGAGAAGTGAAGCTTACGAGAGCGCTAAAATGTTCAAGGAAAAGGTAAAAAGATGGCATGATAGGAAGATTCTGAAACGTGAATTTAATGTTGGTGATAAAGTTTTGTTGTTTAGATCCCGTTTCAGGTTTTCTCCAGGTAAACTACTTTCCAGGTGGGAAGGACCATTTCATATTGAAGAAGTTTATCGGTCTGGTGCAATTAAGATTAATAATTTTGAAGGCACCAAACCTCAAGTTGTGAATGGGCAAAGACTTAAACATTACATAGCAGGAGACCCTGTCAATGTTGGTGTGAATATAATATACACAACAACCCACGAAGAACATGTTGCAGCCCTGTTTCAGACGCCAGCAGAAGCAGAATAAAGAAAAGGTATGTACTACGGTAAGGAAACATCGCGAACCGCCATAAAAGTTCCGTATTACGAGTTTTTGCAAAATTAGTAAAATTATGAGCCTAAGTGGAGCCGGAGACGACCTCCAGGGGGTCCAGGCGCCCCCCTGGCGCGCCCCACCTCCTGGCCGCGCCGGGAGGCCGCCTGGACACCCGGGAGTCCGTCTCCGACCCCGCTTTGGTCCGTTACCTTCCTTTCTGTGCATAAATTTTTCCTATATATTTTCCCGGATTGTTCCGGCAACATATCTTGCGATTTCGCGTGCTTTCTTTTCGATCTGTTTCTGCCAGGGAATCTTTCAGCTGAATTTAGGTGCCATGGCTTCTCCAAGTTCCCCCAAGGACAAGTTCGTTGTCAACGTCATCAACCCTTACCTCGCTAAGGTAAAGAAGCACCCTCAGGTTGTTCAGATGGAGGACGGTGTCCTTCGTCAAGAAGATCTGAAGGGACCTATCAAGGAGGGGGGCATCCAGGCCAGGCTGGAAGAAGTGGAGCAAGAAGTCTTCGAGTACAAGAAGATGATCGAGCGTGGTGTTGAAGCTAACTTTGACATCATCAACGAGCTGAAGAACTACTTCCTGAAGGAGATGAAGGAGATGTGGAAAAGCATCACCGCGTCTGAAGAAAGAATTATAGAGCTCCAAGGGCAAATTAATGATCTACATAACCAGAACTGTGAGTATGAACTAAGGTTTATGCGCATGAGTATGGGTGCTGCCTGCAGGATTCAGGAGACAAGCTTCTCATATGAGACTGGAGAACCCCTTCCATGGAAGCGTTTCGCCGAGGACTACGTGATCAACGCCAACAAGGATGAGGAGTGAAATCTCCTGGGGTAACGGCATTCCCTTGGCTTGTTCCAAGCTTGGGGGAGTGCCCGGTATCTTTATCTTTGCCTTTTATCTTTTAGAGTCAAGTAGAGTCGTATCATGTCTAGGGGGGGTTATTATATGAGATAGGTGTGTGCATTGAGGTCTATCACTCCTTCGGTGAAGAGTTGTATCCGTGAGTGTGGAGTCGTCTATGATGGAATATTAATGAGAAGTTTATCGGTTCCTTTTGCTACACTTGGTATTCTCTTCACGCAATCGACCTTATATGATGATTCTTATGGGGAGTATTGACCTTATGTCAGGTATGGCTGTGAAAACTTTATTTAATCTTGGCAAACATAGCTTTGGTCATAACAACAAGCATGATTTTCTTAAAGTATCAACATAGCCAAAACCTTATGATATTATGCTTGAAGTGTTATGCTGACAAGGAAGACAACTTGATGTGTTATGCTTATTTTAATGTTCATGCTTTATATTGCTTTGCATCTTAGTCATCATCAATTGTCTGTTCTTCCAAAACCTTTGCTAGCCTAACTCTGTACTAAGCGGAATTCTGCTTGTGCATCCATACCCTTAAACCAATACCTTCCATATGAGTCCACCATACCTTCCTACTCGTGGTATTCCACTACCACATTTTAAAGTACAGAATTTATGTGTTATCCTTAAATGTTCAAAATCTTTTATTTTGTGCCTCTGTTTTAGCTCATGAGGAAGTAGTAGCTAATTCATGATCTTTTTGAGTTGGACAAGCTTCACCCCGGGATTGCATGTATAATGTGCAAACCCATAATACGAGAAGGAACTGGCATTGAGTGCGCCCGGCTCAAAAGGATAATATAACAAACAAACCCTCCTTCACGCTTTGTTCAGGAGAAATCAGAAAACTTTGGCAGTGATAAACAAAGGAGAATAAGAGGATGTGATCGTCCTCGTGCGGGAGCCGTTCCTCGAAACTTGTCCAGCTCAAGAAGTAGTTGAGTTATCTATTAGCATTCGTTGACCAATCATGCACCTTTCAAAACTTGTTTTCATTCTGTTTGAATTAAGCATAGCACATGAGTTTTCCCTACTACCCTAGAGCAGGGCCTATCTTTTAATTTTAAGTTGAGTCAGTTATTCCTACTCCCTTCTATTCCTAAAGAGAGCAGACATTTGATGTTGATAAGGATTCATTCATATAAAGTTGCATTAAGATTTGTCATATCATATCCTTGTTGACATTATCATTTGATAAGTAAGTTGTTTGTCAAGCCCAGCTAAGGCAAATATCTTCCTTTGTGTTAACACTTTCACTTCTTGCCTGATGACATGTTCTTTCAAAAGCTTCAATTAGTCTCATCAAAACATAAAGAAAGAGCAAAAGTAAAAGCTATTAGTTGTTCTTTGACCAAAAGACATGCTTGCCATGATTCAATGAGTTTCCTTAGCCCTACTTTCGAATATAAGTGTTACCACTCTTTTATAAGGGCCTTATGAGTTGAAGATTGCTGTTGAGGATATTTGAGTTGGTGAAGAAACTGTTATGCTTCTTGTTCGTATTCTGTTTATCGACACTTCACTCTCTAAACTTGTGGACAGGTTTACCGAGCTCAGTATTCGCTTGGGGACAAGCAAAGTCTAAGCTTGGGGGTGTTGATACGTCCAAAATGCATCATTATTTTGTATCATAATTTATCCTTATTCATTGATATATTTCACGTTATGATGATGTTCTTATGTTGTTTTGGTCTATTTTACACAGTTTGTAAACTTTCCGATGCCGAAGCAGCAGACGCGGGATTCAGCAGTAAAAAGTGGGCGCTGAGTTGCTGAAGAAGAATACCTCCAAATTACCTGAAAATTGACGGGAGATATTTTTTAGACGGATCACGAAGGCACGCGAAAGGGCAACCAGAGGGGGGCCACAGGGTGCCCAGGCGCCCTGGGGGCGCCCCCCCTGGCCGCGACGGGGGGGCGCCTGGAGCCCCTGGCCCACCTCTGGCCGCCCCCTTTTGCATATATGCTCTCCGTTATCCAAAAACCCTAAGGACGGGAGTTTTTACGGAGTTCCGCCGCCGCTCCGTGGCGGAAACCTACAGAGAAGAAAAAGCCATCTCCGGTGGGCAGATTCCGCCGGGGAGATCACCTCCCGGAAGGGGAGATCGTCGCCATCGTCATCACCATCGTCACGGGCATCATCGAGATCATCATCAACATCATCCCCAACACCAGCACCATCTCCATCTTCATCCAAATCTCATCTTACAATCGCAACTTGTGTTGTAACGCGTACTACCTATTCTCTCTACTCCATCGGTGTTGATTACTACTTTGTGGTGAATACTATTGAGTTTTGTTGGAGAAATATTATTATGTCCAGATTGTTTATCACCTATTTATACCCATTGATCATGATCTCTTTTATGTCTCGTGAGTAGTTACCTTAGTTCTTGAGGACATGGGGAAAGTCTTGTTGATAGTAGTCATATGCTGTTGAAGTAATATGTGTTGTTTGATACTTAAGTTGTGTTGTCATTCTACTAGTGGTGTTGTGTGAGTCGAACACTCAACACTTCGCCTTATTAAGGACCTAGGAGAATACATTGTGTACAAAGAATGCTTATGGTGGGTTGTCGGAGTGACAGAAACCTGAACCCCAGTTCGCACGCTTTTGCATAAGGGAATAATGGATCCTCGATCATATTGCTATGGTTAGGCTTTTGCCTTAAATTCTATCTTGTATTTGCGGATGCTTGCAAGGTGTTTAATCATAAGAGTGCACTCATCTTAGTCTAGAGAGTGCACTAGCATAGATCCACTCACTCAACACTTATCAACACATAACATAGTATCGATACGGAATATGGCGAAAGCACATGACTACCTCTCCCGTGTGTCCTCAGGAACGCTTTAGTCTTTATAAGTTCAGTTGCTAGGCCTCTCCTTTGCTAAGAAAGGATTGGGCCACTTGTTACTCTCAGTGCCCATTACATTGCTTGCTTTTACTTTCCCGTTGCTTATACCGAGAAAACCCCTAAAAAGTTATCTTTTAGTGCTTGCGGTAATTTCTTACTCAGAATCGCTTATCAATACCTTCTACTCCTCGTTGGGTTCGACACTCTTACTTATCGAAAACGCTGCAATAGATCCCTTACGGTTGTGGGTCATCAACCTCGCAGACATCATCCCTCTCCCCCTCGTGCTCTCTTTCCCCCTCCATGGCCGGCGGCCCCTTCCACGGCCATTCGGCCCTTCACCTCTTCGGGCCTCCCCCGACCTACCCTGGGCATCTGGATGGATGCGGCACCCCTCCCTGAGAACTCCGGTGTGCCGCACACCGCTGGAGGTAGCCGGAATCGCCGGCACGGGCGGTAGCCGGGCCTTGCTCCGACCTCGTCCGCGCACGCGCGAGGGAGGTGCTGCCTCTCCCCTGACCCCTCCTTCGGGCGCGGCCGAGCCGCACGGCACCGCTCCCGTCTCCGACCGGCGCAGGCAGGCGGTGTGGCGCCGGCGGCCAGCGAGGCCGAGCCTCCCCTGCCCCTCCTGTCAAGAGAAAGACGACGGCGGACGTGGGGGACGACCTGTGGCTGGGCCCCGCAGGTCAGCGACCCCGCCTGCCGCCACGTAGTTTAAGTGGAGGCGGGACGGCAGGGAACCGCTTTCCCAGCGCGAAAGCGCAACCTACGAAGGCGCCTCCGATGTCACCGCCCCCCCTGTGCACGCGGCCGAGCCGTGGGCCGGCCCAGTTTCTATTCGGCCATCCTCCGCCCAGTGTGCAGCATAAGGGTATAAGCCCTTTCTCCTTCCCTTTTTCTTTTTTCAGTATTATTCAAAAATCCATAAATAATTCAAATAAACTCCAAATTGCATGATTCAAATTTTTGGTAGTTTCTAAAATCAGGGTCTACCTGTTGGTGCAACATGCACATTATTCCAGAGACCTTTCCTTCACAAATAATTATCAAATGCCAATATTTCATTTTCTGTGATGAACTTTAGAAAATCACAGAGGGCTCAAATTTGATCCAAATGCAGTGGTTCAAATTCCTAGATGCTTGTCATATCCAAACTTAGTTTTGGAACATTTTTATTAATACTTTCTGTACCCCACCTAATAATGAGCCATTTCTTCATATTTATCAACTTTGCAAAATCCTAGGAAATTCATTTGAATTCCAAATCCAGTGAAACCAACTCCTAGATGCTTCTAAAATCATGACTTGTTGATGGGTGCCTTTGCTCATCATTCAAGAATATATTTCTGTACACTTCTTTCAAATCCATAAACCCCTTGATTCCATCATATTGAAATGTTCCAAACTATCCAATGATCCAATGCCTATGAAACCACCTTGGTTATTTTTCATATGACCAGAGGTATCCTAGAAAAGTCCAACTCCTATTTTTAGAGCACTTTTATTTTTGCTTTGATTGTGTTGCTTATTATGATTGTTTCCATCGTTAGTTGACGAAATAAACGGAGTACTCGGAGATGGACCAGAAGGTTTGAAGACTCGGAAGGATAAGGCAAGCAACCCTTTGACCATGTTCGAGAAACCTTTTTATGCATGTCTCATAGCACCTTATTATTAGTACATCGGAATCATGCAGAAGAGGTGACCACCTTGGTTGGTACCTTTGTTACTTTACTATTGAAACTTGCATCAAACATGACCCTACCTTCCTACGAGGGTTATGTGGGTGGGAGTAGATAGATATATGCTATAGTAGTTGGCTACGCAAAATGGGTCGGGGTTATGCATTGAGTGAAACAAGTGTGGTAAGACATACTTGCAGATAACCCAGTGGGTGCCACTAATGCCCCTGGGAGTTGATAAGGAACTAGGGCACTACTTGGTGAAGAAGTAGTGTGCCGAGGCTTGACGAAAGTGTTGTTTACAGAGATGGATTAGATTTATGTGTGACTACCGTCCCAACCAAACATGCGCAACCACTCTACCCTTATATGGGAAAGGGCATTATTGATTACCTAGGTCGATACTAGCATGGTGCCCGCATTACTAGTGACGGGGGTGACATGAGGTCACTCTCGGGACGGGGTCGTGCTTGGATAGGCGGCCATGACTGTTTTCACAGGGAACCGAACACACCGTTGGTACCCCGTGTCAGTGGTATGTGATGAATATGGGAGCAAGGCTCCACAATCTTTAAGATGAGAAATGTTTAGCACGAGGCTGTTACCAATCGAGTGGACTCTGTGTTAGTGTCGTCTAGGGAAAGATAGTGATCGGGTGCTTACCCCGGGTACTTGAGGTACCGCGGGTCGTGGATGTCACGGAAGTTCCCCGGATCTTGTGGGTAAAGTGTGCAACCTCTGCAGAGTGTTAAACTATTCGAATAGCCGTGTCCGCGGTCAAGGACAGTTGGGTGGTGCTACTTAGACTATGTCCATAAGTTTCTGGAAAACAACACGGTTCGGGTAAATCTGTTGAAGTGATTGTGAGAAAGTCACAATGAGCTTGAGCATGAGTTGATTACAACTCTTTCGCGATAATGATGTCTGTGACCTTCTGATAGTTGTTGCAGACACATGCATGCCCATGTTATATGTTGATCATACTTGCATATGAAAAACTAGCTTTCCGCAAAACTGCCACTTAGCAGTAGAGCCTTGCATAATTATTCTGTCATCACACTTGGGTTGCTTGCGAGTACATTCAAAGTACTCATTGGCTTGCCACTGGTTATTTTATTGGCCAGGCATGAGAGAACATGTTATGATGAAGATTTCTTGGTGACGAGCATGCGAGCTAGGACGCTTCCCAATCAGAATGCCTGTAGGGTTAAGGCAGATGGCATGGGTCCAAGTGGTTACTGAAGATTTCCGCTGCGATGATATACTCAAGACTTGACCATTATGGTCCTATTTGTGTAATACGGTATGTATGGATGTAAGACTCCTGTTATTCAGCTTATGTGTGTTCAGTGAGCATTGATCTCTGGGATCACTGTACACGTGCATTCGGTGATCTCGACTTATGAGTCGGGGTCCCCACATATGGTTATGTTTATAAAAATTAAACCGGCCCTGGCTTTGGACGTCTGTCCCCAGTGGCATTGGTTGGACACAGTGACCCGCCCGGCGGTAAACCGCCGGGGCACTTGTTTATGTTTATATGCAGGATGCAGTTTATATTGATCTGCGCGCGTCAATACCATCACAAGGATAAAGTAAGGATTCCAACATTTGGAGACTCATAATGTCATCAAAAGACAAGAAGTGCGCACGACAGCGCGACAGTTGGTACGATAAACCGGCAGGAAAAGTGTTTCGCTATCCTATTACAAAACGTTGTGAGCCAGACAAAGGTCCAAATATTTCTGTCATAGGTACGTGAGCCACCCGACGGATCATTCTCCTTGGCCTTGCTGCTTTAGTGATTCTGGGTCATCCGTCGCCGGTTCTACGTCCTCCACTGTTTGAAAAGTCTGCGCCAACCAATCCAAGCCAGCCAGAGCTTCAAATTTAGCCGCCCCATCAATAAGGTCAGTGGGATCAATTTCACGGGCAAAGGTATGCTTACTAATTGGAGGAATTAGATCCATCACTTTATAAGAAGGAGTGGACAGCTTCTGATTTTCTGCATCATAAGCCGGCTGATATTTCGACAAATCTGTTTCATTTGCAATCAAGCTGGCCAATGGCCAGATGTCCTTGACACAAGCAGCGAAGTCTTTATGGTCAAAGGCTGAGCCGTCTTCTTTCAAACTTGGATACCCAGTAGCCAGGTTGGACGTTTCTAGCTCGGGAAGCCATGCCTTAGCCCGGCTTAAGGCCGTGACAGCACCGGCTCTCGCAGATGACCGTTTGATTTCGTCAATCCTAGCAGGCAGAACGGAGAGTCTTCACAAGATATCTACAAAGAATGTTGGTGCTTGGCTGGACGGAGAGATAACAGCCAGGGCACGCTGCGCCCCAATGTACAATTGTTCCACGAGAGTATAGACGGCTTTTAGCTTCACAAGTGGATCTTTGCCAAGAATACTGCTTCTTTTACCTACATAACCATTAAGTTGATCAGCAACGGGTTAAGTTCTCCCAAGATTTTACAAGTTGAGTATGGCGGCTTACGAAAGATAGCTCCAGTCATTTCTGAGACACGGTGTTTTAAGCCGGAGAGCTCCGTCGTCACCGCTTCAAGAGATGTTTCAGCTTTTTCAGCCCGTTGCACTAAGGTAACCCTTTCTTTAGTCCATGCAGATTCCTCGGACTTAAGTTTAGCCTTCAAATCATTCGTTTCAGACAAGCTAAATTGGAACTTAGATTTAGCTTTCTGAGTTTCTGATTCTTGGTGCTTAAGTCGTTCCCGAGCATCCTTCAGCTGTGTTTGTAATTCCGCAGTCGCTTCCTGAACAGGTAAAGTAAGCATGAGACGAATAAACGCCTGATTTAACAAGGATTCAAGTCCCAAGCCTTTTGCAAGCAACAACACTTGGCACTTGGGGGCTAATGGAAGATGAAGTTTTTCCTTCTGAGCCGGATTCATGTTGTTAAGTCTCAAGCACTTTGCAAGCAAGAGCACTTGACCCTTGGGGACTAATGGAGGCTGAAGTTTTTCTTTCTGAGCAGGATCCATGTTATTAAGTCTCAAGCACTTTGTAAGCAAAAGCACTTGACCCTTGGGGCCAATGGATGCGAAAATTCTTCTGAAGTTAATATATTCATAAGCATAAAAGTCCCAAGCGCTTTGCAAGCAACAGCACTTGGCACTTGGGGGCTAATGTACATCGCTTTTATATGTCAAGTTAATTATGGTAGCCAATGGCAACTTGGTTTCTATCATTGGTCTAAGGATGATATGCAGGCAAGTTATATAATAAGGACCATCTCATTCAGCCTGATTAAGCCGGCCCTTGGGGGCTACACATGCAACGTTTCTTAAGGAGGAATTTTTGGTTAAGTGATATGCCGATTTAAAGTCTACAGAATATTCAGTTTCATCATATTCACTAGACTTGGGGGCTGTACGGACAGTTAGAAATTGGTCAAGAACATTACCTCAAACTTTTGATACATCTGCTTCACCATATCGATTTCAAGATCACGATTGCTATAAACCTGACTGAGAAAACCAGACAAGACTTCGCGAGTACTCAACTATGTATATTGTGACATGTCAAACCTCACGCACCGGTTTTCAACAAGTTCTTGCTTGGCGGTGTGTTTGGTAATACTGTTGGGTTGCCCGGCTCTCTAAAATTAGTGCCAATAAATGTAACATCTTTAGACCGATCTTCTGTCGGTTCAGAGGGGGGAGGCGGTTTGGCAGGTGCAGAGTCAGCCTGGGCAGGAGCAGTGGTGGCATCGGGCACCTATGGAGGAGCGTCGTGAGTAACCTCTTCAGTTGACCTTTGGGCATCTGTTGCCGACGCCTGCAGTGCCGGCTCAATAATCTTGGGGTCAGCCGTCGGTTTAGTCGCCCTGGCCCTCTTAACAGGTTGTGCTTGGCCTCTGCATCAAAGGCAGTAAGTTGTTGCAAGGATATAAAGATCTAAAGTTAAAATGAACTTAGGACAAATCATCTACCCAGGAGTGGTCTTGAAAGCCGGAAGTTGACTCTGAGATGACTCGCCACAGGATGAACGAGAAATTTCCTGTTAATTTGAATCGGACGAGTTCAGGGATTAATGAATAAGACCCATTGGCAGATAATGAGAGTTTATAAATAGAAGTACCTCATTCCAGCGTTTTCGTCGAGGCGGAGTATTGGGCAAGCCGGAGGACAATTCCTCTTCTCCGGAGTTTCGGGTCCGACGGTTGTTCTCGTGTTGTTGTTGCTTCAAAAGAAAGTGAGGGTCTAAATGAGCTGAAGGGTGTGAAAACCTTACTTTCCGGATAACTCGTCGAACTTTTTGTCTTGGCAAGGATTCTGAGCCGGAGGAAATAGTAATTACCTCTTCATCTGCGGCCTAGCTGGCCTCCGTGTCATCCTGGCAATAATCAGTGTCAATAAGATAGTTGAAATTAGAGCCAATAGATTCAAGGACTACCTCCGACTCAGTGCCGTAATTCAGTTCGAACAGACTAGAAGCACTGTTTTTCTTCTTAGTCTTCTTAACAGCTTTCTTGCCGCTCTGGCTCTCTTGGCGGCTTCATGATCATAAGATTTTTTCTAGAAGGTCGACTTAGCCTGCGGCGAATTTAACATTGGAATGGAGCTGAATTATAAAACGGCAACAGTCAAAATTAAGAGTTACCTCCGGTGCCGGGTTAGATTTGCAGAAAGGCAACAGGCCCACTTTGCTGTAGTCAGACAAGGATTCATTTAAAACAGTTTTTGTCATATCTATGATGACATTTTCCTCCAGGTCCTCAGAGCTATGGCGTAAAGGATCATTCTTCTCTCCAGTATATCCACACATTAAGCTAGACCTACGGCTTAAAGGAATAATTCGCCAAGCAAGCCAGCATCGAGCTAAATCAATTCCAGTTAAACCGTTTCCCAGGAGGGCATTCACCTTTGACAAAGTGGGGGCAATGGACTTGCGTTCTGCAGCGGTGAGCTTTTCAGCAAGAGGGTGATTGGCATCTAAACGTTGAGTACGAAAACCTGGCAAAGGATGCTCATCAGCCGGAGAAGTATCTTTACAATAAAACCAAGTTTTGTTCCAATCTTTCGGATGACTCGGCAGACAAGCATAATGAAAAATAGAGTCACTCCTTCTTTGGATAGAGACAACCCCAAGCTCCAGGCTAGGGCCATTGGTAAATTCATTCTGGCAGTTCAAGTAAAAGAACTCCCTGAAAAGCAAGATGATGGGTTCCTCTTGAAGATATACTTCACAAAAAACTTGGGAATTGCAGATATTTGACACGGAATTGGGTCTGATGTCTTGGGGATGGAGCTGGAAGAAGTGCAGGACATCTCTAAAGAATTTAGAGCCAGGTGGTGAGAAACCCCGGTTCATGTGGTCAGTAAAAACAATCAATTCATCATCTGTGGGTGCAGGTCTTTCTTCGCCCGGGTTAGGAGCACGGTAAGGCATAATTGGAGCATTGGGCAGATATCCGACTCTAACAAAGTCGGCGAGTGTAGCTTCAGTAACAATTGAGGGAACCTAGTTGCATGTGGTGACTGTCTTCGGCGGCATTGTGAACAAGCAGACCTAACAGGTGAAAGATTGTTGCCGGTTCAGAAAAGCTGGAGATAATGTATTGCTACAAGTTCAGCATGGCGGTTTAAATGGGGCCTAATGGCATAAGAGTAATCATAAACTGGAAAATTAAGCCGCCATGGCAAATGCGAGTGTTCAGAAAAGCAAATTTTACTAAGTCTGGAAAAAACAGTTTTCACAGGTTGCGGCGGTAATTTTGGATCTATGGCTCCTCAAAAATCAAGATTAAATGACGAACAGGCAAAACTTTAGATCGATATGATGCAGTTCTAAGAAACGAATCCAGTTATCCGCAGAGATGAGATCTTGCAGTATTGACTAAAGAGATGCTATCAACATCAGCATACAAAGAGACATCAAAGTTCAGAAGAAGAAGCCATAGTTGCAGAGGAGGAAGAAGATGAAATCGGAAGAACTTCACGGGAACCGATCTGGAAGGAGAAGGACAAGAATGTACCTGAGGAGGTAAGACGACGGCGGCGGTGCGCGGAAGAGACCTGGTCACGATGGGTTGATGCAGCGGCTGTTAGTGAAGACGAAGCAGAGGGCGACGATGCCGGCGGAGCTTGGTTGCAGGGACGACACGAGGAAGGAGATGAAGAGAAGGAGACAAAGGAGAGAATGGAAAGGGACCTTCGGCCCTATTTATAAGCTAAGTGGATAAATGTCAGGCGCGAAAATCGAGGAGATGGACAAATAGGTAAATAACTGTGCAGGCGCCTCGATTCCCAGAATACCAATAAATACGGAAGATTTGTTAAGATCTAGACCGTTAGTAAATAAGTGACGTCACGGCGGGTTATCGTTATTTCAAAAGATGACGTCATGGCGGATCACTATCATTTAAAAAAATGAAGATAACGGCGGTTTACAGTCTCTCACAAGAAGATGAGTAAAGATTGACATGAACAAGTTCAAGATCAACCTAGGGCCTAATGTTGGGGATATAAGTATTTCATATGACCAGCCCAGGAGGGGCTAGGTTACCCTACGGCGGTTCATAAGGCCAGCCTAGAAGCTCACTAAAGACAGCGGTTTAGATAAGGGCCCAAGGCCCGCGGTGGCTTAAGGCCTGTAAGTATCAACCGCCATACATGTAACTTGTAATGTAAGGCATGTAATATGAGTCACCGAGCCGGACACGATTGTATGAGCCGGCCGGGACTCCGTAGGCCGCATGGCGTTAACCCGTGTATATAAGGGGACGACCCGGCAGCGGCTTAGGGAAAGAAACAAGAGGTCAAGGGCTAGGCAAGCGCACCCTCAACCTAGCAATCGACACCCCAACAATTCCAACCTAAACTGGAGTGGCTTTACCCTCACCGCACGGGCCGAACCAGTATAAACTCTCCGTGTCCTTTGTCTTGTTCTTAACCCCTTTAAGCTAACCACGTCGCTATGGCTCCACAATCAAGTCCTTACCTTAGGACATCTGCCGTGACACTTCCACGACAATGATGAACCTACGAACTATGAGGAAGCGATGATGAGCCCAGATTCCGCAAGATGGCTTGAGGCCATGAAATCTGAGATGGGATCCTTGTATGAGAACAAAGTATGGACTTTGGTTGACTTGCCCGATGATCGGCAAGCCATTGAAAATAAATGGATCTTTAAGAGGAAGACTGACGCCGATGGTAATGTTACTGTCTACAAAGCTCGACTTGTTGCGAACGGTTTTCGACAAGTTCAAGGTGTTGACTACGATGAGATTTCCTCACTCGTAGCGATGCTTAAGTCTGTCTGAATCATGTTAGCAATCGCCGCATTTTATGAAATCTGGCAAATGGATAACAAAACTGCATTCTTTAATGGATTTATTAAAGAAGAGTTGTATATGATGCAACCAGAAGCTTTTGTCAATCCAAAAATTGCTAACAAAATGTGCAAGCTCCATCGATCCTTCTATGGACTGGTGCAAGCATCTCGGAGTTGGAATATACGCTTTGATAAGTTGATCAAAGCATATAGTTTTATACAGACTTGCGGTGAAGCCTGTATTTACAAGAAAGTGAGTGGGAGCACTACAACCTTTCTGATAAGTATATGTGAATGACATATTGTCGATCGGAAATGATGTAGAATTTTTTGGAAAGCATAAAGGAGTGTTTGAAAGGAGTTTTTTTCAAAAACCTCGGTGAAGCTGCTTACATATTGAGCATCAAGATCTATAGAGATAGATCAAGACACTTGATAAGTTTTTTCAATGAGTACATACCTTGACAAATTTTTGAAGTAGTTCAAAATGGAACAGTCAAAGAAAGAGTTCTTGCCTGTGTTGCAACGTGTGAAGTTGAGTAAGACTCAAAGCCCGACCACATAAAAAGATAGAGAGAGGATGAAAGTCATTCCCTATGCCTCAGCCATAGGTTCTATAAAGTATGCCATGCTGTACACCAGACTTATTGTATGCACTGGCCTGAGTTTGGCAAGGGAGTACAATTTTGATCTAGGAGTAGATCACTCGACAACGGTCAAAATTATCCTTAGAAGACTAAGGAAACAATTCTCGGTTATGGAGGTGATAAAGAGTTCGTCGTCTAGAGTTACGTCAATGTAAGCTTTGACACTGATATGGATGACTCTGAGTCTCGATCTGGATACATATTGAAAGTGGGAGCATTTAGCTAGAGTAGCTCCGTGCAGAGCATTGTAGACATAGAAATTTGCAAAATACATACGGATCTGAATGTGGCAGACCCATTGACTAAACCTCTCTCACAAGCAAAACATGATCACACCTTAGTACTCTTTGGGTGTTAATCACATGGCGATGTGAACTAGATTATTGAATCTAGTAAACCTTTTGGGTATTGGTCGCATGGCGATGTGAACTATAAAGTGCTAAATCACACGAGGATGTGAATTATTGGTGTCAAATCACACGGTGATGTGAACTAGATTATTGACTCTAGTGCAAGTGGGAGACTGAAGGAAATATGCCCTAGAGGCAATCATAAAGTTATTATTTATTTCATTATATCATGACAAATGTTTATTATTCAAGCTAGAATTGTATTAACCGGAAACTTAGTACATGTGTGAATACATAGACAAACAGAGTGTCACTAGTATGCCTCTACTTGACTAGCTCGTTAATCAAAGATGCTTAAGTTTCCTAGCCATAGACATGAGTTCTCATTTGATGAACGGGATCACATCATTAGAGAATGATGTGATTGACTTGACCCATCCGTTAGCTTAGCAACTTGATCGTTTAGTTTTACTGCTATTGCTTTCTTCATGATTTATACATGTTCCTATGACTATGAGATTATGCAACTCCCGAATACCGGAGGAACACCTTGTGTGCTATCAAATGTCACAACATAACTGGGTGATTATAAAGATGATCTACAGGTGTCTCCAATGGTGTTTGTTGAGTTGGCATAGATCGAGATTATGATTTGTCACTCTGATTGTCGGAGAGGTATCTATGGGCCCTCTCGGTAATGCACATCACTATAAGCCTTGCAAGCAATGTGACTAATGATTTAGTTGCGGGATGATGCATTAGGGAACGAGTGAAGAGACTTGACGGTAACGAGATTGAACTAGGTATGATGATATCCACGATCGAATCTCGGGCAAGTAACATACCGATGACAAAGGGAACAACGTGTGTTGTTATGCGGTTTGACCGATAAATATCTTCGTAGAATATGTAGGAGCCAATATGAGCATCCAGGTTCCGCTATTGGTTATTGACCGGAGATGTGTCTCGGTCATGTCTACATAGTTCTCGAACCCGTAGGGTCCGCACGCTTAACGTTCAATGACAATTTGTACTATGAGTTATGTGATTTGATTACCGACGTTTGTTCAGAGTCCCGGATGAGATCACGGACACGATGAACAGTCTCGAAATGGTCGAGACGTAAAGATCGATATATTGGAAGGCTATATTCGGACATCGAAAAGGTTCCGAGTGATTCGGGTATTTCTCGGAGTACCGGAGAGTTACGAGAATTCGTATTGGGCCTTAATGGGACATATGGGAAAGGAGAGAAAGGCCTCAAGGGTGGCCGCACCCTTTCCCCATGGACTGGTCTGAATTGGACTAGGGAAAGGGGGCGCCCCCTTCCTTCCTTCTCTTTCTCCCTTCCCCTTTCCATATTCCATGTGGGAGGAGGAATCCTACTAGGACTAGGGAGTCCTAGTAGGACTCCACACTTGGCGCGCCCCCTCTAGGGCCGGCCTCCTCCTCCTCCCTCCTTTATATACATGGGCAGGGGGAACCCCAAAGGCACTCCAAGATTTGTCTTAGCCGTGTGCGGTGCCCCTCTCCAAAGATACACACCTCGGTCATATCGTTGCAGTGCTTAGGCGAAGCCCTGCGCCGGTAGCTTCATCATCACCATCACCACGCCGTCGTGCTGACGAAACTCTCCCATGACGCTCAACTGGATCAAGAGATCGTGGGACGTCATTGAGTTGAACGTGTGCTGAACGCGGAGGTGCCGTACGTTCAGTGCTTGGATCGGTTGGATCGCGAAGACGTTCGACTACATCAACCGCGTCACTAGATGCTTCCGCTTTCAGTCTACGAGGGTACGTAGACACACTCTCACCTCTCGTTGCTATGCATCTAGTAGATAGATCTTGTGTGATCGTAGGAAATTTTTGAAATACTACGTTCCCCAACAATCCGGGACTCCAAACAAACATCGATCATCAAATCACATAACTCATAATACAAATCGTCCTCGAACGTTAAGCATGCGGACCCTACGGGTTCGAAAACTATGTAGACATGGCCGAGACACATCTCCAGTCAATAACCAATAGCGGAACCTGGATGCTCATATTGGCTCCTACATATTCTACGAAGATCTTTATCGGTCAAACCGCATAACAACACGCGTTGTTCCCTTTGTCATCGGTATGTTACTTGCCCGAGATTCGATCGTCGGTATCATCATACCTAGTTCAATCTCGTTACCAGCAAGTCTCTTTACTCGTTTTGTAATGCATCATCCCGCAACTAACTCATTAGTCACATTGCTTGCAAGGCTTATAATGATGTGCATTACCGAAAGGGCCCTGAGATACCTCTCCGACAATGGGAGTGACAAATCCTAATCTTGATCTATGTCAACTCAACAAACACCATCGGAGACACCTGTAGAGCATCTTTTGAAGGAAATATGCCCTAGAGGCAATAATAAAATTATTACTTATTTCCTTATATCACCATAAATGTTTATTATTCATGCTAGAATTATATTAACCGGAAACTTAGTACATGTGTGAATACATAGACAAAACAGAGTGTCCCTAGTATGCCTCTACTAGACTAACTCATTGATCAAAGATGGTTATGTTTCCTAGCCATAGACATGAGTTTTCATTTGATCAATGGGATCACATCATTAGGAGAATGATGTGATGAAAAAGACCCGTCCGTTAGCTTAGCACTATGATCGTTTAGTTTTACTGTTATTGCTTTCTTCATGACTTATACATGTTCCCATGACTATGAGATTATGCAACTCCCGAATAGCGGAGGAACACTTTGTGTGCTATCAAACGTCACAACGTAACTGGGTGATTATAAAGATGCTCTACAGGTGTCTCCGAAGGTGTTCGTGGTGTTGGCATAGATCAAGAATAGGATTTGTCACTCCGAGTGTCGGAGAGGTATCTCTGGGCCCTCTCGGTAATACACATCATAATAAGCCTTGCAAGCAAATGACTAATGAGTTAGTCATGAGATGATGTATTACGGAACGGGTAAAGAGACTTGCCGGTAACGAGATTGAACTAGGTATTGAGCTACCGACGATCAAATCTTGGGCAAGTAACATACCGATGACAAAGGGAACAACATATGTTGTTATGCGGTTTGACCGATAAAGATCTTCGTAGAATATGTAGGAGCCAATATGAGCATCCAGGTTCCGCTATTGGTTATTGACCGGAGATGAGTCTCGGTCATGTCTACATAGTTCTCGAACCCGTAGGGTCCGCACGCTTAACGTTTGATGACGGTCGGTATTATGAGTTTATGTGTTTTGATGTACCAAAGGTAGTTCGGAGTCCCGGATGAGAACGTGGACATGACGAGGAGTCTCGAAATGGTCGAGACGTAAAGATGGATATATTGGACGACTATATTTGTGTTGGGGAACGTAGTATTTTAAAATTTTCCTACGATCACGCAAGATCTATCTACCAGATGCATAGCAATGAGAGGGAAGAGTGTGTCTACGTACCCTCGTAGACCGGAAGCGGAAGCGTCAAGTGCCGCAGTTGATGTAGTCGAACTTCTTCACGATTCAACCGATCAAGCACCAAACGTACGGCACCTCCGCGTTCAGCACACGTTCAGCTTGATGACGTCCCACGAGCTCTTGATCCAGTTGAGCTTCACAGGAGAGTTTCGTCAGCACGACGGCGTGGTGACGGATATGATGTATTCACCGGCGCAGGGCTTCGCCTAAGCACTGCAACGGTATGACCGAGGTGTGTTTCTGTGGAGGGGGGCACCGCACACGGCTGGAACAATTCAACTTGTGTGTCTTTGGGTGCCCCCCTGCCCCCGTATATAAAGCAGCAAGAGGGGAGGGCCGGCCGGCCTCCTATGGTGCGGCTAGGGCAATCCTACTAGGAATAGGATTGCAATCCTATTCCTAGTAGGAGTCCATCAAGAAGGAAGAGAGGGAAAGGAAAAGAGGGAGAGGTGGCGCCACCCCAATCCTAGTCCAACTAGGATCCCTAGGTGGGGCGCCGGCCAGCCTTTATGGGCTGCCTCTCTCTTTTCCTTAAGGCCCACTATGGACCATCCCCCCTCGTAGGGGGTTCCGGTAACCCCCTCCGGCAATCCAGTTAAATCCGAAACTTTTCCGGAACACTTCCGGTGTCCGAATATAGTCGTCCAATATATCAATCTTTATGTCTCGGACATTCCAAGACTCCTCGTCATGTCCGTGATCTCATCCGGGACTCCGAACTACCTTCGGTACATCAAAACTCATAAACTCATAATACCGATCGTCATCAAACGTTAAGCGTGCGGACCCTACGGGTTCGAGAACTATGTAGACATGACCGAGACTCATCTCCGGTCAATAACCAATAGCGGAACCTGGATGCTCATATTGGCTCCTACATATTCTACGAAGATCCTTATCGGTCAAACCGCATAACAACATACGTTGTTCCTTTTGTCATCGGTATGTTACTTGCCCGAGATTCGATCATCGGTATCTCTATACCAAGTTCAATCTCGTTACCGGCAAGTCTCTTTACTAGTTCCGTAATACATCATCTCGTGACTAACTCATTAGTCATTTGCTTGCAAGGCTTATTATGATGTGCATTACCGAGAGGGCCCAGAGATACCTCTTCGACACTCGGAGTGACAAATCCTAATCTTGATCTATGCCAACACCACTAATACTTTCGGAGACACCTGTAGAGCATCTTTATGATCACCCAGTTACGTTGTGACGTTTGATAGCACACAAGGTGTTCCTACGGTATTCGGGAGTTGCATAATCTCATAGTCATAGGAACATGTATAAGTCATGAAGAAAGCAATAGGAGTAAAACTAAACGATCATAGTGCTATGCTAACGGATGGCTCTAGTCCATCACATCATTCTCCTAATGATGTGATCTCGTTGATCAAATGACAACTCATGTCTATGGTTAGGAAACATAACCATCTTTGATCAATGAGCTAGTCTAGTAGAGGCATACTAGGGACACTCTGTTTTGTCTATGTATTCACACATGTACTAAGTTTCCGGTTAATACAATTCTAGCATGAATAATAAACATTTATCATGATATAAGGAAATATAAATAACAACTTTATTATTGCCTCTAGGGCATATTTCCTTCAGTCTCCCACTTGCACTAGAGTCAATAATCTAGCTCACATCGCCATGTGATTTAATACCGATAGTTCACATCGTTATGTGAATAACACCCATAGTTCACATCGCCATGTGACCAACACCCAAAGGGTTTACTAGAGTCAATAATCTAGTTCACATCGCTATGTGATTAATACCCAAGAGTAATAAGGCGTGATCATGTTTTGCTTGTGAGAGTAGTTTAGTCAACGGGTCTGTCACATTCAGATCCGTATGTATTTCACAAATTTCTATGTCTACAATGCTCTGCATAGAGCTACTCTAGCTAATTGCTCCCACTTTCAATACGCATCCAGATTGATACTTAGAGTCATCTGGATTTAGTGTCAAAGCTTGCATCGGCGTAACCCTTTACGACGAACTCTTTATCACCTCCATAATCGAGAAACATTTCCTTAGTCATCCAGTTACTAAGGATAATTTTGACCGCTGTACAGTGATCTACTCCTGGATCACTATTGTACCCCCTTGACAAACTCATGGCAAGGTACACAACATGTTTGGTACACAGCATGGCATACTTTATAGAACCTATGGCTGAGGCATAGGGAATGACTTTCATTCTCTCTATATTTTTCTGCCGTGGTCTGGCTTTGAGTCTTACTCAACTTCACACCTTACAAGTCAGGGAAGAACTCCTTCTTTGACTGATCCATTTTGAACTACTTCAAAATCTTATCAAGGTATGTACTCATCGAAAGTCTTATCAAGTGCCTTGATCTATCTCTATAGATCTTGATGCCCAATATGTAAGCAGCTTCACCAAGGTCTTTCTTTGAAAAACTCCTTTCAAACACTACTTTATGCTTACCAGAAAATTCTACATCATTTCCGATCAACAATATGTCATTCACATATACTTATCAGAAAGGTTGTAGTGCTCCCACTCACTTCTTGTAAATACAGGCTTCACCGCAAGTCTGTATAAATCTATATGCTTTGATCAACTTATCAAAGCGTATATTCCAACTCCGAGATGCTTGCACCAGTCCATAGATGGATCGCTGGAGCTTGCACATTTTGTTAGCACCTTTAGGATTGACAAAACCTTCTGGTTGTATCATATACAAGTCTTCTTTAATAAATCCATTAAAGAATGCAGTTTTGTTATCCATTTGCCAGATTTCATAAAATGCGGCAATTGCTAACATGATTCGGACAGACTTAAGCATCGCTACAGGTGAGAAAGTCTCATCGTAGTCAACTCCTTGAACTTGTCGAAACCCTTTCGCAACAAGTCGAGCTTTGTAAACAGTAACATTACCGTCTGCGTCGGTCTTCCTCTTGAAGATCCATTTATTTTTGATGGCTTGCCGACCATCGGGCAAGTCAACCAAAGTCCATACTTTGTTCTCATACATGGATCCCATCTCAGATTTCATGGCTCAAGCCATTTTGCGGAATCTGGGCTCATCATCGCTTCCTCATAGTTCGTAGGTTCATCATGGTCCAGTAACATGACTTCCAGAACCGGGTTGCCGTACCACTCTGGTGCGGAACGAACTCTGGTTGATCTACGAAGTTCAGCAGAAACTTGATCTGAAGTTTCATGATCATCATCATTAGCTTCCTCACTAATTGGTGTAGGAATCACTGGAACTAGTTTCTGTGATGTTCCACTTTCCAATTCGGGAGAAGGTACAATTACCTCATCAAGTTCTACTTTCCTCCCACTCACTTCTTTCGAGAGAAACTCCTTCTCTAGAAAGGATCCACTCTTAGCAACAAAGACCTTGCCTTTGGATCTGTGATAGAAGGTGTACCCAACAGTTTCTTTTGGGTATCCTATGAAGATTTACTTCTCCGATTTGGGTTCAAGCTTATCATGTTGAAACTTTTTCACATAAGCATTGCAGTCCCAAACTTAAAGAAATGACAGCTTAGGTTTCTCATCAAACCACAGTTCATACGGTGTCATCTCCACGGATTTTGATGGTGCCCTATTTAACGTGAATGTAGCTGTCTCTAATGCATAACCCCAAAAGCGATAGTGGTAGATCAGTAAGAGACATCATCGATCGCACCATATCTAATAAAGTACGGTTATGACGTTCGGACACACCATTACACTGTGGTGTTCCAGGTGGCGTGAATAGTGAAACTATTTCACATTGTTTTTAGTGAAGGCCAAACTCGCTAACTCAAATATTTTTTCTCTACGATCATATCGTAGAAACTCTTATTTTCTTGTTACGATGATTCTGCACTTCACTCTGAAATTCTTTGAACTTTTCAAATGTTTCAGACTTGTGCTTCATTAAGTAGATATACCCATATCTGCTCAAATCATCAGTGAAGGTCAGAAAATAACGATACCCGCCGCGAGCTTCAACACTCATTGGCCCACATACATCGGTATGTATGATTTCCAACATATTTGTTGCTCGCTCTATAGTTCCGGAGAACGGAGTTTTAGTCATCTTGCCCATGAGGCATGGTTCGCAAGCACCAAGTGATTCATAATCAAGTGATTCCAAAAGTCCATCACTATGGAGTTTCTTCATGCGCTTTACACCATTACGACCTAAACGGCAGTGCCACAAATAAGTTACACTATCATTATTAACCTTGCATCTTTTGGCTTCAATATTATGAATATGTGTATCAGCACGATCGAGATCCAACAAACTATTTTCATTGGGTGTATGACCATCGAAGGTTTTATTCATGTAAACAGAACAACAATTATTCTCTAACTTACATGAACAACCGTATTGCAATAAACATGATCAAATCATATTCATGTTCAACACAAACACCAAATAACACTTATTTAGGTTCAACACTAATCCCGAAAGTATAGGGAGTGTGCGATGATGATCGTATCAATCTTGGAACTACTTCCAATACACATCGTCACTTCATCCTTTAACTAGTTTCTATTCATTATGCTATTCCCATTTCGAGTTACTACTCTTTAGTAACTAAACCAGTATCAAATACCGAGGGGTTGCTATGAACACTAGTAAAATACACATCAATAATCTGTATATCAAATATACCTTTGTTCACTTTGCCATCCTTCTTATCCGCCAAGTATCTAGGGCAGTTCCACTTCCAGTGACCATTTCCTTTGCAGTAGAAGCACTTAGTTTCAGGCTTGAGTTTTAGCTTTGGGTTTCTTCACGGGAGTGACAACTTGCTTGTCATTCTTCTTGAAGTTCCCCTTCTATCCCTTTGCCCTTTACTTGAAACAAGTGGTCTTGTTAACCATCAACACTTGATGCTTTTTCATGATTTCTACCTTCGCCGACTTCAGCATCGCGAAGAGCTCGGGAATTCCTTTCGTTATCCCTTGCATATTATAGTTCATCACGAAGTTCTACTAACTTGGTGATAGTGACTAGAGAACTTTGTCAATTACTATCTTATCTGGAAGATTAACTCCCACTTGATTCAAGTAATTGTAGTACCCAGACAATCTGAGCACATGCTCACTGGTTGAGCTATTCTCCTCCATCTTGTAGGCAAAGTACTGTCAGAGGTCTTATACATCTCGACACAGGCATGAGTATGAAATACTAATTTCAACTCTTGGAACATCTCATATGCTCCGTGGAGTTTCAAAACGTTTTTGAAGTCCCGGTTCTAAGCCGTAAAGCATGGTGCACTTAAACTATCAAGTAGTCATCATACCGAGCTTTTGTCAAAACGTTCATAACGTCTACATCTGCTCTTGCAATAGGTCTGTCACCTAGCGATGCATCAAGGACATAATTCTCTGTGCAGCAATGAGGATAATCCTCAGATCACGGAACAATTCCGCATCATTGCTACTAATCATCTTTCAACTTACTTTTCTCTAGGAACATATAAAAAATAAACGGGGAGCAACATCGCGAGCTATTGATCTACAACATAGATATGCTAATACTACCAGGACTAAGTTCATGATAAATTAAAGTTCAATTTAATCATATTAATTAAAGAACTCCCACTTAGATAGACATCCCTCCGGTCATCTAAATAATCACGTGATCCAAATCAACTAAACCATGTCCGATCATCACGTGAGATGGAGTAGTTTCAATGGTGAACATCTTATGTTGATCATATCTACTATATGATTCACGCTCGACCTTTCGGTCTCCAGTGTTCCGAGGCCATATCTGCATATGCTAGGCTCATCAAGTTTAACCCGAGTATTCTGCGTGTGCAAAACTGGCTTACACCCGTTGTATTTGAACGTAGAGCTTATCACACCCGATCATCACGTGGTGTCTCGGCACGACGAACTTTCGCAACGGTGCATACTCAGGGAGAACACTTATACCTTGAAATTTAGTAAGGGATCATCTTATAATGCTACCGTCGTTCTAAGCAAAATAAGAAGCATAATAAGATAAACATCACATGCAATCAAAATATGTGACATGATATGGCCATCATCATCTTGTGCTTTTGATCTCCATCTCTAAAGCACCTTCATGATCACCTTCGTCACCGGCGCGACACCTTGATCTCCATCGTAGCATCGTTGTCGTCTCGCCAACTATTGCTTCTACGACTATCGCTACCGCTTAGTGACAAAGTAAAGCAATTACATGGCGATTGCATTTCATACAATAAAGCGACAACCATATGGCTCCTGCCAGTTGCCGATAACATTACAAAACATGATCATCTCATACAAAACCGTATAACTCATCATGTCTTGACCATATCACATCACAACATGCCCTGCAAAAACAAGTTAGACGTCCTCTACTTTGTTGTTGCAAGTTTTACGTGGCTGCTACGGGCTTAGCAAGAACCGTTCTTACCTACGCATATAAAACCACAACGATGTTTCGTCAAGTATGTGATGTTTTAACCTTCATAAGGACCGGGCGTAGCCACACTTGATTCAGCTAAAGTGAGAGAGACAGACACCCGCCAGTCACCTTTAAGCAACGAGTGCTCGTAACGGTGAAACCAGTCTCGCGTAAGCGTACGCGTAATGTCGGTCCGGGCCGCTTCATCTCACAATACCGTCGAAGCAAAGTATGACATGCTGGTAAGCAGTATGACTAGTATCGCCCACAACTCATTGTGTTCTACTCGTGCATATCATCTACGCATAGACCTGGCTCATGATGCCACTGATGGGGAATGTAGTATTTTAAAATTTTCCTACGATCACGCAAGATCTATCTACCAGATGCATAGCAACGAGAGGGAAGAGTGTGTCTACGTACCCTCGTAGACCGGAAGCGGAAGCGCCAAGTGACGCGGTTGATGTAGTCGAACTTCTTCGTGATTCAACCGATCAAGCACCGAACGTACGGCACCTCCGCGTTCAGCACACGTTCAGCTTGATGACGTCCCACGAGCTCTTGATCCAGTTGAGCTTCACGGGAGAGTTTCGTCAGCACGACGGCGTGGTGACGGATATGATGTATTCACCGGCGCAGGGCTTCGCCTAAGCACTGCAACGGTATGACCGAGGTGTGTTTGTGTGGAGGGGGGCACCGCACACGGCTGGAACAATTCAACTTGTGTGTCTTTGGGTGCCCCCCTGCCCCCGTATATAAAGGAGCAAGAGGGGAGGGCCGGCCGGCCTCCTATGGTGCGGCTAGGGCAATCCTACTAGGAATAGGATTGCAATCCTATTCCTAGTAGGAGTCCATCAAGAAGGAAGAGAGGGAAAGGAAAAGAGGGAGAGGTGGCGCCACCCCAATCCTAGTCCAACTAGGATCCCTAGGTGGGGCGCCGGCCAGCCTTTATGGGCTGCCTCTCTCTTTTCCTTAAGGCCCACTATGGACCATCCCCCCTCGTAGGGGGTTCCGGTAACCCCCTCCGGCAATCCAGTTAAATCCGAAACTTTTCCGGAACACTTCCGGTGTCCGAATATAGTCGTCCAATATATCAATCTTTATGTCTCAGACATTCCGAGACTCCTCGTCATGTCCGTGATCTCATCCGGGACTCCTAACTACCTTCGGTACATCAAAACTCATAAACTCATAATACCGATCGTCATCAAACGTTAAGCGTGCGGACCCTACGGGTTCGAGAACTATGTAGACATGACCGAGACTCATCTCTGGTCAATAACCAATAGCGGAACCTGGATGCTCATATTGGCTCCTACATATTCTACGAAGATCCTTATCGGTCAAACCGCATAACAACATACGTTGTTCCTTTTGTCATCGGTATGTTACTTGCCCGAGATTCGATCGTCGGTATCTCTATACCTAGTTCAATCTCGTTACCGGCAAGTCTCTTTACTCGTTCCGTAATACATCATCTCTTGACTAACTCATTAGTCATTTGCTTGCAAGGCTTATTATGATGTGCATTACCGAGAGGGCCCAGAGATACCTCTTCGACACTCGGAGTGACAAATCCTAATCTTGATCTATGCCAACACCACGAATACTTTCGGAGACACCTGTAGAGCATATTTATGATCACCCAGTTACGTTGTGACGTTTGATAGCACACAAGGTGTTCCTACGGTATTCGGGAGTTGCATAATCTCATAGTCATAGGAACATGTATAAGTCATGAAGAAAGCAATAGCAGTAAAACTAAACGATCATAGTGCTATGCTAACGGATGGGTCTAGTCCATCACATCATTCTCCTAATGATGTGATCTCGTTGATCAAATGACAACTCATGTCTATGGTTAGGAAACATAACCATCTTTGATCAATGAGCTAGTCTAGTAGATGCATACTAGGGACACTCTGTTTTGTCTATGTATTCACACATGTACTAAGTTTCCGGTTAATACAATTCTAGCATGAATAATAAACATTTATCATGATATAAGGAAATATAAATAACAACTTTATTATTGCCTCTAGGGCATATTTCCTTCAATTTGGGCATCAGAAAGGTTTTGAGTGATTCGGGTATTTTTTGGAGTACCGGAGAGTTATGAGAATTCACCGGGGAGTATATGGGCCTTATTGGGCTTTAGGGGAAAGAGAGAGAGGAGGCTACACCCCCAAGGCTTAGTCCAAATTGGACTAGGGGGAGGGGCTGCGCCCCCTCCTTCCTTCCCTTCTCTTTTCCCTTTCCTTCTCTCCTACTCCTACTACTTGGAAGGGCTCCTAGTTCTACTAGGAAAGGGAGAATCCTACTCCCGGTGGGAGTAGGACTCCCCTAGGGTGCGCCATAGAGAGGGCCGCCCCCCTCCTCCACTCCTTTATATACGGGGGTAGAGGCACCCCATAGACACACAAGTTGATCAGTTGATCTCTCCCAACCGTGTGTGGTGCCCCTCTCCACAGAAACACACCTCGGTCATACCGTTGTAATGCTTTGGCGAAGCCCTGCGCCGGTAGCATCATCATCTCCGTCACCACGCCGTCGTGCTGACGAAACTCTCCCGTGAGGCTCTACTGGATCAAGAGCTCGTGGGACGTCATCAAGCTGAACATGTGCTGAACGCGGAGGCTCCGTATGTTCGGTGCTTGATCGGTTGGATATTGAAGATCGACTACATCAACCGCGTCACTAGACGCTTCCGCTCCCGGTCTACGAGGGTACGTAGACACACTCTCCCCTCTTGTTGCTATGCATCTAGTAGATAGATCTTGCATGATCGTAGGAAAATTTTGAAATACTACGTTCCCCATCAGTGGCATCATGAGACAGGTCTATGCGTAGATGATATGCACGAGTAGAACACAATGAGTTGTGAGCGATAATAGTCATGCTGCTTACCAGCATGTCATACTTTGGTTCAGCGGTATTGTGAGATGAAGCGGCCCGGACCGACATTACACGTACGCTTACACGAGACTGGTTTCACCGTTATGAGCACTCGTTGCTTAAAGGTGACTGGCGGGTGTCTGTCTCTCTCACTTTAGCTAAATCGAGTATGGCTACGCCCGGTCCTTGTGAAGGTTAAAACAACACATACTTGACGAAATATCATTGTGATTTTGTATGCGTAGGTAAGAACGGTTCTTGCTAAGCCCGTAGCAGCCACGTAATACTTGCAACAACAAAGTAGAGGACGTCTAACTTGTTTTTGCAGGGCATGTTGTGATGTGATATGGTCAAGACATGATGAGTGATACGTTATTGTATGAGATGATCATGTTTTGTAAAGTTATCGGCAACTGGTAGGAGCCATATGGTTGTCGCGTTATTGTATGGAATGCAATTGCCATGTAATTGCTTTACTTTATCACTAAGCGGTAGCGATAATCATGGAAGCAATAGTTGGCGGGACGACAACGATGCTACGATGGAGATCAAGGTGTCGTGTCGGTGACGATGGTGATTATGATGATGTCTTGGAGATGGAGATCAAAGGCACAATATGATGATGGCCATATCATATCACTTATATTGATTGCATATGATGTTTATCTTTTATGCATCTTATTTTGCTTAGATCGACGGTAGCATTATAAGATGATCTCTCACTAAATTTCAAGGTATAAGTGTTCTCCCTGAGTATGCACCGTTGCGAAAGTTCGTCGTGCCGAGACACCACATGATGATCGGGTGTGATAAGCTCTACGTTCACATACAACGGGTGTAAGCTAGTTTTGCATACGCAGAATACTCGGGTTAACTTGACGAGCCTAGCATATGAAGATATGGCCTCGGAACACCGGAGACCGAAAGGTTGAGCGTGAATCATATCGTAGATATGATCAACATAAGATGTTCACCATTGAAAACTACTCCATCTCACGTGATGATCGGACATGGTTTAGTTGATATGGATCACGTGATCACTTAGATGATTAGAGAGATGTCTGTCTATGTGGGAGTTCTTAAGTTATTTGATTAATTGAACTTTAATTTATCATGAACTTAGTCATGCTAGTATTAGCATATCTATGTTGTAGATCAATAGCTCGTGATGTAGCTCCCCGTTTGTTTTTATATGTTCCTAGAGAAAACTAAGTTGAAAGATGTTAGTAGCAATGATGCGGACTTGTTCCGTGATATGAGGATTTTCCTCATTGCTGCATAGAAGAATTATGTCCTTGATGCATCGCTAGGTGACGAACCTATTGCAGGAGCAGATGCAGACGTTATGAACGTTTTGACAAAAGCTCGGTATGATGACTACTTGATAGTTTAGTGCACCATGCTTTACGGCTTAGAACCAGGACTTCAAAAATGTTTTGAACGCCACGGAGCATATGAGATGTTCCAGGAGTTGAAATTAGTATTTCATACTCATACCCGTGTCGAGAGGTATAAGACCTCTGACAGTACATTGCCTACAAGATGGAGGAGAATAGCTCAACCAGTGAGCATGTGCTCAGATTGTCTAGGTACTACAATTGCTTGTATCAAGTGGGAGTTAATCTTCCAGATAAGATAGTAATTGACAAAGTTCTCTAGGCACTATCACCAAGTTAGTAGAACTTCGTGATGAACTATAATATGCAAGGGATGACGAAAGTAATTCCCGAGCTCTTCGCGATGCTGAAATCGGCGAAGGTAGAAATCAAGAAAGAGCATCAAGTGTTGATGGTTAACGAGCCCACTTGTTTCAAGTAAAGGGCAAAGGGATAGATAGGGAACTTCAAGAAGAATGGCAAGCAAGTTGTCACTCCCGTGAAGAAACCCAAAGCTAAACTCAAGCCTAAAACTAAGTGCTTCTACTGCAAAGGAAATGATCACTGGAAGTGGAACTGCCCTAGATACTTGGCGGATAAGAAGGATGGCAAAGTGAACAAAGGTATATTTGATATACAGATTATTGATGTGTACTTTACTAGTGTTCATAACAACCCCTGGGTATTTGATATCGGTTCAGTTGCTAAAATTAGTAACTCGAAACGAGAGTTGCTGAATGAACAGAGGCTAGTTAAAGGTGAAGTGACGATGTGTGTTGGAAGTGGTTCCAAGATTGATATGATCATCATCACACACTCCCTGTGCTTTCTGGATTAGTGTAGAACCTAAATAAATGTTATTTGGCATTTGCGTTGAGTGTGAATATGATTTGATCATATTTGTTGCAATACGGTTATTCATTTAAAGTTATAGAATAATTGTTATTCTGTTTACATGAATAAAACCTTCAATGGTCATACACCCAATGAAAATAGTTTGTTGGATCTCGATCATAGTAATACACATATTCATAATACTGAAGCCAAAAGATGCAAAGTTGATAATGATAGTGCAAATTATTTGTGGCACCGCCGTTTAGGTCATATTGGTGTAAAGCGCATGAAGAAACTCCATGTTGATGGGCTTTTGGAATCACTTGATTATGAATCACTTGGTGCTTGCGAACCATGCCTCATGGGCAAGATGACTAAAACTCCGTTCTCCGGAACAATGCAGCGAGCAATTGATTTGTTGGAAATCATACATACTGATGTATGTGGACCGATAAGTGTTGAGGCTCGCGGCGGGTATCGTTATTTTCTGACCTTCACCGATGATTTGAGCAGATATGGGTATATCTACTTGATGAAGCACAAGTCTGAAACATTTGAAAAGTTCAAAGAATTTCTGAGTGAAGTAGAGAATCATCGTAACCAGAAAATTAAGTTTCTACGGTCTCATCGCGGAGGCGAATATTTGAGTTACGAGTTTGGTCTTCATTTAAAACAATGTGGAATAGTTTCACAGCTCACGCCACCCGGAACACCACAGCGTAATGGTGTGTCCGAATGTCGTAACCGTACTTTATTAGATATGGTGCGATCTATGATGTCTCTTACCGATTTACCATTATCGTTTTGGGTTATGCATTAGAGACAGCTGCATTCACGTTAAATAAGGGCACCATCTAAATCCGTTGAGACGACACCTTATGAACTGTGGTTTGGCAAGAAACCAAAGTTGTTGTTTCTTAAAGTTTGGGGCTGCGATGCTTATGTGAAAAAGCTTCAACCTAATAAGCTCGAACCCAAATCGGATAAATGTGTCTTCATAGGATACCCAAAGGAGACTGTCGGGTACACCTTCTACCACAGATCCAAAGGCAAGATATTCATTGCTAAAAATGGATACTTTCTAGAGAAGGAGTTTCTCTCGAAAGAAGTGAGTGGGAGGAAAGTGGAACTTGATGAGGTAATTGTACCTTCTCCCGAATTGGAAAGTAGTACATCACAGAAACTAGTTCTAGTGATCCCTACACCAATTAGTGAGGAAGCTAATGATGATGATCATGAAACTTCGGATCAAGTTACTACTGAACTTTGTAGATCAACCAGAGTACGTTCCGCGCCAGAGTGGTACGGCAACCTGGTTCTGGAAGTCATGTTACTAGACCATAATGAACCTACGAACTATGAGGAAGCGATAATGAGCCCATTTTCCGCAAAATTGCTTGAGGCCATGAAATCTGAGATGGGATCCATGTATGAGAACAAAGTGTGGACTTTGGTTGACTTGCCCGATGATCGGCAAGCAATTGAAAATAAATGGATTTTCAAGAGGAAGACCGACGCCGACGGTGATGTTACTGTCTACAAAGCTCGACTTGTTGCGAAAGGTTTTCGACAAGTTCAAGGAGTTGACTACGATGAGACTTTCTCACCCGTAACGATGCTTAAGTTTGTCTGAATCATGTTAGCAATTGCCGCATTTTATGATTATGAAATCTGGCAAATGGGTGTCAAAACTGCATTCCTGAATGGATATCTCAAAGAGGAGTTGTATATGATGCAACCAGAAGGTTTTGTCGATCCTAAAGGTGGTACCAAAGTGTGCAAGCTCCAGCGATCCATCTATGGACTGGTGCAAGCATCTTGGAGTTGGAATATGCGCTTTGATGAGGTGATCAAAGCATATGGTTTTATACAGACTTGTATTTACAAGAAAGTGAGTGGGAGCACTACATCCTTTCTGATAAGTATATGTGAATGACATATTGTCGATCGGAAATGATGTAGAATTTTCTGGAAAGCATAAAGGAGTGTTTGAAAGGAGTTTTTTCAAATAAATACCTCGATGAAGCTACTTACATGTTGCGCATCAAGATCTATAGAGATAGATCGAGACGCTTGATAAGTTTTTTCAATGAGTACATACCTTGACAAGGTTTTGAAGTAGTTCAAAATGGATCGGTCAAAGAAGGAGTTCTTGCCTGAGTTAAAAGGTATGAAGTTGAGTAAGACTCAAAACCCGACCTCGGCAGAAGATAGAGAAAGAATGAAAGTCATTCCCTATGCCTCAGCCATAGGTTCTATAAAGTATGCCATGCTGTGTACCAAACCTGTTGTGTACCTTACCATGAGTTTGGCAAGGAGGTACAAAAGTGATCCAGGAGTAGATCACTGGACAATGGTCAAAATTATCCTTCGTTACTGGATGATTAAGGAAATGTTTCTCGATTATGGAGGTGATAAAGAGTTCATTGTAAAGAGTTACACCGATGCAAGCTTTACACTAATCCAGATGACTCTAAGTATCAATCTGGATGCATATTGGAAGTGGGAGCAATTAGCTAGAGTAGCTCCATGCAGAGCATTGTAGACATAGAAATTTGCGAAATACATACGGATCTGAATGTGACAGACCCGTTGACTAAACTTCTCTCACAAGCAAAACATGATCACACCTTAGTACTATTTGGGTGTTAATCACATGGCGATGTGAACTAGATTACTGACTCTAGTAAACCTTTTTGGGTATTGGTCACATGGTGATGTGAACTATTGGTGTTAATCACATGGTGATGTGATCTAGATTATTGACTCTAGTGAAAGTGGGAGACTGAAGGAAATATGCCCTAGAGGCAATAATAAAGTTATTATTTATTTCCTTATATCATGATAAATGTTTATTATTCATGCTAGAATTGTATTAACCAGAAACTTAGTACATGTGTGAATACATAGACAAAACAGAGTGTCCCTAGTATGCCTCTACTAGACTAGCTCATTGATCAAAGATGGTTATGTTTCCTAGCCATAGACATGAGTTGTCATTTGATCAACGGGATCACATCATTAGGAGAATGATGTGATGGACAAGACCCGTCTGTTAGCTTAGCACTATGATCGTTTAGTTTTACTGCTATTGCTTTCTTCATGACTTATACATGTTCCCATGACTATGAGATTATGCAACTCCCGAATACCACAGGAACACTTTGTGTGCTATTGATACGTCCAAAACGTATCTATAATTTCTGCTTGCTCCATGCCACTTTTGGGTGATATTGCTATGATATTCATACACTTCCATACACTTTTGATCATATTTGGACTAACCTACTAATCCAGTGCACCCCGGTGCCAGTTTCTGTTTTCGGCTGATTTTGTATTTCAGGTTTTCACGTTACGAGAATTGCCAGGAAAAATCCAAAAAAAATATATAAAAAATCAGCGTTCCGGAACCGACCTTGCGCCCGAAGTACAGCCGGGGGGGGCCACCAGTGCTCGGGGCGCCCTGTGGGCGCGCCCCCCCTGGGCCGCGCCGGGGGGCGCCTGGGCCCCCCGAAGCCCGTCCGGTGCCCCCCTTTGGCATATATTTATAGCGTCCCTCGAAACCCTCGGGACGGGAACTCTTTTTCGCGATCTCATCTCTGTTCCGCCGCCGCCGCCGCTTCCAAGATCGGGAGCACCAGGAGAACTCTTCCCGGCACCCTGCCGGAGGGGAGGATCACCACCGGGAGCTTCTCCACCACCATGGACGGCTCCCGGATGACTTGTGAGTAGTCTCCCTTGGACCATGAGTCCATGACCAGTAGCTATGTGATGTTCTCCTCCCGTTCTTGTGCTTCACTAATTAGTCCTCGTGAGCTGCCCTACATGATCGAGGCACGTATGTAATCCTTATGCTGTTGCTATGATGAGTTTGCTGGGATCCGATGGATTATGAGATTATGTTCAGATTGTTCTTGAGTAATATATTTGATCTACCTCTTTTATATTTATGTTCATAAGTAATTCTTGCATGTTCTCCGTTGTTATTTATTGCTTTGGCCAAGTAGTAGGTAGTGACTCCAAGAGGGAACGTTATGCTCGATTGTGGGTTCATGCCCCTCGATGACTAGCTTGAGTGACAGAAACATGAGTCTAGGGGATGTGCTGTTGCCATAAGGGGGAAAACAACGGTGCTTGTGCCCGCGGGTGCAAGGATTGTTTACTTTACGCAAAGTTCTTTTAATGCAGTTGTCTGTTGCTTTGAGTTTACACTATGGGTGGGGCTCGCAACTTAATACCAGCGAGATGTTCTGGATAGATATCTCAAGGTGGATGATTAGTAGTAGATATTGATGGATTTCGGTCTACTTACTTTGGTGTACCGCCCATGCTTTGAACCTCAACCTTTCTTGCAATGTAGTCAGCATTGGTTTGCGTTCGTGGTCCTGTCAATTGCCCAGCTGTAATTCGTTTACCTCACATAGCTGTTTTATCGTCTTTTGGGAGAGAGACATCACTAGTGAACATCATGAGACTCCGGTCCATATTACCATCATTGATCACATCCGCTATTTACTTTTCGCTTTTACTTACTATTGCAAAACACTATCTATCACTACTATCATTTTGCGTTTAATCCTTTGTGAACTACAAGGCCGGAGGGATTGACAACCTCTCTGTACTCATTGGGAGCAAAGTTATTTGTATCTGTGTGCAGGTCCACGTTGATTGCTAATCTGCGCCGTTAGCAGTTGACACCTACTTGTTGAACCTAGGAGTCTCTAGGGATTCGATCCTTGGCATCTTTGCTAAGGGAAAACACTTCCACAACACTGCATCTTTCACCTTCCACTTGGGGTAACCAACGAGGGGTTAGAGGCCCATCAAGGAGTATTTTCTAGCGCCGTTGCCGGGGACTCCACTCTTCCGGATAGGGGAGTTGCATGCTATCTTTTACCTTTGCTTTTTAGTCTTGTTAGTTTACCTTTCAGTTTTTGCTTTAGTACCTTTTTATCGAAAATCACAAAAATAGTTATCTTGCTTGCTTGCTACTATGGGTTCCACCGAGAACACCAAGTTGTGTGACTTCACTAGTCACAACAACGATGACTTTATCAGCACACCTATCACTACACCTGCCACTTCAGCACCTTCATATGAAATTAAACCTGCTTTACTGAACTTAGTCATGAAAGATCAATTCTCCGGTGCTGGAGATGATGCTGCTTTACACTTAAACAACTTTGTTGAACTTTGTGATATGCAAAAGTACCAAGAAATAGATGGTAATATTGTTAAGCTTAAGCTTTTTCCTTTCTCCTTGAGAGGAGGAGCTAAAATTTGGTTTCAGTCTTTGCCTAGAAATAGCATAGATTCATGGGACAAGTGCAAAGATGCTTTTATCGGAAAATACTATCCACCTGCTAAAATTATCCAACTTAGAAGTAACATAATGAATTTTAAACAATTGGATAATGAACACGTTGCCCAAGCTTGGGAACGTATGAAATCTCTTAGCAAGAACTGCCCTACTCATGGTTTGACTACTTGGATGGTTATCCAAACTTTTTATGCAGGCTTGAACTTTACCTCGCGGAACTTGTTAGATTCGGCCGTGGGAGGAACTTTTATGTCAACTACACTTGGTGCTGCCACAAAGCTTCTCGATGAGATGATGACCAACTATTCCCAATGGCACACCGAACGCGCTCCAACAGGTAGGAAGGTAAACTCTGTTGAGGAGATTTCCTCCTTAAATGAAAAAGTTGACTTGATCATGTCTCTACTTTCGAAGCAATCTACTGTTGATCCTCGTGATGTTCCTTTAAATTCTTTGATTGCTCAAGAACAAGTAGATGTGAACTTTATCTCTAGAAACAATTTTAACAACAATGCTTATAGGAGTAACTTTGGTAGCAATCCTAGACCGTTCCCCTCTAATTCTTATGGGAACAACAATGCTTATCCTATCACCAAGAACTCCACTACTGAACTAGAGATTATGCTTAAAGATTTCATCACTAGCCAAAAAGCCTTTAATAAGAGTGTAGAAGAAAAACTACATAAACTAGATGATCTTTCTTTTAAGGTAGACCATTTAGCCAATGAGGTAAAATTGCTAAAAATTGAAACTTCTCCTCTTGAGGAGAGGAAGGTCACTCCTATTAATGCTACTCAAGTGCAAATTAATGAAAATATTAGGATGATGGCTAAACTTAAAGAGAGATGGGCTAGAGAAAGGGAGGAAGAGGATAGAATTAAGAGAAATCCTACCCACCACACTGTTGCTACTATCCAAGTTATTGAGGATGTTCAAACTCTTAGCACCCAATGTACTCCTGGTCCCAATGGACCTATTAATGGTGGTGCTATGACTATAGAAACTACCAAACATGTGAACCTAAAGGACACTACTACCACTTTACTTGATGCTCGTGACCTTGATTTTGATAATTGCACTCTTACCGAAGTTATTGATTTCCTTCACAAGATGTCTAGAGACCCCCGCACTAGCACGCTTAACCTTGCCTTCACAGAGCATATCACTAATGCTCTCATCAAAGCTAGGGAGGAGAAACTTAGAGTAGAAGCCTCCATACCTAGAAAGCTAGAAGATGGTTGGGATCCTATGATAAAAATTAAATTGAATGACTTCTCTTGCTATGCATTATGTGATGTTGGAGCTAGTACCTCTGTTATGCCCAAAAGAATATATGATATGCTTAAATTGAAACCTTATGATTCTTGTTCTTTTGGTGATCGTCTCGTTGATTCTTCCATAAAGAAACCTTTGGGGAGGATCGACGATGTTCTTATTGTTGTTAATGATAATTATGTTCCCGTTGATTTCACTATTATGGATATTGAATGTGATCCTTCATGTCCAATTATTTTGGGACGTCCCTTTTTACGCACCGTTGGTGCTATCATTGACATGAAAGAGGGTAATATAAAATTTCAGTTTCCTCTCAAGAAAGGGATGGAACACTTCCCTCGAAAGAAGATCAAGTTACCTTTTGAGTCCGTTGTACGGGCTAGCTATTCTTTTACTCTTGATAAAACTTGATCTATATGCATTATGCCTAGCTTAAAGGCATAAAAGAAAGCGCTTTTGGGAGGCAGCCCACATGAATAATTTTTTTGCTTTTGTTGTGTCTTGATGTTGTTTACTACTGTAGCATCATCATTGTATCTTTACTTTTCATATTTGTGCCAAGTATAGCCTCTGATTGCTAGAAAGTTCAAAAGTTGTGAGGTGCTGTCCAGGAAACAGATTCTGTCCTTGGATAGAAAAATTCGTATAAAATCACCAGATCATCTTTTTGGTCTGAATTTTTTCGACAGCGTTCTCTATATAATTGTCTTTCGTGCGTATGTTCTGAGTTTTTTGATTTGAGTTGCAGAAGTACCCCGAACAAATCGATTACTACCTGCTGTTCTGTTTTTCACAGATTCTGTCCTGTTTTGCCTTTCCTTCAGTTTGCAAACCAAGAGCTTGCTTTTTCTTTGCAAAAACCTTTTGGCAATCTTGAGAAACAGTAGAACTTCAAGAATATCTTTATTTCCAGCAAGGTATAATTATTTTATTAAGGGTACTAACCTCGCTAATCAGATTATGATGAGTTATGTATGAAGGGAGTTTTCAAGTGTGCGAGGGAAGATGATAAAAAGATTCAGGAGTGTCAAGCGCTCAACCTTGGGGATGCCCCCGTGCACCCCCAAGAAATATTCAAGGAGACTCAAGCGTCTAAGCTTGGGGATGCCCCCGTGCATCCCCTTCTCCATCAACATTATCAGTTCGTCTTTCGTTCCGCTATATTTTTATCACTTCGTGTGTTATGTGCTATGCTAGGAGCGTATTGCTTTTAGTTTACTTTTTAGTTTTTCATAACGAGTCGGAACTCAGCATTCCTTTATGTGGGAGAGAAACACGCTCCACTTCTACCTAGAACATAACATAGAATTTTCATGTCTATCTTTGTTGTGTGTGTTCTTTGTCTTTTAATAGCTACTATCATGCTCTGCTCTTAGTATTCATGCTTATCTTTTCAAAGAGCTTTTGTTTAGTTGGTTGCTTGAACTCTCTTTAATTATCATGCTCACCTTATTAAGAGAGTTTGCTTCCGTTGCATTGGTTAATATGTCTATGATAAAGATGCTACGTGCATGATGGTGCTTAGTAGTTCAGGTTTTCTTATGGTTAGTCTCAAATAGCTGGGGGATTCCCAATGTGTTATTGGAGTACCAACATGATTTGTTTGCCTATGATGTGGTATGGTTTAGTAATATCTTCCTTCGAGAATTTATTTTGATTGACTTGGCGTATGCTCACGCATATTTAAGACTGTAAAGAAAGTCTGTCAAGCCTTGATGATCTTTTATTTCTGAGTAGCGATATAACTACCATGCCTGATTCAATGTTGCTTTGTCGCTCTGCATGATTATGACCGTCATTGCTCTCTTAGTTGGTCGCTCCCAGTCTTTTGCTAACCTCCACCTGTACTAAGCGGAATGACTGCTTGTGCATCCGCATCCTTTTAAACCAGTTATGCATATGAGTCCACCATATCTACCTATACGTGGTATTTCGCCGCCACTCCAAGTAATTTACATGTGCTACCTTTAAAACCTTCAATCTTTGCAATACATAGCTCATGGGAAAGTAGCTTAAAAACTATTGTGGTAAAGAATATGTTGCTTATGTATCTTATTTCTTATAAGTTGCTTGCTGAGCGGTAACCATGTTTCTGGGGACGCTATCAACTGTCACACTTTTGTTGAATATCATGTGAGTTGCTATGCATGTTTGTCTTGTCTGAAGTAAGGGTGATTTGCCGTGGGTTGAATGAATATGCATATTGTTAGAGAAGAACATTGGGCCGCCAACCAAAGCCATGTATCATGGTGGAAGTTTTAGCTTGGACTTAATCCTCAATCTCTTATGAGAATATGCTTATGCATTAAAGAGGAGTCCATCATCTAGTTTCTATGTTGTCCCGGTATGGATGTCCTCAAGTTGAGATCTATCAAAAGCGAGAAATCAAATGCGATTTATCTCCTTGGACCTTTGTACAGGTGGCATAGAGGTACCCCATTGTGACACTTGGTTGAAACATATGTAATGCGATGATAACCCATGGAAATCCGAGCTAATTAGGACAAGGTGCGAGCACTATTGGTATTCGATGCATGAGGCTTGCAACTTATAGGATGTCTTATGCATGACACATATGAAGTACTACTACCGTTGACAAAATTGCTTCTATGTTTTCAAAATAAAAAGCTCTAGCACATAACCATTCTTTTACTTTTATGTTGAGTCTCCACCTTCTTTTAAAAGCACCAACTACTGAGAGCATGATTGTCATTCTGAGTGTAATGTGCATTGTCCCAAAGTAGCATTGTCTTTTGCATGATTGTGATATCGTTTATTTTGAAATCATTGTATCTAGTCATCACTTAAACCTTGAAGGTGCCCCTGCATTTATGTTTTGCATCACTAAAGGGGGCAAGCTAGATATCACTTTATCATATTTGCACATCATGTTCATTGCAAATCTTTTTGATGTTTCAGTTTCATATTGTAAAACTTTCAGTCATTTGTGATTTTCTCATGAGGCAACTTAATTACTATAGAATCATTGTCTCAGTAAGCTTTTGTCATATGACTATGAAAAGTCCTATATGGTTAATAGCATGTCACCACAGAAATTATTCTTGTTATCATTTACCTACTCGAGGACGAGCAGGAATTAAGCTTGTGGATGTTGATACGTCCAAAACGTATCTATAATTTCTGCTTGCTCCATGCCACTTTTGGGTGATATTGCTATGATATTCATACACTTCCATACACTTTTGATCATATTTGGACTAACCTACTAATCCAGTGCACCCCGGTGCCAGTTTCTATTTTCGGCTGATTTTGTATTTCAGGTTTTCACGTTACGAGAACTGCCAGGAAAAATCCAGAAAAATTATATAAAAAATCAGCGTTCCGGAACCGACCTTGCGCCCGAAGTACAGCCGGGGGGGGGGCCACCAGTGCTCGGGGCGCCCTGTGGGCGCCCCCCCTGGCCCGCGCCGGGGGGGCGCCTGGGCCCCCCGAAGCCCGTCCGGTGCCCCCCTTTGGCATATATTTAGAGCGTCCCTCGAAACCCTCGGGACGGGAACTCTTTTTCGCGATCTCATCTCTGTTCCGTCGCCGCCGCCGCTTCCAAGATCGGGAGCACCAGGAGAACTCTTCCCGGCACCCTGCCGGAGGGGATGATCACCACCGGGAGCTTCTCCACCACCATGGACGCCTCCCGGATGACTTGTGAGTAGTCTCCCTTGGACCATGAGTCCATGACCAGTAGCTATGTGATGTTCTCCTCCCGTTCTTGTGCTTCACTAATTAGTCCTCGTGAGCTGCCCTACATGATCGAGGCACATATGTAATCCTTATGCTGTTGCTATGATGAGTTTGCTGGGATCCGATGGATTATGAGATTATGTTCAGATTGTTCTTGAGTAATATATTTGATCTACCTCTTTTATATTTATGTTCATAAGTAATTCTTGCATGTTCTCCGTTGTTATTTATTGCTTTGGCCAAGTAGTAGGTAGTGACTCCAAGAGGGAACGTTATGCTCGATTGTGGGTTCATGCCCCTCGATGACTAGCTTGAGTGACAGAAACATGAGTCTAGGGGATGTGCTATTGCCTAGGGGGAAAACAACGGTGCTTGTGCCCGCGGGTGCAAGGATTGTTTACTTTACGCAAAGTTCTTTTAATGCAGTTGTCTGTTGCTTTGAGTTTACACTATGGGTGGGGCTCGCAACTTAATACCAGCGAGATGTTCTGGATAGATATCTCAAGGTGGATGATTAGTAGTAGATATTGATGGATTTCGGTCTACTTACTTTGGCGTACCGCCCATGCTTTGAACCTCAACCTTTCTTGCAATGTAGTCATCATTGGTTTGCGTTCGTGGTCCTGTCAATTGCCCAGCTGTAATTCGTTTACCTCACATAGCTGTTTTATCGTCTTTTGGGAGAGAGACATCACTAGTGAACATCATGAGACTCCGGTCCATATTACCATCATTGATCACATCCGCTATTTACTTTTCGCTTTTACTTACTATTGCAAAACACTATCTATCACTACTATCATTTTGCGTTTAATCCTTTGTGAACTACAAGGCCGGAGGGATTGACAACCTCTCTGTACTCGTTGGGAGCAAAGTTATTTGTATCTGTGTGCAGGTCCACGTTGATTGCTAATCTGCGCCGTTAGCAGTTGACACCTACTTGTTGAACCTAGGAGTCTCTCGGGATTCGATCCTTGGCATCTTTGCTAAGGGAAAACACTTCCACAACACTGCATCTTTCACCTTCCACTTGGGGTAACCAACGAGGGGTTAGAGGCCCATCAGCTATCAAACATCACAACGTAACTGGGTGATTATAAAGATGCTCTATAGGTGTCTCCGAAGGTGTTCGTGGTGTTGGCATAGATCAAGAACATGATTTGTCACTCCGAGTGTCGGAGAGGTATCTCTGGGCCCTCTCGGTAATACACATCATAATAAGCCTTGCAAGCAAATGACTAATGAGTTAGTCACGAGATGATGTATTACGGAACGAGTAAAGAGACTTGCCGGTAACGAGATTGAACTAGGTATTGAGATACCGATGATTAAATCTCGGGCAAGTAACATACCGATGACAAAGGGAACAACGTATGTTGTTATGCGGTTTGACCAATAAAGATCTTCGTAGAATATGTAGGAGCCAATATGAGCATCCAGGTTCCTCTATTGGTTATTGACCGGAGATGAGTCTCGGTCATGTCTACATAGTTCTCGAACCCGTAGGGTCCGCGCGTTTAACATTTGATGACGATCAGTATTATGAGTTTATGTGTTTTGATGTACCGAAGGTAGTTAGGAGTCTCGGATGAGATCGTGGACATGACGAGGAGTCTCGAAATGGTCGAGACGTAAAGATCGATATATTGGACGACTATATTCGGACATCGGAAAGGTTCCGAGTGATTCGTGTATTTTTCGGATTACCGGAGAGTTATGGGAATTCGCCGGGGAGTATATGAGCCTTAGTGGGCTTTAGGGGAAAGAGAGAGAGGAGGCGGCGCCCCCTAAGGCTGAGTCCGAATTGGACTAGGGGGAGGGGCTGCGCTCCCTCATTCCTTCCCTTCTCTTTTCCCTTTCCTTCTCTCCTACTCCTACTACTTGGAAGTGCTCCTAGTTCTACTAGGAAAGGGGGAATCCTACTCCCAGCGGGAGTAGGACTCCCCTAGGGTGCGCCATAGAGAGGGCCGGCCCTCCCCCTCCTCCACTCCTTTATATACGGGGGTAGAGGCACCCCATAGACACACAAGTTGATCAGTTGATCTCTCCCAACCGTGTGCGGTGCCCCTCTCCACAGAAACACACCTCGGTCATACCGTTGCAGTGCTTAGGCGAAGCCCTGTGCCGGTAGCTTCATCATCTCCGTCACCACGCTGTCGTGCTGACGAAACTCTCCCGTGAGGCTCTACTGGATCAAGAGCTCGTGGGACATCATAAAGCTGAACGTGTGCTGAACGCGGAGGCTCCGTACGTTCGGTGCTTGATCGGTTGGATTGCGAAGAAGTTCGACTACATCAACCGCGTCACTAGACGCTTCCGCTCCCGTTCTACGAGGGTACGTAGACACACTCTCCCCTCTTATTGCTATGTATCTAGTAGATAGATCTTGCGTGATCGTAGGAAATTTTTGAAATACTACGTTCCCCAACATCTTTATAATCACCCAGTTACCTTGTGACATTTGATAGCACACAAAGTGTTCCTCCGGTATTCGGGATTTGCATAATCTCATAGTCATAGGAACATGTATAAGTCATGAAGAAAGCAATAGCAACATACTAAACGATCAAGTGCTAAGCTAACGGAATGAGTCAAGTCAATCACATCATTCTCTAATGATGTTATCCCGTTCATCAAATGACAACTCATGTCTATGGCTAGAAAACTTAACCATCTTTGATTAACGAGCTAGTCAAGTACATGCATACTAGTGACACTATGTTTGTCTATGTATTCACACATGTACTAAGTTTTCGGTTAATACAATTCTAGCATGAATAATAAACATTTATTATGATATAAGAAAATAAATAATAACTTTATTATTGCCTCTAGGGCATATTTCCTTCAGATACAGCACAAAAGCATGAGGTGGTTGGGGATGGCGCCGCGACGAGGCGAGGTCGCCACGAATCGATGATGGGGCCGGCTGCTCGAGCAGCGTGGCGGTGGATGGGGGGGGGGCAACTGCGGACAAGGAGCTTGATGGGGGCGTCGGCGTCGCGGGATGAGCCGGAGTTGCGTGTGGCAGCGTGGGGTAGGTGAGGTCAAGGGCGGCAGCGGCGCGAGAAGAGGAGTAAGAGGGCGCGAAATGAAATTTTGGGGCATGCATGTTTCCCCTCGAACAGCTAAGCCAATGAAAAACTACCTATGGCGTCGGTGACGCCAACAACGCCATAGATATTTTTTCACCCATTAGTAATTCTATTTGTGACGGTCGATGCAAATGTTGAACAATAAAATACGATCGATACAACTGCTAGATGGGATGGATAAGGGTCACAACTACATGAGAAGATTGATTACAACAATACTAGAATACAATCGATACAAAAATTGAATAATAAAAGATACATGAAATCAACTATGGCGATGTAGTTTCTCAATTCTCTCGACGGAAGTTTTTTTTTTTGGTGTATGTGAGGGGCTCTCGGCGGAAGTTTCCGTCTCAAACAACATACTTTTGTTTCTTTTCGTGCACTCTTTTTTGTTCTAGAGGTCATTTTCTTCTCAATAGACTCCAGATTGGTCAAAGTCTTTCTTCTTGGCTAGTTATTCGTCGCTCTGTCCTTTCGGCTCTTTGTCCAAAATGTTTCTCGCTTCCTTAACCTCCGCACGGCCTTATTGTTCATCCAGATGATCTTCATGTTCGGCATCATACTCGTTCTTCCGGCCTCCTTCCGGCTCGTCATCAAGAGGGTATCTCACTTCCTCATATGTCGCCCTTTCAATGTCGACATCCTCCTCGTCCTCTGTGTGTACCCAGGCATGAAATCATGTTTCAACAAAGTGCATCCTAACACAAATCCGGAATAGTAAAAAAACAAAAAAAAACGTTTTTCATAACATTGATGAATGTTTTAACTGCATGCAAACTTTTGTGACAAAATAGCATTCATGGATGTCCGGGCAAAAAAAAATGATGCTTTAACAAGACTTTTGTTGGAAGCATTGAATTTTTCACTAGACCTCCACGAGTGGCATTTCGTCACAACAATTTATAGGAAGTTAAACCATTCATCATTTTTTAATTATTTTTGCAATTTTACTGTTCATCAAAGAGCATGTGAGCTCTAGATCAAAAGAGCACTTTGGCAGTATCTTCATCTTCACAAATATTCATACTTTTCTACCAACTTTCTAATAGTTCTACCATAGCACCACAAGGGCATCTCCAAGGGAGACACACAAAACTCCGGTATACGTTCGACCTGACATATTTGTTCACTTTTGCAATCCAATGGGGGCCTGTATTCGTTCGTGAAGCTGTCCAGACGTCCAAATTTCGGTATATTAGAGACAAACGTGAGGGAGTTTTGCCGGAGTCCGGACATCCAATTGACCAACCACATACATGCCCGTCCCTTCTCTCTCTCCCCTCTCAACTGCACATGCATATGCATGGTCCCCCATCTCTCTCTCGTCCAACCGAACACTACACAACAAAATATATCTCACCACATGCATGTTCCTCACCTACCTTTTCTCTTCCCGGCCGGATACTTTGTAACTAACGTTGGATGGCTCCCTCCCGTATCATGTCCGCGAACCATGTCTGAACGTAAAAACAGATATATACCGGAGGAATTTGTGGGTCGGCGTTGGAGATGGCCTAACATCGCAAAGACTTGTAGCACTGTAACTTTTCTGGGTGTCCACATTAAATAGGATATAGTGCATCCAAGTTAACCAGTAAGTGTATTCACAAGAAAAAAAGTTAAGTAGCAAGTGTAAATTAGTACCATCTTTTACAAGGAAAGTTCAAGATGACTTCTGGTCGTGGCATTATGACAGAAGAGGAGTGCCGTTTTATATTATTTCATTAGTTTCTTTAATATCCGGCCCTTCTACATGGTACTGGACCGCTACCAATACTGTACGCATCAGGCCCACTTTCCATGGTCACTAAACGAGGCCTAAATAGGCCCGGCGCACAAGCACTGAAACCGACCTCCCCTGCGCCCCCAATATAGGACTGAACCAGATCGGCGGAGCGCCCCCAATTCCTCACTTCCTGCTTCCGCCCCTCCCCCATCTCCCCTCCCCCCCTCGCGAGCGGCGGTGAGCCGACACACCCATCCCCATCCCCGAGCGCCGCTAGGGTTGCGGCTCGCTCCGGCGATGGAGGACGACGAATACGAGGAGGGGATGGAGATGGATATGGGAGGGCACCAGCACCTCCAGCACCGGGGGTACGGAGCTGAGGAGGAGGTTGAGGGGGGATACGCCGGCGGCGGGGACGGGGAGGACGAGGAGGAGGAGGCGCGGGACGAGGAGGAGATTACCCAGGAGGACGCCTGGGCCGTCATCTCCGCCTACTTCGAGGAGAAGGGCCTCGTGCGCCAGCAGCTCGACTCCTTCGACGAGTTCATCCAGAACACCATGCAGGAAATCGTCGATGAGTCGGCCGACATCGAGATCCGCCCCGAGTCGCAGCACAACCCCGGCCGCCAGGCCGAGTTCGCCGAGGTTGCCCTCCCGACCATTAGCAAATATGGCTTAACTTTTGCTCTTAACTTGGCCGGTTAGGGTTTGGTGACCTTGGTATCAGTAGCTGTTGACGGGCGGGTCTCAGATTAGATGGGGTACTGCCCAAATAGATGACTAGTTAGGGTTTCGCGGGAGTATTCAGCTGCTTGCTGGTGTTTATAGTGGGGGTCGGAGAATTTTGACAATGATAAGCAACAAAAAACTGTGAGATGGTGGTGGTTGGATTGAATTTTGATTCTTAAGGGTGGAATTGCTTGGTTGTGTTCAGATGAGAGCTCCTTTGCAAGCTCCCTTTCGGATAGGCGCTAAAGCTTGAATTTCAGAGGGTGGCACTAGGAATGCTTAGAATGAGTTTTGCAGACATGCTTGTTGGCTAGTTTCAGTTATTTCTCATGGCTATTTGTCTCAGGGTTTTGACTATCAAGATGGTTTCTGTTACTGATGAAATTGTACTGGGAAATCCAGAAATATGTAATTACTGTGTTGTTATAATAGAGTTAAAACCGACTAATTAATTAATTAAATATGTAAATCACAAACATCCAGGACCTTTTTAACACTGGTGTCAGAAGGCACATCTGCTTTGCGCTATATTCCATAGAAGAAATGTTAAAAGTGAAATGAAGATATATTTATGCTAATGGGTAGAAACTGAAATGGAGCTTGGGCATATTCCCTTTTCCTTTCAAATGTGAAGAACTGGCTGGTCTGTTGTTCTAGTCATTGTGTTGCAAGACTATGCCTTGGTGTCTGAATAGTCCACTGAACAATGTATATTTCAAGTGTTCTCACTGGCGGTTATCTTAACAAAATGACCTGCCTATATGCTACTCCCTCCGTCCGAAAATACTTGTCATCAAAATGGACAAAAAAGTATGTCTCTAGAACTAAAATACATCTAGATACATCCCCTTTTATTCCATGTTGATGACAAGTATTTCCGACGGAGGGAGTACAAAAGAACTACAACGTTGATGTGGGTGCTGTTAAGCTTTTAGCGCTATAAGTGAATAGCTGAATATATTCACTAAGGTCTGGGGGTGAACTGCTCTGCAAATTCTGAAGATGAATGTTGTTTCTGGCTCGCATGATCGGAGTCCTCAACTTTTTTTTTTCATGAGCTATCAGCCTTACATGAGCACAGTTCACATCTCTAGAATAGAAGTTGCCAACAATGGTGTTGATGTATTTGTGTTGCTTAACAAAGAAAATACACACATAAGCCCTCTGTGAGTTCATCGCAAATTCTGAATGTTGCTAATGCTACCATGTGCACACTTGCTAATGCCCTTTCAGTTTAAACTATGTTTTCTTCTTATTATTTTCTCCATTTACGATGAGCTGTCACTTACGATGGTATTGATTCTTCTTTAGACACTCCACAAGATCAGCTTTGGTCAAATCTATCTGAGCAAACCAATGATGACTGAAGCTGATGGAGAGACTGCTACCTTATTCCCCAAATCAGCAAGGCTTAGGAATCTGACATACTCAGCACCACTTTATGTAGATGTATCATACAGAGTTGTAAAGAAAGGGCATGACTGTGAAGAAGTTACAGAAACTGCGGAGTACCCGAAAGTCTTCATTGGAAAGGTGTTGTGGCTAACAACTTAACACATGCTTGTAGTATGTGCTGTTTCTGTTCGTTGATTTTCAACTGTTTTTCCTTCTGCAGGTTCCAATCATGCTGCGTTCTAGTTACTGTACATTGTTTCAACAATCTGAAAAGGATCTTACAGAACTTGGAGAGTGCCCTTATGACCAAGGAGGATATTTTGTAATCAACGGTAGTGAAAAGGTTCTCATTGCCCAGGAGAAGATGAGCACCAACCATGTCTATGTGTTTAAGAAGAGGCAACCAAATAAGTTTGCATATGTGGGTGAAGTCCGTTCAATGGCAGAGAACCAGAACAGACCTGCTAGTAGCATGTTTGTTCGGATGCTTTCCCGAGCTGGCGCGAAAGGGGTCAGTAACTTACTGAAGCCTTGCAAATAGTTCATCACAGATGCATGTGTCTATCAGTCTATGGTTGCCTTCTTATATGGCATATATATGTGGGAATGCAGTGAGTTGAACTAATGTTAGGATCTTAAAGCTGTTAAGTGTTTCCTTTGTTGCAGGGTTCATCTGGTCAATATATCCGTGCTACTCTGCCCTACATTCGTGCAGATATTCCCATCATCATTGTGTTTAGAGCACTAGGATTTGTTGCTGACAAAGATATACTGGAGCACATATGTTACGATTTCTCCGATACACAAATGATGGAATTGCTGCGCCCATCTTTGGAGGAAGCCTTTGTCATTCAAAATCAGCAGGTATTCCTTGAGCTATTGATATGTGAAACTAAATTGTTCTTTATTACTTGCATTGATATCACAATTTACTTGAATTTATGTCATGAAACTAAATTGTTCTTTCTTACCGAAGCACATCTTAAATTGAGCTTCGGTTGGAACTTAAGTAGTTATATAAGTTGCTACATTGATATTATTTCATGTGTAAAGCTTTGACAAGCCTTATCTGTAGGTTGCTCTGGACTACATTGGAAAGCGTGGTGCTACAGTTGGTGTAACTCGAGAAAAAAGAATAAAGTATGTCTACACATTTTTTTGCTAGAAGAGTAAATTGTATTTTTTTAGTACTCACCTCTTTAACTTCTTAGGTATGCGAAAGAGATACTTCAGAAGGAAATGTTGCCCCATGTTGGTGTAGGCGAATTCTGTGAAACTAAAAAGGCATACTACTTTGGGTATGTGTACCATACTGCACATTAATTTGTTGTCAATCAACAAGTTTGCATTGTATGATGCAGCTTGTTAGGAAGCAGATAAGCTAATTTCCTACCTCATTATGCAGGTATATTATTCACCGCCTGTTGATGTGTGCCCTTGGTCGAAGAGCTGAAGATGACAGAGATCATTACGGCAACAAAAGGCTCGACCTTGCAGGTCCATTGCTTGGAGGACTGTTCAGAATGGTTTGTTGCAATTTGCTAGCAAATTTGAGTGTGTTTGTATCTTCTTTTTTATTCAGCTGGGAGCTTAATTATGTTTTTCTTCCTTGCAAAATCAGCTTTTCAGGAAATTGACGAGGGATGTGAGGTCATATGTTCAGAAGGTTTCTCCCTTGTTTCAATGACCATGCTCTGTCTCTTTCTAGTCCTGATAATTGCTAACTGCTGTTTCTGTTGAACCCAGTGTGTCGATAATGGGAAGGAAGTTAATTTGCAATTTGCTATTAAAGCTAAAACCATTACTAGTGGATTGAAGTATTCCCTTGCTACTGGAAACTGGGGGCAGGCTAACCAGGCTGGCACAAGAGCCGGTGTGTCTCAGGTGTGTACGTTTTCATGATCACATTCACGTGTATGTTTAACAACAATTTGGTTTAGCGAACAAATGTTCCAATATGTGTTCTTGATATTCCTTCTTCTTTTGACACCAAGGTGCTTAATCGCCTTACATATGCTTCTACATTATCACATCTTCGGAGGTTGAACTCTCCCATTGGGCGTGAAGGTTGATATTACTCAAATTGTTTTCATATATTACTTCCCATTGAAACTTGATCACCTTAGGGTTAGTGATCTTAATATCTTATTAACAGGGAAACTGGCAAAACCTCGCCAATTGCATAATTCTCATTGGGGAATGATGTGCCCTGCTGAAACACCTGAAGGACAGGTAAGTTGCTAGCATTCTAAAATTCTCTTTTGTCAAAGGAGTTGGTCAATGGTTTATATTCTATACCTTTATTCAGGCCTGTGGCTTGGTTAAAAATCTTGCCTTGATGGTTTATATCACTGTTGGTTCTGCCGCAAATCCTATTTTGGAATTTTTGGAAGAGTGGGGCACAGAAAATTTTGAGGTTTGTTTCCCTTTCTCAATGCGTGTGCATGCATTTTCATTTGCTTATCTTACCCAAGGTTAAGTTTTGTGTCAATTTACCAGTTACAACTGTCACTGATTTCATTCTGGATTCGTTTTTAACAGGAGATATCACCGGCAGTCATTCCTCAAGCTGCTAAAATATTTGTCAATGGTTGTTGGGTTGGAATTCATAGGAATCCTGACCTATTGGTGAAGACCCTTCGTCGTTTAAGAAGACAGGTTTGTACCCTGCTTCTCCTGTTTCATGCTAAAAGCTGCTGGCAATGTAGCAGAATGTATATGAGTATTGAAAAGCATATATTATCTGCATAATTTGTATATTTAACAGATTGGGAGCACTCCATTTAATAAAAACTGATGTGATTTTGTTGCCCTTTCATATGCAACCCTAATTTTGTTCGATATCTGGTACTATCCAAAGTATAGATCATTTTCAAGATGTATGGTAAACATGTACATCTTGAATTTTTTCAGCATATAACATGTTAAGAAAGTCATTCATTGCTGGTATGTGTTTTTTAATGTTGTTAATTTTCAGATTGATGTCAACACTGAAGTTGGTGTCGTTCGTGATATTCGTCTTAAAGAACTTCGACTCTATACTGATTATGGGCGTTGCAGTCGCCCGCTGTTTATCGTTGAAAACCAGAGGCTTCTAATTAAGAAGAAACATATCCGAGCACTGCAGCAAAGGGTCTGATATTCTTTAGTTTATGCTAGTTTTTATTCAAATTTGAATTGGTATGCATGTATTTTTTCCTCATATGCTCATATATTATCCTACTGTATGGTCATCCAGGAGACTCCTGATGAAGGTTGGCATGACTTGGTTGCCAAAGGATTTATAGAGTACATAGATACTGAAGAGGAAGAAACTACTATGATCTCCATGACTATACGTGTAAGTTCTGTTTGCATTTGAAGTATACCTGATTGAACAGTTGTGGGCTGACCAAGTGGTTCTTCTTCATTCTATTCGCATTCCTTTACATGAAACATCTTTGTTTCTTCGTTCTATTTGCATTTCTTCATGCTGAGGCTTTTCCTTCATCCTAGATTCATGCTCTGCTAGTAATGCCAACAAATTAACATTTCAGGACCTTGAAACTTCGAGGCATAACCCAGGGGAGGCATATTCTGAGACTTACACACACTGTGAGATTCACCCTTCATTGATACTTGGTGTGTGTGCGTCAATTATTCCTTTTCCTGATCACAACCAGGTGACTCATCCCCTTACACAATGCTAATCCATTGCATATGTTTTTAAACATGTCTAATTCATTTCCTTGATTGCAGTCACCTCGTAATACATATCAGTCTGCTATGGGAAAGCAAGCCATGGGAATCTATGTTACCAACTATCAGTTAAGAATGGTGAGTGCCATTTGTCTTGGTATCTTGGTTTGATGGTCGGTCTTGGTTTGAACCTTCATCACCCACCATTTGGATTCAGGACACATTGGCCTATGTTCTGTACTACCCACAAAAGCCTCTTGTTACTACTCGTGCTATGGAGCATTTGCACTTCAGGCAGTTACCAGCTGGCATTGTAAGTAAACAATCTTAACTTGGGGCACTTTGTCTGCTTTTTAAATCATATTTTGGATCTTTGCATTTTATGTAATTATTAATACCTTGGCTTTGGTGTTGTGTGAAGAATGCAATTGTTGCTATTGCATGCTACTCTGGATATAACCAAGAAGATTCGGTTATTATGAACCAATCTTCAATAGATCGTGGGTTCTTCAGATCACTATTTTTCCGCTCTTACAGGTACAGCTAGCATTTCAGCATATTCTAGTGTAAGCTATGCTGCCGCTCATTTACCCAAATGCCCAATCTAATAATTCAAACTCCATATGCAGAGATGAGGAAAAGAAGATGGGAACTCTTGTCAAAGAGGAATTTGGTCGTCCAAATAGGGAGAACACTATGGTGATGTTTTGTATAATTCATCATACAGTTTCTCTAAGCAGATCTTATGGGCTGACATTCTTGTATTTTTCCTTGTAGGGAATGCGCCATGGGTCTTATGATAAATTAGATGATGATGGCCTTGCACCACCGGTAAGTAGTGGCCTTTGTTACTCTGGACCTATCTTTATCACTCAACTGTGCTGCTGATTGCCTAATGTATAAATAATTCATGTATCAGGGAACAAGGGTCTCTGGGGAAGATGTCATTATTGGGAAGACATCTCCAATTCCACAAGATGATGCTCAAGGGCAAGCTACTAGATACTCAAAGCGTGATCATAGTACTTCTCTGCGTCATAGTGAAAGTGGGATGGTGGATCAGGTTTGTTTGTTTTTGGCTTTCCGCCACCGCTTTTATGTTTCTGTGTGGTGTTTTCAGTTTCAAACAAACAGCTCCTAAGTAAGTTTGTTTGCAGGTTCTGTTGACAACGAATGCTGATGGTTTAAGATTTGTCAAGGTTAGAATGCGATCAGTGCGCATACCACAAATAGGAGATAAGTTCAGCAGTAGGCATGGTCAGAAGGGAACTGTTGGAATGACTTACACACAAGAGGACATGCCATGGACAATCGAAGGCATCACACCGGATATTATTGTGAATCCACATGCTATTCCATCCCGTATGACTATTGGCCAGCTGATTGAGTGTATTATGGGTAAAGTTGCGGCTCACATGGGAAAGGAAGGAGATGCAACTCCTTTCACTGATGTTACTGTGAGTAATCTTTTGGGGACTCATTGTTCTTCTACTCTAATTGTTCTCAAGAAAATTATATCAATCTCCTCTACGTGATCTTTTAATAGCGTCTGCAACCTCTTGTCTAACTCGCATTTAAACTTAACTTGCAATGTATGTGTGTACTCATTAATTTTTGACTTACATTTCAGGTGGATAATATCAGTAAAGCACTGCACAAGTGTGGCTATCAGATGCGTGGATTTGAGACCATGTACAATGGTCATACTGGGAGAAAATTGACTGCCATGATTTTCTTAGGTCCAACTTACTACCAGAGACTTAAGCATATGGTGGATGACAAAATTCACTCTAGAGGTCGTGGTCCTGTCCAGATACTGACCAGACAGCCAGCAGAGGGGCGCTCACGTGATGGTGGTCTCCGTTTTGGAGAAATGGAGAGGGATTGCATGATTGCTCATGGAGCTGCATTTTTCTTGAAGGAAAGGTTGTTTGACCAGAGCGATGCTTACAGAGTGCATGTTTGTGAGAAGTGTGGACTCATTGCCATTGCCAATCTCAAGAAGAATTCCTTCGAATGCAGAGGCTGCAAGAACAAAACTGACATTGTCCAGGTAAGTAGAACTTTATTTTGCTCTGATCCTAGGCCCTCTTCATTTCAGATTTGACTTGAATGCCAAAACCTCATCAAGAAATATTGTTTCCAAATATCCCCTTGAGCTATCTTCCTTGGCTCGCTTTGCAATCATACTGTCTATGTTCTCTTGCACAGGTCCATATACCGTACGCATGTAAGCTCCTCTTCCAGGAGCTCATGGCGATGGCGATTGCTCCCAGGATGCTCACCCATGAGGTCAAGGGTGCGAGGGATAAGCATCGTTGAGCTTGAATGTTGTATTCAGGTGCCTGACTGGAGCTGTTCTCCGGGGTACCTTGTTGTGGAACTTAAGAATGAGTACGGCTCTTCTGACATGGATTTTGGTTCTGATGGCTAGGCATTTTTAAGAGCTATCCTCCTGATTGTGTTCTGGATACGTCAGACGCCAGACATGAAGTTACTTAGGTTCTTTATACATTAGTATTCATTTACTAACAGGACTAATAATGTGTACCTTATCTCTATGACGGATCGATGGTAACATCATCTTTTGACAGTCTTGGCTTTTAAGAGCTTAACTTGAACGATGCTTGTATCATTGTATGAAGACAGTTGCATGAATTTGTGGGACGAGGCGCGAGTAGCCTTGGGTCATACTCTGTACCAATAGTTGGGGGAAACTATTTCAAGTTCCCCAAGTATTTTGGGACAGAGGTAGTGTTTAGTAGGAATTGTCAACTTAATAACCATCTCAATGTTAGAGAGATCGAGTTTGAATTTACCTAGCAGATTGAAGAATCTGCCTTCTGATGTTTGTAAGTTGTATAAAACGAGGTCACTGTAGCTGACGGTCCTCAGTTTTGTGCGCCAAAGGATATTTTGTCTTGAAAAGGAGTTACCACAAATGATTAAAACGAGGTCACTGTAGCTGACGGTCCTCAGTTTTGTGCGCCAAAGGATATTTTGTCTTGAAAAGGAGTTACCACAAAGGATATATTGTCATTTAAAGGAGTTACCAAAGCGGAAGTACTATTTTGCTCCCGAGCTCAAATGCATCCTCTAAATTAAAAAAATAGTTAAAAAAATCTTTGTGATAAACATTGACAAATGTTTTGTACGCTTGCAAATTTTTAGCATGAAATAACATTCGTGAAAGGCGTGCCAAAAAAACTAAATTAGCACTCCAAAATGTGTTCAAAACTAGCATTTTTTGAACATCGATTTTTTTTTTGTCACGGCTTCGACGAATGTCATTTTGTGCTGAAATTTTACAAGCATACAAAACATTTGGTTACCATAAAAGAAATTCAGAATTTTTTGATACTATTTTTTTCATTTCACTGTTCATTCGAAAGCATATATTCCATGTCCTTACTGTTAGGATTTAATTAATTCTCTTAATTAAAGGGATAATCCTCCCTATGTAATATCTCGTGCGGTTGTTTCGGCAACCGTCGCGACCCACTCTCACGCCCCTGCGAACGGACACATCTCTTCGTTCGCGCCCCTTCCCTTGTATATATACTGCGATCGTCAATGGAATAAGAGAGAGTTGATTCATTTGTCTTGTTTCACTCTAACACGTTATCAGCACGCTCAGGGACGGAGCTAGGAATTTTATTTGAGGAGGGCCAAATGAACATCTAAAGCATTGAGGGGGGCCATACATAAAAATTTAGTGGTCAAATTCATCAAATCCACGTACTATATAGGGGTAGTTTGAGAAATTTTCACAGCATGGGGGGAGCCATGGCCCCGGCTCGCCCCCTGCTGGCTCCGTCCCTGAGCACGCTCTTCTCTGAGCGAAGCGAAAAACCACTCCATCCACGGAAACGGATCGCTGGCGTTGAAGTCGGAGAGCCCTCGGCTTGGACTCCGGGCACCAGCCACGGGAGAGCAGGCTAGTGCATGACGCCTCAGGCCCTGCGCCGCGAAGCGTCACACGCCCGGCTGGGCGCTGCGCTCGCCGGCACCTGCGCTCCGCCCGAGCCCGCACCAGGCCATGGCCACCACGCCACAGGACCCGGCCGCCGCGCTGTTTGACAAGGCCATCGTGCCGCATGTCACGGCCTCAACGCCAACTGCGAGGGAGACGACCTCTTCCGCCTTCGCCAATGGCTGACGGCTGCATGCCCGCGCCCTCCCGCGTTGTGGCCTCGCCGCCTGCGCACGCGCCTGGCCGTGGCCGTGGCCGCACCCGCCCATGCCTGCCCGCGCCATGGCCCGTAGCGTCAGGCCGTGGTCGCGCTCCGCCCGGCCGTGCCCGTGGCCTGCGCCAACCGCCTGGGCTGCCTCCACGCCGTCCGGCGTCTCCGCCTTGGACCAGGGATGGAGAACGCCGACCCACCGCCCCGCCACAGCCGGAGATGGCCACGGGCTCGAACAGCCGCACAGGTCTGCACTTCGGCCGCCTCTTTGGTCGTGCCGTCGCCGCCCCGGCCGCCGCCCTGGAGCATGGGCTTCGACGAGCCTTGGCCTCGCCGGTGCTCCGCAGCAGCGACCCCCGTCTTCGGACGATGACGGTTCTTCCGTGGCGCGCCGGGGATCGCCGGATCTTGAGGAGGGCGTGGCGGCCAAGTCCTCTGTCGGAGGCGCCGATGCCAGGAGTGGATCGGGTATCGATCGAGCCCCAACCCTAACCGCTCCCTTATTCGGTGCGACGCTTGTTGGGACGGCCTAAGACAGTGGAGGCCCAGGCGCCCGGCGGCCTTCCGGCTAGTGCCTTTCTCAACTGCAGCCTAAACAAGCAGAGTGCTCTTTCCTGACCCAAATCGTGAGCAGATTAAGACTCTGAAACGCAGCGCAGCCAAGTAGATAGGCAAACTTGTTGCATAGCGCTGGACTCTATGGCCCTCTGCGCGCTATAAGTAGCAAGCAGCACCTGCTATCTATCCCACACGGTGACACGACCACACTCAAACCGCACTGCCAGAGCTTAGCCAGTACTGCACACGTCAAGCAATATGGCTTTGAAAAGCTCTGCCGTCCTCTTCCTCGGGCTTCTTATCTCATGCGTTGCCATGAGCAGTGCGGCTAGAATCCTGGAAGAGACCTGCTAAAATCCAGTACATATATTTTAGTACTATTTTCTGTTGAGTACCGAGATGTATTCCAGATCTTAAGTCGATGTAATACATTTCCACGTTTATCACGTGTTGAGATTAATTACGTCCATTTGCAATAGAGATTCTTAATCTCTTGCAAAGATAAATTCAGTATCTTTGCAGTACTGGTTCTCCGTTGAATACGGGGTATTTCGGAATGTATGTATCTCCATATTCACAACATGTCGAGAATAGTATGCCAAATTCAAGGTGTCATCCTTAGCAATTTGAGATTCACACTAATGATTGCAAGCCACCTTCTTGAAATCTATTAATTTTGCAACATTAAGATGTATTTATATTACGCAATCTGTAATATAAATAAATTACCGGTTTTTCACCGGAGATGATATGTTCTATGTGTTTACCACATTGCAATTCTTCATGAACATGTCACAGCGGTCGAGATTGATTTCTCCCGCACAACAAACTTGTAAATTTTTGACAATAACATCTCCCTCATTATATTAGGAAAACACAAGATAATGAGTTGGATCTACTGCCCATGTGCAGACTATCTCTATTACTGGGAGATTTGTATGATCTTCAATGTGTTATGTTCTCATATTTGAGGTTGAGCATTTTCGAGTTATACACTTGAGTCAAAATTTTGCATTCTTATTACAAAACCATGATGGTTTTTAATTTACTGTTTGTAAATTAATTATCTCTGGCTTGCCCCTATAAGTAATCGATGGCTAACAATTTGAGGCTATTGCCCTCAATGGTCACAACTTACTTAAGCGGGTTATGGACATCAAGATCAGTCTTGCATCCCATGTGATAGCGTGTGCAATCCAAGCCACACCACCGGGACTCAAATGACCTCAAGGGAAATGATTTGAAACTCACTTCAAACCCTCAACCTGACACCATCAAGCTGTCACGAGACCCTATGAGCATGGAGAGCATGGTGGTTGAATATGCATCAACCGACATGTTTGGAGACTACATTTAGTCCCTCAATCTCCTTAGTGATCAATTTGTTTATGTCCATTTCTCATGTTCTTATATGAACATGATTATTGTTGTCATCATATATTGTATATCACAATATATTGTATCAGCACTTTGGTACAAATTCGTTTGTATGTATTCTATATATCTGACAATGATTTTCTTGAGAATGTTCATGTCTATATATAGATTTCTACGGGGGTCAATCTGATGAAAGATGATTTGTGCCATGTGGACATATGCACCACGAACTCTATACTCAGGGAAGTGAAATATTTCCACTCTCGTTGAAAGAAAGAAGATATTTTAAAATCGCTAGACGCGATGAGGTATTTGTTGACTCAACTCGAGTCATATTTACTGTCCCTGTGGGTACTCGAGTAACGTCAGGATGCTTTATTGCTTCCGGGTTTAACTCGTACCCTACTAAACTATAGAGGTATCCGTCAAAGTAGTTTCCATTGTGAATCTTATGATGGCAACAAAGAGGAATATCTTCTCTTTACCACATACAATAGATATGGCAAGCACATTCTCTTTGTATCATCATGATTGTACTACACATACTACAAAACCCATAGCACATGTTGCGTACGAGATAGTTTTCCAAAGTGTCTTTTGCATGACAAATTTGGCATTCCAGTTTTTGGTCATCATTGACATTGGGTTGAAACCGAAACTATCAGCAATTCCAATGGTTTATGATTATTATGATGCTAAATTCTAACAACATTTGGATTTTATGTGCACTACAAGTGACACAGGGAAGCTAATTTTAAGGCCCGCACACCTTAAAGTCTGTGATGAACCACTCAGACTCCTTGAATGCATCAAGTTGAGGTAAGTGGCTCTTCCCATCCATTGACTAGACTATTCAGGTACTCCATGGTTCTAAAAGACATATCTACATGATGGTCTTAAGTGTGTGATTTATTCACACGAAACCATTGGCTTTATCCTGACATCGATTTCAAGCAAATCAGATGGACAACATTGCAGAATTCTCCTTGAGTGCTTCCTCTATGGCTCTCGGATTGAAGTTTAGCAATTTGTCTTAATGTCTAGACTCAAAATGGTTTGGTAGAATCCCATCCAAAGAATTGAGCTCATTGCATGATCTTTACTTTGAATTGCAACTTACCAACTTTACGTTGGAGTCATGTAGTCTTACACACTCATGACCAAACTTCATATATTATTCCCCTCTATCTTTGATACGTGGAAATCTACCAAGTATTTCCCATCTGCAGTACTTCGGTTGCATACCGATATCACCACCCTGAAGGAAATATGCCCTAGAGGCAATAATAAAGATGTTATTTGTATTTCCTTATATCATGATAAATGTCTTTTATTCATGCTAGAATTGTATTAACCGGAAACTTAGTACATGTGTGAATACATAGACAAAACAGTATGTCCCTAGTATGCCTCTACTTGACTAGCTCATTGATCAAAGATGGCTATGTTTCCTAGCCATAGACATGAGTTGTCATTTGATCAACGGGATCACATCATTAGGAGAATGATGTGATGGACAAGACCCATCCGTTAGCATAGCACTATGATCGTTTAGTTTTACAGCTATTGCTTTCTTCATGACTTATACATGTTCCTATGACTATGAGATTATGCAACTCCCGAATACTGTAAGAACACCTTGTGTGCTATCAAACGTCACAACGTAACTGGGTGATCATAAAGATGCTCTACAGGTGTCTCCGAAAGTATTCGTGGTGTTGGCATAGATCAAGATTAGGATTTGTCACTCCGAGTGTCGGAGAGGTATCTCTGGGCCCTCTCGGTAACACACATCACAATAAGCCTTGCAAGCAAAAGACTAATAAGTTAGTCATGAGATGATGTGTTACGGAACGAGTAAAGAGACTTGCCGGTAACGAGATTGAACTAGGTATGGAGATACCGACGATCGAATCTCGGGCAAGTAACATACCGATGACAAAAGGAACAACGTATGTTGTTATGCGGTTTTGACCGATAAAAGATCTTCGTAGAATATGTAGGAGCCAATATGAACATCCAGGTTCCGCTATTGGTTATTGACCGGAGATGAGTCTCGGTCATGTCTACATAGTTCTCGAACCCGTAGGGTCCGCACGCTTAACGTTTGATGACGATCGGTATTATGAGTTTATGAGTTTTGATGTACCGAAGGTAGTTCGGAGTCCCGGATGAGATCACAGACATGACGAGGAGTCTCGGAATGTCCGAGACATAAAGATTGATATATTGGACGACTATATTCGGACACCGGAAGTGTTCCGGAAAAGTTTCGGATTTAACTGGATTGCCGGAGGGGGTTACCGGAACCCCCTACGAGGGGGGATGGTCCATAGTGGGCCTTGAGGAAAGGAGAGAGGCAGCCCATAGAGGCTGGCCGGCGCCCCACCTAGGTATCCTAGTTGGACTAGGATTGGGGGGGCGCCACCTCTCCCTCTTTTCCTTTCCCTCTCTTCCTTCTTGATGGACTCCTACTAGGAATAGGATTGCAATCCTATTCCTAGTAGGATTGCCCTAGCCGCACCATAGGAGGCCGGCCGGCCCTCCTCCCTTGCTCCTTTATATACGGGGGCAGGGGGGCACCCAAAGACACACAAGTTGAATTGTTCCAGCCGTGTGCGGTGCCCCCCTCCACAGAAACACACCTCGGTCATACCGTTGCAGTGCTTAGGCGAAGCCCTGCGCCGGTGAAAACATCATATCCGTCACCACGCCGTCGTGCTGACGAAACTCTCCCGTGAAGCTCAACTGGATCAAGAGCTCGTGGGACGTCATCAAGCTGAACGTGTGCTGAACGCGGAGGTGCCGTACGTTCGGTGCTTGATCGGTTGAATCGCGAAGAAGTTCGACTACATCAACCGCGTCACTTGACGCTTCCGCTTCCGGTCTACGAGGGTACGTAGACACACTCTTCCCTCTCGTTGATATGCATCTGGTAGATAGATCTTGCGTGATCGTAGGAAAATTTTAAAATACTACGTTCCCCAACAGTGGTATAAGAGCCAGGTCTATGCGTAGATGATATGCACGAGTAGAACACAATGAGTTGTGGGCGATACTAGTCATACTGCTTACCAGCATGTCATACTTTGCTTCGGCGGTATTGTGAGATGAAGCGGCCCGGACCGACATTACGCGTACGCTTACGCGAGACTGGTTTCACTGTTACGAGCACTCGTTGCTTAAAGGTGACTGGTGGGTGTTTGTCTCTCTCACTTTAGCTGAATCAAGTGTGGCTACGCCCGGTCCTTGTGAAGGTTAAAACAGCACATACTTGACGAAACATCGTTGTGGTTTTGTATGCGTAGGTAAGAACGGTTCTTGCTAAGCCCGTAGCAGCCACGTAAAACTTGCAACAACAAAGTAGAGGACGTCTAACTTGTTTTTGTAGGGCATGTTGTGATGTGATATGGTCAAGACATGATGAGTTATACGGCTATGTATGAGATGATCATGTTTTGTAATGTTATCGGCAACTGGCAGGAGCCATATGGTTGTCGCTTTATTGTATGAAATGCAATCGCCATGTAATTGCTTTACTTTATCACTAAGCGGTAGCGATAGTCGTAGAAGCAATAGTTGGCGAGACGACAACGATGCTACGATGGAGATCAAGGTGTCGCGCCGGTGACGAAGGTGATCATGACGGTGCTTTGGAGATGGAGATCAAAAGCACAAGATGATGATGGCCATATCATGTCACATATTTTGATTGCATGTGATGTTTATCTTATTATGCTTCTTATTTTGCTTAGAACGACGGTAGCATTATAAGATGATCCCTTACTAAAGTTCAAGGTATAAGTGTTCTCCCTGAGTATGCACCGTTGCGAAAGTTTGTCGTGCCGAGACACCACGTGATGATCGGGTGTGATAAGCTCTACGTTCAAATACAACGGGTGTAAGCCAGTTTTGCACACGCAGAATACTCGGGTTAAACTTGACGAGCCTAGCATATGCAGATATGGCCTCGGAACACTGGAGACCAAAAGGTCGAGCGTGAATCATATAGTAGATATGATCAACATAAGATGTTCACCATTGAAACTACTCCATCTCACGTGATGATCGGACATGGTTTAGTTGATTTGGATCACGTGATCATTTAGATGACTAGAGGGATGTCTATCTAAGTGGGAGTTCATAAGTAATATGATTAAATTGAACTTTAATTTATCATGAACTTAGTCCTGGTAGTATTAGCATATCTATGTTGTAGATCAATAGCTCGCGATGTTGCTCCACGTTTATTTTTCATATGTTCCTAGAGAAAACTAAGTTGAAAGATGTTAGTAGCAATGATGCGGAATTGTTCCGTGATCTGAGGATTATCCTCATTGATACACAGAAGAATTATGTCCTTGATGCACCGCTAGGTGACAGACCTATTGCAGGAGCAGATGTAGACGTTATGAACGTTTTGACAAAAGCTCGGTATGATGACTACTTGATAGTTTAAGTGCACCATGCTTTACGGCTTAGAACCGGGACTTCAAAAACGTCTTGAACGCCACGGAGCATATAAGATGTTCCAAGAGTTGAAATTAGTATTTCATACTCATGCCCGTGTCGAGAGGTATAAGACTTATGACAGTACTTTGCCTACAAGAACCAGCGAGCATGTGCTCAGATTGTCTGGGTACTACAATTACTTGAATCAAGTGGGAGTTAATCTTCCAGATAAGATAGTAATTGACAAAGTTCTCTAGTCACTATCACCAAGTTAGTAGAACTTCGTGATGAACTATAATATGCAAGGGATGACGAAGGTAATTCCCGAGCTCTTCGCAATGCTGAAATCGGCGAAGGTAGAAGTCAAGAAAGAACATCAAGTGTTGATGGTTAATAAGACCACTTGTTTCAAGTAAAGGGCAAAGGGATAGAAGGGGAACTTCAAGAAGAATGACAAGCAAGTTGTCACTCCCATGAAGAAACCCAAAGCTAAACTCAAGCCTGAAACTAAGTGCTTCTACTGCAAAGGAAATGATCACCGGAAGTGGAACTGCCCTAGATACTTGGCGGATAAGAAGGATGGCAAAGTGAACAAAGGTATATTTGATATACAGATTATTGATGTGTATTTTACTAGTGTTCATAGCAACCCCTCGGTATTTGATACTGGTTCAGTTGCTAAAGAGTAGTAACTCGAAATGGGAGTTGCATAATGAACATAAACTAGTTAAAGGATGAAGTGACGATGTGTATTGGAAGTAGTTCCAAGATTGATATGATCATCATCACACACTCCGTATACTTTCGGGATTAGTGTTGAACCTAAATAAGTGTTATTTGGTGTTTGTGTTGAACATGAATATGATTTGATCATGTTTATTGCAGTACGATTATTCATGTAAGTTAGAGAATAATTGTTGTTCTGTTTACATGAATAAAACCTTCTATGGTCATACACCCAATGAAAATGGTTTGTTGGATCTCGATCGTGTGATACACATATTCATGATATTGAAGCCAAAAGATGCAAGGTTAATAATGATAGTGCAACTTATTTGTGACACTGCCGTTTAGGTCATAATGGTGTAAAGCGCATGAAGAAACTCCATAGTGATGGATTTTTGGAATCACTTGATTATGAATCACTTGGTGCTTGCGAACCATGCCTCATGGGCAAGATGACAAAAACTCCGTTCTCCGGAACAATGGAGCGAGCAACAGATTTGTTGGAGATGATACATACAGATGTATGTGGACCAATGAGTGTTGAAGCTCACGGCGGGTATCATTATTTTCTGACCTTCACTGATGATTTGAGCAGATATGGGTATATCTACTTAATGAAGCACAAGTCTGAAACATTTGAAAAGTTCAAAGAATTTCAGAGTGAAGTGGAGAATCTTCGTAACAGAAAATAAGAGTTTCTACGATATGATCGCAGAGGTAAAATATTTGAGTTAGCGAGTTTGGCCTTCAGTAAAAACAAAGTGAAATAGTTTCACTACTCACGCCACCCGGAACACCACGGCGCAATGGTGTGTCCGAACGTCGTAACCGTACTTTATTGGATATGGTGCGATCTATGATGTCTCTTACCGATCTACCACTATCGCTTTTGAAGTTATGCATTAGAGACAGCTACATTCACATTAAATAGGGCACCATCTAAATCCGTGGAGATGACACCGTATGAACTGTGGTTTGACGAGAAACCTAAGCTGTCATTTTTTAAGTTTGGGACTGCGATGCTTATGTGAAAAAGTTTCAACATGATAAGCTCGAACCCAAATCGGAGAAGTAAATCTTCATAGGATACCCAAAAGAAACTGTTGGGTACACCTTCTATCACAGATCCGAAGGCAAGGTCTTTGTTGCTAAGAGTGGATCCTTTCTAGAGAAGGAGTTTCTCTCGAAAGAAGTGAGTGGGAGGAAAGTAGAACTTGATGAGGTAATTGTATCTTCTCCCGAATTGGAAAATGGAACATCACAGAAACTCGTTCCAGTGATTCCTACACCAATTAGTGAGGAAGCTAATGATGATGATCATGAAACTTCAGATCAAGTTTCTGCTGAACTTCGTAGATCAACCAGAGTTTGTTCCGCACCAGAGTGGTACGGCAACCCAGTTCTGGAAGTCATGTTACTAGACCATGATGAACCTACGAACTATGAGGAAGCGATGATGAGCCCAGATTCCGCAAAATGGCTTGAGACCATGAAATCTAAGATGGGATCCATGTATTAGAACAAAGTATGGACTTTGGTTGACTTGCCCGATGATCGGCAAGCCATCGAAAATAAATGGATCTTCAAGAGGAAGACCGACGCAAACGGTAATGTTACTGTTTACAAAGCTCGACTTGTTGCGAAAGGGTTTCGACAAGTTCAAGGAGTTGACTACGATGAGACTTTCTCACCCGTAGCGATGCTTAAGTCTGTCCGAATCATGTTAGTAATTGCCGCATTTTATGAAATCTGGCAAATGGATAACAAAACTGCATTCTTTAATGGATTTATTAAAGAAGACTTGTATATGATGCAACCAGAAGGTTTTGTCAATCCTAAAGGTGCTAACAAAATGTGCAAGCTCCAGCGATCCATCTATGGACTGGTGCAAGCATCTCGGAGTTGGAATATACGCTTTGATAAGTTGATCAAAGCATATAGATTTATACAGACTTGCGGTGAAGCCTGTATTTACAAGAAGTGAGTGGGAGCACTACAACCTTTCTGATAAGTATATGTGAATGACATATTGTCGATCGGAAATGATGTAGAATTTTCTGGAAAGCATAAAGGAGTGTTTGAAAGGAGTTTTTCAAAGAAAGACCTTGGTGAAGCTGCTTACATATTGGGCATCAAGATCTATAGAGATAGATCAAGACGCTTGATAAGACTTTCGATGAGTACATACCTTGGTAAGATTTTGAAGTAGTTCAAAATGGATCAGTCAAAGAAGGAGTTCTTGCCTGACTTGTAAGGTGTGAAGTTGAGTAAGACTCAAAGCCAGACCACGCCAGAAAAATATAGAGAGAATGAAAGTCATTCCCTATGCCTCAGCCATAGGTTCTATAAAGTATGCCATGCTGTGTACAAAACACGTTGTGTACCTTGCCATGAGTTTGACAGGGAGGTACAATAGTGATCCAGGAGTAGATCACTGTACAGCGGTCAAAATTATCCTTAGTAACTGGATGACTAAGGAAATGTTTCTCGATTATGGAGGTGATAAAGAGTTCGTCGTAAAGGGTTACGCCGATGCAAGCTTTGACACTAAATCTAGATGACTCTAAGTATCAATCTGGATGCGTATTGAAAGTGGGAGCAATTAGCTAGAGTAGCTCTATGCAGAGCATTGTAGACATAGAAATTTGCGACATACATACAGATCTGAATGTGATAGACCCGTTGACTAAACTTCTCTCACAAGCAAAACATGATCACGCCTTATTACTCTTGGGTATTAATCACATAGCGATGTGAACTAGATTATTGACTCTAGTAAACCCTTTGGGTGTTGGTCACATGGCGATGTGAACTATGGGTGTTATTCACATAACGATGTGAACTATCGGTATTAAATCACATGGCGATGTGAGCTAGATTATTGACTCTAGTGCAAGTGGGAGACTGAAGGAAATATGCCCTAGAGGCAATAATAAAGATGTTATTTGTATTTCCTTATATCATGATAAATGTCTTTTATTCATGCTAGAATTGTATTAACCGAAAACTTAGTACATGTGTGAATACATAGACAAAACAGTATGTCCCTAGTATGCCTCTACTTGACTAGCTCATTGATCAAAGATGGCTATGTTTCCTAGCCATAGACATGAGTTGTCATTTGATCAACGGGATCACATCATTAGGAGAATGATGTGATGGACAAGACCCATCCGTTAGCATAGCACTATGATCGTTTAGTTTTACTGCTATTGCTTTCTTCATGACTTATACATGTTCCTATGACTATGAGATTATGCAACTCCCGAATACCGTAAGAACACCTTGTGTGCTATCAAACGTCACAACGTAACTGGGTGATCATAAAGATGCTCTACAGGTGTCTCCGAAAGTATTCGTGGTGTTGGCATAGATCAAGATTAGGATTTGTCACTCCGAGTGTCGGAGAGGTATCTCTGGGCCCTCTCGGTAACACACATCACAATAAGCCTTGCAAGCAAAAGACTAATAAGTTAGTCACGAGATGATGTGTTACGAAACGAGTAAAGAGACTTGCCGGTAACGAGATTGAACTAGGTATGGAGATACCGACGATCGAATCTCGGGCAAGTAACATACCGATGACAAAAGGAACAACATATGTTGTTATGCGGTTTTGACCGATAAAAGATCTTCGTAGAATATGTAGGAGCCAATATGAACATCCAGGTTCCGCTATTGGTTATTGACCGGAGATGAGTCTCGGTCATGTCTACATAGTTCTCGAACCCGTAGGGTCCGCACGCTTAACGTTTGATGACGATCGGTATTATGAGTTTATGAGTTTTGATGTACCGAAGGTAGTTCGGAGTCCCGGATGAGATCACGGACATGACGAGGAGTCTCGGAATGTCCGAGACATAAAGATTGATATATTGGACGACTATATTCGGACACCGGAAGTGTTCCGGAAAAGTTTCGGATTTAACTGGATTGCCGGAGGGGGTTACCGGAACCCCCTACGAGGGGGGATGGTCCATAGTGGGCCTTGAGGAAAGGAGAGAGGCAGCCCATAGAGGCTGGCCGGCGCCCCACCTAGGGATCCTAGTTGGACTAGGATTGGGGGGGGGGCGCCACCTCTCCCTCTTTTCCTTTCCCTCTCTTCCTTCTTGATGGACTCCTACTAGGAATAGGATTGCAATCCTATTCCTAGTAGGATTGCCCTAGCCGCACCATAGGAGGCCGGCCGGCCCTCCTCCCTTGCTCCTTTATATACGGGGGCAGGGGGGCACCCAAAGACACACAAGTTGAATTGTTCCAGCCGTGTGCGGTGCCCCCTCCACAGAAACACACCTCGGTCATACCGTTGCAGTGCTTAGGCGAAGCCCTGCGCCGGTGAAAACATCATATTCGTCACCACGCCGTCGTGCTGACGAAACTCTCCCGTGAAGCTCAACTGGATCAAGAGCTCGTGGGACGTCATCAAGCTGAATGTGTGCTGAACGCGGAGGTGCCGTACGTTCGGTGCTTGATCGGTTGAATCGCGAAGAAGTTCGACTACATCAACCGCGTCACTTGACGCTTCCGCTTCCGGTCTACGAGGGTATGTAGACACACTCTTCCCTCTCGTTGATATGCATCTGGTAGATAGATCTTGCGTGATCGTAGGAAAATTTTAAAATACTACGTTCCCCAACACACCCGGCATACATCATTGGCCCCTCAACATATAGTTGGGATCTATGTGAGGAATAACTGTATTACCGTCAATACCTCAAGCCCCTCACATGGGGAGTTATTCAAGGCCAGTTTGCTGATTCAACGAGGAACATTTCCAGGCATTAGGGGGAGATTTCAAGTAGCATAAAGAGTGCCAGGAAATTAGTGGAATGTTCAACACATTTCTGCCTCAAATTCACGTACTGAAAGATCTGAACCATGCGTTCAGAAGATTTACAACACATTGCAAATAACCTGCCAAATTCATTTACTGACTATAAAGGTGTCACGCAATCCTACAATCCTGCAAAAATATGTCGGAAAGAGTGGAGGTACCAACTAAAACCACTCAACTCCCCGTTCAAAGCAACAGGGGGAGAAGTACGACAACAGTGCATCAGGATTCAGCTTCTTGCAAGCAAGGATATCAAGGCCTCTGAATCAGTAAATGCATGTCAACTTTACGTTGACAGACACCTAATGGGTAGTATACACCCAGTGGACGGGAAACCTCCACCAACCCAGGTCATAGTGCACACAATGACCGGGACATCGGAATACCCGACTCAATCGCATTGGGAAATCGCGAGAGGTCACTATGGGTAACGATATTTTCATCAACTATATATTGATATATAGATTCTGGAGAATCATATGACTGGAAGTCTACAACTGTCGACATACATTTCTCAACTAGATTGAAAAAACCTTTCAAGTGATTCAGATCCAAAGACCATGACCATGGCAAAGTGTGAAGAACACTCGGACTGAACTCAAGCAAAGGGTGTAATCTAGTGTTGGGGAACGTAGTATTTTAAAATTTTCCTACGATCACGCAAGATCTATCTACCAGATGCATAGCAACGAGAGGGAAGAGTGTGTCTACGTACCCTTGTAGACCGGAAGCGGAAGCGTCAAGTGACGCGGTTGATGTAGTCGAACTTCTTCGCGATCTAACCGATCAAGCACCGAACGTACGGCACCTCCGCGTTCAGCACACGTTCAGCTTGATGACGTCCCACGAGCTCTTGATCCAGCTGAGCTTCACGGGAGAGTTTCGTCAGCACGATGGCGTGGTGACGGATATGATGTATCTACCGGCGCAGGGCTTCGCCTAAGCACTGCAACGGTATGACCGAGGTGTGTTTCTGTGGAGGGGGGCACCGCACACGGTTGGAACAATTCAACTTGTGTATCTTTGGGTGCCCCCCTGCCCCCGTATATAAAGGAGCAAGGGGGGAGGGCCGGCCGGCCTCCTATGGTGCGGCTAGGGCTGCAATCCTACTAGGAATAGGATTGCAATCCTATTCCTAGTAGGAACTACCAAAGAAGGAAGAAGGGGGAAGGAAAGAAAGGGAGAGGGAGAGGGAAAGAGGGGCCGCGCCCCCCTCCCCTTGTCCTATTCGGACTCCTCCTAGGGAGGGGGCGTGCCACCTCCTGGCTGCTGCCCTCTCTCTCCCCTATGGCCCACCAGGGCCCACCATTCCCCCGGGGGGTTCCGGTAACCCCCCCGGTACTCCGGTAAATTCCGAAACTTTCCAGAACACTTCCGGTGTCCGAATATAGTCGTCCAATATATTAATCTTTATGTCTCGGACATTCCGAGACTCCTCGTTATGTCCGTGATCTCATCCGGGACTCCGAACTACCTTCGGTACATCAAAACTCATAAACTCATAATACCGATCGTCATCAAATGTTAAGCGTGCGGACCCTACGGGTTTGAGAACTATGTAGACATGACCGAGACTCATCTCCGGTCAATAACCAATAGCGGAACCTGGATGCTCATATTGGCTCCTACATATTCTAAGAAGATCTTTATCGATCAAACCGCATAACAACATACGTTGTTCCTTTTGTCATCGGTATGTTACTTGCCCGAGATTCGATCGTCGGTATCTCTATACCTAGTTCAATCTCGTTACCGGCAAGTCTCTTTACTCGTTCCGTAACACATCATCTCATGACTAACTCATTAGTCATTTGCTTGCAAGGCTTATTATGATGTGCATTACCGAGAGGGCCCAGAGATACCTCTTCGACACTCGGAGTGACAAATCCTAATCTTGATCTATGCCAACACCACGAATACTTTCGGAGACACCTGTAGAGCATCTTTATGATCACCCAGTTACGTTGTGACGTTTGATAGCACACAAGGTGTTCTTACGGTATTCGGGAGTTGCATAATCTCATAGTCATAGGAACATGTATAAGTCATGAAGAAAGCAATATCAGTAAAACTAAACGATCATAGTGCTATGCTTAACGGATGGGTCTAGTCCATCACACCATTCCCCTAATGATGTGATCCCGTTGATCAAATGACAACTCATGTCTATGGTTAGGAAACATAACCATCTTTGATCAATGAGCTAGTCTAGTAGAGGCATACTAGGGACACTCTGTTTTGTCTATGTATTCACACATGTACTAAGTTTCCGGTTAATACAATTCTAGCATGAATAATAAACATTTATCATGATATAAGGAAATATAAATAACAACTTTATTATTGCCTCTAGGGCATATTTCCTTCAGTCTCACACTTGCACTAGAGTCAATAATCTAGCTCACATCGCCATGTGATTTAATACCGATAGTTCACATCGTTATGTGAATAACACCCATAGTTCACATCGCCATGTGACCAACACCCAAAAGGGTTTACTAGAGTCAATAATCTAGTTCACATCGCTATGTGATTAATACCCAAGAGTAATAAGGTGTGATCATGTTTTGCTTGTGAGAGAAGTTTAGTCAACAGGTCTGTCACATTCAGATCCGTATGTATTTCGCAAATTTCTATGTCTACAATGCTCTGCATAGAGCTACTCTAGCCAATTGCTCCCACTTTCAATACGCATCCAGATTGATACTTAGAGTCATATGGATTTAGTGTCAAAGCTTGCATCGGCGCAACCCTTTACGACGAACTCTTTATCACCTCCATAATCGAGAAACATTTCCTTAGTCATCCAGTTACTAAGGATAATTTTGACCGCTGTACAGTGATCTACTCCTAGATCACTATTGTACCCCCTTGACAAACTCATGGCAAGGTACACAACATGTTTGGTACACAGCATGGCATACTTTATAGAACCATAGACTTTCATTCTCTCTATATTTTTCTGCCGTGGTCTGGCTTTGAGTCTTACTCAACTTCACACCTTACAAGTCAGGCAAGAACTCCTTCTTTGACTGATCCATTTTGAACTACTTCAAAATCTTATCAAGGTATGTATTCATCGAAAGTCTTATCAAGCGTCTTGATCTATCTCTATAGATCTTGATGCCCAATATGTAAGCAGCTTCACCAAGGTCTTTCTTTGAAAAACTCCTTTCAAACACTCCTTTATACTTTCCAGAAAATTCTACATCATTTCCGATCGACAATATGTCATTCACATATACTTATCAGAAAGGTTGTAGTGCTCCCACTCACTTCTTGTAAATACAGGCTTCACCGCAAGTCTGTATAAATCTATATGCTTTGATCAACTTATCAAAGCGTATATTCCAACTCCGAGATGCTTGCACCAGTCCATAGATGGATCGCTGGAGCTTGCACATTTTTGTTAGCACCTTTAGGATTGACAAAACCTTCTGGTTGCATCATATACAAGTCTTCTTTAATAAATCCATTAAAGAATGCAGTTTTGTTATCCATTTGCCAGATTTCATAAAATGCGGCAATTGCTAACATGATTCGGACAGACTTAAGCATCGCTACGGGTGAGAAAGTCTCATCGTAGTCAACTCCTTGAACTTGTTGAAAAACTTCCACAACAAGTCGAGCTTTGTAAACAGTAACATTACCGTCAGCGTCAGTCTTCCTCTTGAAGATCCATTTATTTTCGATGGCTTGCCGATCATCGGGCAAGTCAACCAAAGTCCACACTTTGTTCTCATACATGGATCCCATCTCAGATTTCATGGCCTCAAGCCATTTAGCGGAATCTGGGCTCATCATCGCTTCCTCATAGTTCGCAGGTTCATCATGGTCTAGTAACATGACTTCCAGAACTGGGTTGCCGTACCACTCTGGTGCGGAACGTACTCTGGTTGATCTACGACGTTCAGCAGAAACTTGATCTGAAGTTTCATGATCATCATCATTAGCTTCCTCACTAATTGGTGTAGGAATCACTGGAACTAGTTTCTGTGATGTTCCACTTTCCAATTAGGGAGAAGGTACAATTACCTCATCAAGTTCTACTTTCCTCCCACTCACTTCTTTCGAGAGAAAACTCCTTCTCTAGAAAGGATCCACTCTTAGCAACAAAGACCTTGCCTTCGGATCTGTGATAGAAGGTGTAGCCAACAGTTTCTTTTGGGTATCCTATGAAGATTTACCTTTCCGATTTGGGTTCGAGCTTATCATGTTGAAACTTTTTCACATAAGCATCGCAGTTCCAAACTTAAAGAAATGACAGCTTAGGTTTCTCGTCAAACCACAGTTCATATGGTGTCATCTCCACGGATTTAGATGGTGCCCTATTTAACGTGAATGTAGCTGTCTCTAATGCATAACCCCAAAAGCGATAGTGGTAGATCGGTAAGAAACATCATCGATCGCACCATATCTAATAAAGTACGGTTATGACGTTCGGACACACCATTACACTATGGTGTTCCAGGTGGCGTGAGTAGTGAAACTATTTCACATTGTTTTTACTGAAGGCCAAACTCGCTAACTCAAATATTTTACCTCTACGATGATATCGTAGAAACTCTTATTTTCTTGTTAGGATGATTCTCCACTTCACTCTGAAATTCAAATGTTTCAGACTTGTGCTTCATTAAGTAGATATACCCATATCTGCTCAAATCATCAGTGAAGGTCAGAAAATAACGATACCCGACGCGAGCTTCAACACTCATTGGTCCACATACATCTGTATGTATGATCTCCAACAAATCTGTTGCTCGCTCCATTGTTCCGGAGAACGGAGTTTTAGTCATCTTGCCCATGAGGCATGGTTCGCAAGCACCAAGTGATTCATAATCAAGTGATTCCAAAAGTCCATCACTATGGAGTTTCTTCATGCGCTTTACACCAATATGACCTAAACGGCAGTGCCACAAATAAGTTGCACTATCATTATTAACCTTGCATCTTTTGGCTTCAATATTATGAATATGTGTATAACACGATCGAGATCCAACAAACCATTTTCATTGGGTGTATGACCATGGAAGGTTTTATTCATGTAAACAGAACAACAATTATTCTCTAACTTACATGAATAACCGTATTGTAATAAACATGATCAAATCATATTCATGCTCAACACAAACACCAAATAACACTTATTTAGGTTCAACACTAATCCCGAAAGTATAGGGAGTGTCCGATGATGATCATATCAATCTTGGAACTACTTCCAATACACATCGTCACTTCATCCTTTAATTAGTTTCTGTTCATTATGCAACTCCCATTTCGAGTTACTACTCTTTAACAACTAAACCAGTATCAAATACCGAGGGGTTGCTATGAACACTAGTAAAATACACATCAATAATCTGTATATCAAATATACCTTTGTTCACTTTGCCATCCTTCTTATCCGCCAAGTATCTAGGGCAGTTCCACTTCCAGTGACCATTTCCTTTGCAGTAGAAGCACTTAGTTTCAGGCTTGAGTTTAGCTTTGGGGTTTCTTCACGGGAGTGACAACTTACTTGTCATTCTTCTTGAAGTTCCCCTTCTATCCCTTTGCCCTTTACTTGAAACAAGTGGTCTTGTTAACCATCAACACTTGATGCTCTTTCTTGATTTCTACCTTTCGCCGATTTCAGCATCGTAAAAGAGCTCGGGAATTACTTTCGTCATTCCTTGCATATTATAGTTCATCACGAAGTTCTACTAACTTGGTGATAGTGACTAGAGAATTTTGTCAATTACTATCTTATCTGGAAGATAAACTCCCACTTGATTCAAGCAATTGTAGTACCCAGACAATCTGAGCACATGCTCACTGGTTGAGCTATTCTCCTCCATCTTGTAGGCAAAGTACTGTCAGAGGTCTTATACCTCTCGACACGGGCATGAGTATGAAATACTAATTTCAACTCTTGGAACATCCTATATGCTCCGTGGCGTTCAAAACGTTTTTGAAGTCCCGGTTCTAAGCCGTAAAGCATGGTGCACTTAAACTATCATGTAGTCATCATACCGAGCTTTTGTCAAAATGTTCATAACGTCTACATCTGCTCCTGCAATAGGTTTGTCACCTAGCGGTGCATCAAGGACATAATTCTTCTGTGCAGCAATGAGGATAATCCTCAGATCACGGAACAAGTCCGCATCATTGCTACTAACATCTTTCAACTTAGTTTTCTCTAGGAACATATAAAAAATAAATGAGGAGCAACATCGCGAGCTATTGATCTACAACATAGATATGCTAATACTACCAGGACTAAGTTCATGATAAATTAAAGTTCAATTAATCATATTACTTAAAGAACTCCCACTTAGATAGACATCCCTCCGGTCATCTAAATGATCACGTGATCCAAATCAACTAAACCATGTCCGATCATCACGTGAGATGGAGTAGTTTCAATGGTGAACATCTTTATGTTGATCATATCTACTATATAATTCACGCTCAACCTTTCGGTTTCCAGTGTTCCGAGGCCATATCTGCATATGCTAGACTCGTCAAGTTTAACCCGAGTATTCTGCGTGTGCAAAACTGGCTTACACCCGTTGTATTTGAATGTAGAGTTTATCACACCCGATCATCACGTGGTGTCTCGGCACGACGAACTTTCGCAACGGTGCATACTCAGGGAGAACACTTATACCTTGAAATTTAGTAAGGGATCATCTTATAATGCTACCGTCGTTCTAAGCAAAATAAGAAGCATAATAAGATAAACATCATATGCAATCAAAATATGTGACATGATATGGCCATCATCATCTTGTGCTTTTGATCTCCATCTCCAAAGCACCGTCATGATCACCTTCGTCACCGGCGCGACACCTTGATCTCCATCATAGCATCGTTGTCGTCTCGCCAACTGTTGCTTCTACGACTATCGCTACCGCTTAGTGATAAAGTAAAGCAATTACATGGCGATTGCATTTCATACAATAAAGCGACAACCATATGGCTCCTGCCAGTTGCCGATAACATTACAAGAACATGATCATCTCATACAAAACCGTATAACTCATCATGTCTTGACCATATCACATCACAACATGCCCTGCAAAAACAAGTTAGACGTCCTCTACTTTGTTATTGCAAGTTTTACGTGGCTGCTACGGGCTTAGCAAGAACCGTTCTTACCTACGCATACAAAAACCACAACGATGTTTCGTCAAGTATGTGCTGTTTTAACCTTCACAAGGACCGGGCGTAGCCACACTTGATTCAGCTAAAGTGAGAGAGACAGACACCCGCCAGTCACCTTTAAGCAACGAGTGCTCGTAACGGTGAAACCAGTCTCGCGTAAGCGTACGCGTAATGTCGGTCCGGGCCGCTTCATCTCACAATACCGCCGAAGCAAAGTATGACATGCTGGTAAGCAGTATGACTAGTATCGCCCACAACTCATTGTGTTCTACTCGTGCATATCATCTACGCATAGACCTGGCTCATGATGCCACTGTTGGGGAATGTAGTATTTTAAAATTTTCCTACGATCACGCAAGATCTATCTACCAGATGCATAGCAACGAGAGGTAAGAGTGTGTCTACGTACCCTCGTAGACCGGAAGCGGAAGCGTCAAGTGACGCGGTTGATGTAGTCGAACTTCTTCGTGATCTAACCGATCAAGCACCGAACGTACGGCACCTCCGCGTTCAGCACACGTTCAGCTTGATGACGTCCCACGAGCTCTTGATCCAGCTGAGCTTCACGGGAGAGTTTCATCAGCACGACGGCGTGGTGACGGATATGATGTATCTACCGGCGCAGGGCTTCGCCTAAGCACTGCAACGGTATGACCGAGGTGTGTTTCTGTGGAGGGGGGCACCGCACACGGCTGGAACAATTCAACTTGTGTATCTATGGGTGCCCCCTGCCCCCGTATATAAAGGAGCAAGGGGGGAGGGCCGGCCGGCCTCCTATGGTGCGGCTAGGGCTGCAATCCTATTCCTAGTAGGAACTACCAAAGAAGGAAGAAGGGGGAAGGAAAGAAAGGGAGATGGAGAGGGAAAGAGGGGCCGCGCCCCCCTCCCCTTGTCCTATTCGGACTCCTCCTAGGGAGGGGGCGCGCCACCTCCTGGCTGCTGCCCTCTCTCTCCCCTATGGCCCACCAGGGCCCACCATTCCCCCGGGGGGTTCCGGTAACCCCCCCGGTACTCCGGTAAATTCCGAAACTTTCCAGAACACTTCCGGTGTCCGAATATAGTCGTCCAATATATTAATCTTTATGTCTCGGACATTCCGAGACTCCTCGTTATGTCCGTGATCTCATCCGGGACTCCGAACTACCTTCGGTACATCAAAACTCATAAACTCATAATACCGATCGTCATCAAACGTTAAGCGTGCGGACCCTACGGGTTCGAAAACTATGTAGACATGACCGAGACTCATCTCCGGTCAATAACCAATAGCGGAACCTGGATGCTCATATTGGCTCCTACATATTCTACGAAGATCTTTATCGGTCAAACCGCATAACAACATACGTTGTTCCTTTTGTCATCGGTATGTTACTTGCCCGAGATTCGATCGTCTGTATCTCTATACCTAGTTCAATCTCGTTACCGGCAAGTCTCTTTACTTGTTCCGTAACACATCATCTCGTGACTAACTCATTAGTCATTTGCTTGCTAGGCTTATTATGATGTGCATTACCGAGAGGGCCCAGAGATACCTCTCCGACACTCAGAGTGACAAATCCTAATCTTGATCTATGCCAACACCACGAATACTTTCGGAGACACCTGTAGAGCATCTTTATGATCACCCAGTTACGTTGTGACGTTTGATAGCACACAAGGTGTTCTTACGGTATTCGGGAGTTGCATAATCTCATAGTCATAGGAACATGTATAAGTCATGAAGAAAGCAATAGCAGTAAAACTAAACGATCATAGTGCTATGCTTAACGGATGGGTCTAGTCCATCACATCATTCCCCTAATGATGTGATCCCGTTGATCAAATGACAACTCATGTCTATGGTTAGGAAACATAACCATCTTTGATCAATGAGCTAGTCTAGTAGAGGCATACTAGGGACACTCTGTTTTGTCTATGTATTCACACATGTACTAAGTTTCCGGTTAATACAATTCTAGCATGAATAATAAACATTTATCATGATATAAGGAAATATAAATAACAACTTTATTATTGCCTCTAGGGCATATTTCCTTCATCTAGGTAGAAATAATCTTGCTCAATAATGGGAAGGTATTCATAAGCAATACCTACACCAGTTTTCTTCTGGAAACATGATTGAGAACAACAAGGTGGTGAAACAGGGAGCAAGTATTGTAGCACAAGGGTTCACGCAGATACCCAACTATTCTCCAGAGGTGGAATCTCTTTCCGATAACTTATATCACTGGCAGTACGAAGTCATATATCTCTGCAGTTGATAGATGCAGCGATCACATATCCATATGGATCACTAGATTCAGACATATACGATTGATTCTCGATGGAATCTCACTTCTGAATCGAAATGCAATACGCACTATACATTGTGTAAAATCAATAAGTCACCATATGGCTTATTGTTGTCGGTACATTTGGTACAACCGACGTAGTGAGTTCCTTATACACAAGGATTACTCCTACAATGATGATTATCCATGTTTGTGCGTCTGCAATGACGACACATGCAATCATCTAAGTGACGGAGTTTAAAATGAAGGATTTGGGTAAACCAAAATACCGCTCGTTACTACAACTTGAGCACCTCCATTCATACATTATGGTATACTATGTTGTCTATATCCATAATATATTGGAGAAATCCTTTATGGACAAATCTTATCCATCCATAACCCTCATGGTAGTTCATTCTCTAGACGTAGAGAAAGATCTATTTAGACCAAGAGATGATGGAAATGAGATATTGGGACTGCACGTTCCATAATGCCATTGGATCCACCATACACAGTTGGTTGGTACTCAAAGAATATCTTTCGATATCTCCAAGGCATCAACATCTTGTCCTGGTTTTTCAACTTTCACAGAAATGTGAACACCGATATCATTGGATACATTGATCAGATCCCCACTATGTCAGATCATAGACAAGCTTAGTGTTCCTACTAGGTGTGGTAGCCCCCTCATGAATAGTCTTCCAAACGATAATGTTTCTTGTGTTGCTCGGATGCAAACAGGTTACATAATAAGCAATATCACTATATTGCATATCTTGCAAGTCAAATCATGCGACTGATTTGTTCAGCGGGTCTCTACCAACTTCTATGTTTTGGTATGTGACGGCTTCGAATTTTGCAAGAATCAGGGGGAGTATCTTCCTGAATTGTTCCTGTTCAATGCATCATATTATACTCTTTTTCCCTTCATGAGTTTACTTTACAGGTTCTCATAAAGGTTTTTAATGAGGTAATATCAACACATGATCATATGCCATACTTTCTGTTTTCCCCACCGGGGTTTTTAGGAAAGTACATATGGCATATTTATTGTTCTTTCAGTTCGATGGGGTTTTCCTCATATTGGGTTGAAAGAGACAGTAACCATTATATGTTGTGGCATTTTCTCCTTATTTTTCCCATTGGGTTTTGAAGGAGTTTTGGCAATATATCGAATACTATACTCCTCATATTTTCCCACAAGGTTTTTGGAGGAGATTATTCCAAGGATGGTCGATCGCAAGCACAAGGAAGGATTAGGGGGAGTGTTAGGATTTAATTAATTCTCTTAATTAAAGGGATAATCCTCCCTATGTAATATCTCGTGCGGTTGTTTCGGCAACCGTCGCGACCCACTCTCATGCCCCTGCGAACGGACACATCTCTTCGTTCGCGTCCGTTCCCTTGTATATATACTGCGATCATCAATGGAATAAGAGAGAGTTGATTCATTTGTCTTGTTTCACTCTAACAAACCATTACCAAAAGGGGTCTTTGTACTTACCAAAGATAATGTGCAAAAAATATGAGAAGATAGCGATGCACAGTGTAAAAACAAATTGGCTGAATACTAACATAGACTGCACACAATTGCGAAGAAAACATCGTCCATGATTACAGTGGAAAAAACAAAGACTCCACACTTTTGTGCACTCCACCAACACTGAAAAGATCGGCAAATTTGACAATTTTGACCTATGAACGAAATCAATTCACAAAATGAACTGCCTGTCGGTGTACTAAAGTAGGGGTACCTTAGTATCCCGACTTATGCACGGGCAGTAGCAGCGTCCCGTGGTCTGGCTCACCACGCGCCCGCCGAAGCCCGCTCTAGACCCTTTTGAGCCATTCAAGAACAAAGTATACAAGTCAGAAGATCAAGGCCCCGGCAAGAGGAGCTTGCCGGGAAGGCTGCTCCAAGCACAAGACCACTCTATTCTCACAAGACCCTGGCAATAGAAGCTTGCCAGGGAGACCAGGAAACAGCGCCTCAGAAGATATATCGTGGCGCATCATGCGCCCCGGCAGGACCCGGAGAGCGACAAGCTTCCGGGCCCGGCAAGATAGCAGCCCCGGCAAGGTGCTTGCCGGGGGAGGCTTACACTGTGTGCCTGCGCTCCAGCTTATCTGGCCACGCGTCGCCCTGGGGCCCTTCCATGGGCACGTGGCAGATGGCTGTGCAGCCTAGGGTGCACGGTGGCAAGCCGCGGTGACGAGGCTGTCGCCGTGGCGAACGGAGAAGCATGGACGGACGCTTTTGGGGCGACGGCGACGGGCATTCAATGCCCTTGTCCCCCGCCGTCAGAGTTAGGTGAAGACCACTGTTCACGCACTGTTCATGCACTGTTACAACTACCACCAGATTTACATTTTTACCCTCATCTACGTTGACACCTGTCGGTGACCCCTTTGAGCTATAAAAGGAGGCCCATGCACAACGTAGAAGGGGTTCGATCCCAGAAACCAGACCATTCCCTCGCTCGGTGCAGCTGGTACTGTAGATCTTCAAGCTCCCGAGCTCAAGAACTCAATACAACCAAGGCAGGAGTAGGGTTTTACGCGTCCGCGCGGCCCGAACCTGGGTAAACTTCCCGCGTGTGCTCCTCGATCCGCTCTTCGTGCTCCCTCGCACCCTTGCCGTACCGTAGAAGGGGATCCGGTCCCATAGGTGTTCGTGGGCGTCCAGTTTTCCCCGACATCTTTGGCGCGCCAGGTAGGGGTGCGTCGAGGTTGTGCGAACCTGATCCGGCGCTCACGCGGGCGTGACCTTCAGCAACTTCGCCAGCTTCATCAACCTCATCGACTACATCAACATGCCTCCGAAGAAGAAGGCTTCGGAGGTCGGAGGCCCGTCCGCATCGAGCCCACCACCACCAGAGCCGACGGTTGGTGGGGGAGACGCCGGCGGAAGGGTGGACGCCGGTGGGGAGACCCACGGCGCCACCAAGTCCAAGGACAAGACGGATGACCGAGCCCACTCCAGGGCCTCGGCGTCCGTGAAAGCACCACGTCCCTCTCAGGAGGTGCCAGACCAGCAGCGGCGTGGTACCGGAGGTACCATACGGTTGCTGGGACGTGGCCAAACCGGCGGGCCGCGGGACGCTCAAGGCCAGCATCCTGGCACGAGCAAGGCGCGGTCGCCGGGACGGGAACATGCTCCTTCTAACGCGGTTAGAAGTCCGAGCGTGTCCCGCTCCTCGCACCGATCGCCACCGTTTCCCTCCTCTCCAGCAGAAGCCCTGGCCAGGGCTCAGTTGCTCCTCGACTTCCCTCCAGCGGCGGACAAGGCCGAAGACTGGAGGGCGACGATCCAGAGCCTCATCGCCTTCGCCAACAACGACGCGCCGCAGCAGCCGGCAACTTCACGGCCGCGGCAAGTCGACCAAACGAAGGCCGACGGAGACAAGACCGCCGGGGGTGCCGCTACCGTGCACTCCCCGCTGCGGAAGCAGAAATCGCCGACCCGCCGAATCAACATCGACGACGACTCCACGGCGTCGTCGGATCCACGGGCTCGCCGCGATCAGCGCCAAGTCCTCGACGACAGGCGACAAGAGGACGCTCGAACTCGTATCGAGCGCCGAAGAGAAGCCAGAAGACAGTCTGATCAGCGCGCTGGGACCGCTGTCGACATGCACGCGCCCGGTGAACCAGGCGACTTGCCGTACGCGTCAGGTTGCCCTGCGTTCACCCGAGAGCTGCGGCAAGTCCAGTGGCCCAGCATGAAGAACTTTAAGCCCGACGTACCCGAGAAGTACGACGGCAAGGCACACCCCTCTGAGTTCCTCAGCATCTACACCATTGCGGTGCAGGCTGCCGGGGGACGCGACGAGAAGATCCTAGCCAACTATTTCCCGCTCGTGCTTAAGCCAAACGTCAGGTCTTGGCTTATGCACTTGCCGGAGAACTCCGTCGCTTCATGGGCGGATTTGTGCCACCAGTTTGTCGGCGCCTTTACGGGCGGCCACAAACCCCACGGCCAAGAGAGCGATCTCCATATCCTTGCCCAGAAGGAGGGAGAGTCCCTGCGCAAATACATCCAAAGATTCAGCCGCGTTCAGCACAATATCCCCGATGTCCACCCTGCCGCGGTTATCAGCGCCTTCCACCAGAACGTGCGTAACCGCCGGATGAGGGAGGAGATGGCCATGACCAAGATCCGGGACGTCAGCGACCTTTACGCTCTGGCTGACAAATGTGCACGTGCTGAAGAGGGGAGGAGACTCCCCGGAGAGGATACCGGCGCAGGAGGAAGCGACAGCGAGGATGCCGCCCCGGCAAGGAGAAACCGGCGGCGGAACAAGAAGAAGAAGAACAAGGAGGTACTAGTTGTCGAGCAGTCCGGCAAGGAGGCTCCCGCCAAGAAGACACAGGCTGGTGGCTCCGGCAAGGAGGCCGCCCCTGTAGTGGCAGCCGACAAGCAGGACGGCTCCGACAAGCAATACTGCAAGATCCACCGCACCAAGGGCCACGATCTCCAAAACTGCAAGAGGGTAGAGTACCTCGTAGACCAGCAGAAGGCTGAATACGAGCGTCGTGACAAGGAGAAGGCCCAAGGAGGCGAAGGAGAGCCCAGCAAGAAGCGGCCGTTCAATGGCCGAGGAGGACGCCGCGGCAAGGCCAAGCAGCGGCAAGGAGACAGACCTCCCCGGGGCCGCGACAAGAATGAAGATGAAGACGACGATGAGGACATGGATGAAGGAGACAACAGCGAGCAGGAGTTCCAGAAGGCCACAGAAGTTCTGTGCGTCGACGGAGGTGCCTCCCTGCACACTTCCCACCGCCAACTCAAGCAATGGGTGCGGGAAGTGAATGCAGCTGAGCCACCCGTCGAGACGCGCAGGCTGCTGAAATGGTCCGGCACGCCCATCATCTTCGACCTTGAGGACCACCCTGACCGCACAACTGCGGTCGGGTGTTTGCCGATGTTGGTTTCACCAACTATCCGCAACCTCAAGGTCACCAAGATGTTGGTTGACGGCGGGGCCGGCCTCAACTTGATCTCCTCCGCTGTGATCAAGAAACTGCAGATCCCCGACAGCGAGCTCGAAGAAACCGGGACGTTCCAAGGAATCAACCCGGGAAGGAGCAAGCCGAAGGGGAAGATCTCGCTGCCAGTGACCTTTGGTGGAGAGCTCAACTTCAGGACGGAGAGGATCACGTTCGACGTTGTCGATATCCCATTGCCATACAATGGGATACTTGGCCGTCCTGCGCTCGCCAAGTTCATGGCAGCTTCCCACTACGCGTACAACATGCTCAAGATGCCGGGACCAATCAGCGTCATCTCTGTCCCCGGCGACAAGAAGGACGCGCTCATCTGCGCCGACAAGATCTACCGGGACGCAGCAGCTGCGGCAGACAACAATACACTTGCTGCTGAAGCTCCCGGGGGGAAGACCAAGACCAAGTCCGGCAAGAGTTCTGGGGCCCACTCCGGCAAACGCACCTCTTCGGAGTGCTGCGCTGCCGTCGAGGACGCACCATCGAGCTCCACCCGCAAGTGCAAGAAAGGAATGGCAGCTCCACCAGCAACCAAAAAGGTGTCCGCCAAGGAGGACGACACTGGTGGTACCTTCACCATCAGTGCTACACTCGACCCCAAATAGGAAAGCGCGCTCATTGCCTTCCTGCGGGCGAATGTTGACGTGTTTGCGTGGCAACCGTCTGACATCCCCGGCGTTCCCAGGAAGGTAATCGAGCACAAGCTTGCTGTTTGTCCTCATGCGCGGCCCGTCAAGCAGAAGGTCAGGAAGCAAGCGGTGGAGCGCCAAGAGTTCATCGCCGAAGAAATCAAGAAGTTGGAAGCAGCAGGCCTTGTTAGAGGTGTACTTCATCCCACGTGGCTGGCCAATCCAGTTGTCGTGCGCAAAGCCAATGGGAAGTGGCGACTTTGCATAGACTTCACCGATGTGAATAAAACATGTCCCAAGGATCCATTTCCCTTGCCGCGCATCGACCAAATTGTGGACTCCACGGCTGGATGTGAGTTGCTTTCATTCCTCAATGCATACTCGGGTTACCATCAGATATTCATGGCTGAAGAAGACGAAGAGAAGACCGCATTCATTACTCCATGTGGCACATATTGCTTTATACGCATGCCCTTTGGATTGAAGAATGCGGGCTCAACATTTGCAAGGGTGGTCCACACTGCTTTTGAGCCACAGATACACAGGAACGTAGAAGCCTACATGGATGATATAGTGGTCAAGAGCAAGAGCAAGGATACCCTGATTCAAGACTTAGAGGAAACCTTTGAGAATCTGCGCAAGATACAACTCAAGTTGAACCCCGAGAAGTGCATTTTCGGAGTCCCCTCCGGCAAGCTTCTCGGGTTCTTTGTGTCCCAGAGGGGGATTGAAGCCAATCCCGACAAGATCAAGGCCAAGAGGGGGATTGAAGCCAATCTCACCTTCAGGTTCAGCTCCATCTGCGCCACCCTGGCTTCCAGATCCCTCTTGGCGGTCTCTGCGGCAGCGGCGGCCTCCCTCGCCTCCTGCAGAGCCCCGCCAATGGCCTGCTCGCGAGCGGTGAGGTCGTCCTCGTGGCTGTCGAGGTCGACCTTCCGCTGGTTGAGCTCTCCCTCCCGCCGAGACAGCTCCTCGGCGGCCAGGCGCTGCTGCTCCTCCACCTCGGCCTTCTCGAGGATGAATGCTTGGTGTGCTCCGGCAAGCTCTTCGCGCTCCTCCGCCAAGTTTCGGAGGGCCGCCTGGTTGGCGGCGCAGAGCTCCGCGGCGCGCTTCTCCAAATCGGCGCCAGCCTTGGCAGCCAGAGCTTCCCGAGACTCCAACTTCGCCTGCCTGGCCCGGTACAAGGCCAGGAGCCGGCGTAGGAGTCGCTCCTCTTCGGGCTCGTCGCTGCTGCCGGGCGCGTCGACGACCTTCAATCCGGCGGAGGCGAGAATTTCTCCATCAAACGTCTCTCCCTCCGCCGGTGCCCTTGATGAGGACGCCCACGGGACTTGGATAAAGACCCCATTGGCGGCCTCCAGATAGACGCCCGACCCAGCCGCAGAGGCGGAAGGATCGGCGGCCGGTGCAGCGTCCGGCGCTCCTGCGGCCTCCGGGCCAGGAGTGCGGTCGCCGGTCCCTTCCCCAGCCGCGGCGTCAGCGGTCGGGGCGGTCTCCTCGGCGGCTGGCTCATCGGCGCCAACCGTTCCCTCTGCGGCGGTGGCATCGCCAGCGTCGCCACGCACCTCCTCCTCGGCGATGGTTTCCGTCTCCATCGGCTCCGGGGCAGGCGGGTCTGACGACAGAAGAAAAAGAAAAGAAAGATTTGTCAAGCAAATATCCAAAAAGAAGAATCCAAGAAGACGAAGTTACAAGAATTACCTTCGCGGGCCTCTTCAACAACGGGGTCCCTCGCCGGGGAACCCTCCCTTGGCGGCGTGGTAGTGGCCCCTGCTGGCGGAGGGCCGCTCGCGCCCTCCCTCGGCGGGGTGCTCACCCTTGTCGGGCTGCTCGCCCTTGGCGGGGTACTCGCCCTTGGCGGAGTACCCGTCCTTGGCGGAGCGCTGTCCCTCGCCGGGGAGCTCGTCCTTGGCGGGGAGGGTGGAGCAAGCGGCTCGTCGGGGGCGGCCTCCTGGTGCTCCTGCGGCTGCGGCTCCACTTCTGCACAAGACAACAAGATATCAATATGGATAACAACCCCGAGCGCGCCCGTCAAGCAAAAAAAAATAACGAATACCAGACTTACGCTGGGGGCTGCGCTAGGGGCTGCTCTCCGGAGCAGCAGGCTGGTCCGGCAAGCCTGTCGCTGGCACATCGCCCGTCGCTGCGGCAGGCTCGTCGTCCTCGAGATCAACCACAGGGATCTTGGCTCTCTTCGCCATCCGCTGGGTCAAGGTCCTGGAAGCCAAACAAGATCAGAGTTAGATGAAAAAGAAATCAAGACAAAAACAAAAGGAAATTAAAATCGCAAAGGCTTACTCTTCCTCCTCTTCGTCGGAGCTGAGGGCGGAGAAGTCGAACCCCGCCTCGCGTGCTCCAGCGCGAGGAGCTGGAGGAGAAGGCTCCCTCGGGCGCTTGGCGGGCTCCGGGGCTGCGGGCTGTGAAGACCCAGCACCGGACGTCGCCGAGGGCCGAGGGGCAGAAGGGGCACCAGAGCCGCTCCGGGAAGATCCCCCTCCGCTTGTCGCTCGGGCACGGGGCGCCTCCTTGACGACCTCGCTCGTCGTGGCGGCACGCGTCGCACGGCGCTTCGGCTGCTGTCGAGGCGCCTATGGCCTCGTCGTCTCAGCTGCCTTGCGGAGGCGCTTCCTCGGCTGTGCCGGAGGACTTGGTGGCGGTGGAGAATTCTCCGAGGATGAGGAGGCGTCGTCGTCAAGATTCAGAGACCCGCCAGAGTCTTCGTCGGAATCACCGGACTCGGCGTCCTCCTCCTCCTCCTCGGCGGGCCCGCTGGACTCTGTACCCTGCCCGGCAGCCTCGCTCATCCCGGCAGGCTCCCCGGTAGGCTCCCCGGCAAACTCCTCGGGCGCAAGCTTCAGCAACTTGAGGATTTCCTCCTCCTCAGCTTGGCTCACCGCTTCCGCCGCCTCCGCTTCATCCACAGTGTATCCAAATTCGCCTGCCGCCGCAGCCGCGGCGGCCTCCTCCATCCTGGAGGCAATGTACGCCATATCTCGCTCGGTGGTCTCCCGGGTGAGCCCCTTCTTCTCCTCGGCGTTGCGTGGTTTTTCAACCAGATTGTCGAAGAAGGCTTGCACGGTCTCCGCTGAAGGCACCAACCAAGTGGGCGCGATCCCGTGGGAGTCGCACTCAGGCATCACCGCGCGGATGGCACTGAGGGCAGTATTATTGCACAAGGGAACCACTCCGACCGACGGCTTGAACCACTCCGGGTGCTTGGGGTCGTGCTTGAACAGCTCCCGGACCATCCCCTTCAGTTCCAGGACGGTGAAGTTATAGTTCAGCCCGGGGCGCAGCCTCATGCAGTCTGCCGCGTTGCCGAACTCCCAAGCGGGTCTCTTCCTTTCCTGCAGAGGGGCAATGCGGTGGCGGAGGAAGTCAGCCCCAACTTCTCCAACAGTCAGATTGGCAGCCCGGAGACGAAGAATCCTAGTAAGAGCGATCTGCAGCTTGTCGTCCTCCGGGGCCAAATCACTCCAATCCTTGCCGTGCACTATTGCAGTCTGGCGCGGCAAGGTAAACTGCTCGGGCTCATCTTCCAGAATCCAGCACCAGTCAGCCCTCCACTCCTCCCACTTACCGCGAAGCTCTCCTTTCAAGTACGCATCCTTCTTATTCAGCCTAAAGATCCATGAGATGCCGCCGGAGAGTGGATATCCTAATTCTACTCTAGGCGTGAAGAAATGGCGGAAAAGAGCTACGTTTGGGTGGACCCCGACAAAGTTTTCGCACAGATGTGCAAAAACGGCCAAGGTAAGAACGGCGTTTGGGGTGAAATCTAGGAGGCGGAGGCCGTACGTGTTCATCACATCACAGAAGAACTCCGAATACGGAGGACAAAGACCGCAATGGAAGAATGCAGCGAAATAGTGGTAACCTCCCGGGAACATGTCGACGGCGACGGCGGGGAGGACTCTGGTGCGGGGATGAGCTTTCGTCTCCCTCGCCCAGAACAAGTAGTACTTGTCCCGCAGCTCCCGCGGGCCAAGCCTTGGCGGGAAGACCACCATTCTTCTCCGCATGGCTGCCAGCTTCGCCGCCTGCTCGGATTTCTCCTTCTTCGCCTTGTCGCTCTTCGCCTGGTCGCTCTTCGGGGCCATGGCGGGGACGGCGAGGGAGGACGGCGGCTCTACGGGTGGGGAAGACGGCGGAGGAAGGGCGGATGCAGGGAGCGGCGGGAGTTTCTGAAGATTCAAGGCGCAATGAAGCAATGGGGGGAAACTGCCCCTGCTTCCTCTGCTTTTAAGGGGGAAGTGGGGGACGTTCCGCATTTTCCCATTAAAGAAACAGGCCACGATCTCTCCCACGACGCCGCAATCGACGCGTGCCGTTAGGGAGAGATGCGGCGGATACGGAGAGGGATACGGCGCGTCGTGGGCCGCGTGTGCCCGTGCACTGTTCTGGGCCTGGGCCAACAGCGCTCGGCACCGTGTGTGGCCCAGGCCCGGGGGCTCCTGTCGGTGTACTAAAGTAGGGGTACCTTAGTATCCCGACTTGTGCACGGGCAGTAGCAGCGTCCCGTGGTCTGGCTCACCACGCGCCCGCCGAAGCCCGCTCTAGACCCTTTTGAGCCATTCAAGAACAAAGTATACAAGTCAGAAGATCAAGGCCCCGGCAAGAGGAGCTTGCCGGGAAGGCTGCTCCAAGCAAAAGACCACTCTATTCTCACAAGACCCTGGCAATAGAAGCTTGCCAGGGAGACCAGGAAACAGCGCCTCCGAAGATATATCGTGGCGCATCATGCGCCCCGGCAGGACCCGGAGAGCGACAAGCTTCCGGGCCCGGCAAGATAGCAGCCCCGACAAGGTGCTTGCCGGGGGAGGCTTACACTGTGTGCCTGCGCTCCAGCTCATCTGGCCACGCGTCGCCCTGGGGCCCTTCCAGGGGCACGTGGCAGATGGCTGTGCAGCCTAGGGTGCACGGTGGCAAGCCGCGGTGACGAGGCTGTCGCCGTGGCGAACGGGGAAGCATGGACGGACGCTTTTGGGGTGACGGCGACGGGCATTCAATGCCCTTGTCCCCCGCCGTCAAAGTTAGGTGAAGACAACTGTTCACGCACTGTTCATGCACTGTTACAACTACCACCAGATTTACATTTTTACCCTCATCTACGTTGACACCTGTCGGTGACCCCTTTGAGCTATAAAAGGAGGCCCATGCACAACGTAGAAGGGGTTCGATCCCAGAAACCAGACCATTCCCTCGCTCGGTGCAGCTGGTACTGTAGATCTTCAAGCTCCCGAGCTCAAGAACTCAATACAACCAAGGCAGGAGTAGGGTTTTACTAGTCCGCGCGGCCCGAACCTGGGTAAACTTCCCGCGTGTGCTCCTCGATCCGCTCTTCGTGCTCCCTCCGCACCCTTGCCGTACCGTAGAAGGGGCTCCGGTCCCATAGGTGTTCGTGGGCGTCCAGTTTTCCCCGACACTGCCCGTGAAACTATTTCACTCCCCTGACCCTTTTGTGTAGCGTCCGCCACGACGGCGCCACACCCTACCGTGTAGCGCCTAGCTCGGGGGTGTTGCACGCCAGTCCACCGTGGCAGCCCCTGGGCCCGCACCCAGCCGTGCAACGCCTCCGAGCTAGGCGCCACACATGTAATGTGCAGCGCCTCCGAGCTAGGCGCTGCACATTGACTTATCCAGCCGCCGCGCTGCCCCCCCCCTCCCCCAGCCCACACACTCAACCCGAGCTTTGGCCCCTCTCCCACTCTCTCCCCCTCTCAAATCCTTTCTCAAATCTTGCATATTCGAAGAATTTGTCCGTGGATTTCGAAGTCAAACCCTCCCTCAAGGTAATCTTCTCCGATCCCCTTGTTTTGATCCAAGTAATGTTATCAAATTGCTCATATGTTGCTAGTTTGGGGAAACCCTAGTTTTGATTGGATCTAGAGATTTTCATGGAGATGTGAGATGTTTGTTTGCCAATTTCCTATGATTAGTATGTTAGGGTTATTCCTATGGGTGTTCTTATGTTGGTGCTAGGGTTAGGTTTAGGGCTATTGTTATGGTTATGGTTAGGGTTATGGTTAGGGTTAGGGTTGTTGTTGATATATATATTAGGGTTTGTATTCTGTGTTAATCTTTGGATTAGTACTCATGGAAGCAATGTTACCTTGTGTTCTTGGAATGCTTATAGGGATGGTAAGAACATGTGTGTTTGTTCATCATGGGGACCTAGACGCCTTTTTGAAAGGCAATATTGAACCGGACCCGAATGAGCTTGACATGGTGTTTGATAGTAGTCCTAGCTATGCGGAGCTCTTGCAACAAGTTAGGAAAGATTTGAATTGGATGGTCCCTAGTGATATCGTTGAGTTGGAGGGAAGGCATAATGTAGGTTTTGGAATGCACATCCGTTGGAAGACAATGCGTGTCAACTCGGAGCAACGTTGGGTTGCATACAAGGAAACGGTGGCCGAATCACTTGCCAAGGCTCTTGAGTTATTTGCAACGAAGAAGGTTGATTCAAGTTTGCATTTGGACTTGAACCGGAACCCCTCCCCTTTGGTTGATAGTAGCCCCCACCCTTGAAGCGAGATGAAATTGTTGAACCTCTTTTGACCCAAGAAGTGGGGCCAACATTGAGTCCGTTTACAAATAACCAAGATGAAGCTTTGCAAGAGGACAATTATGAGTATGCGGACGATGACAATGAAGTTGATCTCCATGACAACAATGTGGGTGATCTCGACAAATATCATTTGCAAGAGACAATGGAACATTCCATCCCTTTTTCCCATGCATATGCATCGGACTCGGATGACGATGGTCCCGATGAACAAGTTGATGCAGAGGGGTTCACGGTGAAGGAGGCCGAAGCTTTCGAGAAGGTATTCGGTTGGGATCATCGGACTACATTGTTCAAGGATGTTAGTCTCGCGGATGAAGCCGTGGTAGATGGTGGCCAATGTGTATCTCTTGGGGTTAGGCCAAGCTCTCACCGTGATTTGGGAGACGACAAGAACCGGATTGCTAAAGGGTCTAAGTTCGAAACCTTGTTGGAATTGAAGATGTGGCTCGACAACTACTCGGTTACGCATTATCGTCCACACAAGGTGGTGCACTTGGGCCTCAATGTGCGCTACACGGTTGCATGTGCAAGTGAAGATGAAATATGTCCGTGGATTGTGCGTGCAAGACCATGAAAAGGAGGTCCAAGTTGGCATGTAGTGAGTTGTGTGACAACTCACATGTGCCAAGGCAAAAGGGTGGATGGCAAGATCGTGTCCCAAGACCACAAATAACTCACGTCCGAGTTCATCGCTTACAGGCTCTCCAACTCAATATCCACACTTCCAACAATGAGCGTCCAACATGGCATTTATCTTGTGAAAGCCATCTTTCATTACAAGGTGAAGTACGGCAAGGCATGGAAGGCGAAGCAAGCCGCATTTAAGATGTTGTATGGTACTTGGGAGGAAGCATACAACCGAATCCCTAGGTTGTTGTTAGCCATGGCCACATCGAACCCGGGCATGGTTCATGTGGTCGAGCCTCATGGGCACCAAACAACGGTTCATGAAGGAAGGAAAGTCCGAGTATTTGGCCATGCATTTTGGGCGTTCGAGCAATGCTTGAGGGCTTTCGAACACTGTAGGTCGGTCATCGCCATTGATGGCACGTTCTTGACCGGACAATACAAGGGCACCTTGTTGGTTGCGATAACAAGTGATGCCAACAACCGGGTGTTGCCATTGGCATTTGCTTTGGTTGAGGTGGAGAACAATGACAACTGGGAGTAGTTTTTGCATCTTCTGAGGACGAAGGTGTTACCCGCTCAAAGGGAAATTTGTGTCATATCGGATCGGCATCAAGGAATTCTTAACGCGGTGGAGATTGACATTCCCGGTCATGCACCGTTGCACCATCGATGGTGCATGAGGCACTTTTGTTCGAACTTCTATAGGGCATGTGGCCTTAAGGAGTTGGCCGATGATCTTCAAGATTGTTGTCTCGCTTTCTCCGACAAGCGCTTCGCCTATTTGTACAACAAATTGCTCGCTGATACGTCCAAAATGCATCACTATTTTATATCATAATTTATCCTTATTCATTGATATATTTCACGTTACGATGATGTTCTTATGTTGTTTTGGTCTATTTTACACAGTTTGCAACTTTCCGATGCCGAAGCAGCAGACGCAGGATTCAGCTGTAAAAAGTGGACGCTGAGTTGCTAAAGAAGAATACCTCCAAATTACCTGAAAATCGACGGAGGATATTTTTCGGACGAATCACGAAGACATGCGAAAGGGCAACCAGAGGGGGGCCACAGGGTGCCCAGGCCCCCTGGGGGCGCCCCCCCTGGCCGCGCCGGGGGGGCGCCTGGAGCCCCTGGCCCACCTCCGGCTGCCCCCTTTTGCCTATATACTCTCCGTTATCCGAAAACCCTAAAACAGGGAGTTATTACGGAGTTCCGCCGCCGCTCCGTGGCGGAAACCTACAGAGAAGAAAAAGCCATCTCCGGCGGGCAGATTCCGCCGGGGAGATCACCTCCCGGAAGGGGAGATCGTCGCCATCATCATCATCATCATCATCACGGGCATCATCGAGATCATCATCAACATCATCCCCAACACCAGCACCATCTCCATCTTCATCCAAATCTCATCTCACAATTGCAACTCGTGCTGTAACTCGTACTACCTATCCTCTCTACTCGATCGGTGTTGATTACTACTTGTGGTGAATGCTATTGAGTTTTGTTGGAGAAATATTATTATGTCCAGATTGTTTATCACCCATTTATCTCCACTAATCATGATCTCTTTTATGTCTCATGAGTAGTTACCTTAGTTCTTGAGGACATGGGGAAAGTCTTGTTGTTAGTAGTCATATGCTGTTGAAGTAATATGTGTTGTTTGATACTTAAGTTGCGTTGTCATTCTACTAGTGGTGTTGTGTGAGTCGAACACTCAACACTTCGCCTTATTAAGGACCTAGGAGAATACATTGTGTACAAAGAATGCTTATGGTGGGTTGCCGGAGTGACAGAAACCTGAACCCCAGTTCGCACGCTTTTGCATAAGGGAACAATGGATCCTCGATCGTATTGCTATGGTTAGGATTTTGCCTTAAATACTATCTTGTATTTGCGGATGCTTGCAAGGTTTTTAATCATAAGAGTGCACTCATCTTAGTCTAGAGAGTGTACTAGCATAGATCCACCCACTCAACACTTATCAACACATAACATAGTATCGATACGGAATATGGCGAAAGCACATGACTACCTCTCCCGTGTGTCCTCAGGAACGCTTTAGCCTTTATAAGTTCAGTTGCTAGGCCTCTCCTTTGCTAAGAAAGGATTGGGCCACTTGTTACTCTCAGTGCCTTTTACATTGCTTGCTTTTACCTTCCTGTTGCTTATATCGCGAAAACCCCTAAAAAGTTATCTTTCAGTGCTTGCAGTAACTTCTTGCTCAGAATCGCTTATCAATACCTTCTGCTCCTCGTTGGGTTCGACACTCTTACTTATCGAAAACGCTGCAATAGATCCCTTACGGTTGTGGGTCATCAAGTACCGTTTTCTGGCGCCGTTGCCGGGGAGCGTAGCGCTATTGGTAAAGTGAAACTGGTAAGGAAGTTTTTATAATTCTGTTTTTATTTTTGCTATTGCTGCTCCTTGTCCTTATGGACAACCCTGTTATTGGATCGTTGCTTACGGGAAGGCACCCCACACCAGTGGTGGTTGATCCTCCCCCTACTGAAATTGTGCCTTATAAAATACCAGCCGGTATTATCGATTATGTTTTGGCTAATCGTTATGCAGGAGACAGACATCCCGGTGAACACTTGCTATATCTGTCACAACTATGTTCATTATTTAAGCTTGCAGGTGTATCGAGGGAGTTTGTCATGAGGAAATTGTTTGCTGTATCACTTATAGATAAAGCTTCAGATTGGTATAGGCTTCTCGATAACTCACACTTGCTTGACTGGCAGGAGCTTATGTCTCTCTTTTATACTAAGTTTTATCCTCTTCAGGAAATTCATCGAGACAGGAACTATATCTATAACTTTAGGTCTCGTGACGGAGAAAGCATTGCTCAAGCTTGGGGGAGATTGAAGTCCCTAATGCTCAAATGCCCTATTCATAAGCTTCCCAAGGAAATTATACTTATAAATTTTTATGCCAGGCTTTCTCGTCAGGATAAGGAGATGCTGGATGCCTCCTCTAGTGGGGTATTTCAGAAGAAGAGTGTTGAAGAAAGGTGGGATCTCATTGAAAGGATCCAGAGGAATACCGAAGATTGGGAAATTGATAAAGGTATTGAACCCGCTATAAATTATGAACATGATTATATTGAGAGCTATGTGAAAACTGATTACTTCAATACTTTTTGCTCTAAGATTGGTCTTGATTCCCATCTAATGATTGATTTCTGTAAGAATTTTGCCTCTCACGTTGATTCTTTTAAAAAGAAGAGAGACCAGCATCGTGAACCTTTTAAAGAGCCACATGTTGATATTCATGTTGCTGACCCTATTTTGCCTACAGTTATATATGAACAACCTCCTTTTCCCGCAAGGATGAGGGAGCACACTATTGTGACAGGCATAATAAATAAAAGTGAGAGAAGAGTTGATGAGCCTGAGGACCAGATCAGGGTCGATCCTCAAGTTGCATTAATTAAAGACCTTGTTACTAATGATGTTTTGGATTCCAATATAAATTTTTGTGCTGTTTCCACTAACCTTGTCACAGCCAAGAATAAAGGCCCAATTTCAGGTACTCCAGTGGTATCTGTTAAAATAGGAGATCACAATTATTATGGGTTATGCGATTTGGGATCGAGTGCAAGTGCTATCCCCTATTCACTTTATGAAGAGATCATCGGTGAGATTTCCCCTTGTGAACTTGAAGAGGTTGATGTTACCATTCATCTTGCAAACAGAACAACTATCTCTCCTATCGGAATTGTGAGGGACGTTGAAGTCCTATGTGGAAAGGTAAAATACCCTACCGACTTTCTAGTACTTGGTTCAGAGAGGGACAATTTTTGTCCAATTATTTTTGGCAGACCTTTTCTTAGAACTTGTGGAGCTATAATAGATTGCAAGAAAGGTAAAGTTTCTGTTGAATTCAATGGTGAGCCATATGAATTTAATTTTTCTAAGTTCTCTAAGCAGCCTCGTGGCACCAATTTACCTAGTGATGATAAACTTATTGAAAGTATTGCTTCTATTGCTATTCCCCCTAATGATCCTTTGCAGCAATATATGGAGGACCACGAGAATGATTTGCATATGCAGGAAAGAAATGAACTAGATGAAATATTCTTGAGGCAACCTGCCATCCTGAAGCATAACCTTCCGGTTGAACCTTTGGGAATTTTATCAAAACCAAAAGAAGACCCGGTGTTCGATCTTAAACCTCTTCCCGATACGCTCAAGTATGCTTATTTAGATGAAAAGGAAGTATATCCTGTTATTATCAATTCTAACCTTTCAGGATATGAAGAAGAGCGACTATTGGAAGTACTCTGTAAACACCAAGGCGCAATTGGCTATACCCTTGATGACCTTAAGGGGATTAGTCCATCTATCTGTCAACATACTATCAACCTTGAGCCTGATGCTAAACCAGTTGTTGATCATCAACGACGGTTGAACCCGAAGATGATGGACGTTGTGAGAATTGAGATTCTCAAGCTTCTAGCCGCAGGTATTATCTACCCTATAGCTGATAGTAAGTGGGTAAGCCCGGTACATTGTGTTCCTAAGAAAGGAGGTACAACTGTGGTTCCTAATGACAAAAATGAACTAATACCTCAGAGAATTATTATGGGATATAGAATGTGTATTGATTACAGGAAGTTGAACAAGGCAACCAGGAAGGATCATTACCCCTTGCCGTTCATCGACCAAATGCTTGAAAGGTTATCCAAAAATACCCACTTTTGTTATCTCGATGGTTATTCTGGCTTCTCTCAAATTCATGTTAACACCGCTGATCAAGAGAAGACCACTTTTACTTGTCCCTTTGGTACTTATGCTTACAGGCGTATGCCTTTTGGTTTATGTAATGCCCCTGCTACTTTTCAAAGGTGTATGTCTGCTATCTTTCATGGTTTCTGTGGGGATATTATGGAAGTCTTCATGGACGATTTCTCCGTCTATGGAACCTCCTTTGACCATTGTCTTCACTATCTTAATAAAGTTTTGCAGAGATGTGAGGAGACGAATTTGGTACTCAACTGGGAGAAGTGCCACTTCATGGTTAACGAAGGAATCGTTCTTGGTCACAAGATTTCCGAAAGGGGAATTGAAGTGGACAAAGCCAAGATCGAAGCTATCGAGAGGATGCCCTATCCAAGGGACATCAAAGGTATTCACAATTTTCTTGGTCATGCTGGTTTCTATAGAAGATTTATTAAAGACTTTTCTAAAACCTCGAGGCCCCTCACTAATCTTCTCCAGAAGGACGTCCCTTTTGTATTTAATGAGGATTGTAAGGAAGCTTTTGAAGTCCTTAAGAAAGCTTTAATAACCGCTCCTATAGTACAACCACCTGACTGGAATTTACCTTTTGAGATTATGTGTGATGCTAGTGATTTTGCTGTTGGAGCTGTTTTAGGACAAAGAGTTGATAAGAAATTGAATGTTATACATTATGCTAGCAAAACCCTTGATAGTGCTCAAAAGAATTATGCTACTACTGAGAAGGAATTCTTAGCTGTAGTATTTGCTTGTGATAAGTTTAGACAGTATATTGTTGATTCCAAAGTTATTATTCATACTGATCATGCTGCCATTAAATATCTTATGACAAAGAAGGATGCCAAACCAAGGCTTATCAGATGGGTACTCCTTCAAGAATTTGATTTGCAGATTGTTGATAGGAAAGGGGAAGACAATCCGGTGGCGGACAATCTTTCAAGGATGGAAGATATACCGCATGATCCCATTCCAGTCAACGATAGTTTTCCAGACGAGCAACTTGCCGTTGTAAAAGTACAATCTCTTTCCGATCCTTGGTATGCAGATTATGCTAATTTTATTGTTGCAAAGTATTTGCCTCCAGGTTTAACATTTCAGCAAAGGAAGAAGTTCTTTCATGATTTGAGGCACTACTTTTGGGATGACCCACATCTTTTCAAAGAAGGTCCCGACGGGATCGTGAGAAGATGCATACCGGAACATGAGCAGAAGGACATCCTCAGACAGTGTCATGATAGTCCCTATGGAGGACATCACGCCGGTGAGAGGACTGCACATAAGGTTCTTCAATCAGGTTTTTATTGGCCTACTCTCTTTAAGGATGCTAGAAATTATGTTTTAGCCTGTGATAAATGTCAGAGTTGGTAACATTAGTAGAAGGAATGAGATGCCTATGAATTACTCACTAGTGGTTGAACCTTTCGATTTTTGGGGTTTTGATTTTATGGGTCCTTTTCCTTCTTCGCATAAATACACTCACATTTTAGTAGCTGTTGATTATGTGACCAAGTGGGTTGAAGCAATCCCCACTGAAAGTGCTGATCACAAGACATCTTTGAAAATGCTTAAAGATGTAATTTTTCTTAGGTTTGGTGTACCAAGGTATCTCATGACTGATGGAGGATCACACTTCACGCACGGAGCTTTTAGAAAAGCTTTAGCAAAATACGATGTCAACCATAGAATTGCTTCACCATATCACCCTCAAACTAGTGGGCAAGTTGAGCTCACCAATAGAGAGATTAAGTTGATCTTGCAGAAGACAGTAAACAGGAATAGGAAGGACTGGTTAAACAAGTTAGGAGATGCCTTGTGGGCGTATAGAACTGCTTACAAGAACCCCATGGGCATGTCCCCCTACAAGATGGTTTATGGCAAGGATTGCCATTTGCCATTAGAGTTAGAGCACAAAGCTTTCTGGGCTGTCAGAGAGCTTAATGCTGACCCAAAATTAGCTGGTCAGAAGCGTCTCATGAACTTGACTTCTCTAGATGAATGGAGAAGTGAATCTTACGAGAGCGCTAAAATGTTCAAGGAAAAGGTAAAGAAGTGGCATGATAGGAAGATTCTGAAACGTGAATTTAATGTTGGTGATAAAGTTTTGTTGTTTAGATCCCGTTTCAGGTTTTCTCCAAGCAAACTACTTTCCAGGTGGGAAGGGCCATTTCATATTGAAGAAGTCTATCGGTCTGGTGCAATTAAGATTAACAATTTTGAAGGCACCAAACCTCAAGTTGTGAATGTGCAAAGACTTAAACATTACATAGCAGGAGACCCTGTCAATGTTGATGTGAATATAATATACACAACAACTCACGAAGAACATGTTGCAGCCCTGTTTCAGACGTCAGCAGAAGCAGAATAAAGAAAAGGTATATATTACGGTAAGGAAACATCGCGAACCGCCATAAAAGTTCCATATTATGAGTTTTTGCAAAATTAATAAAATTCTGAGCCTAAGCGGAGCCGGAGATGAGCTCCAGGGGGTCCAGGCGCCCCCCCTGGCGCGCCCTACCTCCTGGCAGCGCCGCCAGGGCGCCTGGACACCCGGGAGTCCGTCTCCGACCCCGCTTTAGCCTGTTACCTTCCTTCCTGTGCACAAATTTTTGCTATATATTTGCCCGGATTGTTCCGGCAACGTTTCTTGCGATTTCGTGTGTTTTCTCTTCGATCTGTTTCTGTCAGGGAATCTTTCAGCTGAATCTAGGTACCATGGCTTCTCCAAGTTCACCCAAGGACAAGTTCGTCGTCAACGTCATCAACCCTTACCTCGCTGAGGTGAAGAAGCACCCTCAGGTTGTTCGGATGGAGGACGGTGTCCTTCATCAAGAAGATCTGAAGGGACCTATCAAGGAGGGGAGCATCCAGGCCAGGCTGGAAGAAGTGGCGCAAGAAATCTTCGAGTACAAGAAGATGATCGAGCGTGGTGTTGAAGCTAACTTTGACATCATCAACGAGCTGAAGACCTACTTTCTGAAGGAGATGAAGGAGATGTGGAAAAGCATCACTGCGTCTGAAGAAAGGATTGAGGAGCTCCAAGGGCAAATTTATGATCTACATAACCAGAACTGTGAGTATGAACTAAGGTTTATGCGCATGGGTATGGGTGCTGAATGCAGGATTCAGGAGATAAACTTCTCATATGCGACTGGAGAACCCCTTCCATGGAGGCATTTCGCCGGAGACTACGTGATCAACGCCAACAAGGATGAGGAGTGAAATCTCCTTGGGTAACAGCATTCCTTTGGCTTGTTCCAAGCTTGGGGGAGTGCCCGGTATCTTTATCTTTATCTTTTGTCTTTTAGAGTCAAGTAGAGTCATGTCATGTTTAGGGAGGTTATTATATGAAATAGGTGTATGCATTGAGGTCTATCACTCCTTCGGTAGGGAGATTGTATCTGTGAGTGTGGAGTCGTCTATGATGGAATATTAATGAGAAGTTTATTGGTTCCTTTTGCTGCACTCGGTATTCTCTTCACGCAATCGACCTTATATGATGACTCTTATGGGGAGTATTGACCTTATATCAGGTATGGCTGTGAAAACTTTATTTAATCTCGGCAAACATAGCTTTGGTCATAACAACAAGCATGATTTTCCTAGAAATATCGACATAGCCAAAACCTTTATGTTATTATGCTTGAAGTGTTATGTTGACAAGGAAGACAACTTGATGTGTTATGCTTATCTCAATGTTTATACTTTATATTGTTTTGCATCTTAGTCATCATCAATTGTCTGTTCTCTCAAAACCTTTGCTAGCCTAACTCTGTACTAAGCGGAATTCTGCTTGTGCATCCATACCCTTAAACCAATACCTTCCATATGAGTCCACCATACCTTCCTACTCGTGGTATTCCACTACCACCTCCTAAAGTACATAATTTATGTGTTATCCTTAAATGTTCAAAATCTTTTATTTTGTGCCTCTGTTTTAGCTCATGAGGAAGTAATAGCTAATTCATGATCTTTTTTGAGTTGGACAAGCTTCACCCTGGGATTGCATGTCTAATGTGCAAACCCATAATACGAGAAGGAACTGGCAAAGAGTGCGCCCGGCTTGAAAATAATATAACAAACAAACCCTCCTTCATGCTTTGTTCATGAGAAATCAGAAAACTTTGGCAGTGATAAACAAAGGAGAATAAGAGGATGTGATCGTCCTCGTACGGGAGCCGTTCCTTGAAACTTGTCTAGCTCAAGAAGTAATTGAGTTATCTATTAGCATTCGTTGACAAATCATGCACCTCTCAAAACTTGTTTTCATTCCGTTTGATTTAAGGATAGCACATGAGTTTTCCCTACTACCTTAGAGCAGGGCCTATCTTTTAATTTTAGATTGAGTCAGTCATTCCTACTTCCTTCTATTTCTCAAAGAGAGCAGACATTTGATGTTGATAATGATACATTCATATAAAGTTGCATTAAGATTTGTCATATCATATCCTTTTTGACATTATCATTTGATAAGTAAGTTGTTTGTCAAGCCAGCTAAGGCAAATATCTTCCTTTGTGTTAACACTTTCGCTTCTTGCCTGATAACATGTTCTTTCAAAAGCTTCAGTTAATCTCATCAAAACATAAAGAAAGAGCAAAAGTAAAAGCTATTAGTTGTTCTTTGACCAAAGGACATGTTTGCCATGATTCAATGAGTTTCTTTAGCCCTACTTCCGAATATAAGTGTTACCACTCTTTTATAAGGGCCTTATGAGTTGAAGATTGCTGGTGAGGATATTTGAGTTGGTAGAGAAACTATGATGCTTCTTGTCCGTATTCTAGTTATCGACACTTCACTCTCTAAACTTGTGGACAGGTTTACCGAGCTCAGTATTCGCTTGGGGACAAGCGAGGTCTAAGCTTGGGGGTGTTGATACGTCCAAAATGCATTACTATTTTATATCATAATTTATCCTTATTCATTGATATATTTCATGTTACGATGATGTTCTTATGTTGTTTTGGTCTATTTTACACAGTTTGCAACTTTCCGATGCCGAAGCAGCAGACGCAGGATTCAGCGGTAAAAAGTGGACGCTGAGTTGCTGAAGAAGAATACCTCCAAATTACCTGAAAATCGACGGAGGATATTTTTTGGATGAATCACGAAGAAATGCGAAAGGGCAACCAGAGGGGGGCCACAGGGTGCCCAGGCGCCCTGGGGGCGCGCCCCCCCTGGCCGCGCCGGGGGGGCGCCTGGAGCCCCTGGCCCACCTCCGGCTGCCCCCTTTTGCCTATATACTCTCCGTTATCCGAAAACCCTAAAACAGGGAGTTATTACGGAGTTCCGCCGCCGCTCCGTGGCGGAAACCTACAGAGAAGAAAAAGCCATCTCCGGCGGGCAGATTCCGCCGGGGAGATCACCTCCCGGAAGGGGAGATCGTCGCCACCATCATCATCATCGTCACGGGCATCATCGAGATCATCATCAACATCATCCCCAACACCAGCACCATCTCCATCTTCATCCAAATCTCATCTCACAATTGCAACTCGTGCTGTAACTCGTACTACCTATCCTCTCTACTCCATCGGTGTTGATTACTACTTGTGGTGAATGCTATTGAGTTTTGTTGGAGAAATATTATTATGTCCAGATTGTTTATCACCCATTTATCTCCACTGATCATGATCTCTTTTATGTCTCGTGAGTAGTTACCTTAGTTCTTGAGGACATGGGGAAAGTCTTGTTGTTAGTAGTCATATGCTGTTGAAGTAATATGTGTTGTTTGATACTTAAGTTGCGTTGTCATTCTACTAGTGGTGTTGTGTGAGTCGAACACTCAACACTTCGCCTTATTAAGGACCTAGGAGAATACATTGTGTACAAAGAATGCTTATGGTGGGTTGCCGGAGTGACAGAAACCTGAACCCCAGTTCGCACGCTTTTGCATAAGGGAACAATGGATCCTCGATCGTATTGCTATGGTTAGGCTTTTGCCTTAAATACTATCTTGTATTTGCGGATGCTTGCAAGGTGTTTAATCATAAGAGTGCACTCATCTTAGTCTAGAGAGTGTACTAGCATAGATCCACCCACTCAACACTTATCAACACATAACATAGTATCGATACGGAATATGGCGAAAGCACATGACTACCTCTCCCGTGTGTCCTCAGGAACGCTTTAGCCTTTATAAGTTCAGTTGCTAGGCCTCTCCTTTGCTAAGAAAGGATTGGGACACTTGTTACTCTCAGTGCCTTTTACATTGCTTGCTTTTACCTTCCTGTTGCTTATATCGCGAAAACCCCTAAAAAGTTATCTTTCAGTGCTTGCAGTAACTTCTTGCTTAGAATCGCTTATCAATACCTTCTGCTCCTCGTTGGGTTCGACACTCTTACTTATCGAAAACGCTGCAATAGATCCCATACGGTTGTGGGTCATCACTCGCACACAAAAAACTTGATCTTGGGGGTCAAGACTTTCTCAATAGGCACATTCAATACCGGAACAAGTGGGCACGTGCTTTTGATGAAGATGGCCGGAGATACGGACAAATGACAAGCAATATGGCCGAATGCTTCAATAGGGTGCTCAAAGGTGCACGTGGATTACCCGTGACGGCAATAGTTCAATACACATTTGACAAGATGAATGCGTACTTTGTAAAGTACTCGATGGAAACGGATGCACAGATAGCGGATGAGAACCCGCGCAAGTACAAGTACAAGTTCCCACCCAAGGTTGATGAATGGTTGGTATTTCAATCATGGAAGGCGGACTCAGAAGAAGCTATATTATATGACAATGAAGAGTGGAAGTACGAAGTGAAAGAGCCAAGAGGAACCACAAACGATGGCCGGCAACATGGAGGTCGGGCTTTCAAGGTGTCATTAACACAATGTGATTGCACTTGTGGGAGGCCATTGTTGCTTAATCTCCCTTGCTCACACTTGTATACCGCCAGTCGCGTTAGGAATGTGGACATCAATCACCCACGCACCATGAGGGAGTCGGAGTTCTCAATCATGACGGTCAAGAAAACATGGGCTCCCCGCTTTCACCCGTACTTGGACCAATCACAATGGCCGGAGTATCATGGAGTTCAACTATGGCCGGATCCGGATTTGAAGGTTGTTAAACGGGGTAGACGTAAGACAAAGCGTCTTAGAGGCGACATGGACGGATGGGGCCATGGTGGCCGGCGCGAAGTGGGAAACGACTGATGGCTTCTCGCCCCTCGTTGGTTACCCCAAGTGGAAGGTTTGAGATGCAGTGTAGCGGAAGTTTTCCCTTGGCAATACCAAGGATCGATTTCCCTGAGACTCCCAGTTTCAACAAGAAGGTGTCAACTGCTAACGGCGCCAGATATTAGCAATCAACGTGGACCTTCACACAGATACAAATAACTTTGCTCCCAACGAGTACAGAGAGGTTGTCAATCCCTCCGGCCTTGTAGTTTACAAAGGATCAAACGCAAGTGATAGTAGTGATAGATATAATTGCAATAGTAAATAAAAAGCGGAAAGTAAATAGTGGATGTGATCAATGATGGTAATATGGACCGGAGTCTCATGATGTTCACTAGTGATGTCTCTCTCCCAAAAGACGATAAAATAGCTATGTGAGGTAAACGAATTACAGCTGGGCAATTGACAGAATTATGTGCGCAAACCAATGCTAACTATGTTGCAAGAAAGGTAGAGGTTCAAAGCATGGGCGGTACGCCGAGGTAAGTAGACCGAAATCCATCTGCATCTACTACTAATCATCCACCTTGAGATATCTATCCAGAACATCTCGCTGGTATTAAGTTGCGAGTCCCACCCATAGTGTAAACTCAAAGCAACAGACAACTGCATTAAAAGAACTTTGCGTAAAGTAAACAACCCTTGCACCCGCGGGCACAAGCACCGTTGTTTTCCCCCTTGTGGCAACAGCACATCCCCTAGACTCATGTTTCTGTCACTCAAGCTAGTCATCGAGGGGCATGAACCCACAATCAAGCATAACGTTCCCTCTTGGAGTCACTACCTACTACTTGACCAAAGCAATAAATAACAACGGAGAACATGCAAGAATTACTTACGAACATAAATATAAAAGAGGTGAATCAAATATATTACTCAAACACAATCTGAACATAATCTCACAATCCATCGGATCCCAGCAAACTCATCATAAAAACAGCATAAGGATTACATATGTGCCTCGATCATGTAGGGCAGCTCACGAGGACTAATTAGTGAAGCACAAGAACGGGAGGAGAACATCACATAGCTACTGGTCATGGACCCATGGTCCAAGGGAGACTACTCACAACTCATCCGGGAGGCGTCCATGGTGGTGGAGAAGCTCCCGGTGGTGATCCTCCCCTCCGGCAGGGTGCCGGGAAGAGTTCTCCTGGTGCTCCCGATCTTGGAAGCGGCGGCGGCGGCGGAATAGAGATGAGATCGCGAAAAAGAGTTCCTGTCTCGAGGGTTTCGGGAGACGGTATAAATATATGCCAAAGGGGGGCATCAGACGAGGCTCGGGGGGCCCAGGCCCCCCCCCCGGCGCGGCCAGAGGGTGCCGCGCCACCAGGGCGCCTGGAGCCCTGGTGGCCCCCCCGGCTGTACTTTGGCTACCGGGAACCTTCTGGAACGCGTATTTTTTATATAATTTTTCCGGTATTTTTCTGGCAGTTCTCGTAATGGGAAAACCTGAAATACAAAAATAGCCAAAAACAGAAACTGGCACTGGGGTGCACTGAGTTAATAGGTTAGTCCAAATATGATCAAAAGTGTATGGAAGTGTATAAATATCATAGCAATATCACCCAAAAGAGGCATGGAGCAAGCAGAAATTATAGATACGTTTTGGACGTATCAACATCCCCAAGCTTAATTCCTGCTCGTCCTCGAGTAGGTAAATGATAACAAGAATAATTTCTGTGGTGACATGCTATTAACCATATAGGACTTTTTCATAGTCACATGACAAAAGCTTACTGAGACAATGAATCTATAGTAATTAAGTTGCCTCATGAGAAAATCACAAAGAACTGAAAGTTTTACAATATGATACTGAAACATCAAATAGATTTGTAATGAACATGGTGTGCAAATATGATAAAGTGATATCTCGCTTGCCCCCTTTAGTGAAGCAAAACATAAATGCAGGGGCACCTCCAAGTTTTAAGTGATGACTAGATACAATGATTTCAAAATAAACGATATCACAATCATGCAAAAGACAATGCTACTTTGGGACAATGCACATTACACTCAGAATGACAATCATGCTCTCAGTAGTTGGTGCTTTTAAAAGAAGGTGGAGACTCTCGAACCGTGGCTTTTGTTGGCAAGGTTGAAAACCCGTAGTCGGAAACAAAGACAAAACGTGTACCAGAGCTCTTGGTTTTAAAACAGAGGTAATAATTTTTTTTAGATCATGCATGTTTCGTCAACGAATGCTAGCAGACAACTCAATCACTTCTTGAGATGGACAAGTTTCGATGAACGGCTCCCGAATGAGGACGATCACATCCTCTTAATCTCCTTTGTTTATCACTGCCAAAGTTTTCTGATTTCTCATGAACAAAGCGTGAAGGAGGGTTTGTTTGTTATATTAATTTTGAGCCGGGCGCACTCAATGCCAGTTCCTTCTCGTATTATGGGTTTGCACATTATACATGCAATCCCGGGGTGAAGCTTGTCCAACTTAAAAAGATTATGAATTTACTACTACTTCCTCATGGACTTACAACAGAGGCACAAAATAGGAATGCATTTTTCTTTGAATGATATGGTACATGCAAGTCTCCGTTAGGAATGGCAGGTAAATACCATGTAGGAAGGTATGGTGGACTCATATGGCATAACTGGTTTAAAAGAAGGTGGATGCACAAGCAGTCAGTCCGCTTAGTACAGGTGGAGGTTAGCAAAAGACTGGGAGCGACCAACTAAGAGAGCAATGATGGTCATAATCATGCAGAGCGACAAAGCAACATTGAATCAGGCATGGGAGTTATATCGCTACTCAGAAACAAAAGATCATCAAGGCTTGACAGACTTTCTTTACAGTCTTAAATATGCGTGAGCATACGCCAAGTCAATCAAAGTAAATTCTCTGAAGGAAGATATTACTAAACCATACCACATCATAGGCAAACAAATCATGTTGGTATTCCAATAACACATTGGGAACCCCCCAGCTATTTGAGACTAACCATAAGAAAACATGAACTACTAAGCGCCATTATGCACGTAGCATCTTTATCATAGACATACCAACCAATGCAATGGAAGCAAACTCTCTTAATAAGATAAGCATGATAAATAAAGAGAGTTCAAGCAACCAACTAAAAGAAAGCTCTTTAAAAAGATAAGCATGAAAGTTAAGAGCTAAGCATGATAGTAGCTATTAAAAGACAAAGAAAACACACAGCAAGGATAGACATGAAAATTCTATGTTATGTTCTAGGTAGAAGTGGAGCGTGTTTCTCTCCCACATAAAGAAAGCTGAGTTCTGACTCGTTATGAAAAGCTAAGGAAAACTAAAAAGGAAAACTAAAAGCAAGACGCTCCAAGCATAACACATAACACATGAAGTGATAAAAATATAGTGGAACGAAAGACGAACTGATAATGTTGATGGAGAAGGGGATGCACGGGGGCATCCCCAAGCTTAGACGCTTGAGTCTCCTTGAATATTTCTTGGGGGTGCACGGGGGCATCCCCAAGATTGAGCGTTCGACACTCCTGGATCTTTTTATCATCTTCTCTCGCACACTTGAAAACTCCCTTCATACATAACTCATCATAATCTGATTAGCGAGGTTAGTACCCTTAATAAAATAATTGTTCCTTGCTGCAAATAAAGATATTCTTGAAGGTCTACTGTTTCTCAAGATTGCCAAAAGGTTTTTGCAAAGAAAAAGCAAGCTCTAGGTTTGCAAAATGAAGGAAAGGCAAAACAGGACAGAATCTGTGAAAAACAGAACAGCAGGTAGTAAATGATTTTTTCGGGGCACTTCTGCAACTCTAATCAAAAAACTCAAAACAGACGGACGAAAGACAATTATATAGAGCACGCTGTCGAAACAATTCAGACCAAAAAGATGATCTGGTGATTTTATACGTATTTTTCTATCCAAGGACAGAATCTGTTTCCTGGACAGCACGTCACAACTTTTGAACTTTCTTGCAATCAGAGGCTACACTTGGCACAAAATTGAAAAGCAAAGATACAATGATGATGCTACTGTAGTAAACAACATCAAGACACAACAAAAGCAAAATAAAATTTTATTCATGTGGGTTGCCTCCCAAAAGCGCTTTCGCTTATGCCTTTAAGCTAGGCATAATGCATAGAGATCAAGTTTTATCAAGAGTAAAAGAATAGCTAGCCCGTGTAACGGACTCAAAAGGTAACTTAATCTTCTTTCGAGGGAAGTGTTCCATCCCTTTCTTGAGAGGAAATTGGAATTTTATATTCCCCTCTTTCATGTCAATGATAGCACCAACGGTGCATAGAAAAGGACGTCCCAAAATAATTGGACAAGAAGGTTCACATTCAATGTCCATAATAGTAAAATCAACGGGAACATAGTTGTTATCGACAATGATAAGAACATCATCGATCCTCCCCAAAGGTTTCTTTATGGAAGAATCAACGAGACGAACACCAAAAGAACAAGAATCAAAAGGTTTCAATTTAAGCATATCATATAGTCTTTTGGGCATAATGGAGGTACTAGCTATAGCATCACATAAAGCATAGCAAGAGAAGTTATTCAACTTAATTTTAATCATAGGATCCCAACCATCTTCTAGCTTTCTAGGTATGGAGGCTTATACTCTAAGTTTCTCCTCCCTAGCTTTGATAAGAGCATTAGTGATATGCTTTGTGAAGGCAAGATTAAGTATGCAAGTGTGGGGATCTTTGGACATCTTGTGAAGGAAATCAATAACTTCGGTAAGAGTGCAATTGTCAAAATCAAGGTCACTACTATCAAGTAAGGTGGTAGTGGTGTCCTTTAGGTTCACTTGTTTGGTAGTTTCTATAGTCATAGCATCACCATTAATAGGTCCATTGGGACCAGGAGTGCGTTGGGTGCTAAGAGTTTGGATATCCTCAACAACTTGGATAGTAGCAACAGTGTGGTGGGTAGGAAGGCTCTTAATCCTATCTTCTTCCTCCCTTTCTCTAGCCCATCTCTCTTTAAGTTTAGCCATCATCCTAATGTTTTCATTAATTTGCACTTGAATAGCATTCATAGGAGTGACCTTCCTCTCCTCAAGAGGAGAAGTTCTAATTTTAAGCAATTCTACTTCATTGGCTAAATTGTCTACCTTTGAAGAGAGATCACCTAGTTTGTTTAGTTTTTCTTCTACACTATTATTAAAAGCTTTTTGGGTAGTGATGAAATCTTTAAGCATAATCTCTAGTTCAGTAGTGGAGTTCTTGGTGCTAGGATAAGCATTGTTGTTCCCATAAGAATTAGAGGGGAACGGTCTAGGATTGCTACCAAAATTACTCCTATAAGCATTGTTATTAAAATTGTTTCTAGAGATAAAGTTCACATCTACTTGTTCTTGAGCAATCAAAGAATTTAAAGGAACATCACGAGGATCAACAGAAGATTGCTTCGAAAGTAGAGACATGATCAAGTCAACCTTTTCATTTAGGGAGGAAATCTCCTCGACAGAGTCTACCTTCCTACCTGTTGGAGCGCGTTCGGTGTGCCATTGGGAATAGTTGGTCATCATCTCATCGAGAAGCTTCGTGGCAGCACCAAGTGTAGTTGACATAAAAGTTCCTCCCGCGGCCGAATCTAACAAGTTCCGCGAGGTAAAGTTCAAGCCTGCATAAAAAGTTTGGATAACCATCCAAGTAGTCAAACCATGAGTAGGGCAGTTCTTGATAAGAGATTTCATATGTTCCCAAGCTTGGGCAACGTGTTCATTATCCAATTGTTTAAAATTCATTATGTTACTTCTTAGTTGGATAATTTTAGCAGGTGGATAGTATTTTCCAATAAAAGCATCTTTGCACTTGTCCCATGAATCTATGCTGTTTCTAGGCAAAGACTGAAACCAAATTTTAGCTCCTCCTCTCAAGGAGAAAGGAAAAAGCTTAAGCTTAACAATATTACCATCTATTTCTTGGTACTTTTGCATATCACAAAGTTCAACAAAATTGTTTAAGTGTAAAGCAGCATCATCTCCAGCACCGGAGAATTGATCTTTCATGACTAAGTTCAGTAAAACAGGTTTAATTTCATACGAAGGTGCTGAAGTGGCAGGTGTAGTGATAGGTGTGCAGATAAAGTCATCGTTGTTGTGACTAGTGAAGTCACACAACTTGGTGTTCTCGGTGGAACCCATAGTAGCAAGCAAGCAAGATAACTATTTTTTGTGATTTTCGATAAAAGATACTAAAGCAAAAACTGAAAGGTAAACTAACAAGACTAAAAGCAAAGGTAAAAGATAGCGTGCAACTCCCCTATCCTGAAGAGTGGAGTCCCCGGCAACGGCGCCAGAAAACTTTGCTTGATGGCTTCTCGCCCCTCGTTGGTTACCCAAAGTGGAAGGTTTGAGATGCAGTGTAGCGGAAGTTTTCCCTTGGCAATACCAAGGATCGATTTCCCTGAGACTCCCAGTTTCAACAAGAAGGTGTCAACTGCTAACGGCGCCAGATATTAGCAATCAACGTGGACCTGCACACAGATACAAATAACTTTGCTCCCAACGAGTACAGAGAGGTTGTCAATCCCTCCGGCCTTGTAGTTTACAAAGGATCAAACGCAAGTGATAGTAGTGATAGATATAATTGCAATAGTAAATAAAAAGCGGAAAGTAAATAGTGGATGTGATCAATGATGGTAATATGGACCGGAGTCTCATGATGTTCACTAGTGATGTCTCTCTCCCAAAAGACGATAAAACAGCTATGTGAGGTAAACGAATTACAGCTGGGCAATTGACAGAATTATGTGCGCAAACCAATGCTAACTATGTTGCAAGAAAGGTAGAGGTTCAAAGCATGGGCGGTACGCCGAGGTAAGTAGACCGAAATCCATCTGCATCTACTACTAATCATCCACCTTGAGATATCTATCCAGAACATCTCGCTGGTATTAAGTTGCGAGTCCCACCCATAGTGTAAACTCAAAGCAACAGACAACTGCATTAAAAGAACTTTGCGTAAAGTAAACAATCCTTGCATCCGCGGGGACAAGCACCATTGTTTTCCCCCTTGTGGCAACAGCACATCCCCTAGACTCATGTTTCTGTCACTCAAGCTAGTCATCGAGGGGCATGAACCCACAATCAAGCATAACGTTCCCTCTTGGAGTCACTACCTACTTCTTGGCCAAAGCAATAAATAACAACGGAGAACATGCAAGAATTACTTACGAACATAAATATAAAAGAGGTGAATCAAATATATTACTCAAACACAATCTGAACATAATCTCACAATCCATCGGATCCCAGCAAACTCATCATAGCAACAGCATAAGGATTACATATGTGCCTCGATCATGTAGGGCAGCTCACGAGGACTAATTAGTGAAGCACAAGAACGGGAGGAGAACATCACATAGCTACTGGTCATGGACCCATGGTCCAAGCGAGACTACTCACAACTCATCCGGGAGGCGTCCATGGTGGTGGAGAAGCTCCCGGTGGTGATCCTCCCCTCCGGCAGGGTGCCGGGAAGAGTTCTCCTGGTGCTCCCGATCTTGGAAGCGGCGGCGGCGGCGGAACAGAGATGAGATCGCGAAAAAGAGTTCCCGTCTCGAGGGTTTTGGGAGACGGTATAAATATATGCCAAAGGGGGGCATCAGACGAGGCTCGGGGGGCCCAGGCGCCCCCCCGACGCGGCCAGGGGGGGCCGCGCCACCAGGGTGCCTGGAGCCCTGGTTGCCCCCCCCGGCTGTACTTTGGCTACCGGGAACCTTCTGGAACGCTGATTTTTTATATAATTTTTCCGGTATTTTTCTGGCAGTTCTCGTAATGGGAAAACCTGAAATACAAAAACAGCCGAAAACAGAAACTGGCACTGGGGTGCACTGAGTTAATAGGTTAGTCCAAATATGATCAAAATTGTATGGAAGTGTATAAATATCATAGCAATATCACCCAAAAGAGGCATGGAGCAAGCAGAAATTATAGATACGTTTTGGACGTATCAACGACCAATTCCAAGAGCCTCGTGAGAGCTCCCGTTGTGGGCAGTGCAAAGGTCATGGCCACAACAAAAGAAAATGTACCAAACCAAGGAAAAGGTCCAAGAAAAATGATGCAAGCACAAGCCAACAAGGAGCTACACAAGGGAGCCAACCAAGCGGTAGCCAACCTAGCGGTAGCCAACAAGTGCCAAGGCAACCAAGTGGTAGCCAACAAGTGCCAAGCCAACCAAGAGGTAGCCAACAAGTGCCAAGCCAACCAAGTGGTAGCCAAAGTGGATCTAGGCAACAAAGAGGTAGGCAACTTGGACTTACAAGAGGCCGTGGTGGTGATAGAGCTCGTGGTGGTGGTCTAGGCCATGGTGGTGGTAGAGCTCGTGGTGGTGCTGTTGGACGTGGTGATGGTCTAGGCCTCGGTGATGGACTTGGCCGTGGTGATGGACAAGGGCAAGTTCGTTATAGAGGAATGTTTGGATACCTCGATGGACCATTTCCGTATGTTCCTCACTAACTATAATGCTTCATATGTTCTTGTTTTTCATATGTTTTCTTCTTCATATGTTCTTGTTTTACATGTGCTTCCATTTGTCCTTGCTAACCATTATGTTTCACTCATTGTAGGTATGGCGGCTTCCCAACCCAACAAAGCAACAATGAAGGAGGATGGTGAAGATGAGATGGCGGGATGGTGGGAGAAGGCTGCGAAGAAGCTTAGAGAGGAGGATGCAGCCAAGCTAAAGAAGAAGAAGGAAGATGAGCTTGAGAAGAAGAGGAAGGAATTAGAGAGAGCGAGAGATGCGATGCGAGCTAGGGAGCAAGCGTTGGCGAGGAGATGTGAGGAGGCAACGAAGAAGCGTCAAAAGGATTTTGAAGAAAAAACCATGAAGCTTTGGGCATTTGCAGCTGAAAAAAAGAGAGGGAGAATCAGATGTTCATGGAGAGGGTGATTAAGGAGGCTCACCTCATAAGGAAAAGGGATGATGAAGATGAATAAGAGAGGAAGAAGAAGAAGGGAAAGGGGCCTTGCTCTACGCAATAGAGCTATGTCATCCTCTTCGATTTGGTTGTGAACTACTATGTGTCATGAACTACTATGTGTCCTCCTCGATATGGTTGTGAACTACTATTTGTCGTGAACTACTATGTCTCCTCCTCGATTTGGTTGTACGAACTAATATGTGTCATGAAGTACTATGTGGTATGAACAACTATGTGTCGTGAAGTACTATGTGGTATGAACAACTATGTGTCGTGAAGTACTTTATGCATATGTTGTCTCCACAGTTGTTTGCTTGCTATGTATCAATCATACTTCACATCATCGTACTATGTCTGCATATGGCAAAAAATTCACTAAGTACAACTGCAACGCCTGGCTCGTGGGCGTTGCACTATACAGTGTGGCGCCTCCGAGCTAGGCACTGCACAGGTCTGTACCTTGTGCAAGTTTCTGTTGCTCTCTGGATAGTTACAGACCTGTGCAGCGCCTAGCTCGTGGGCGTTGCACTGTACAGTGTGGCGCCTCCGAGCTAGGCGCTGCATAGGTTTGTAGCTTGTGCAAGTTTCTATTGCTCTCTGGATAGTTACAGACGTGTGCAGCGCCTAGCTCGGAGGCGTTGCACTGTATAGTGTGGTGCCTCCGAGCTAGGCGCTGCACATGTCTGTAGCTTGTGCAAGTTTCTGTTGCTCTCTGGATAGTTACAGACATGTGCAGCGCCTAGCTCGGAGGCGTTGCACTGTACAGTGTGGCGCCTCCGAGCTAGGCGCTACACAGGTCTGTAGCTTGTGCAAGTTTCTGTTGCTCTCTGGATAGTTACAGACCTGTGCAACGCCTAGCTCGAAGGCGTTGCCTCCGAGCTAGGCGCTGCACAGGTCTGTAGCTTGTGCAAGTTTCTGTTGCTCTCTGGATAGTTACAGACCCGTGCAGCGCCTAGCCCGTAGGCGTTGCACTGTACAGTGCGGCGCCTCCGAGCTAGGCGCTGCACAGGTCTGTAGCTTGTGCAAGTTTTTGTTGCTCTCTGGATAGTTACAGACCTGTGCAGCGCCTAGCTCGGAGGCGTTGCACTGTACAGTGCGGCGCCTCCGAGCTAGGCGCTGCACAGGTCTGTAGCTTGTGCAAGTTTCTATTGCTCTCTGGATAGTTATGGACCTCTGCAGCGCCTAGCTCGTGGGCGTTGCACTGTACAGTGTGGCGCCCGTAAGCAAGGCGTTGCACTATGGAGTGTGGCGCCTCGAGGCTAGGCGCCACACAGGTCTGTAACTATCCAGAGAGCAACAGAATGTAAGAAAAGTTACAGACCTGTGTGGCACCTAGCTTGGAGGCGCCACACTCCATAGTGCGGCGCCCATAAGCTAGGCGTTGCACTATGGAGTGCGGCGCCACACAGGTCTGTAACTTTTCTTACATTCTGTTGCTCTAGTTTTTTTGTCCCTCTAACTGGGTCATTTTAAGTCACAGATAGTTGCATCACATAATAAGTAGTAATTCCCACCACGACATTACTAACAGCTTCAAGTTTAACATTACCACCAACATAGAGTTCAACACATAGAGTAACCATCACGACAAGTTCGACATTACCACCAACATAGAGTTCAACATAGAGCTACCACCAACATAGAGCTACCATTACTAAAAGAGGACGGCGACTAGTTCCTTGAGCGCTTGCTGGCTCCTCCCCCCTCTTGACACTTATCTTCTTCACCTTCCTAGGAAGAGGAACCCGCTCCGGCTCCGGCTCCGGTTCCTCCACGTCATCCTCATCGTCATCCAAAGCCGCCATCCGTGAGGTGCCGACCGCCCTTTTGCCTCTTTGGGTGAAGTCCTTAGGTGTGTATTTCTTGAATGACCTCCTAGGCTTTAACTCGTATGCAGACCGAACCTTATAGGTCCCCAAGGTCATATCATCAGGAACCTATGCATCAACAAAAGATATGAAAAGACTGTGTGTTAGGATATAATAAGCAATGCATCAACAATTGGATATATATCCTCATGCCATATCTCTTGGGTGACCACACCCACATCCTCATCATCCAAAGGATCAGCATGGCCAGAAGTGGGATCTGATGGTGTCGCCGACCTAGAATGTTCTGGTGATACATACTCGGGGTCACGACAACCGAAAAGGTTTGATAGCCGCCTTAACTTTTGGCCCTGGCGCTGCAACATGAACAAGTGAATGAGACATCGAACGTAGCAACACATGTTAAGTGCTAGTTTGAAGGAGATGTGAACCTTAATGAATGCTCGAAGTGCACCTTCCCCATCGCTTTTGCCAGCCGGGGTTGTTTCCAAAATAATGTCGGTCTCATCAGCTGCTTTCTTGATCTCGGCACACTATGAACAGAAACGGTATTAACGTGTTAGGCAAGCGAAGATGTAAATAGTGCGAGTGGAAAAGCAGAAAGGGCAAATACCACAAAGTTCATCATTGGAGCTGAAGGGATCACTGAGTTGCCTTTCCGGACTAATGCGTTTTACTGGTGCTGGGCTAGCTCATCAAAAACGGTGGGATCTTCCAAAATTTCCTCAGCATACGCCGGCTTGCATACCTCCACACGGGTTCTTGCAAGAAACCATGTGAGATAGTTGTTGAACGCGATCGGGCAGTGCTCACGAAGCTGGGCTCGTTTCTTGCGCCTAGCTTGCTCCACACTAAGCTGGAACTGTATGACATACTTCCTGTGATGCTTGGCCCAGTCCTTGATCTTCCGCTGCTTTTTCCTATCCAACCTGCAAGTTAGAAACATAATATTACAACCATCGATGATGCCGAGAAGCCGCTAGGTGCTCAAGGTTAATTATATCTTACGCGTGTAGCAGCCTGTCCGTGTCCTCCCACTCCGGCGGGTGTGTCTAGAACAAACCAAACTGGCGGTACACCCGATGTGGCAGGTGAAGCTCAACCGCCCAGTTGCATATGAGTGGACACCGCATATGCCAGAGATCCCTATCCCTAGTGCACATCGGATTCAGCCTGAACTCCATAGGGTTACCAAAACCTTCTCCTTTTCCATACGGTTCCCATTCAACCTGCAAAATGGGATAGAATGCAAAATTTATATCGAGTTATGATAGAAGCATGATAATAACTTATGCAATGTCGATTCACCTGCTGAGGCGTGATCGCGTCCATCTCGCTCCTGTACAGCTTGTACATGACTGAGGGATCATCTGTCATCTCATTTAACACATCCCATTTGTAAGCCCAAGTGGGGAGCCGTAGTGGGTCATCTTTGTCGTCCCAAGCCTCGTACTTCACGGTCTTCGGTCGTCCAACCGGCAAACGCTCCCAGCTCCATATGGAAAGTGCGAGCAAACAACCACTGATACCTCCAGATAGCCTACAAAAGGCTTCGTCCAACTGCACATAAAAGAGAACATGGTTGAATTAACAACAAGATCGCATTCATAATGTAGCAATGAAGTGAAACAGAAACAACTTCATACCTATCTATACAAGTAAGCCAGTGTCGCCGAACCCCAACTCCATTTGCTATCGAAGACGGTCAACGCCTTCAGCCACATCCATGGAGCATTCTTGCCTGTGCCATCAGCAAACATAGTCCTGGATATCATGTACCACATGTAGACACGAGCATATGTCTTGACCATGTCCTCATTAGCATCCTCGGGGCAAGTACCAAAGTGCACAGTAATCCACGTGAAAGGGGAACCGTCTGCGACTCTTTCCTTCTTCTTGCCTTCTACTTCTGGTTCCCGAGGCTCCGGAGGAACCATACCGATAAGGGCATGCATCTGCTCGCGCCACCCATCAGTATCGGTGCTCATACATAGAGGATTCCCATCGATAGGAAGACCGGTGATCATAGCTATATCCTGGAGCATCACCGTCATCTCCCCGGTTGGAAGATGGAAACTGTGTGTCTCCGGCCTCCAATGATCAATAAGCGCGGTGAGTGCTGGTGTATTGTTGCGTGGCGTCGACCGCCTGACCAACTGAATGAAAGGGAGAAGTCCTGTCTCCCTAACATATGGTGTGTACCGCTCATCATAGCGCATCCACCAAAGCTTGAACCCGTGAGCCCGAAGCTTCAGAGGTGCAAGCTCCTACAAGCAAACAAACAAATCATTACATATGGGGGGTATGTGTTTGAAAAAAACACGAAATTCATAACACCGGCAACTTTCATTATTACCCGCTACTCCACCGACATAGCATACGACCGGTGTTGTTTGTCCCAGTGATCATCGAGAAGCCAAACCATCCTAACAATTTGAAAGAAAGCTTTCTTGTCAACACGATTATCTTTTGAATACAAAAAACTAAAATACGGCTACTAGATGCAAAATTCAAAGCATATGTATCCAAACCATTCTTGCCAATACAATTGGAATTTCAATAAAATAAACTAAGCCTACTTCATACAAAATTCAATACAAATATCTTTTCCATATAAATAAAATATCAACCTATGTATCCAAACTATATAAATAACATGTCAACCTGTGTATCCAAACCACATTATAATCTAACAAGGGTTCCCCAAATCTAATACATGCAAGATTCAAACAAAAGTTCCCCAAATCTAATACATGCAAGATTCAAACAAGGGTTCCTCAAATCTCCGAAATAGTATACACTCTATGGATAGAAAGAAGGGGATCGGAGAAAAGTACCTTCTAGGATGGATTGGTGAAGGAATCAATGGGCCAAATCGTCAGATATGAAGATTTTTGAAGAGGGGATTGAGAGGGGAAGAGGAGCCAGCCGCCGCAAGAGTCTCTGTAACTGAATGGGGGAGAGGAGGCCTAGCGCGCGGCGGCTGGATAAGTCAATGTGCAGCGCCTAGCTCGGAGGCGCTGCACATTACATGTGTGGGGCCAGGGGCTGCCACGGTGGACTGGCGTGCAACGCCCCCGAGCTAGGGGCTGCACTACTACAAGGAGAAGCATAGAAAAAAGGTGGACCAAGCCACTGGAGGGCTTCGTGAAAATCAATGTCGACGCGTCGGTTTCTCGGAATGGTGTCAAGGGTTCCTGCTCGGCATTTTGCACGGGTGACACAGGAAAATATTTAGGGGCGTCAGCTTTATGCTTTGAAGGCCTTTTGGATCCTGAAGTTTTGGAAATTGCGGCATGTTGTAAAGCACTCTCATTGGCGGCGGACTTGAACATTCATCTGCCTGAGCTTCCAAGGATAAAGGTAGATGAACAACCATTTGATCTCCATCAAAGTCCGCATTGAAACCCTTACACACTAATGGGTGTAAAGAAATAGTACGCCCCTCTACTAAACTGAGTGTCGCGTGTTCACTAATTGTCAGGCTACAGTCAATCATTTGAAGAACAATTTCTGAGGGCCTTCAGCGATGATAATAGATGAGATCAAGGAGAAGCTACAAGTTCTTCCAGAAGTAGAAATTATCCATGAAGGACGTGAAGGGAACCATGAGGATGACAAGTTGGCAAAAGCAGAGACCACACTTCCTGCTGGTCATCATGTTTGGTTTTTGAACACCCCAGATATTATTTGTATTGATGATGTTTTGGAGTTTTAAATAAAGCGGGTGTTAATCTAAAAAATGTTTGTTTCATTCACGTGGACTTATTGGTTCATTGATTCACAAAGCGAGCTGAAAGTTTTGGAAAAAGTTTGCGAGTTCGAAAAAAGTTCGTGGATTTGAATAAAATTGCAGATTTTAAAAAGGTTCATGAGTCATGACATTGCAAAGAGTTCACTAATTTGAGAAAAAGTTTCTGAATTTTACGAAGTTTGTGGATTCGAATATGTTCATAGATATTTTTAAATTTCAATTCTTTTTGGAAAAGTTCATAGAGTTTTTTTTAAAGTTCAACCTTGAAAGTACAAGAAAATTGAAAAAAGTTCATGAACTCAGAAAAGTTCAAGAGTTCAAAACAAGTTTGTGGGATTTGAAAAAGGTTGCGAAGTTGGAAAAAGCTCACAAAATTTTGCAAAGTCCATGCATTTGAAAAAAAATGTTCATGAGACAAAAAAACAGAAAGAGAAAATTTCATTCATTTACGAAAAATCAGAAACTTGAAAAAAGTTCATGCATTTTAAAAAGGAAACAGGGAAAAAGGAAAAAAAAGAAAAAGGAAAAGAAAAATATATGAGAAAGTAAATGAAAAACCAAAGAAAAATCTACCAATAGAAAAAGGAAACCAAAGTCTTCCATTTCGTGTTACACTAGCAAAAAGCCCGCGCATTGCATTGGGTGCTTGCATATTCTAGTGGTTCAACATCAATCTTGTCCGATATATACAGTGATAAAACAAGTGGTATAATTCACAAATGTTGTCTAAACTGAACTGAATAACCCCCACCAGGTGTATGTTGTCTAAACTGAACTAAATAACCCCCACCAGGTGTATACACCTAAACTTTGTTGGACCAAGGAAACTTATTAGGTACGGTTTGGAGCAAGGAACCCATAATTTCACGTGAAGTATTGACAAAGAATTATATGCAAAACTTCTTTCAAACAAACAAATTTCTATAAATGTGAACAAATTGTTCACTAAAAATGTGATTGTCGAATGGTCGTGATGTGAAACTAAATGAAAGTCCATTTCTACGAAAGAAAAACTATTCTACTCACATGCAAACCATCGCCTACAGACCCATCATTCACTCCTTTCCATCTTGTCTTATCCTCTCCAGCTCTCATCTCCCGGGCGTCCCTACACCCTCTATGAACAATAAATTCAAATAAAACAGAAAAAAAAATCTGAAACTTTGTGACATCAAATATGCCCAAACTTTGTAGGCGCATGCAAGATGTCATGCAGAAAAATATTCAAGGAGCTCTACACAAGAAAAAGATTCCAGAGTTCAAAGTTTTGAGCACTTTTAGCACTAATTTTTGTTTCTCATGTGTGCACCTTTCTCTTCATGATATTTCGTGACAAAAAATTGCAAGCACCTACAACGTTTGAGCATATTTGATATTGCAAAGTTTTAGGTTTTTTATTTTGTATTCTGGGTTTTGAATTTACTGTTTATGAGGGTGTAGGGACACCCGGGATCTACCACACCTTTCTCGAGTCACATAATCAGCACCGGCACACCACCATGACCTCGCGCCACACCGTCATCACCAGACTCCCAAACCTCCAGGCCACCCGCCGCTACCCCGCCTTCCTATGGGGCTCCCACTTCTCCCCTTCCTCCGCGCCTTCCATTACTCCCCTCCCTTCGGTGGCACCCACTGCTGACGCATCACGTTTCTCCCCATTCTCCCATGATCCCTCTCTCGTGCCACAACAAATGAAATGTATAAATGCCTGGTGGCAGTCAGATGATTAGCTGTAGAAAAAACTAGATCCTGAATTACACCACAAGCCACATATATCTAATTATTGAAAATGCATTCTGAACTTTGGACTACAAAGACTTTGGCGAGAATGCGAGTCCATCCTTTACAGAAACAATAATTTGTGTGGGATTTAGAAGAAATGCATGTAGTAAATGTCACAGTGTCTGATAAAGCTTATGAAGCTCATCCAAATAAAAACAATAAATTGTGTGGGCTTCAATAAAATTAGCTAAAGTTTAATATAATTTTGTATTATGTTGAGTTGTAATTCTCTAGTGGTGGTGTGCGGACATCGACTACATATCACTTCATCTTTATGGGCCTATAGAAGAGCATGCGATAAGTATGTTTAGGGTGGGTGGTCGGGGTGACGTATATTACCATGCCCTAAGTTTGTGATTTTCGCATAAAAAGTAAGTGGGAATCCAAAGTTCAATGTTATGATTAGATGTTATCTCCATTATAGTTTTGTTTTTGGGGATGCTTGCATGGAAAGTACTTCCTTCGTCTTGAAATAAGTGATTCAACTTTGTACTAATTTTAGTACAAAATTAGTACATGATTGAGTGATGTCTACTGCACAACTTTATTTTTGTAGACTCGTGTTGGACCTTCAAGCGCAGAGTTTTGTAGGACAGTAACAAATTTTTCTCAAGTGAATTACCTAAGGTTTATCAATCCGTGGGAGCCATAGGATGAATATGGTCTCTCTCGAACAACCCTGCAACCAAATAATAAAGAGTCTCTTGTGTCCCCAACACATCAAATACAATGGTAAATTATATAGGTGCACTAGTTTGACGAAGAGATGGTGATACAAGTGTAGTAATGATAGTATATATATATTGATTTTTTGTAATAGGAATAATAAAAAATAGTACGGTAGCAAGTAACAAAAGTGAGCACAAACGGTATTGCAATACTTGAAAACAAGGCATATGGTTCGTACTTTTGCTAGTGCGATCTCTCAACAATACTAATATAATTGGATCATATAACCATCCCTCAATGTGCGATGAAAAATCTCTTCAAAGTTCTTATCTAGCGGGAAACATAAGAAGAAATTGTTTCTAGTGTACAAAACCACCTCAAAGTAATTCTTTTCGATCGATCTATCGGGCTATCCCTATAAGTGTCACAAACAGCCATAGAGTTCATACTAAAATAACATCATATGATACACATCAACCAACTCTAATGTCACCTAGATACTACAATGTCACCACGAGTATCCATGAGTTGATTATACGATATGCATAAAAAAATCCAGATTCATAATATTCAATCCAGCACAAAGAACCTCAAAGAGTGTCCCAATATTTCTACCGGAGAAACAAGGACGAGAACGTGCATCAACCCCTATGCATAGATTACCCCAATGTTACCTCTGGAATATGTGAGTTGAGTGCTAAAATATAAGTGTTCTCAAATACATAAAAGTATTCAATCTGATAACAACGAAATCTCAAAGGAAAATTCAATTCATCACAACAAGATAGAGAGGGAAAAACAGTATATGATACAACTATATTAACAAAGCTCACGATACGTCAATATTGTGCCAAATAAAGAACACGAGGGAGAGACAGATTAAACACATAGCTACTTGTACAAACCCTCATCCCCGAGGGTGAACTAATCCCTCCTCATCATGGTGGTCGTCGGGATGATGAAGATGGCCACCGGTGATGATTTCCCCCTACTACAGGGTGCCGAAACAGGCTTCCGATTGAGTTTTCATGGATGCAGAGGCTTGCGGCGGCGGAACTTCCGATCTAGGGTTATTTCTGACGGGTTATGTATTTATAGGATTTTTTGGTGTCGCTCTCACGCTAAGATGGGCCTCGAGGGGCCCACTACCCACTAGGGCACGCCAGAGGGGGCTGGCGAACCCTGGAGCCTAGTCGGCAGCAGGACCCCTCCAGTGGGTCTTCGCTCCAATATTTTTATTTTGTTCAAAAAAAATCTCCAAAAAGTTTCGTCCAATTCTGAGAATTTTTATTTCTGCACAAAAAACAACACCACGGAAGTTCTGCTGAAAACAACATTAGTCCGGGTTAGTTCCATTCAAATCATAGCAAAACCATATAGAATTGTTGTAAACACATGAATACCTTGTTGGGGATCGTTGCAGAAATTCAAACAAATTCTACGCATCACCAAGATCTATCTATGGAGTTACTAGCAACGAGAGGGGAGTGCATCTTCGTACCTTTGAAGATTGCAATGCGGAAGCGTTGCAAGAACACGGTCGGTGGAGTCGTACACGAAGCGATTCAGATCGCGACCGAATTCGATCTAAGCACCGAACAACGGTGCCTCCGCGTTCAACACACGTGCAGCCAGTGACGTCTCCCGCGCCTTGATCCAGCAAGGGGAGAGGAAGAGGTTCGGGAAGACTCCGTCCAGCAGCAGCACGACGACGTGGTGGTGATGGAGGAGCGTGGTACTCCGGTATGGCTTTGCCAAGCTTCACCGGAGAAGAGGAGGAATTGGGAGGGGGGAGGGCTGCGCCAATCTATGGGGTGTGGCTGCCCTCCCACTCCCTCTCTTTATATAGGGGCAAGGGAGAGGGGGCCGCCCCCTAGATCAGATCTAGAGGGGGGGCGACGGCCAGGTGGAGGGGGACTTGCCCCCCCAAGCACGTGGGGCGCCCCCACCCCTAGGGTTTCCCAACCCTAGGCGCCTTGGGCCCTTGGGGTGGCGCACCAGCCCACCAGGGGTTGGTTCCCCCCTTACTTGGTCCACTTGGCCCACCGGGGTAGGTGGCCCCACCCGGTGGACCCCCGGACACCTTCCGGTGGTCCCGGTACAATACTGGTGACCCCGAAATCACTCCGGTGACCAAAATATGACTTCCCATATATAAATATTTACCTCTGGACTATTCCGGACTCCGAACAACATTCGGTAACCACGTATATACATTCCCTATAACCCTAGCGTCATTGAACCTTGAGTGTATAGACCCTACGGGTTCAGGAACCATGCAGACATGACCGAGACATCTCTCTGGCCAATAACCAACAGCGGGATCTGGATACCCATGTTGGCTCCCACATGTTCCACGATGATCTATCGGACGAACCATGATGTCAAGGATTCAATCAATCCCGTATGCGATTCCCTTTATCTATCGGCATAGTACTTGCCCGAGATTCGATCGTCGGTATACAGATACCTTGTTCAATCTCGTTACCGGCAAGTCTCATTACTCGTTCCGTAACACATCATCCCGTGACCAACTCCTTAGTCACATAGAGCTCATTACGATGATGTATTACCGAGTGGGCCCAGAGATACCTCTCCATCATACGGAGTGATAAATCTCAGTCTCGATTCGTGCCAACCCAACAGATGCTTTCGGGGATACCCGTAGTGTACCTTTATAGCCACCCAGTTACGTTGTGACGTTTGGCACACCCAAAGAATTCCTACCGCATCCGGGAGTTGCACAATCTCATGGTCTAAGGAAAGGATACTTGACATTGGAAAAGCTTTAGAATACGAACTACATGATCTTGTGCTAGGCTTAGGATTGGGTCTTGTCCATCACATCATTCTCCTAATGATGTGATCCCGTTATCAATGACATCCAATGTCCATGGTTAGGAAATTGTAACCATCTATTGATCAACGAGATAGTCAACTAGAGGCTCACTAGGGACATGTTGTGGTCTATGTATTCACACATGTATTACGATTTCCGGATAATACAATTGTAGCATGAACAATAGACGATTATCATGAACAAGGAAATATAATAATAACCATTTTATTATTGCCTCTAGAGCATATTTCCAACAGTCTCCCACTTGCACTAGAGTCAATAATCTAGTTACATTGTGATGAATCGAACACCCATAGAGTTCTGGTGTTGATCATGTTTTGCTCGTGGAAGAGGTTTAGTCAACGGATCTGCGACATTCAGATTCGCATGCACTTTACAAATATCTATGTCTCCATCGTGAATATAACTTCGAATGGAGTTGAAGCGGCGCTTGATGTGCTTGGTCTTCTTGTGAAACCTAGGCTCCTTGGCAATGGCAATAGCTCCAGTGTTGTCATAAAAGAGAGTCATCGGGCCCGACGCGCTGGGAATAACTCCTAGGTCGGTGATGAACTCCTACATCCAGACTCCTTCTTGTGCTGCTTCGGAAGCAGCTATGTACTCTGCTTCACATGTAGATGCCGCCACGATGCTTTGCTTGTAACTGCACCAGCTGACTGCCCCACCATTCAAAATATACACGTATCCGATTTGTGACTTGGAGTCATCCGAATCTGTGTCGAAGCTAGCATCGACGTAACCCTTTACGACGAGCTCTTCGTCACCTCCATAAACGAGAAACATATCCTTAGTCCTTTTCAGGTACTTCAGGATGTTCTTGACCGCTGTCCAATGTTCCATACCGGGATCACTTTGGTACCTCCCCACTAAATTTATGGCAAGGTTCACATCAGGTCTGGTACACAGCATGGCATACATAATAGAACCTATGGCCGAGGCATAGGGGATGACACTCATCTTTTCTCTATCTTCTGTCGAGGTCGGGCATTGAGTTGTGCTCAATCTCATACCTTGCAACACATGCAAGAACACTTTCTTGGACTGATCCATATTGAACTTCTTCAATATCTTGTCAAGGTATGTGCTTTGTGAAAGACCAATGAGGCGTCTCGATCTATCTCTATAGATCTTTATGCCTAATATGTAAGCAGCTTCTCCAAGGTCCTTCATTGAAAAACACTTATTCAAGTAGGCCTTTATGCTTTCCAAGAGTTCTACATCATTTCCCATCAACAGTATGTCGTCCACATATAATATGAGAAATGCTATAGAGCCCCCACTCACTTTCTTGTAAATACAGGCTTCTCCATAAGTCTGTATGAACCCAAACGCTTTGATCACCTCATCAAAGCGAATGTTCCAACTCCTAGATGCTTGCACCAGCCCATAGATGGAGCGCTGGAGCTTGCATACCTTGTTAGCATTCTTAGGATCGACAAAACCTTCCGGCTGTATCATATACAATTCTTCCTAAAGGAAGCCGTTAAGGAATGCCGTTTTGACGTCCATTTCCATATCTCATAATCATAGAATGCGGCAATTGCTAACATGATTTGGACGGACTTCAGCATCGCTACGGGAGAGAAAGTCTCATCGTAGTCAATTCCTTGAACTTTTCGATAACCCTTAGCGACAAGCCGAGCCTTATCGATGGTCACATTTCCATCCGCGTCAGTCTTCTTCTTAAAGATCCATTTATTTTCTATGGCTCGCCGATCATCGGGAAAGTCAACCAAAGTCCATACTTTGTTATCATACATGGATCCTATCTCGGATTTCATGGCTTCAAGCCATTTGTTGGAATCCGGGCCCGCCATCGCTTCTTCATAGTTCGAAGGTTCACCGTTGTCTAACAACATGATTTCCAGGACAGGGTTGTCGTACCACTCTGGTGCGGAACGTGTCCTCGTGGACCTACAAAGTTCAGCAGTAACGTGATCCAAAGCTTCATGATCACTATCATTAACTTCCTCTCTAGTCGGTGCAGGCACCACAGAAACATCTTCCTGCGCTGCGCTACTTTCCGGTTCGAGAGGGGTGACAATCACCTCATCAAGTTCCACTTTCCTCCCACTTACTTCTTTCGAGAGAAACTCTTTCTCCAGAAAGGATCCATTCTTGGCAACAAAGACCTTGCCTTCGGATCTGAGGTAGAAGGTCTACCCAATAGTTTCCTTAGGGTATCCTATGAAGACGCATTTTTCCGATTTGGGTTCGAGCTTTTTAGGTTGAAGTTTCTTGACATAAGCATCGCATCCCCAAATGTTTAGAAACAACAACTTAGGTTTCTTCCCAAACCATAGTTCATACGGTGTCGTCTCAACGGATTTAGACGGTGCCCTATTTAAAGTGAATGCGGCAGTCTCTAAAGCGTAACCCCAAAATGACATTGTAAGTCGGTAAGAGACATCATAGATCGCACCATGTCCAACAGAGTACGATTACGACGTTTGGACACACCGTTACGCTGAGGTGTTCCAGGCGGCGTTAATTGTGAAACAATTCCACATTTCCTTAGGTGTGTGCCAAATTCGTGACTTAAATATTCTCCTCCACGATCTGATTGTAAGAACTTTATTTTCATGTCACATTGATTCTCAACCTCATTCTAAAATTCCTCGAACTTTTCAAAGGTCTCAGACTTGTGTTTCATCAAGTAGACATATCCATATCTACTTAATTCATTAGTGAGGGTGAGAACATAACGATAACCACCGCGAGCCTCAACACTCATCGGACTATGTATGATTTGCAACAAGTTGGTTGGTCGCTCCATTGTTCCGGAGAACGGAGTATTGGTCATCTTTCCCAAGAGGCATGGTTCGCATGTGTCAAATGATTCGTAATCAAGAGACTCCAAAATTCCATCTGCATGGAGCTTCTTCATACGTTTGAACCCAATATGACCAAGGCGGCAGTACCACAAGTATGTGGGACTATCTGTCGGTGTACTAAGATAGGGGTACCTTAGTACCCCCAACTTGTGCACGGGCATTAGCAGCTTCCCGCGGCAGGGCTCACCACGTGCTCGCCGGAGACCTTTCTGGTCCTTATAAAACCATTCAAAAACAAAGTATACAAGACAGAAGTTCAAGGCCCCGGCAAGTGGAGCTTGCCGGGAAGGCCGTCCCAGGCTCAAGACTATCACATTTAGCACAAGACCCTGGCAAGGGGAGCTTGCCAGGAAGACCAGAAGACATGCCTTGGCGCAGCATGCGCCCCGGCAAGGGCCCGGGGAGCGACAAGCTTCCCGGCCCGGCAAGATCAAGACCCCGGCAAGGTGCTTGCCGGGGGAACCTGCGCTGTGTGCCCGCGCTCCAGCTCATCGGCCCACGCGTCGCCCTGGGGCCCTTCCAGGGACGCGTGGCGGATGGCTGTGCAGCCTGGGGGGGGCACGGTGGCACTCCACGGTGACGAGGCTATCGCCGTGGCGAACGGAGACGCATGGACGGGTGCTTTTGGGGTCGACGGTGACGGGCATTTAATGCCCTTGTCCCCCACTGTCAAGTTAGGTGAAGAACACTGTTCACGCACTGTTCATGCAATGTTCCCGCACTGTTACAACTACCACCAAAGTTACGTTTTTGCCCTTCTTCTACGTTGGCACCTGTCGGTGACCCCTTGAGCTATAAAAGGAGGCCCATGCACAACGTAGAAAAGGTTCGGAACCTAGATAGCTCTCTTGCTCGGTGTAGCTAGCTCTTCAAGCTCCCGAGCTCACAGACTCAATACAAACCAAGCAGGAGTAGGGTTTTACGCGTCCGCGCGGCCCGAACCTGGGTAAACTGCCCGCGTGCGCTCCTCGATCCGCTCTTTGTGCTCCCTCCGCTCCCTCACCGCAACGACAAGGGGCTCCGGTCCCATAGGTGCTCGTGGTGGACAGTTTCCCCCGACATCTTTGGCGCGCCAGGTAGGGGGCGTCGAGGTTGTGCGAACCTGATCCGGCGCTCACGCGGGCGCATTCTTCATCAACCTCTCCAACTTCATCAACTTCATCAGCGACAGCAACATGGCCCCGAAGAAGAAGGCTTCGGAGGTCGCAGGCCCGTCTGCGTCGATTCCCCCGCCACCAGAACCAATGGTGGGTGGAGGAGACGCCGGCGGAAGGGTGGTCGCCGGTGAGGAAACTCACGGCACCGCCAAATCCAAGGACAAGGCGGACGGCCGGGCCAACTCCAAGGCCTCGGTCTCCGTAGACGCGCCACGTCCATATCAGCAGACGACAGGCCAACAGCGCCATGGTACGGGAGGTGCCTTCCGCTTGCTGGGCCAAGGACAACCCGGGGGCTCGCGGGATGCTCTAGGCCATCGCCCTGGCACGAACAAGGCGCGGTCGCCGGGGCGGGAAACTGCTCCTTCTAACCCTGTTAGGAGTCCGAGCATATCCCGCTCCTCGCACCGCTCGCCCCCGCTCCCCTCCTCTCCAGCAGAAGCACTCGCAAGAGCGCAACTGCTCCTCGACTTCCCTCCAGCGGCAGACAAGGCCGAAGACTGGAGGGCAACAATCCAAAGCCTGATCGCCTTCGCCAACAACGACACGCCGCAGCAGCCGGCGACCTCGCGGCCACGGCAAGTCGAGAAGACGAAGGCCGACGGCGACAAGACCGCCGGGGTGCAACCACCGTGCACTCTCCGCCGCGGAAGCAGAAGACGCCTCCCCGCCGGATTAACGTCGACGACGACTCCACAGCGTCGTCGGATCCGCGGGCTCGTCGGGACCAGCGCCAAGTCCTTGACGATCGGCGGCAAGAAGATGCTCGAACGACGATCGAGCGCCGGCGAGAAGCCGTGCGACAATCGGACCAACGTGCTGGGACTGCTGTCGACACGCACGCGCCCGGTGAACCAGGCGACTTGCCGTACGCGGCAGGTTGCCCTGCGTTTACCCGTGAGCTGCGGCGCGTCCAGTGGCCCAGCATGAAAAACTTCAAGCCCGACGTACCCGAGAAGTACGACGGCAAGACGCACCCCTCGGAGTTCCTCAGCATCTACACCATCGCGGTGCAGGCTGCCGGGGGGCGCGACGAGAAAATACTGGCGAACTACTTCCCGCTGGTGCTTAAGCCGAACGTACGTTCTTGGCTTATGCACTTGCCGGAAGGCTCCATTTCTTCGTGGGCAGATCTGTGCCACCAATTTGTTGGCGCCTTCACGGGCGGCCACAAACCCCACGGCCAGGAGAGTGATCTCCACATTCTGGCCCAGAAGGAAGGAGAACCTCTGCGCAAGTACATCCAACGTTTCAGCCGCGTGCAGCACAACATTCACGACGTCCACCCCGCCGCGGTTATCAGCGCGTTCCACCAGAACGTGCGTAACCGTCGCATGCGGGAGGAGATGGCCATGACGAAGATCCGGGATGTCAGCGAGCTCTACGCTCTGGCTGACAAGTGCGCGTGCGCCGAAGAGGGGAGGAGACTCCCCGGAGAGGATGCTGGCGCAGGGGGAAGCGACAGTGAGGATGCCGCCCCGGCAAAGAAGAGCCGGCGGCGGAACAACAGGAAGAAGAAGAGCAAGGAAGTGCTGGTCGTCGAGAAGTCCGGCAAGGAGGCTCCCGCCAAGACAACACAGGCTGGAGGTTCCGGCAAGGAGCCTGCCCCTGTAGCGGCGGCCGACAAGCAGGACGGCTCCGACAAGCAATATTGCAAGATCCACCGCACCAAGGGCCACGACCTTTCCAACTGCAAGCGCGTCGAGTACCTCGTAGAGCAGCAGAAAGCTGAATACGAGCGGCGCGACAAGGAGAAGGCTCAAGGTGGCGGGGGAGAGCCAAGCAAGAAGCGGCCATTCAATGGCCGGGGAGGACGCCGCGGCAAGGCCAAGCAGCGGCAAGGAGATCGACCTCCCCGGGGCCGCGACAAGGATGAGGAAGAAGACGACGACGACGACATGGATGAAGGTGATAACAGCGAGCAGGAGTTCCAGAAGGCCACGGAAGTGCTGTGCGTCGACGGGGGCGCCTCTCTGCACACTTCCCACCGCCAACTCAAGCAGTGGGTGCGGGAAGTAAACGCAGCAGAGCCGCCCGTTGAGTCGCGCAGGCTGCTGAAGTGGTCCAGCACGCCCATCATTTTTGATCTTGAGGATCACCCTGACCGCACCACGGCGGCCGGGTGTTTGCCGATGTTGGTCTCACCAACCATCCGCAACCTCAAGGTCACCAAAATGTTGGTTGACGGCGGGGCCGGCCTGAACTTGATCTCCTCGGCTGTGATCAAGAAACTTCAGATCCCAGACGGCGAGCTCGAAGAAACCGGTTCGTTCCAAGGAATAAACCCGGGAAGGAGCAAGCCGAAGGGCAAGATTACTCTGCCAGTGACCTTTGGCGGGGAGCTTAACTTCAGGACGGAGAGGATAACCTTTGATGTTGCCGATATCCCATTGCCATACAATGGGATACTTAGACGTCCTGCCCTCGCAAAGTTCATGGCAGCTTCCCACTATGCCTACAACGTACTCAAGATGCCGGGGCCGATAAGCGTCATCTCTGTCCCTGGCGACAAGAAGGACGCGCTTATCTGCGCCGACAAGATATACCGGGATGCAGCAGCCGCGGCGGAGAGCAACACACTTACCGCTGAAGCTCCCGGGGGGAAGAAGACCAAGACCAAGTCCGGCAAGTGCTCTGGAGCCGACTCCGGCAAACGCACCTCTTCGGAGTGCTGCGCTGCCATCGAGGACGTTCCATCGAGCTCCACCGGCAAGTGCAAGAAGGGCATGGCTGCTCCACCGGCAACCAAGAAGGTGTCCGCCAAGGAGGACGGCACTGGTGGTACCTTCACCATCAGTGCTACACTTGATAGCAAATAGGAAAGCGCGCTCGTTGCCTTCCTGCGGGCGAATGTCGATGTGTTTGCGTGGCAACCATCTGACATCCCCGGCGTTCCCAGGAAGGTGATTGAGCACAAGCTTGTTGTTTGTCCTCATGCGCGGCCCGTCAAGCAGAAGGTCAGGAAGCAAGCCGTGGAGCGCCAAGAATTCATTGCCGAAGAAATCAAGAAGCTAGAAGCAGCGGGCCTGGTTAGAGGCGTGATCCATCCGACGTGGTTGGCAAACCCAGTTGTCGTGCGTAAGGCTAACGGGAAGTGGAGGTTGTGTATAGACTTCACTGATGTGAATAAAGCATGTCCCAAGTATCCATTTCCCTTGCCGCGCATTGACCAGATTGTTGACTCCACTGCTGGATGTGAGCTGCTCTCCTTCCTTGATGCATACTCAGGCTACCACCAGATTTTCATGGCCAAGGAAGATGAAGAGAAGACTGCATTCATTACTCCATGTGGCACATATTGCTTCATTCGCATGCCTTTCGGATTGAAGAATGCAGGCTCAACATTTGCAAGGGTGGTGCACACTGCTTTTGAGCCACAGATCCACAGAAATGTAGAAGCTTACATGGATGACATAGTGGTCAAGAGCAAGAGCAAAGATACCCTGATCCAAGACTTGGAAGAGACATTTGCAAATCTGCGCAAGATCCAGCTCAAGTTGAACCCCGAGAAGTGCGTCTTCGGAGTCCCCTCCGGTAAGCTTCTCGGGTTCTTTGTGTCACAGAGGGGGATTGAAGCTAATCCCGACAAGATAAAAGCCATCGAGCAGATCGAAGCCCCGAAGCGCGTCAAGGACGTAAGGAGACTTGCTGGTTGTGTGGCTGCCCTCAGCAGGTTCATTTCAAAATCTGCAGAACGCGCCCTGCCTTTCTTCAAAATCTTGAAGAAGGCAGGTCCGATGAAATGGACTCCGGAAGCGGAGGCAGCGCTGCAGGATTTGAAAGGATACCTATCTTCTACTCCAATACTTGTCGCACCTAGACCACAGGAAAAGTTGCTGCTGTACTTAGCAGCAACCAACCAAGTGGTTAGTGCTGCGTTAGTAGCGGAAAGGGAGGCAGAGGAAGAGCCCACACCTCCGGCGAGCGAGTCCAGCGACAAGCAGGGGGCTCCACCGGCAAGCTCTGGCCCCGACAAGGACAACTCTGCGCAGGAACAAGGAGAAGTGCGAAGGAAGATGGTGCAACGCCCGGTGTATTTTGTGAGTTCCCTCTTGCAGGGGGCTAGATCAAGGTACTCCGGGGTGCAGAAGTTGCTTTTCGGTCTCCTCATGGCCTCGAGAAAGCTGCGCCATTACTTCCAAGCACATGAGATAACAGTGGTCACTCGCTTTCCGTTGAAGAGGATATTGCAAAATCCAGAAGCAACAAGCAGGATCGTCGAGTGGGCACTGGAACTGTCGAGCTTTGGTCTCAAGTTTGAAAGTACTTCAACCATACAGAGCAGAGCGTGGCAGAATTCATAGCTGAATGGACCCCAACGCCGGATGAAGAAGTTCCGGAGACAAGCGTACCCGTACAAGAAGCGACAAGCGAATGGATGATGTACTTTGATGGTGCTTTCTCGCTGCAAGGCGCCGGTGCCGGCGTGGTACTCATAGCGCCCACCGGAGAGCACCTCAAGTATGTTATCCAGATGCACTTTCCCAGAGAACAAGCAACGAACAACACTGCAGAGTATGAAGGTCTGCTTGCCGGCCTCAGAATTGCAGCTGAACTTGGGATCAAGAAGCTGATTGTGCGGGGAGATTCTCAGTTGGTGGTCCGACAAGTGAACAAAAGTTATCAGAGCCCTTTGATGGAAGCTTATGTAGATGAAGTGAGGAAGCTTGAAGAGCACTTTGAAGGTCTGCAAATGGAGCACGTCCCGAGAGCTCAGAATGACATAGCAGATGGCCTTTCAAAGTGTGATGCAATGAAGTTACCTGTGGAACCAGGGACCTTCCTGCTCAAGCTGACTCAGCCATCCGTTACACCATCAATTGGGCAGCCCAAGAAGAGAAAGTTGGTCTCCGGCGACTACTTGCCGGCGGATCTCCCCGAGGCCGCCGCCAAGGTCCCCAAGATCAACGATCAGAACGCTGAGGAACAGTTTGCTCCTGCAGATCTAAGGATCTGTATAGTTGAAGCAAGCGTTCCCGACAAGCCTTGTTCCGGCAGGCTTGTCGGGGGACCATCAGCTCCGGCAGAACCAGAGGTTCTTGCCGTAGAAGCTGGGGTCCCCGCAGCGGCCCTCATGCCTTTAGTCCTTGCCGTTGAGCCTCGGGCTCCGGCATGGGCGCAGCAGATCGTCCGTTTTCTGCAAACTGGAGAACTTCCCGACGACCCAGCAGAGATAGAGAAAATAACCAGGCAGTCAAGTATGTACCAGTTCGTGGACAATGAACTGCACAAAAGAAGGCTCAATGGTGTTAGGTTGAAGTGCATCTCCAGAGAAGATGGGCAGAAGCTGTTGGCAGAAATACATGGAGGCATATGTGGCCACCACATTGGCGCAAGGGCACTTGCCGGAAAGGCATTCCGGCAAGGATTCTTTTGGCAAGAAGCCCTCCAAGATGCAACTGCACAAGTAACCAAGTGTGAAGCGTGCCAGTTCCATGCCAAGCAAATTCATCAGCCAGCTCAAGCTCTCCAGACGATCCCTTTGTCCTGGCCCTTCGCGGTCTGGGGGCTCGATATCCTCGGCCCCTTCCCCCGTGCTGTCGGGGGCTTTGAGTACTTGTACGTAGCAATCGACAAGTTCACAAAGTGGCCAGAAGTGGAACCGGTGAGAAAGGTGACAGCACAGTCAGCGGTCAGGTTCTTCAGGTCAATTGTTTGCCGTTTCGGAATCCCTAACAGGATCATCACCGACAACGGAACACAATTCACTAGTCGCACCTTCATGCAGTACGTCCAAGACCTTGGCGCCAAGGTCTGTTTCACTTCTGTTGCTCACCCGAGGAGCAATGGTCAAGCGGAGAGGGCCAATGCTGAAGTGCTGCGCGGACTCAAGACAAGAACCTTCGACAGGCTGCGCAAGTGCGGAAGAAACTGGATAGAGGAGTTGCCGGCGGCTCTTTGGTCAATCAGAACGACACCGAGTCGAGCCACCGGGCAGACACCCTTTGCCCTTGTCTATGGGGCAGAGGCAGTTCTCCCCACGGAACTCGTATACGGATCTCCTCGAGTGCTCGCTTATGATGAGCTCGAGCAAGAGCAACTGCGACAAGATGATGCATTGCTCCTCGAGGAGAAACGTCTCCAGGCTGCTGTACGAGCTGCTCGATACCAGCAAGCCTTGCGCCGCTACCATAGCCGCAAGGTCAAGGCCAGGAGTCTCGAGGAAGGCGACCTTGTTCTTCGGCGTGTTCAGTCCGCCAAGAATTCCAACAAGTTGACGCCGAAGTGGGAAGGCCCTTATCGGGTGAGACAAGTCACGAGGCCCGGCGATGTCCGCCTTGAGACCGAAGAAGGCTTACCGGTGAGCAATTCCTGGAACATAGAACATCTTCGCAAGTTTCACCCATAAGGCGCGGTTGCCGTGATCCGCTCCGGCAACCACCTTTTGTACGAGTCTTGCCGCTGTCGCATGTAAACCTTTGTACAAAGCCGGGCGCAGATCCCGTGCATCAGTAAAGCTTTGTGTTTTCGCACTATTTGCCATTTTCATGCTTTTCTTTGTTATTTGCGTGCATTGTTTGGCATCTTGTGCAACACACATATCCGGTAAGCATTACCATGCCGAGAAACCCTATACTTGTTTCCTCTTCTCCTTTTTCTTTCCCTCTTAAGCAGAAGAAACATTCCTCGCGCACAAGTTTGCCGGGGGAGAAGGAGGTGGAGGACGAACCAAGTGCTGAACCAAGTGCTGTTCAAGAAAGAAAAGCTTGCCGGAGAACGAACAGATTATGAAAGCTAAGTTACCAGAATTTGAGCAGTTCAAATTTTTAAATTCTTAGTTATCTTCCTTGAACAACCACACTTTGTATGGAAAACCTGTGCGCGGAGGAACCTACCCGTGGCTAACCGCACCCTTATCTTGTTTTCGAGTACGCTCAACGGCTTAAGTGAGCTGCGACAAGTGTCGCGCCCTTACTTCGTTTTCGAGTTCGCTCAGCAAGCTAAGTGCGTTGCGACTAGCTGCGGCAAGGTTGCTTGACCGGTAAGGCCTTTGCCAGCAGGCTGCTCAGAGTCCAGCACTCAGCGCTCGCGGCAAGGGTCCCTTGTCGGCAAGTTCCCTAAAAGCGTAGGGTAAAAAGCATACAAAGTAAAGGACCAAAACAAGGGAGATAACATTGCATCAATTGCTCGGAAATAAGATAATATATTACAGAGATAACTTGTCGCAATGACTAATAAGTTCATGTTCATGGCACACTTTGCAGCAGCAAAGGGAATAAAAAGAAAGAGGCCTAGTCTACGTGATCGCCCTCACGCCTGGAGATCTTGTTCACCTTGGCGATGATGTGGGCGACCTGCGCCTTCAGCGCCTCCTGATCTGCGTCGGCCGGCAAGCTGCGGAGAACGTTGACAAGATTAATACCGGGGTTGCGGTAGACAATCTTGGTCAAGACGCGCTCCAAGGTACCCGCGCAGAGCTGGCGCGACTCCTCGGCCAGCTGCGCGGGGAGCTTCTCCTGTAGACGTGCGAGCGCCGGCGCGATCCCCCTGAAGAAGAGACTGAGCTTGGCGCTGTGGGGAAGATTCGGGTCTGGAGAGTACACCAAGTGCTCCACCTTCAGCGCCATTAGCTCCTTGTCGATGTTGGTGGCGGAGGTGACCAGCTCCTCCGTCCATTGCTCCACCGCCTGTTTGAAGATGTTCGTGGAGGTGGCGGCGCTCTCCACCAGCTCCCGCTCCTTGCGGACCTCCTCCTTCAGCTTGGTCTCGCGATCCCGAGCGGCGTCAAGTGAATCCCTCAAAGTGGAAACCTTCAACTCCAGATCAGCAATCGAGTCCTTGGCGGCTTTGAGCTCGTCGCCCTGCTTGGAGAGGCGTACCTGGAGGTCCGAGTTGGTATGGGCGTCTTTCTCGCGCTCTATGTTGAGCGCGGTGACCCTTTCCGTGCTCGCCTTTAGGTACTCCTCCAGCTGCGTCACCTTGGCTTCAAGGTCCTTCTTGGCGGTTTCCGCGGCGACAGCGGCTTCCTTTGCCTCCTTCAGGGCCCCGCCAAGAGCCTGCTCCCGGGCGGTGAGCTCGTCGTCATGGGCGTCGAGCTCAACCTTCCGCTGGTTGAGCGCTCCTTCTCGCCGGGAACAGCTCTACACCAGCAAGTCGCTGCTGCTCCTCGGCCTCAGCTTTCTCCAGAAGAAACTCCTGCTGCTCTCCGGCGAGCCTCTCGCGCTCCTCCGCCAAGTCGTGGAGAGCTGCCTGGTTGGCGGCGCGGAGCTCTGCAGCGCGTTTCTCCAAGTCCGCTCCGGCCTTGGCGGTGAGGGCTTCTCGCGACTCCAGCTTCGCCTGCCTGGCCCGGTAAAGGGCCAGGAGCTGGCGGAGAAGTTTCTCCTCTTCGGGCTCATCGCTCCCGCCAGGCGCTTCGACAATCTTCAACCCCGCGGAGGCGAGGACCTCTCCATCGAAGGTCTCTCCCTCCACAGGGGCTCGCGACGAAGACCCCCACGGCACTTGAATGAAGACGCCATTGGGGGCCTCAAGATAGATGCCGGGTTGCTCCTTATCGGCGGAGGGGTCGGCGGCCGGTGCAGCGCTCGACGCTCCTGCTGCCTCCGGGCCGGCAGTGTGGTCGCCGTCCCCCTCCCCGGCCGCGGCGTCTGCGGTTGGAGCAGTCTCCTCCGCGGCGGGCTCATCGGCTCCTGCCATGTCTTCAACGACAGGGGCGTTGCCGCCGTCGCCTTGCGCACCCTCCTCGCCGATGACCTCGGTCTCCATCCGGTCCGGCGCGGGAGGATCTAGAAGAAGAAAAGAAGAGAAAAAGTTCAAGCAAATATCCAAAAAAAAGACAAGTCCAAGAAGACGAAGTTACAAGACTTACCTTCGCGGACTTCGTCGACGACAGGCTCCCTCGCCGGGGAGCCCTCCCTTGGCGGGGTGGCCACCCTCGCCGGGCTGCTCGCCCTTGGCGGGGTACTCGCCCTTGGCGGAGTACCCGCCCTTGGCGGAGCGCTCTCCCCCGCCGGGGAGTTCGCCCTTGGCGGGGATGGCGGGACCTGCGGCTCCTCGGGAGTAGTCTCCGGGCGCTCCTGCAGCTGCGGCTCCGTTTCTACACAAGACAAATGAAGCAGCAAGATATCAGTACAAGTTAGAACCTCAAGCGCGCCCGACGAGCAAAGAAATCTAAAACCCAGACTTACGCTGGGGGCTGCGCTGGGGGCTGCTCCTCGGAGCAGCGGTTGGGTCCGGCAAGTCCGTCGCCGGCGTGTCTCCTGTCGCCGCGACGGGCGAGTCGTCCTCGACCTCAACCACGGGGATTTTGGCCCGCTTTGTCATCCGCTGGGCCAGGGTCCTGGAAGCAAAACAAGAACAAGATTAGAATCACGAAGAAGAATCAAGATTGAATCGAAGAAGCTACAAGATGCAAGTGCTTACTCCTCTTCCTCGTCGTCGTCGTCGCTCAGGGCGGAGAAGTCGAACTCCACCTGAGTTGCTCCGGCGCGAGGAGCAGGAGGGGAAGGCTCCCTCGGGCGCTTGGCGGTCCCCGGGGCTGGGGGCTGCGATGACCCAGCCCCCGCCGACGCCGAGGCCCGAGGAGCGGGCGGAGCGGCCGCTCCGCTCTGAGAAGATCCCCCTCCGCTTGGCGCTGGTGCGCGGGGCGCCTCCGCCGCAGCTGGTACGCGGGGCGCCTCCGCCGCTGCTGGTGCGCGGGGCGCCTCCGTCGCGGCTTGGTTCGCTCTGGTGGCGCGCGTCGCCCGGCGAACAGGTTGTTGTCGGGGCGCCTGCGTCCTTGTCGCTGTGGGCGCCTTGCGGAGACGCTTCAGCGGTGTTCGCTGGGGGCTGGCCCGAGGCGGGGAGTTCTCCGAGGACGATGAGGCGTCATCGTCGAGTCCCAGAGACCCACCGCTGTCCTCATCGGTCTCGGTGTCCTCCTCCTCCTCCCCGGTGGGCTCGCTGGGTCCGGCATCTGATCCTGCGGCCCCGCTCCCTCCGGTGGCTCCGCTCCCTCCGGTGGCGCTGCTCCCTCCGGCACCTCTGTTTCCTCCGGCAACCTCGCTTGCCGCGGCCTCGCTCACGACTCCGGGAATCCCGGCGTGCCTCAGAGAAGGGACCCCGGCGAGCTCGTCGGGCGGAAGCTTGAGCAGTCTGCGGATCTCAGCCTCCTCTGCTTGGCACGACGCGTCCTCGGCCTTTGCCTCGTCGACGGTGAACCCGAAGTCTCCTGCTGCTGCAGCTGCGGCGGCCTCTTCCATCCGGGAAGCGATGTAGGCTATGTCCCGCTCTGTAGTGGCCCGAGTGAGACCCTTGTTCTCCTCGGCGTTCCTCGGCCGCTCGACCAAATTATCAAAGAAGCTCATAATGGCATCCGGCGTGGGCACTATCCAGGTGGGGTCGACGCCGTGAGAGTCACATGCGGGCATCATTGCGCGCAAAGCATCCCGGGCAGTGCTATTGCATAGTGGCACTACTCCCCGGGGAGATCTAAACCACTCTGGATGGGCCGGGTCGTGCTTAAAAAGCTCCCGGACCATCCCCTTCAGTTCCAACGCCGTGAAGTTGAAGTTCAGACCCGGGCGCAGCCTCATAATGTCCGCCGCATTGCCAAACTCCCATGCTGGCCTTTTCCTCTCTTGTAAAGGGGCAATGCGGCGGCGGAGGAAGTCTGCTCCTACCTCTCCGATGGTCAATTTAGCTACCCGGAGACGAAGTATCCTGACAAGAGCAACGTTGAGCTTGATATCATCCGAGGCCAAATCGCTCCAGTCCCTGCCACGCACTATGGCTGTTGTGCGCGGCGCTGTGAAAGGCTCCGGCTGGTCCTCCACTATCCAACACCAGTCCGCGCGCCACTCTTCCTACTTGCCGCGGAGCTCTCCTTTCAGATATGACTCCTTCTTATTCAAGCGGAAGATCCAAGATATACCCCCGGAGAGGGGAGCGCCGGCCTCTACTCTAGGCATAAAAAAGTGGCGAAACAGCGCTACATTTGGATAGATCCCTATATAGTTTTCGCACAGATGTGCGAAAACCGCCATCGTAAGGATGGCGTTGGGGGTGAAGTCTAGAAGATGGAGGCCGTACGTGTTCATGATGTCGCAGAAGAACTCCGAGAACGGAGGGCACAAGCCGCAGTGAAAGAAGACAGCAAAGAAGAAGTACCCGCCGGGAAGCAGATCTTTGGCGACGGCGGGGTAGACTCTGGTCCGGAGATGAGCCTTGGTCTCCTTGGCCCAGAAAAGGTAATACTTGTTCCAGAGTTCCCTCGCGCTGAGCCTCGGCGCGAAGACTACATTCTTCTTCCGCAGGGCGGCGAGCTTCGCCGCCTGCTCGGATTTCTCCCGCTTGGCCTTCTCCGCTTTCGCCTTCTCGGCCTTCGGAGCCATGGCAGAGGCGGCGGGGGAAGTGGCGAGGAGTTCGACGGCGCCGCAGGTGCGGAAGAGGGCAGAGGAGATGCGGAGGCAAAGCGCAGAGGGGGGTTTCTGGAGGTTGAAGATGAAGTGAAAGCGGGGAAGGAAACTGCCCCTGCTCCCTCTGCTTTTTAAGGGGGGAGTGGGGGACGTTTCGCCTTTTCCATTAAAGAACGTGGCCACGATCTCTCCCACGACGCCGCAATCGACGCGTGCCGTTAGGGAGGGGCGCGGCGGATGCGGAAGGGGATTCGGCGTGCCGTGGGCCGCGTGTGCCCGTGCACTGTTTTGGGCCTGGCCCAACAGCGCTCGGCACCGTGTGTGGCCCAGGCCCGGGGGCTCCTGTCGGTGTACTAAGATAGGGGTACCTTAGTACCCCAACTTGTGCATGGGCATTAGCAGCTTCCCGCGGCAGGGCTCACCACGTGCTCGCCGGAGACCTTTCTGGTCCTTATAAAACCATTCAAAAACAAAGTATACAAGACAGAAGTTCAAGGCCCCGGCAAGTGGAGCTTGCCGGGAAGGCCGTCCCAGGCTCAAGACTATCACATTTAGCACAAGACCCTGGCAAGGGGAGCTTGCCAGGAAGACCAGAAGACATGCCTTGGCGCAGCATGCGCCCCGGCAAGGGCCCGGGGAGCGACAAGCTTCCCGGCCCGGCAAGATCAAGACCCCGGCAAGGTGCTTGCCGGGGGAACCTGCGCTGTGTGCCCGCGCTCCAGCTCATCGGCCCACGCGTCGCCCTGGGGCCCTTCCAGGGACGCGTGGCGGATGGCTGTGCAGCCTGGGGGGGCACGGTGGCACTCCACGGTGACGAGGCTATCGCCGTGGCGAACGGAGACGCATGGACGGGTGCTTTTGGGGTCGACGGTGACGGGCATTTAATGCCCTTGTCCCCCACTGTCAAGTTAGGTGAAGACCACTGTTCATGCACTGTTCCCGCACTGTTACAACTACCACCAAAGTTATGTTTTTGCCCTTCTTCTACGTTGGCACCTGTCGGTGACCCCTTGAGCTATAAAAGGAGGCCCATGCACAACGTAGAAAAGGTTCGGAACCTAGATAGCTCTCTTGCTCGGTGTAGCTAGCTCTTCAAGCTCCCGAGCTCACAGACTCAATACAAACCAAGCAGGAGTAGGGTTTTACGCGTCCGCGCGGCCCGAACCTGGGTAAACTGCCCGCGTGCGCTCCTCGATCCGCTCTTTGTGCTCCCTCCGCTCCCTCACCGCAACGACAAGGGGCTCCGGTCCCATAGGTGCTCGTGGTGGACAGTTTCCCCCGACACTATCATTATCAACCTTACATCTTTTGGCATTCACACTATGAATATGTGTAATATCACGTTCAAGATTCAATAAAAAATAAACCATTGACCAGCGGGGCATGACCATAAAACATTTCTCTCATATAAATAGAACAACCATTGTTCTCAGATTTAATTGAGTAACCATCTCGCATTAAACGAGATCCAGATACAATGTTCATGCTCAAAGCTGGTACTAAATAACAATTATTGAGGTTTATAACTAATCCCGAAGGTAGATGTAGAGGTAGCGTGCCGACAGCGATCACATCGACCTTGGAACCATTCCCGATGCGCATTGTCACCTCGTCCTTCTCCAGTCTCCGCTTATTCCGCAGCTCCTGCTTTGAGTTACAAATGTGAGCAACTGCACCGGTATCAAATATCCAGGAGCTACTACGAGAGCTGGTAAGGTACACATCAATAACATGTATATCACATATACCTTTGACGTTGTCGGCCTTTTTATCCTCTAAGTATTTGGGGCAATTTTGCTTCCAGTGACCCGTTCCCTTGCAATAAAAGCACTCAGTCTCAGGCTTGGGTCCATTCTTTGGCTTCATCCCTGCAACTGGCTTACCGGGCGCGGCAACTCCCTTGTCGTCCTTCTTGATGTTCTTCTTACCCTTACCTTTCTTGAACTTAGTGGTTTTATTCACCATCAACACTTGATGTTCTTTCTTGATTTCCACCTCCGCTGATTTCAGCATTGAATATACCTCGGGAATGGACTTCTCCATCCCTTGCATATTGAAATTCATCACGAATCTCTTGTAGCTGTTGGAAATATGCCCTAGAGGCAATAATAAAAGGATTATTACTATATTTCCTCGTTCATGATAATTTTCTGTTATTCATGCTTGAATTGTATTGTACGGAAACAGCGATACATGTGTGAATACATAGACCACAACGTGTCCCTGGTAAGCCTCTAATTACTAGCTCGTTGATCAACAGATGGTCATGGTTTCCTGACCATGGACATTGGATGTCATTGATAACGGGATCACATTATTAGGAGAATGATGTGATGGACAAGACCCAAACCTAAGCCTAGCACGAGATCGTGTAGTTCGTAATGCTTAAGCTTTTCCAGTGTCAAGTATCTATTCCTTAGACCATGAGGTTGTGCAACTCCCGGATACCGTAGGAATACTTTGGGTGTGCCAAACATCACAACGTAACTGGGTGACTATAAAGGTACGCAACGGGTATCTTCGAAAGTGTCTGTTGAGTTGGTACGAACCGAGACTGGGATTTGTCACTCCGTATGACGGAGAGGTATCTCTGGGCCCACTCGGTAAGACATCATCATCATGAGCTCAAAGTGACTAAAGGAGTTAGTCACGAGATGATGGATTACGGAACGAGTAAAGAGACTTGCCATGACGAGATTGAACAAGGTATCGGTATACCGACGATCGAATCTCGGGCAAGTACCGTACCGATAGACAAAAGGAATTACATACGGGATTAAGTGAATCCTTGACACAGTGGTTCATCCCCGTTGCTGAGGGCAGCCGCACCTCAGCCCCTGGTGTCGAGGGAAACTGTCCTCCCACGAGCACCTATGGGACCGAAGCCCCTTCTACGTTGCGGTAAGGGAGCGGAGGGAGCACGAAGAGCAGATCGAGGGGCGCACGCGGGCAGTTTTACCCAGGTTCGGGCCGCGCGGACGCGTAAAACCCTACTCCTGCTTGGATTGTATTGAGTTCTTGAGCTCGGGAGCTTGAAGAGCTAGCTACACCGAGCAAGAGAGCTGTCTAGGTTCCGAACCCCCTCTACGTTGTGCATGAGCCTCCTTTTATAGCTCAAGGGGTCACCGACAGGTGTCAACGTAGAGGAGGGTAAAAATGTAACTTTGGTGGTAGTTGTAACAGTGCGGGAACAGTGCATGAACAGTGGATGAACAGTGGTCTTCACCTAACCTTGACAGTGGGGGACAAGGGCATTAAATGCCCGTCACCGTCGACCCCAAAAGCGCTCGTCCATGCTTCTCCATTTGCCACGGCGGTAGCCTCGTCACCATGGCTTGCCACCGTGTGCCCCAGGCTGCACAGCCATCCGCCACGCGTCCCTGGAAGGGTCCCAGGGCGACGCGTGGGTAGATGAGCTGGAGCGCGGGCACACAGCGTGGGTTTCCCCGGCAAGCACCTTGCCGGAGTCCTGATCTTGCCGGGCCCGGAAGCTTGTCGCTCCCCGGGCCCCGTCGCCGGGGCGCATGATGCGCCGAGGCATCTCTTGGGATATGCGTTCCTTGGTCTTCCTGGCAAGTCCCACTTGCCAGGGTCTTGCGTTAATATGGTAATCTTGAGCCTGGTACGGCCTTCCCGGCAAGCTCCACTTGCCGGGGCCTTGATCTTCTGACTTGTATACTTTGTTTTTGAATGGCTTCATAGGGACCGAAAAGGTTTCCGGCGAGCACGTGGTGAACCCTGCCGCGGGAAGCTGCTACTGCCCGTGCACAAGTTGGGGTACTAAGGTACCCCTATCTTAGTACACCGACACCTGGCGCCTCTCCCCCCCCGTTACATCTCCAACTCCTCCCGCAGGGTCTCGGCGAAGCCCTGCAGCTTTTCCCGTTGCATCCACCACCACGCCGTCGTGCTGCTGGATCTCCATCAACCTCTCCTCCCCCTTGCTGGATCAAGAAGGAGGAGACGTCGTTGTACCGTACGTGTGTTGAACGCGGAGGTGCCATCCGTTCGGCGCTGGGATCATCGGTGACGAGGATCACGACGAGTACGACTCCATCATCCACCTTCCCTTGAACGCTTCCGCTCGCGATCTACAAAGGGTATGTAGATGCACTCCTTTATGCTCGTTGCTAGATGAACTCCTTAGATTGATCTTGGTGAAGCGTAGAATTTTTTTGAATTCTGCTACGTTCCCCAACAGTAGCTAGGTGGGAGCGACTGAAGGATTCTGTCAACGACCGCGTCATCTAGGAGATTAACTCGCAGCTGAGACAAGCGATTGTGCAACCCAGACATTTTGAGTATATGCTCGCTGACAGAACTATTCTCCTCCATCTTACAACTGTAGAACTTGTCGGAGACTTCATATCTCTCGACTCGGGCATGAGCTTAGAAAACCGTTTTCAGCTCTTGGAACATCTCATATGCTTCGTGTTGCTCAAAACGCTTTTGGAGCTCCGATTCTAAGCTGTAAAGCATGCCGCACTGAACCAGGGAGTAATCATCACTACACGACTGCCAGGCATTCATAACGTCTTGAGTTGCTAGGAAAACGGGTGCATCACCTAGCGGTGCTTCAAGGACATATGCTTTCTTGGCAGCTATGAGGATGATCCTCAAGTTACGGACCCAATCCGTATAGTTGCTACCATCGTCTTTCAGCTTGGTTTTCTCTAGGAACGCGTTGAAGTTGAGGGCAACATTAGCGTAGGCCATTTGATCTACAAGACATATTGTAAAGATTTTAGACTATGAGCTCATCTAAACAAATTTAATGAACTCCCACTCAGATAGACATCTCTCTAGTCATCTAAGTGATACATGATCCGAATCGACTAAGCCGTGTCCGATCATCACATGAGACGGACTAGTCGTCAACGGTGAACATCTTCATGTTGATCGTATCTTCTATATGACTCATGTTCGACCTTTCGGTCTTCCGTGTTCCGAGGCCATGTCTGTACATGCTAGGCTCGTCAAGTCAACCCTAAGTGTATTGCGTGTGTAAATCTGGCTTACACCAGTTGTATGCGAACGTTAGAACCTATCACACCCGATCATCACGTCGAGCTTCGGAACAACGAACCTTAGCAACGGTGCACAGTTAGGGGGAACACAATTCTTGAAACTTTAGTGAGAGATCTGTTGGGGACCGTAGCAGAAAATCAAAAATTTCCTACGCATCACCAAGATCTATCTATGGAGTCTACTAGCAACGAGAGGGGAGTGCATCTTCATACCTTTGAAGATCGCGATGCGGAAGCGTTACAAGAACACGGTCGGTGGAGTCGTACACGAAGTGATTCAGATCGCGGCCGAATCCGATCTAAGCACCGAACAACGGTGCCTCCGTGTTCAACACATGTGCAGCCCGGTAACGTCTCCCGCGCCTTGATCCAGCAAGGAGAGAGGGAGAGGTCGGGGAAGACTCCGTCCAGCAGCAGCACGACGGCGTGGTGGTGATGGAGGAGCGTGACAATCCTGCAGGGCTTTGCCAAGCACCGCGGGAGAGGAGGAGTAGTAGGGAGAGGGGGAGGGCTACGCCAGGACTTGGGTGCGGCCGCCCTCCCTCCCCCCACATATATATAGGGGCCAGGGAGAGGGGGGCCGGCCCCGTCAGATGAGATCTGAGGAGGGGGCGGCGGTCAGAGGGGGTGCCTTGCCCCCCAAGGCAAGGGGGCGCCCCCCTGTAGGGTTCCCCCCAAACCCTAGGCGCCTTGGGCCCTTGGGGGGGTGCACCAGCCCACCAGGGGCTGGTTCCCCCCCCCCTTCACTTGGTCCACTTGGCCCATCGAGTAGGTGGCCCCACCCGGTGGACCCCCGAACACCTTCCGGTGGCCCCGATACAATACCGGTGACCCCCGAAATCATTCCAGTAACCAAAACGGGACTTCCCATATATAAATCTTTACCTATGGACCATTCCGGAACTCCGCGTGACGTCCGGGATCTCATCCGGGACTCCAAACAACATTCGGTAACCATGTACTACATTCCCTATAACCCTAGCATCATCGAACCTTAAGTGTGTAGATCCTACGGGTTCGGGAACCATGCAGACATGACCGAGACAGCTCTCCGGCCAATAACCAACAACGGGATCTGGATACCCATGTTGGTTCCCACATGTTCCACGATATTCTCATCGGATGAACCATGATGTCAAGGATTCAATCAATCCCGTATACGATTCCCTTTGTCTATCGGTATAGCACTTGCCCGAGATTCGATCGTCGGTATACCGATACCTTGTTCAATCTTGTTACGACAAGTCTCTTTACTCGTTCTGTAACACATCATCCTGTGACTAACCCCTTAGTCACATTGAGCTCATTACGATGATGTATTACCGAGTGGGCCCAGAGATACCTCTTCGTCATACCGAGTGACAAATCCCAGTCTCGGTTCATGCCAACCCAACAGATGCTTTCGAAGATACCCGTAGTGTACCTTTATAGCCACCCAGTTACGTTGTGACGTTTGGCACACCCAAAGCATTCCTACGGTATCCGGGAGTTGCACAACCTCATGGTCTAAGGAAAGGATACTTGACATTGGAAAATCTTTAGCATACGAACTACACAATCTTGTGCTAGGCTTAGGATTGGGTCTTGTCCATCACATCATTCCCCTAATGATGTGATCCCGTTATCAATGACATCCAATGTCCATGGTCAAGAAACCGTAACCATCTGTTGAGCAACGAGCTAGTCAACTAGAGGCTTACTAGGGACACATTGTGGTCTAAGTATTCACACATGCATTACTGTTTCCGGATAATACAATTAAAGCATGAACAATAGACAATTATCATGAACAAGGAAATATAATAATAACCATTTTATTATTGCCTCTAGGGCATATTTCCAACAGTCTCCCACTTGCACTAGAGTCAATAATCTAGTTACATTGTGATGAATCGAACACCCATAGAGTTCTGGTGTTGATCATGTTTTGCTCGTGGAAGAGGTTTAGTCAACGGATCTGTGACATTCAGATCCGTATGCACTTTACAAATATCTATGTCTCCATCTTGAATGTAATTTCGGATGGAGTTGAAACAGCGCTTGATGTGCTTGGTCTTCTTGTGAAACCTGGGCTCCTTGGCAATGGTAATAGCTCCAATGTTGTCACAAAAGAGAGTCATCGGTCCCGACGCGCTTGGAATAACTCCTAGGTCGGTGATGAACTCTTTCATCTAGACTCCTTCCCGCGCTGCTTCGGAAGCAGCTATGTACTCCGCTTCACATGTAGATGCCGCCACAACGCTTTGCTTGCAACTGCACTAGCTGACTGCCCCTCCATTCAAAATATACATGTATCCGGTTTGTGACTTGGAGTCATCCAGATCTGTGTCGAAGCTAGCATCGACGTAACCCATTACGACGAGCTCTTCGTCACCTCCATAAATGAGAAACATATCCTTAGTCCTTTTCAGGTACTTCAGGATGTTCTTGACCGCTGTCCAGTGCTCCATACCGGGATCACTTTGGTACCTCCCCACCAAACTTATGGCAACGTTCATGATATGTCTACGTCGTATCTATAATTTTTTATTGTTCCATGCCAATATTCTACAACTTTCATATACTTTTGGCAACTTTTTATACTTTTTTTGGGGACTAACATATTGATCCAGTGCCCAGTGTCAGTTCTTGTTTGTTGCATGTTTTTTGTTTCGCAGAATATCCATATCAAACAGAGTCCAAACGGAATAAAAACAGACGGATATTTTTTTGGAATATATGTGAATTTTGGAAAGCGGAACCAACATGAGACGATGCCCGGGTGGGCTACGAGGCAGGGGGCACGCCCTGGGCAGGGGGGCGCGTCCTGGGCCCTCGTGGCCACACCGTAAGGCGGTTGATGCCCTTCTTTTGCGGCAAGAAAGCTAATATCCGGATAAAAATCGTGTCAAAAAATCAGCCAAATCGGAGTTACGCATCTCCGGGAATTTAAGAAAGTGGAAGGCCAGAATCTGGGAACGCAGAAATAGAGAGAGACAGAGAGACAGATCCAATCTCGGAGGCGCTCTCGCCCCTCCGCCGCCATGGAGGCCATGGACCAGAGGGGAAACCCTTCTCCCACCTAGGGAGAAGGTCAAGGAAGAAGAAGAAAGAGGGGGGCTCTCTCCCCCTCGCTTCCGATGGCACCAGAGTGCCACCGGGGCCATCATCGTGTGACAGCGATCTACACCAACACCTCTATCATCTTCACCAACATCTCCATCAGCTTCCCCCATCTATCTACAGCGGTCCACTCTCCCGCAACCCGCTGTACCCTCTACTTGAACATGGTGCTTTATGCTTCATATTATTATCCAATGATGTGTTGCCATCCTATGATGTCTGAGTAGATTATCGTTGTCCATGGTGATTGGTGAATTGCTATGATTGATTTAAATTGCTTGTGGTTATGTGATGTCCTTTGGTGCCCATCATATGAGAGTGCGCGTGGATCACACCATAGGGTTAGTTGTATGTTGATAGGACTACGTATTGGAGGGCAAGAGTGACAGAAGCTTCAACCTAGCGTAGAAATTGATGCATACGGGATTGAAGGGGGACCAATATATCTTAATGCTATGGTTGGGTTTTTCCTTAATGAACGTTAGTACTTGCGGATGCTTGCTAATAGTTCCAATCGTAAGTGCATAAAATTCCAAGTAAGGGATGACATGCTAGCAGTGGCCTCTCCCACATAAAACTTGCTATCGGTCTAGTAACGTAGTCAATTGCTTAGGGGAAATTTTGCAACTCCTACCACCACTTTTCCACACTCGCTATCATTAACTTTATTGCTTTTTTATGTTAACAGCCCCTAGTTTTATTTACGTGCTCTTTATATTCTTGCAAACCTATCCCACAAAAACTACAAAGTACTTCTAGTTTCATACTTGTTCTAGGTAAAGTAAATGTCAAGCGTGCGTAGAGTTGTATCGGTGGTCGATAGAACTTGAGGGAATATTTGTTCTGCCTTTAGCTCCTGGTTGGGTTCGACACTCTTACTTATCGAAAGAGGCTACAACTGATCCCCTACACTTGTGGGTTATCAAGACCTTTTATGGCGCCGTTGCCGGGGAGCAATAGCATGGGGTGAATATTCTCGTGTGTGCTTGTTTGCTTTATCACTAAGTAGATTTTATTTGCTGTTCTAAGTTGTTCTCTATCTTCAGTTATGGATATGGAACACGAAATACCAAAAAACTTAGGTGTACTTGCTACTCATTTAGATGGGGAACCTCCTAAAACCCTCGATGCTCATTATGTGAAAGATATTATGTACTACTTTGATAATCTTGAGAAAACTCGATTCAACTATGTAATGGGAGTAACGTTGGATCAACGTGAATACTTAGGGATTTTCGCTTGACACAAAAAGGGAAAGTGTTATGGGATCAAATTCATTTGTTGCATTGGTATGCTCGGCAACTATGCTTGAGATATGATTATACTTGTTGCTCTAGGATGAAGGCTCATCACCTTCCCTTTTCTTGCAAATTTAATGATAATGAAACCTTAGCTTCTTATGCTAATGGTATATATGATTATTATGATGTGGAACAAATAGAAGAATTCGTTGCTTTTAAGGGTGCTTATGAAATTGAATCTCTGTTTAAAAAGAATGATGCTTTTGATGATGATGTTTCTAGGCCGGAAAATCTTGCTATATTGAAATATTGCTATTTGAATTATGAATATAACTCCAATATTGATGCGTTTATTGAGAAGGTCTCCGCTGTCCAAGAAGAGACTAATATTTTGCAGGAAACTATGGAAGAAGAAACTGATGACATTGTGAGCTCATTAGATGAAAAAGATAACGAGGAGAGCGAAGAACAAAAGGAGGAAGAGCGGATTTGCTACCCATGCCCACCTTCTAATGAGGGTAACTCTTCAACTCATACATTGTTCAATTTCCCTTCGTGCTTACCGAAGGATAAATGCTATGATGATTGCTATGATCCCGTTGATTATTTTGAAATATCCCTTTTTGATGATCCTTGCTATGCTTGTGGCCAAGATGCCAATATGAATTATGCCTATGGAGATGAACTTGCTATAGTTCCTTATGCTAAACATGAGATAGTTGCTATTGCACCCACACATGATAGTCCTATTTTCTTTTTGAATTCTCCAAACTACACTATATTGGAGAAGTTTGCACTTATTAAGGATTATATTGATGGGTTGTCTTTTACCGTTGCACATGATGTTTTGGATGAATATAATATGCATGTGCTTGCTGCTCTTACATGCAATTATTATGGGAGAGAAACTACATCTCCGCCTCTCTATGTTTCCAACACGATAAAATTGCAAGAAACTGCTTATACTATGCATTGGCCTTTACTTGATGTGGATGAATTGTTCTTTTATGACATGCCGATGCATAGGAAGAGAGTTAGACTTCGTTGTTGCATGACACATATCACTCGATGCTCACTACTAAATGCCAAATCATTGTTAATTAAAATTGGCTTTGATATACCTTGGGATCCGGGTGGATCCATCACTTGAGCACTATATGCCTAGCTTAATGGCTTTAAAGAAAGCGCTGCCAGGGAGACAACCCGGAAGTTTTAGAGAGTCATTTATTTATGTTGTGTGCTTTCATAAAGTTTAAAAACAAAAAAATAAAGAGGGGAACCCAAAACTTTTCAAAAAGAAAAGTGAAAGTGAGATAGATGAGCATTGTGAAAGTGGGGGACGTCCTTGAACTTTGTTCATGCCCATGGAAACTTTGTGAATCTTAATTACAGAAACTTTCAACCAAAATAATTATCCCCTTGTACAATTCCATTGTATTATAAAAATAATGTGCCAAGGTTTGCCTTTAGGATGTTTACAATGCTTGTTGGTTTGTGCGGTGCAGGACATAAACTTTGGCTGTAGTGCGCGATTTTACATTTTTTGCTGGAACGTCAAATGGTTCTAAAAATATATGCACTGTCTTTCTATACAAATTGTTTATTTTTCCTAATTTTGGCAGATTTTTTCAAGTATCAGAAGTATGGTGAATGTTCAGATTATTACAGACTGTTCTGTTTTAGATAGATTTTGTTTTTGATGCATAGTTTGCTTGTTTTGATGAAACTATCAATTTCTGTCAGTGGATTAAGCCATGGAAAAGTTATATTACAGTAGCTACAATGCAAAAACAAAATATTAATTGGTTTGCAACAGTACTTAGAGTAGTGATTTGCTTTATTATACTAACGGATCTTACCGAGTTTTCTGTTGAAGTTTTGTGTGGATGAAGTGTTCGAAGATCGAGGAGGTCTCGATGTGAGGAGAAGAAGGAGAGGCAAGAGCTCAAGCTTGGGGATGCCCAAGGCACCCCAAGTAAACATTCAAGGAGACTCAAGCGTCTAAGCTTGGGGATGCCCCGGAAGGCATCCCATCTTTCTTCAACAAGTATCGGTATGTTTTCGGATTCATTTCGTTCACATGATATGCGTAAACTCTTGGAGCGTCGTGTGCTTTTTTTTTCTTTTATGCACCATGCTCGTATGAGATAGTCCTTGGTTGATTTATAGAATGCTCTTTGCACTTCACTTATATCTTTTGAGTATGGCTTTATAGAATGCTTCATGTGCTTCAGTTATATCGTTTGAAGTTTGGATTGCTTGTTTCTCTTCACATAGAAAACCACCATTTGTAGAATGCTCTTTTGCTTCACTTATAATTGTTAGAGCGTGGGCATAACTTTTGTAGAAAGAATTAAAACTCTCTTGCTTCACTTATATCTATTTAGAGAGTTGACAGGAATTGGTCATTCACATGGTTAGTCATAAAATCCTACATAAACTTGTAGATCGCCGAATATGATATGTTTGATTCCTTTTGCGATATAGAGATGCTAATATGTGGGAGGAACTAGTGAATTATTATGGTTTAGTAAAAATATTGGTGTTAAGGTTTGTGATTCCCGAAGCATGCACGTATGGTCTCCTAACTATGTAACCAAATTGGCGCGCATTGTATTTTGATTGTTTATCTTTGTGTGAAGGTCGGGGGCGCGCGATGGTTAACTCCTACCAACCTCCCCCCTAGGAGCATGCGTCGTAGTATCTTTGCTTCGAGGGCTAATATATTTTTCGCAATAAGTATGTGAGTTCTTTATGACTAATGTTGAGTCCATGGATTATACGCACTCTCACCCTTCCACCATTGCTAGCCTCTCTTGTACCGCGCAACTTTCACCGGTACCATACATCCATCATATACCTTCCTCAAAACAGCCACCAAACCTACCTATTATTGCATTTCCATAGCCATTCCGATATATATTGCCATGTAACTCCACCGTTCCGTTTATTATGACACGCACCATCATTGTCATATTGCCTTGCATGATCGTAAGATAGCTAGCATGATGTTTCCATGGCTTGTCCGTTTTTTGATGTCATTGCCACGCTAGATTATTGCACATCCCTGTCCGCCGGAGGCATTCACATAGAGTCATATTTTGTTCTAGTATCGAGTTGTAAGTAAATAGAAGTGTGATGCTCATCATTATTAGAGCATTGTCCCTTGAAAAAAAAGGCCAAAAGAAAAGAAAAAGGAAGGCCAAATAAAAAAAGGAGAAAGGCCAAAAAAAGGAAGGCCCAAAAAAGAAAAAGAAAAAGGAAAAAAAAGAAAAAGAAAAAAAGGGGGCAATGCTACTATCTTTTTCCACACTTGTGCTTCATCATAGCACCATGTTCTTCATGATAGAGAGTCTCCTATGTTGTCACTTTCATATACTAGTGGGAATTTTTCGTTATAGAACTTGGCTTGTATATTCCAACGATGGGCTTTCTCAAATTCCCTAGGTCTTCATGAGCAAGCAAGTTGATGCACACCCACTAGTTTTCTTTTGAGCTTTCATACACTTATAGCTCTAGTGCATCCGTTACATGGCAATCCCTACTCACTCACATTGATATCTATTGATGGGCATCTCCATAGCCCATTGATACGCCTAGTCGATGTGAGACTTTCTCCCTACTTTTGTCTACTACCACCTTTTATTCCACCCATAGTGCTATATCCATGGCTCACGCTCATGTATTGCGTGAAGAATTGAAAAGGTTCGAAAAAGTAAAGTATGAAAACAATTGCTTGGCTGACACCGGGATGGGCATGAGGGGTACCTTGTGTTAAGAAAAGGGAGCATAAAAGACTATATGATTTTGAAGGGATAACGTTTTTTAGCATTGGTATTTTGAAAGACTTGATTGTTTGTTGGGATGCCCGAGTATTAAATTCTTCTATGTCAAATGATAGACTATTGCTTTGAATCACTCGTGTCTTAATATTCATGCCTTGATTATTACATGATCAAGATTATGCTAGGTAGCATTCCACATCAAAAATTATATTTTTTATCATTTACCTACTCGAGGACGAGCAGGAATTAAGCTTGGGGATGCTGATACGTCTCCGTCGTATCTATAATTTTTGATTGTTCCATGCCAATATTCTACAACTTTCATATACTTTTGGCAACTTTTTATACTATTTTTGGGGACTAACATATTGATCCAGTGTCCAGTGCCAGTTCCTGTTTGTTGCATGTTTTTTGTTTCGCGGAATATCCATATCAAACGGAGTCCAAATGGAATAAAAAGGGACGGAGATTTTTTCTGGAATATATGTGAATTTTGGGAAGCGGAACCAACATGAGACGATGCCCGGGTGGGCCACGAGGCAGGGGGCGCGCCCTGGGCCCTTGTGGCCACACCGTAGGGAGGTTCATGCCCTTCTTTTGCCGCAAGAAAGCTAATATCCGCATAAAAATCGTGTCAGAAAATCAGCCCAATCGGAGTTACGGATCTTCACGGTGGAAGGCCAAAATCTGGGAACGCAGAAACAGAGAGAGACACAGAGACAGATCCAATCTCGGAGGGGTTCTCGCCCCTCCGCCGCCATGGGGGCCATGGACCAGAGGGGAAACCTTTCTCCCACCTAGGGAGAAGGCCAAGGAAGAAGAAGAAGAAGGAGGGGGGGCTCTCTCCCCTCGCTTTCGGTGGCACCGGAGTGCCACCGGGGCCATCATCGTGTGAGGGCGATCTACACCAACATCTCCATCACCTTCCCCCATCTATCTACAGTGGTCCACTCTCCCGCAACCCGATATACCCTCTACTTGAACATGGTGCTTTATGCTTCATATTATTATCCAATGATGTGTTGCCATCCTATGATGTCTGAGTAGATTATCGTTGTCCATGGTGATTGGTGAATTGCTTGTGGTTATGTTGTTGTCCTTTGGTGCCCATCATATGAGCGCGCGCGTGGATCACACCATAGGGTTAGTTGTATGTTGATAGGACTACGTATTGGAGGGCATGTGACACCCCGAGACTGGTGCGCCAGGTGTTAGCCAATTATTCGTCGTCGTTGCCATGTCATCTGCTTGCGTGTTGCATCTTTCCCTGTCATCATGTGTGTTGCATCATCATGTTTTCAAAACTTGCACCCGTCTGAGTTCGCCCGTCTTTTCCGTTGTTCGTTCTGAGCCCAGGCACACTTGCACGCGCCCGCGGCGCCTCGGAATATTTTATTTTATAAGTGGCAAGAAAATGTTCTCGGAATGGGATGAAACTTGGCGTGTGGTCTTATTATAGTGTAGACAGACCGCCTGTCAAGTTTCGTCGCATTCGGAGCTCGTATGATAGCCCAACGGTTATATATAGCGGCACTAGTCGCCGGATAAAACGTCGGACATTTTCGGTCTCCGAAAACCCCCGCGGGCCTCTCTTCCCTTCTCTCTTCTCAGCCCAAGACCCCTCCACCACAGCCCAATACCTCCACTAGGCCCAACCTAAACTCCCCTCGAGATCGGATCCGTCGGATCGTGATCGGAGGGCTCCGAAACGCTCCAAAACCCCTCCAAACCCTATCCCTAACCCCCCTTTCCTATTTAAGCTCCCTCCCCTGCCAAAACATGGAAGCCTAACCCCTTCTCCTACCTCCCCCTCGTTTTCAGCGCCAGGCCTTCCCTGAGCCGCCACTTGTCGCCGTCCAGCCTCCCAGCGCCGCCGCCACCTCACCGCGGGGGCCACCCGTCAGCCTCCCGCGGCGCCCCCTGCGCCTTCCCCGCCGGTGCGGCCCTTCAGGCCCAGCCGCGGCCCGCCCGCAGGCCGAACCGGGCCGCGCCCCGAGCTAGGCCGCCCGCTCGCCTCCCCCGACCCTCGTCCGCCGCCGCCTGCGTTCGTCCCCGCCGCCGCATCCCCGCCGCCGTGGAGCGTCCCGTCACCGGCGCCTTCACCGGAGACCCTCGCCGCCGCGCATGCCCAGATTTCTCCCTCGCCGATGGACATGTCCGGCCGGGACCAGACATGTCCGCCATCCTCCGTTGTGCCACTAACGCGTGGGCCCGGGTGCTAGCCGACGGACATGTCCACCTGGTTTCGGACACGTCCACCCCGAGGTCTATTTTTTCCTCTAAGTCCCTGAGACTTGTAAAATTATAGGCATGTTTGAGTGGCTGTAACTTTTTGTGTGTATATCCAATTTGAGTGAATAATATGTCAAAATGATCGTGGTGATATGCTCTTCATTTTGTTCCATTGTGGCATGCTTGTTTGACTTCATCTTGATGCCCTAATCCCTGTTGCAAGAGTGCTATATGTTTAAAACTGTTGTTAACTGTAATTTTGTTAGCATGTTTGACATGTGATAACTTTGTGCATGTTGGTCCAAATGGAGCATATGATATGTCAAGATGTTCATTGTGAAGTGCTCTACATGTTGGTTGTTGTAGCATACTTGTTAGGTACCATATGGCCATGTTAATCTCTGTTGCAAAAGTGCATATGGCTGTTAAGTGCAAAAACTTGTGAGATGCTGATTTCACTTGTTCATTGCTATTGATGTGTTTGTCTTCATGCCACATGCCTATATGTTTTAGAAGCACAATCATATGGTCTTTGATGTGGTGCAATCCACTTTCCATGATATGCCTTGAGGTGACTTAACCAAGCTTGTAAACATGTCATGCCAATGTTGCTGTTTTATACTTGTGAAAAAACTGCTAAGTCTGGAATCTGTTAAACCTGATGCTAGGTTTGCTTGATGCCTCACTCAAATCCATGCTTGTTTTGGAGTGGCTAATGATCATGTCTTGTTGTCTATGTTATTGTCTATCCATCCATGCCTTAGTTTGCATATATGGCCTGATGTAGCTTATTTATTTCTTGCTCTCAAGTTGCTATAAATTTACCTGTAAGACTTTTATCAGCATGATCAATTTGGTGGAGCTTGTTGTTATTGATCCATGCCTCCTATGGAGATGCTCCAATGGAGTTGTTTGATGTATGCTATGTCTATTACACGTCCATGATCTTTATATACTTGATAGAGTTGACATTCTTGTTGTTTTGTGCCTCCAAAGGCAGCATCGTGATGGTGTTTTTGCCTTCCCAGATTTTGACCAAGTCTGGATAAATTTATTGCAACTTGCCATGCTTGTTTAATTGTGTTCCAGCAAGTTTTTGGGTGTGTTCTAAGTTCATGCTTGTTAATTATCATGTCTATTTCACATACATGCCTTTTGTTATCATGTTTGGGTGTTGTAGCATATATATACCTTGCTCCAAAGTTGCTATGTTGCTGAATTTGGACAGCTTGTTGCTATATCTTGTTTCGTGTGTATGTGTTGAACCGTTGCTCCGTTTTGAGTGTGCCCTATATGAAACTTGTGTGATTTTGCATGTAGAAGCATAATATCATGTTGTTTTCATGCTTGGAGTGTGTTTGCTTGTTGTTTGTATGCATCTTGCATTTTTGACGTGCTTGTCTTGTTTTGATCATATCTTCTAGGCCGTAGCTCCGAATTAAACAAACTTTATATGAAACTTGACTAGAATTTTGAGTAGATCATCATGGTGCATGTTAACTTGCTGTTTAACAACTTGAACTTAAGGTTTGTTCAGATCTGGACCAATTTTGAAATGTGCATATGAGGACTTACCGGATTTGTTATATGTTGTTTCCGGCCTCATTTAAACTTGTTGGTTTGTGTTGCTCTTGTGTGCTTCTTTCCTTGCCGTGTATTGCATCATATAGACTTGTCTTGCATCATACTTGGTTGAGCATCTTGTCATGTTCTTGTGTTGTGTGTTTACCTTGTTGTGTGCTTCTTCTCGCTAGTTCTTTTCTGTTGCGATCGTGATGTTTTGTTCTACTATGTGGGGTTCGTCTTCGAGGCTTCTTCTTCGTGTACTTCATGGATTCGTTCTTCTTCCTTGCAGGATCTCAGGCAAGATGACCATCACCTTGGATACCTTTACTATCATTGCCATTGCTAGTTGTCTCGATGCTATCGTTATATGTCGCGCTATCCATCATTTATTGTCAGCCCCTCTCCTTGTTGCCGTGAAACCTCTAACCTTTGACACCTTCCCAGCAAAACCATTATTTGGCTATGTTACCCGCTTGCTCAGCCCCTCTTATAGCGTTGCTAGTTGCAGGTGAAGATGAAGATTGATCCATGTCAGATCTTGTTGTCGGAATATCACAATATATACTATTATTATTAACACACCTATATACTTGGCAATGGGTGGAAGGCTTGGCCTTTTGCTCGGAGTTTTGTTCCACTCATGCCACCTTAGGAGTCGATAACCGGCGTTATGTTCCTTGATTTTGCGTTCCTTACACGGTTGGGTATATGGGGACCCCTTGACAGTTTGTCTTTGAATAAAACTCCTCCAGCAAGGCCCAACATTGGTTTTAATTTGCAACATAATAAAAACTTTAATTAATTAATTGCATAGGGAGTTAGCGCTACCCGAGGATTCTTTCTACATAGCAGGGGGGCCAGTGCTGATGGTGTTGGTCCCAAACGGGGAGCCTGCGGGGCCACCTCGGGGAAACTTGAGGGCTGGTTTTACCTGTAGCATCGCCCATTCGGTCATGGCCTGAGACGAGATACACGCGGCTACTATCAGGGTGTCGACACACCGGGAGGTCTTGCTGGACTTGTTTTACCATTGTCGAAATGTCTTGTGCACCGGGAATTCCGAGTCTGATCGGGCCTTCCCTAAGATAAGGGGTAATATTATTATTATCTCCGCTGATCGTGAGAGCTTGTGATGGGCTAAGTTGGGACACCCCTGCAGGGATATGATCTTTCGAAAGTCGTGCCCGCGGTTATGTGGCAGATTGGAATTTGTTAATGTCCGGTTGTAGAAAACTTGTCAGAGGATCCGAAGTAAAACACACAACGGTGTGAGTAACCGTGACTGTCTCTTTTCACTTTGAGAAGAGAACACGGTGGGGTTATGTTTGACTCGTCGGTAGTTCAGGATCTTTAGCGATCACTACTAGTTTGTGACCATTTTGCGTAGATGCTCATCTTATTCTGGTACTCGTAAGTTAGCCACCATACATATTGCTTAGCCGCTGCTGCAACCTCACCACCTTACCTCTTCCTACCCCTTTAAGCTTTGCTAGTCTTGTTACCCATGGTTATGGGATTGCTGAGTCCTCGTGGCTCACGGTTACTACAACAACAGTTGCAGGTGCAGGTTTCCGATGACTTGACGTGAGAGCTATGTTCTTTCTATTGGAGTTCTTTCTTCTTCTTCTTCATTAGTCTTGGGTTAGGTTCCGGGTCGGTAGCCTGGAATAGCAGATGGATGTCGTTGTGCTTTTCATGTTTGCATCCGTAGTCGGATGCCTTGTATTGATGTTGTTGTATTCATGTGATTGTATGATTGTTTTATCCCCATATATTTATGTAATGGTACGATGTAATGATATCCATCTTGCTAAGTGACTGAGATGCGGTTGTGCCCTAATCACGTATGAGTCACGTGATCGGGATAGAATCGCATCTTGGGCCTGACAGGGCAAGAGTGACAGAAGCTTCAACCTAGCGTAGAAATTGATGCATACAGGATTGAAGGGGACCAATATATCTTAATGCTATGGTTGGGTTTTACCTTAATGAACGTTAGTAGTTGCGGATGCTTGCTAATAGTTCCAATCATAAGTGCATAGAATTCCAAGTAAGGGATGACATGCTAGCAGTGGCCTCTCCCACATAAAACTTGCTATCGATCTAGTAGCATAGTCAATTGCTTAGGGGCAATTTCGCAACTCCTACCACCACTTTTCCACACTCACTATCATTAACTTTATTACTTCTTTATCTTAACAGCCCCTAGTTTTATTTACGTGCTCTTTATATTCTTGCAAACCTATCCCACAAAAACTACAAAGTACTTCTAGTTTCATACTTGTTCTAGGTAAAGTAAACATCAAGCATGCGTAGAGTTTTATCGGTGGTCGAAAGAACTTGAGGGAATATTTGTTCTGCCTTTAGCTCCTCGTTGGGTTCGACACTCTTACTTATCGAAAGAGGCTACAACTGATCCCCTACACTTGTGGGTTATCAGTTCACATCAGGTCTGGTACACAGCATGGCATACATAATAGAAACTATGGCCGAGGCATAGGGGATGACACTCATCTTTTCTCTATCTTCTGCCGAGGTCGGGCATTGAGCTGTGCTCAATATCATACCTTGCAATACATGTAAGAACCCTTTCTTGGACTAATCCATATTGAATTTCTTCAATATCTTGTCAAGGTATGTGCTTTGTGAAAGACCAATGAGGCGTCTCGATCTATCTCTATAGATCTTGATGCCTAATATGTAAGCCGCTTCTCCAAGGTCCTTCATTGAAAAACACTTATTCAAGTAGGCCTTTATGTTTTCCAAGAGTTCTACATCATTTCCCATCAGCAATATGTCATCCACATATAATATGAGAAATGCCACAGAGCTCCCACTCACTTTCTTGTAAATACTGGCTTCTCCCCAAGTCTGTATAAACCCAAACGCTTTAATCACCTCATCAAAGCGAATGTTCCAACTCCGAGATGCTTGCACCAGCCCATAGATTGAGCGTTGGAGCTTGCATACCTTGTTAGCATTCTCATGATCGACAAAACCTTCCGGCTACATCATATACAGTTCTTCCTTAAGGAAGCCGTTAAGGAATGCCGTTTTGACGTCCATTTGCCATATCTAATAATCATAGAATGCGGCAATTGCTAACATGATTCGGACGGACTTCAGCATCGCTACGGGAGAAAAAGTCTCATCGTAGTCAATCCCTTGAACTTGTCGATAACCTTTAGCGACAAGCCGAGCCTTATAGATGGTCACATTACCATCCGCATGAGTCTTCTTCTTAAAGATCCATTTATTTTCTATGGCCTGCCGATCATCGGGCAAGTCCACCAAAGTCCATACTTTGTTATCATACATGGATCCTATCTCGGATTTCATGGCTTCAAGCCATTTGTTGGAATCCAGGCCCGCCATCGCTTCTTCATAGGTCGAAGGTTCACCCTTGTCTAACAACATGATTTCCATGACAGGGTTGCCGTACCACTCTGGTGCGGAACATGTCCTTGTGGACCTACGAAGCTCAGCGGTAACTTGTTCCGAAGTTTCATGATCATTATCATTAACTTCCTCCCAAGTCGGTGCAGGCACCACAGAAACATCTTCCTGCGCCGTGCTACTTTCCGGTTCAGAAGGGGTGACAATCACCTCATCAAGTTCCACTTTCCTCCCACTTACTTATTTTGAGAGAAACTCTTTCTCCAGAAAGGATCCATTCTTGGCAACAAAGACCTTGCCTTCGGATCTTAGGTAGAAGGTATACCCAATAGTTTCCTTAGGGTATCTCATGAAGACGCATTTTTCCGATTTGGGTTCGAGCTTTTCAGGTTGAATTTTCTTAACATAAGCATCGCATCCCCAAACTTTTAGAAACGACAACTTAGGTTTCTTCCCAAACCATAGTTCATATGGTGTCGTCTCAACGGATTTAGACGGTGCCCTATTTAAAGTGAATGCGGCAGTCTCTAAAGCATAACCCCAGAATGATAGCGGTAAGTCGGTAAGAGACATCATAGATCGCACCATGTCCAATAGAGTACGATTACGATGTTCGGACACACCATTACGCTGAGGTGTTCCGGGCGGCGTCAATTGTGAAACAATTCCACAGTTCCTTACGTGCGTGCCAAATTTGTGACTTAAATATTCTTCTCCACGATCTGATCATAAGAACTTTATCTTTCTGTCACGTTGATTCTCAACCTTATTCTGAAATTCCTTGAACTTTTCAAAGGTCTCAGACTTGTGTTTCATCAAGTAGACATACCCATATCTACTTAAGTCATCTGTGAGGGTGAGAACATAACGATAGCCACCGCGAGCTTCAACACTCATTGGACCGCACACATCAGTATGTATGATTTCCAATAAGTTGGTTGCTCGCTCCATTGTTCCAGAGAATGGAGTCTTGGTCATCTTGCCCAAGAGGCATGGTTCGCATGTGTCAAATGATTCATAATCAAGAGACTCCAAAAGTCCATCCGCATGGAGCTTCTTCATATGTTTGACACCAATATGACCAAGGCGGCAGTGCCACAAGTATGTGGGACTATCATTATCAACCTTACATCTTTTGGCATTCACACTATGAATATGTGTAACATCACGTTCGAGATTCATTAAGAATAAACCATTGATCGGCGGGGCATGACCATAAAACATTTCTCTCATATAAATAGAACAACCATTATTCTCGGATTTAAATGAGTAGCCATCTCGCATTAAACGAGATCCAGATACAATGTTCACGCTCAAAGATGGTACTAAATAACAATTATTGAGGTTTAAAACTAATCCCGAAGGTAGATGCAGAGGTAGCGTGCCGACGACGATCACATCGACCTTGGAACCATTCCCGACGCGCATCGTCACCTCATCCTTCGCCAGTCTCCGCTTATTCCGCAGCTCCTGCTTTGAGTTACAAATGTGAGCAACTGCATTGGTATCAAATACCCAGGAGCTACTACGAGCGCTGGTAAGGTACACATCAATAACATGTATATCACATATACCTTTGACGTTGCCGGCCTTCTTATCTGCTAAGTATTTGGGGCAGTTCTGCTTCCAGTGACCCGTTCCCTTGCAATAAAAGCACTCAGTCTCAGGCTTAGGTCCATTCTTTGGCTTCTTCCCGGCAACTGGCTTACCGGGCGCGGCAACTCTTTTGCCGTCCTTCTTGAAGTTCTTCTTACCCTTGCCTTTCTTGAACTTAGTGGTTTTATTCATCATCAATACTTGATGTTCTTTCTTGATCTCCACCTCCGCAGATTTTAGCATTGAATACACCTCGGGAATGGACTTCTCCATCCCTTGCATATTGAAGTTCATCACAAAGCTCTTGTAGCTAGGAGGGAGAGACTGGAGGATTCTGTCAACGACTGCGTCATCTGGGAGATTAATTCCCAACTGAGATAAGCGATTGTGCAACCCAGACATTTTGAGTATATGCTCGCTGACAGAACTATTCTCCTCCATCTTACAACTGTAGAACTTGTCGGAGACCTCATATCTCTCGACTCGGGCATGACTTGGAAAACCATTTTCAGCTCTTGGAACATCTCATATGCTCCGTGCTGCTCAAAACGCTTTTGGAGCCCTGATTCTAAGCTGTAAAGCATGCCGCACTGAACCAGGGAGTAATCATCACTACGCGACTCCCATGCGTTCATAACATCTTGAGTTGCTGGGAAAACGGGTGCATCACCTAGCGGTGCTTCAAGGACATATGCTTTCTTGGCAGCTATGAGGATGATCCTCATGTTACGGACCCAATCTGTATAGTTGCTACCATCGTCTTTCAGCTTGGTTTTCTCTAGGAACGCGTTGAAGTTGAGGGCAACATTAGCGTGGGACATTGGATCTACAAGACATATTGTAAAGATTTTAGACTATGTTCATGACAATTAAGTTCATCTAAACAAATTTAATGAACTCCCACTCAGATAGACATCTATCTAGTCATCTAAGTGATACATGATCCGAATCGACTAGGCCGTGTCCGATCATCACGTGAGACGGACCAGACAACAACGGTGAACATCTTCATGTTGATCGTATCTTCTATACAACTCATGTTCGACCTTTCGGTCTTCCGTGTTCCGAGGCCATGTCTGTACATGCTAGCCTCGTCAAGTCAACCCTAAGTGTATTGCGTGTGTAAATCTGGCTTACACCCGTTGTATGCGAACGTTAGAGCCTATCGCACCCGATCATCACGTGGTGCTTCGGAACAATGAACCTTAGCAACGGTGCACAGTTAGGGGGAACGCAATTCTTGAAATTTTAATGAGAGATCATCTTATTTACTACCGTCGTTCTAAGCAAATAAGATGTAAAACATGATAAACATCACATGCAATCAAATAGTGACATGATATGGCCAATATCATTTTGCGCCTTTCAATCTTCATCTTCGGGGCTCCATGATCATCATCGTCACCGGCATGACACCATGATCTCCATTATCGTGTCTTCATGAAGTTGTCTCGCCAAACATTACTTCTACTTCTATGGCTAACGGTTAGCAATAAAGTAAAGTAATTACATGGCGTTTTCAATGACACACAGGTCATACAATAAAATAAGACAACTCCTATGGCTCCTGCCTGTTGTGATACTCATCGACATGCAAGTCGTGATTACTATTACAAGAACATGATCAATCTCATACATCACATATATATCATTCATCACAACCTTTTGGCCATATCACATCACACGGCACATGCTGCAAGAATAAGTTAGACGTCCTCTAATTGTTGTTGCAAGTTTTTACGTGGCTGCTATAGGTTTCTAGCAAGAACGTTTCTTACCTACGCCAAAACCACAACGTGATGTGCCAATTTCTATTTACCCTTCATAAGGACCCTTTTCATCGAATCCGATCTGACTAAAGTGGGAGAGAGAGACACCCGCTAGCCACCTTATGCAACTAGTGCATGTTAGTCGGTGGAACCTGTCTCACGTAAGCGTACGTGTAAGGTCGGTCCGGGCCGCTGTTGGAAATATGCCCTAGAGGCAATAATAAAAGGATTATTATTATATTTCCTTGTTCATGATAATTGTCTGTTACTCATGCTTGAATTGTATTGTACGGAAATAGCGATACATGTGTGAATACATAGACCACAACGTGTCCCTGGTAAACCTCTAGTTACTAGCTCGTTGATCAACAGATGGTCATGGTTTCCTGACCATGGACATTGGATGTCATTGATAACGGGATCACATCATTAGGAGAATGATGTGATGGACAAGACCCAAACCTAAGCCTAGCACGAGATCGTGTAGTTCGTAATGCTTAAGCTTTTCCAGTGTCAAGTATCTGTTCCTTAGACCATGAGGTTGTGCAACTCCCGGATACCGTAGGAATACTTTGGGTGTGCCAAACGTCACAACGTAACTGGGTGACTATAAAGGTACGCAACGGGTATCTCCAAAAGTGTCTGTTGAGTTGGTACGAACCGAGACAGGGATTTGTCACTCCGTATGACGGAGAGGTATCTCTGGGCCCACTCGGTAAGACATCATCATCATGAGCTCAAAGTGACTAAAGGAGTTACTCACGATATGATGGATTACGGAACGAGTAAAGAGACTTGCCATGACGAGATTGAACAAGGTATCGGTATACCGACGATCGAATCTCGGGCAAGTACCGTACCGATAGACAAAAGGAATTACATACGGGATTAAGTGAATCCTTGACACAGTGGTTCATCCGATGAGATCATCGAGGAACACTTGGGAACCAACATGGGTATCCAGATCCCGCTGTTGGTTATTGACCGGAGAGTCGTCTCGGTCATGTCTACGTGTCTCCCGAACCCGTAGGGTCTACACGCTTAAGGTTCGGTGACGCTAGGGTTATAGAGATATATGCACACGGAAACCCGAATGTTGTTCGAAGTCCCGGATGAGATCCCGGACGTCACGAGGAGTTCCGGAATGGTCCATAGGTAAAGAATGATGTATAGGAAGTCCAGTTTCGTCCATCGGGAGAGTTCCCGGGGTCACCGGTAGTGTACCGGGACCACCGGAAGGGTCCCGGGGGTCCACCGGGTGGGGCCACCCATCCCGGAGGGCCCCGTGGGCCGTAGGGGGAGGGGGCCAGCCCCTAGTGGGCTGGCGCACCCCCCATGGGCCTCCCCCCATGCGCCTAGGGTTAAAACCCTAGGGGTGGGGGCGCCCCCCTTAGGCTTGGGGGGCAAGCCACCCCCTTGGCCGCCGCCCCCCTGAAAGTTTTACAACATGAAACTGAAACATCAAAAAGATTTGCAATGAACATGATGTGCAAATATGATAAAGTGATATCTAGATTGCCCCCTTTAGTGATGCAAAACATAAATGCAAGGGCACCTTCAAGGTTTAAGTGATGACTAGATACAATCATTTCAGAATAAACGATATCACAATCATGCAAAAGACAATGCTACTTTGGGACAATGCACATTACACTCAGAATGACAATCATGCTCTCAGTAGTTGGGGCTTCAACATAAAGGTAAAAGAAAGGTTAAGTGCTAAAGCTTTTTATTTTGAAAACATGGAAGCAATTGTGTCAACGGTAGTAGTACTTCATATGTGTCATGCATAAAACATCCTATAAGTTGCAAGCCTCATGCATCGAATACTAATAGTGCTCGCTCCTTGTCCTAATTAGCTCGGATTCCCATGGGTTATCATTGCATTGCATATGTTTTAACCAAGTGTCACAAAGGGGTACCTCTATGCCACCTGTACAAAGGTCCAAGGAGATAGATCGCATTTGATTTCTCGTTTTTGATAGATCTCAACTTGAGGACATCCATACCGGGACAACATAGAAAGTAGATGATGGACTCCTCTTTAATGCATAAGCATATTCTCATGAGAGATTGAGGATTAAGGTCCAAGCTAAAACTTCCACCATGATGCATGGCTTTGGTTGGCGGCCCAATGTTCTTCTCTAACAATATGCATATTAATTCAACCCACGGTAAATCACCCTTACTTCAGACAAGACGAACATGCATAGCAACTCACATGATATTCAAAAGTGTGACAGTTGATGGCGTCCCCAGAAACATGGTTACCGCTCAGCAAGCAACTTATAAGAAATAAGATACATAAGCAACACATTCTTTACCACAATAGTTTTTAGGCTACTTTCCCATGAGCTATGTATTGCATGGTTAGTTTGCTTAGTGCAGGTGGAGGTTAGCAAAAGACTGGGAGCGACCAACTAAGAGAGCAATGACGGTCATAATCATGCAGAGCGACAAAGCAATATTGAATCAGGCATGGTAGTTATATCGCTACTCAGAAATAAAAGATCATCAAGGCTTGACAGACTTTCTTTACAGTCTTGAATATGCGTGAGCATACGCCAAGTCAATCAAAATAAATTCTCGAAGGAAGATATTACTAAACCATACCACATCATAGGCAAACAAACCAAGTTGGTACTCCAATAACACATTGGGAACCCCCCTGCTATTTAAGATTAACCAAAAGAAAACCTGAACTACTAAGCACCATCATGAAAGTAGCATATTTATCATAGACACATTAACCCATGCAACGGAAGCAAACTCTCTTAATAAGGTGAGCATGGTAATTAAAGAGAGTTCAAGCAACCAACTAAATAAAAGCTCTTGGAAAGATAAGCATGAATACTAAGAGCAGAGCACGATAGTAGCTATTAAAAGACAAAGAACACACACAGCATAGATAGACATGAAAATTCTATGTAATGTTCTAGGTAGAGGTGGAGCGTGTTTCTCTCCCACATAAAGGAATGCTGGGTTCCGACTCGTTATGAAAAACTAAAAAGAAAACTAAAAGCAAGACGCTCCAAGCATAGCACATAACACATGAAGTGATAAAAATATAGCGAAACGAAAGACGAACTGATAATGTTGATGGAGAAGGGGATGAACGGGGGCATCCCCAAGCTTAGACGCTTGAGTCTCCTTGAATATTTCTTGGGGGTGCACGGGGGCATCCCCAAGCTTGAGCGCTTGACACTCCTGAATCTCTTTATCATCTTCCCTCGCACACTTAATAAAATCTCTTTATCATCTTCCTTCATACATAACTCATCATAATCTGATTAGCGAGGTTAGTACCCTTAATAAAATAATTATACCTTGCTGGAAATAAGGATATTCTTGAAGTTCTACTGTTTCTCAAGATTGCCAAAAGGTTTTTCCAAAGAAAAAGCAAGTTCTTAATTTGCAAAGTGAAGGTAAGGCAAAACAGGACAGAATCTGTGAAAAACAGAACAGCAGGCAGTAATTGACCTGTTCGGGATACTTCTGAAACTCAAATCAAAAAACTCAGAACTGACGCACGAAAGACAATTATATAGAGAACGCTGTCGAAAAAATTCAGACCAAAAAGATGATCTGGTGATTTTACACGAATTTTCCTATCCAAGGACAGAATCTGTTTCCTGGACAGCACCTCACAACTTTTGAACTTTCTAGCTATCAGAGGCTATACTTGGCACAAATATGAAAAGCAAAGATAAAATGATGATGCTACAGCAGTAAACAACATCAAGACATAACAAAAGCAAAAAAATTATTCATGTGGGCTGCCTCCCAAAAGCGCTTTCTTTTATGCCTTTAAGCTAGGCATAATGCATAGATCAAGTTTTATCAAGAGTAAAAGAATAGCTAGCCCGTACAACGGACTCAAAAGGTAACTTGATCTTCTTTCGAGGGAAGTGTTCCATCTCTTTCTTGAGAGGAAACTGAAATTTTATATTACCCTCTTTCATGTCAATGACAGCACCAACGGTGCGCAAAAAGGGACGTCCCAAAATAATTGGACATGAAGGATCACATTCAATATCCATAATAGTGAAATCAACGGGCACATAATTATCATTGACAACAATAAGAACATCGTCGATCCTCCCCAAAGGTTTCTTTATGGAAGAATCAACAAGACGAACACCAAAAGAACAAGAATCATAAGGTTTCAATTTAAGCATATCATATATCCTTTTGGGCATAACAGAGGTACTAGCACCAACATCACATAACGCATAACAAGAGAAGTCATTCAAATAAATTTTTATCATAGGATCCCAACCATCTTCTGGCTTTCTAGGTATGGAGGCTTCTACTCTAAGTTTCTCCTCCCTAGCTTTGATGAGAGCATTAGTGATATGCTCTGTGAAGGCAAGGTTAAGCGTGCTAGTGCGGGGATCTCTAGACATCTTGTGAAGGAAATCAATAACTTCGGTAAGAGTGCAATTATCAAAATCAAGGTCACGAGCATCAAGTAAAGTGGTAGTGGTGTCCTTAAGGTTCACATGTTTGGTAGCTTCTATAGTCATAGCATCACCATTAATAGGTCCATTGGGACCAGGAGTACATTGGGTGCTAAGAGTGTGAACATCCTCAATAACTTGGATAGTAGCAACAGTGTGGTGGGTAGGAAGGCTCTTAATTCTTTCCTCTTCCTCCTTTTCTCTAGCCCATCTTTCTTTTAGCTTAGCCATCATCCTAATGTTTTCATTAATTTGTACTTGAGTAGCATTAATAGGGATGACTTCCCTCTCCTTAAGTGGAGAAGTTTCAATTTTTAGCAATTTTACCTCATTGGCTAAGTGGTCTACCTTGAAAGAAAGATCATCTAGTTTATGTAGTTTCTCTTCTACATTCTTATTAAAGGCTTTTTGGGTAGTGATGAAATCTCTAAGCATGGTCTCTAGTTCAGTATTGGAGTTCTTGGTACTAGGATAAGCATTGTTGTTCCCATAAGAGTTAGAGGGGAACGGTCTAGAATTGTTACCAAAGTTACTCCTATAAGCATTGTTGTTAAAATTGTTTCTAGAGATAAAGTTAACATCTACTTGTTCTTGAGCAATCAAAGAATTTAAAGGAACATCACGAGGATCAACAGAAGATTGCTTCGAAAGTAGAGACATGATCAAGTCAACTTTTTCATTAAGGGAGGAAATCTCCTCGACGGAGTTTACCTTCCTACCTGTTGGAGCGCATTCGGTGTGCCATTGGGAATAGTTGGTCATCATCTCATCGAGAAGCTTTGTGGCAGCACCAAGTGTAGTTGACATAAAAGTTCCTCCCGCGGCCGAATCTAACAAGTTCCGCGAGGTAAAGTTCAAGCCTGCATAAAAAGTTTGGATAACCATCCAAGTAGTCAAACCGTGAGTAGGGCAGTTCTTGATAAGAGGCTTCATACGTTCCCAAGCTTGGGCAACGTGTTCATTATCCAATTGTTTAAAATTCATTATGTTACTTCTAAGTTGAATAATTTTAGCAGGTGGATAGTATTTTCCGATAAAAGCATCTGTGCACTTGTCCCATGAATCTATGCTATTTCTAGGCAAAGACTGAAACCAAATTTTAGCTCCTCCTCTCAAGGAGAAAGGAAAAAGCTTAAGCTTAACAATATTACCATCTATTTCTTGGTACTTTTGCATATCACAAAGTTCAACAAAGTTGTTCAAGTGTAAAGCAGCATCATCTCCAGCACCGGAGAATTGTTCTTTCATAACTAAGTTCAGTAAAGCAGGTTTAATTTCATATGAAGGTGCTGAAGTGGCAGGTGTAGTGATAGGTGTGCTGATAAAGTCATCGTTGTTGTGACTAGTGAAGTCACACAACTTGGTGTTCTCGGTGGAACCCATAGTAGCAAGCAAGCAAGATAACTATTTTTGTGATTTTCGATAAAAGGAACTAAAGCAAAAATGAAAGGTAAACTAACAAGACTAAAAAGCAAAAGTAAAAGATAGCATGCAACTCCCCTATCCTGAAGAGTGGAGTCCCCGGCAACGGCGCCAGAAAATACTCCTTGATGGGCCTCGAACCCCTCGTTGGTTACCCCAAGTGGAAGGTGTAAGATGCAGTAAGTAGAAGTGTTTTCCCTTAGCAAAGATGCCAAGGATCGAATCCCCAGAGACTCCTAGGTTCAACAAGTAGGTGTCAATTGCTACGGCGCCAGATTAGTAGCAATCAACGTGGACCTGCACACACATACAAATAACTTTGCTCCCAACGAGTACAGAGAGGTTGTCAATCTCTCCGGCCTTGTAGTTCACAAAGGGTTAAAAGCAATATGATAGTAGTGATAGATAGTGTTTTGCAATAGTAAGTAAATAGTGAAAAGTAAATAGTGGATGTGATCAATGATGGTAATATGGACCGGAGTCTCATGATGTTCACTAGTGATGTCTCTCTCCCAAAAGACGATAAAACAGCTATGTGAGGTAAACAAATTACAGCTGGGCAATTGACAGGACCACGAACGCAAACCAATGCTGACTACATTGCAAGAAAGGTTGAGGTTCAAAGCATGGGCGGTACGCCAAAGTAAGTAGACCAAAATCCATCAATATCTACTACTAATCATCCACCTTGAGATATCTATCCAGAACATCTCGCTGGTATTAAGTTGCGAGTCCCACCCATAGTGTAAACTCAATGCAACAGACAACTGCATTAAAAGAACTTTGCGTAAAGTAAACAATCCTTGCACCCGCGGGCACAAGCACCGTTGTTTTCCTCCTTGTGGCAACAGCACATCCCCTAGACTCATGTTTCTGTCACTCAAGCTAGTCATCGAGGGGCATGAACCCACAATCGAGCATAACGTTCCCTCTTGGAGTCACTACCTACTACTCGGCCAAAGCAATAAATAACAACAGAGAACATGCAAGAATTACTTATGAACTAAAATGTAAAAGAGGTGAATCAAATATATTACTCAAGATCAATCTGAACATAATCTCATAATCCATCGGATCCCAGCAAACTCAACATAGCAACAGCATAAGGATTACATAGGTGCCTCGATCATGTAGGGCAGCTCACGAGGACTAATTAGTGAAGCACAAGAACGGGAGGAGAACATCACATAGCTACTGGTCATGGACTCATGGTCCAAGGGAGACTACTCACGAGTCATCCGGGAGGCGTCCATGGTGGTGGAGAAGCTCCCGGTGGTGATCCTCCCCTCCGGCAGGGTGCCGGGAAGAGTTCTCCTGGTGCTCCCGATCTTGGAAGCGGCGGCGGCGGCGGAACAGAGATGGGATCGCGAAAAGGGTCTTCGTTCTGAGGGTTATGGAGGACCCTTTAAATATATGCCAAAGTAGGGCACCGGGGGAGCCTCGGGGGGCCCAGGCGCCCCCCCCCGGCGCGGCCCGGGGGGGCGCCCACAGGGCGCCTGGAGCCCCTGTGCCCCCCCCCCAGGCTGCCCTTCGGACGCAGTGTTGTTTCCGGATCGCTGATTTTTTATATAATTTTTATGGATTTTTCTGGGCAGTTCTCGAAACGTGAAAACCTGAAATACAAAAACAGTCGAAAACAGAAACTGGCACTGGGGTGCACTGGATTAGTAAGTTAGTCCAAATATGATCAAAAGTGTATGGAAGTGTATGAATATCATAGCAATATCACCCAAAAGTGGCATGGAGCAAGCAGAAATTATAGATACGTTTTGGACGTATCACCCCCCTAGGCGATTGGATCTCCTAGGGCCGGCGCCCCCCTGGCCCCCTATATATAGTATAGTGGGGGGAGAGAGGGCAGCCGCAACTCAGCCCCTGGCGCCTCCCCCCCCCCCCCCCCCCC
>LR738713.1:694703459-694964509 GCA_902687465.1 Secale cereale
ACATCTCCAACTCCTCCCGCAGGGTCTCGGCGAAGCCCTGCAGCTTTTCCCGTTGCATCCACCACCACGCCGTCGTGCTGCTGGATCTCCATCAACCTCTCCTCCCCCCTTGCTGGATCAAGAAGGAGGAGACATCGATGTACCGTACGTGTGTTGAATACGGAGGTGCCGTCCGTTTGGCGCTGGGATCATCAGTGACGAGGATCACGACGAGTACGACTCCATCATCCACGTTCCCTTGAACGTTTCCGCTCACGATCTATAAAGGGTGTGTAGATGCACTCCTTTATGCTCGTTGCTAGATGAACTCCTTAGACTGATCTTGGTGAAGCGTAGAATTTTTTTGAATTCTGCTACGTTCCCCAACAGTGGCATCTGAGCTAGGTCTTTGTGTAGCATCTTGCACGAGTAGAAGACAAACAAGTTGTGGACGTTGATATTGTTCAATTCTCTTGCCGCCACTAGTCCAATCTTGATTCGGCGGCATCGTGGGATGAAGCGGCCCGGACCGACCTTACACGTACGCTTACGTGAGACTGGTTCCACCGACTGACATGCACTAGTTGCATAAGGTGGCTGGCGGGTGTCTGTCTCTCCCACTTTAGTCGGATCGGATTCGATGAAAAGGGTCCGTATGAAGGGTAAATAGAAATTGACATATCACGTTGTGGTTTTGGCGTAGGTAAGAAACGTTCTTGCTAGAAACCTATAGAAGCCACGTAAAAACTTGCAACAACAATTAGAGGACGTCTAACTTGTTCTTGCAGCATGTGCTATGTGATGTGATATGGCCAAGAAGACGTGATGAATGATATATGTGATGTATGAGATTGATTATGTTCTTGTAATAGGGAATCACGACTTGCATGTCGATGAAAATGACAACCGACGGGAGCCATAGGAGTTGTCTTATTTATTGTATGACCTGCGTGTCACTGAATAACGCCATGTAATTACTTTACTTTATTGCTAAACGTTAGCCATAGTGGTAGAAGTAATAGTTGGCGAGACGACTTCATGAAGACACGATGATGGAGATCATGGTGTCATGCCGGTGACAAAGATGATCATGGTGCCCCGAAGATGGAGATCGAAGGAGCAAAATGATATTGGCCATATCATGTCACTTTATTTGATTGCATGTGATGTTTATCATGTTTATGCATCTTGTTTACTTAGAACGACGGTAGTAAATAAGATGATCTCTCACTAAAAATTTCAAGAATTGTGTTTCCCCTAACTGTGCACTGTTGCTAAGGATCGTTGTTCCGAAGCACCACGTGATGATCAGGTGTGATAGGCTCTAACGTTCGCATACAACAGGTGTAAGCCAGATTTACACACGCAATACACTTACGGTTTACTTGACGAACCTAGCATGTACAGACATGGCCTCGGAACACGGAAGACCGAAAGGTTGAACATGAGTCGTATAGAAGATACAATCAACATGATGATGTTCACCGTTGATGACTAGTCCGTCTCACGTGATGATCGGACACGGGCTAGTCGATTCGGATCATGTATCACTTAGATGACTAGAGAGATGTCAATCTGAGTGGGAGTTCATAAAATTTGATTAGATGGACTTAATTATCATGAACTTAGTATAAAATCTTTACAATATGTCTTGTAGATCAAATGGCCCACGCTCAGGTTGCCCTCAACTTCAACGCGTTCCTAGAGAAAACCAAGCTAAAAGACGATGGTAGCAACTATACGGATTGGGTCTGTAACCTGAGGATTATCCTCATAGCTGCCAAGAGATCATATGTCCTTGAAGCACCGCTAGGTGATGCACCCGTTCTCCCGGCAACCCAGGACGTTATGAACGCCTGGCAGTCACGTTGTGATGATTACTCCCTGGTTCAGAGCGACATGCTTTACAGCTTAGAATCGGGGCTCCAAAAGCATTTTGAGCACCACGGAGCATATGAGATGTTCCAAGAGCTGAAAATGGTTTTCCAAGCTCATGCCCGAGTCGAGAAATATGACGTATCCGACGCATTCTACAGTTGTAAGATGGAGGAAAATAGTTCTGTCAGCGAGCATATACTCAAGTTGTCTGGGTTGCACAACCGCTTGTCTCGGTTGGGAATGAATCTCCCAGACGAAGCGGTCGTTGACAGAATCCTTCAGTCGCTCCCACCTAGCTACAAGAGCTTCGTGTTGAACTTCAATATGCAAGGGATGGAGAGGTCCATTCATGTCGTGGATTTAACACGGCAGATGTCCGGTTTAGCGGACTTGATGATGGAACCATCGCACGGGTTAGCTTGAAGGGGTTCATAGCACACAAAGGACACAGAGAGTTTATACTAGTTCGGCCCCTTCGATGAAGGTAAAAGCCTACGTCTAGTTGGTTTGGTATTGCTTGGGCGTCGGTTTACAGGGAGCGGATCGCTTGCCTGTAGTCTCGACGGGTTGATTCTTGCTTGTCCCTGAACCGTCGCCGGGTCGTCCCTTTATATAGAGGTGACGCCTGGTCCGGTTTACAGAATCCCGAGGCCGGCTCATACCTGTGTCCGCCTCGGTCTCTGTCTTTTCTTCCTTATCTCTCAAGTTACATCGCTTGGCGGTTTACAAACCATAATTCTATACATGGGCCCTAAGATCTTATGGGCCGTAGCCTTTACTGAATATTACAACCAAGTATAATATAACTAAGCCGGTTTACACTAGCCGGTTCATACCTGCTAGTCATATCCCTGACATTAGGCCCCAGAATGATTTGAACTTGTTCATATCAATCTCCCTTGTCTTGCATAATTTTCTTCTGTGTCTTCTCATTTTTGTAAACCGGCTCTGACGTCATCTTCGAGAATCATTGAATCTGACCGTGACATCATCTCCGCATTTAACGCTGCGAGCTGTACTGTAGCTTTGTTTAATGGTTATCCCGAAAATCGAGGCGTCAAGGGATCTTTATCCAATCTTTGCTCCCTCGAATCCCTCGCATGTCGCTTCATATCTGTCCTTCCCTTATAAATATTGCTGTCCTCATTCGTTTTATCTCCTTCTCGCGTCTTCTTCCTCCGCCCGTCGCCCGAGCTTCAAGACTCCATTGACGCCCGAGCTTGACGCACCGCCGTCGCCCGCCGAGTCCGAGACCTCACTGGCCGCTGCATCAACCTGACTTGGACCAGAGAACTCCGCCGCTGTCCTCCACTGTTCCAGGTATGTCTTTTCTTCCTCAATATAGATCTGCATCCTCTAGGGTTCTTCCCTGTTCCTCCGCCATTAGGGCTTTTAACGAAAGCTTCATCTTGTTCCTCTTAAACGCAAGTTTGCAGAAAGTTTTTGACCTTTATGCTTAGTTCTTAGATCTTTACCTTTGTTCCACTAGTATTTGCTTTAGATCTCGCCACTTATACTTATCCTGTAGATTCATCTGCTCCGCATAAGACCCTTGTGTTTCTTCCCGTATTTTCTTGCACATATTTTTTCTTTTCTTTGTGCGCCCAGATCTGTTCCACTTTAGCCGTTTACAAAGAAACTGTTTCTTCTCCTTTGTAGATCTATTAGGTATACTACGGTTTATGCTGTCATGCCCTCTTCCTGTAAAAAATTTGAAGTTTGAACATGACGGTTTAGCTGTTCCTCTTTTGCTGTCGTGAACCGGTAATGACATAGCTCCCTGTTATTGCCGGTTTAACCATATCATTAGTCCTCTGTCTAAACCGTTGTGTAACCTTCGTAGATATCTTCCGGTTTATACTGATGTACCCGCATAATCCGTTTTTTGCACTTTATCTTTTTCAGTACTTGTCCTCCTGTCGCTATGGCCAAGCAGTTTGTTTCTTGTGATTGGGTCCCTTCCATTATCACGGAAGAAGACTTGGTCAAAATTGCTGAAATTGGTACTTTAGGCCCTCAGTCCGTTTTGAAGTGGCGGGCTCCGGGAAATGAATGCCCTCCTACTCCCAGGCAAGGGGAGGTTATTGTTTTCTTCGACCACATATCTCGAGGCTTCTCTCCCCCCGGTTCAAAGTTTTTCCGGGACGTTCTTGCTGCCTTCCAACTCCACCCTCAGGACATTGGGCCAAACTCCATTTCAAATATCTGTGACTTCCAAGTATTTTCGGAGGTGTATCTGCAAGAAGAACCGTCTGTTGATCTATTCCGGGACTTCTTTCACCTGAACCGGCGCACGGAGTTCACCAGCGGACCGCATCAGGAACTCGGCGGTGTTAGTATCCAGAAAAGGAGAGACGCTGTCTTCCCTCACGCTGCTTTACACACGCATCCAAAGGAGTGGAACAAATCATGGTTTTACTGCGTTGACACTTCTCCTGAAGGGGAGAACCCTCTGTCGGGTTATCGTGAGCACCGTATTCCGGAGGATCATCCTCTGCCACAACGACTCAGCTCTGTCGAACGGACCTGGTTTGCGTCCCAACTCTCCAGGTTGAAAGCTTTTATGGCCAACGGTTTAACAGGAACCGATTTTATGCGCTGTTGGCTCTCTTGGAGTATTCTTCCCTTAAGTCAGCGATCGCAGTTGATGTGCCAATATTCTGGTAAACTGGACGACCCTCAACGGTTTACCAAGGAAAAACTCTCTGAATCGGAGGTTATTGAATCGGCGAAGAAGATGCTCAACGTCTCCTTAGCAGACTGCAGCAAAGTCGGGTTAGCCCCGTATTACAAGAAGAATAAGCTGCCTGCGGTAAGTTTTGCTTTGTCCTGTATTTGTGACCCGTTTCAATAAACCGTTCTTTCAATTGTCTTTCCTTCCTTTGAATAGGCTGATGATCCCTTCTGGAAGAGAAAACCCCAAGAGAAAACCGGCAAACAAGCACGCCGGAAGATCTTTGCTAATAAGAAAAGGAAAGCGGCTGTTGACTCTAGTTCTCACGCTGAGGATTATGATCCGGATTCCGAGGTATGAATTAATCCGATTTTAATTTGCTTTCTTGTACTCATATCTGTATCTAATGATAACTTTCCACAGGAGTTGGCAGAAGGTGATAAACCGGCCGAAGTTGAGGTAACTATCCTTTCTTCCGATTCAGAACCTCTTCCACCAAAAAGTCGTCGGACCATCCGGAAATACCAATTTTCTCATCCTTATGCTCAATTGGATCCTGATTTTCTTTTGAAGAAACAACAGCATGAAGCTCTTCGCCGGACCACTCGCCATAGCGGCTTGGCAGTGGAATCATCCGGGATTTCTCTAACTCCAGCTCGGAAGCGTCGCACTGAGGTGATACTTTCTCCGACTCTCCTTCATCCCAAGGCCGGGCTTATCCGAAAACCTCTTAAACCGTCTGATCCTGATTATCAGGAGACTCCATTATCCTCTTCTGGTGAATCGACTGCCACGCAACTTCCCCCATTGAAAACTGTCCCAGGGTGAGTCTTTTTATCATTTCCGGTTTATGATTACCTTTTTACTTCGCAATTTTAACTCATTCTGCAAACTTTTTTCCAGCAAGCCGAAGCCTAGCAAAAGACAAAAAGCAAACAAACCCCCTGCTGAGACTTCTGCAGATGATCTGGCGGTTGATCCGGCAACGACCGTTCCTCCAGAAGGCGAGCCCATAGCTCCTCTTGAAGATCCTGCGCCTACGGATCATATCTCAGTACCCGAGAATCCTACTGCTGAAGATGTCCACAATCCGTCAAGTCCTGCCCGGGCCAACTCTCCTCAAGTTAATCCGGCATCTCCCAATCCGGCTCACACTGCGACTCCACCAACTGCACCTGCTTCTCCAGAAGTTGTAGTGACTGGGGCTGCTTTCGTTGCTCCGGCTGAGCCCACCGTTTTAACCAAGCATACGGCTAAAACGGAGAAGCTATATAAGGAGAAGGGTAAATGGAGTACTGAAGTATCCAATCTTGCAGATATGAGTGCCCAAGAAATCTATTCTGGGTACCTAAACCGGCTCCACAGCAGCCGAGACTATGAAGCGAGTTTGGTTAACTTGATGAATGAGAAATATGAGGTAATCCTTTTCTTCTGACTTTGCGCTTGTGATATGCTCCTATGCCATAACAGCCCCCAAGTTCCGGTTTAGCTGCATACTGAAGGTGAACTGGAACTTTATAGTTTGAACAATTGATCTTTACATTAGCCCCCAAGTATCAAGTAGATAACTTGTTTATGTATTTGATACTTGTAAAAATTTCTGTTGATACTTCAATCATCCATTAGCCCCCAAGTGTCAAGTAGACAACTTGTTTGTGTGCTTGAGACTTGTCTGATTTTTGCTTCTTGTCACTTGATTATGCTTGCAGGCTGACTTAAACCGGAACGCTGATGAGATCAATGAACTTCGGAGCCGTCTTGCTGAGACAGAATCTGCCGCTTCGAAAGCTAAGAAAGATCTTCAGGTAAGTTTAAAGACTGCTGAAGATCTGAAAAAAATTCTTTGAAGAAGAGCGGACCACTTTTGAGGTTCAGAAGAAAGAGCTGGAGAAAAGGGTTCAGGACGCTAAAGGGGCGCTTAATCCGGTTACAGAAGAGTTAATCGGTTTAAAGCAGCAAATTGAGTTGATGACCTCTGCAATCTTTGGTAAGTATAATCTGAACTCCTGCTTTATCCTTGTAATCTTCCATCTGTGCCGGTTTAACCGTAATATCTATATGCAGGGCGCCGTGTCACCCATCTTGGGGATGACCTACTGAAGAAACTTAAAGCATGTTACACCTTGGTCGAGCAGCTGTATTCCGGCGCTCAGAGGATCATTAGTGCAACATCTTTCGGTAAACCGGCCCCCACGACCATCCAAGGCACGTTGGAAAAGTTATCTGTTCTTCCCGTGCGTCTAGAAGAAGTCAAAAAATCTGCTGCTCGAGGTGGTGCCCTCTTGGCCCTTACCAGGGCTAAAGCCTGGGTCCCGGATCTTGATCCGGAAGAAGCTTTGACTGGATTTCCTGACACTAAGGAAGATGGATCCGCTTTTACCGCAAAGGACCTCCATGTCTTGACGAAGGAGATGCGCCCCCTCGCCAGCAAGCTTGCAGCAGAATCCAATTTATCCAGGTATCATCCAGGGTACGACTTGCAAAACGAGCGGGTGGAGCGGCCGGTTTATGACACCGTCAATTTAATCCCACCGGTTCGCCCTCATACCTTCGCTCCAGATATCGAACCTTCTGAACTTATCAACGAAGAGATGTACTTCCGGGCTTTGACGAAGATTGATTGGCGTGTTCCGGACTTCCAACCGCTTCAAGAGGACGAAGACATTCCGGATCAAGCTGATGGCCAGCCGTCTCAGCAAGAAGGAGCATAACTCAGAATTTATTGTTGTAATTGCCGTCTATGCTTTATCAAACAATATTTTTAATCCGTCAGGCTTGCTATGCCTTGTAATAGGATAGCTGAAACATGATCCGCTTTAATCCGGATATTCTGTCTTTCTTGTGTGAGATATTTGCTAATTTAAATGTTGTCTGATGTCGCTTATCTTGCGTATCATCTGCTCCTGCAGAAATAATACTGAAAATATGTCCTAGCGGTTTACCACTGGACGGATTAAATTGTTCTCTCAAAACGTCAAACAAGTACATACTTATACCAGAAATAAAGTTATACCTGAGATTACATATGCTCAATACTCTTAATCCGGTAGAACTTTAAAGCCTCTTGATGAAGATCTTCATGGATCCAATTAGAAACCCGGGTTTTGATGATAGACTCCGGTTTATCTCGTTCTGAAACTTTGTTCAGAAATTTTGTGGCTTGTTGCCTGATGGATGATCCGGGTTAGAATGACCATAGGTTTATTCATGCTGGTTTTCGTGACCCAGACTTTTCACTTTATAGATATGTGGTCAGCCTCTGTAGTTGTTCCACTCCGGTTTAAAGAGTTGTAAAACACAAACACCAAAAGATGCAAATTTTGCAAATAAAACCATGTAGTCGAGGCTTTTTAAGAGCTGCCAGGCTCAAAGCAAGGTTCAACCAATCACTGGATGTTGATTATCCATCTTTCCAGAGGGCCTAGCCAATCACTGAATGTGGATTATCCATCTTTTCAGAGGGCCATTAGAACCGCAAGAAAAAATTGAGCCAATCACTGGATGTGGATTATCCATCTTTCCAGAGGGCCTAGCCAATCACTGAATGTGGATTATCCATCTTTTCAGAGGGCCGATAGATACTTAATAAACCATCATAAACAATGTAGCCAATCACTGGATGTGGATTATCCATCTTTCCAGAGGGCCTAGCCAATCACTGAATATGGATTATCCATCTTTTCAGAGGGCCGATCGATGGTGCAGAAGAAAAACTTTAGCCAATCACTGGATGTGGATTATCCATCTTTCCAGAGGGCCTCCATGGTTCCTCGAACCTGTGGGTAAATCCGACTGTCCATAAGAGCTTTAGCCAATCACTGAATGCGGGTGAACCCGACTGCCTCCATGGTTCCTCGAACCTGTGGGTAAATCTTGAAGCGTCCTCTCTTGAACCGGATGTGATCTCATGCTCTTTAGAGAGTTTTATTGCTTAAGATATTTGTATTTGGAAAAAGGGTTGAGCCCCCGGTTTACCGAGGGTGCCGGTTTATTCATTAATCATAATATATACATAGGATACAGTGGAGCTCATAGCTCAAGTATAGTATGGCCGTAAATGGGCGATGTTCCATGGCCTCTTCGTCTCCTCTTCTGATGTTAGTGAGTCCTTGTGTTCTCGAACGTCCACCAAGTAATATGAACCGTTGTGTAGGTTCTTACTGACCACAAAGGGCCCTTCCCAAGGTGGGGATAGCTTGTGCATATCTGTTTGATCTTGGATGAGTCGGAGTACCAAGTCGCCCTCCTGGAACGTCCTTGTTTTGATCCGGCGGCTATGATATCTGCGTAAGTCTTGTTGATAAATTGCAGATCGTGCCGCAGCTATATCACGCTCTTCATCCAGCCGGTCTAAACTGTCTTGCCTTGCCCTCTCGTTGGCTGCCTCAACATAAGTCGTTACCCTTGGTGAATCATGACGGATATCGCTTGGAAGGACTGCTTCAGCACCATAGACCATGAAGAAAGGTGTGTAACCTGTAGACCGGTTTGGTGTAGTGTTGATACTCCACAGAACAGATGGTAATTCCTCAACCCAACATCCTGGGGTTCTCTGCAAAGGAGTCATAAGCCGGGGCTTGATACCTCGTAAAATCTCCTGATTTGCCCTTTCAGCCTGACCATTGGATTGGGGGTGGGCCACAGAAGACACGTCCAAGCGAATATGTTCTCGTTGACAGAATTCTTCCATCTCACCCTGAGATAAATTGGTGCCATTGTCTGTGATGATGCTGTGTGGAAAGCCAAACCGGAAAATTACTTTTTTGATGAATTTGACTGCCGTTGCCGCATCACACTTGCTTATAGGCTCTGCCTCAACCCACTTTGTAAACTTATCTACTGCTACTAGTAGATGAGTTTTCTGATCTTGGGATCGCTTGAAGGGTCCAACCATATCAAGCCCCCAAGTCGCAAACGGCCAAGTTATTGGTATCATCCGGAGCTCCTGCGCCGGAACCAGAGCACGCCTCGAAAATTTCTGACAAGCATCACACTTCCGGACCAGATCCGCCGCATCAGCATGAGCGGTTAACCAATAGAAACCATGCCGGAACGCTTTAGCCACCAATGATTTTGAACCGGCATGATGACCACAGTCCCCTTCATGGATCTCGCGAAGAATTTCAGAACCTTCCTCAGCTGATACACAACGCTGAAATACACCAGAAGTACTGCGATGATGAAGCTCTCCGTTTGCAATTGTCATGGACTTAGAACGCCGGATTATCTGCCGTGCTTCTTGTTCATCGTCCGGTAGCTCTCCCCGGCTCAGATATGCCAAATAAGGCAGCGTCCAATCTGGAATAACATGAAGCGCTGCAACTAACTGTGCCTCCGGATCAGGAACAGCTAGGTCTTCCTCCGATGGTATCTGAACCGAAGGACTGTGCAATTCATCCAAAAAAGTGTTTGGTGGCACCGGTTTACGTTGAGAACCCAGCCGGCTTAGAGCGTCGGCCGCTTCGTTCCTTCGCCGGTCTATATGATCCACCTGATACCCTTTGAAGTATCCTGCGACTGCTTCAACCTCTCGTCTATAAGCTGCCATGAGGGGATCTCTTGAATCCCACTTACCGGAAACTTGCTGTGCCACCAAATCTGAGTCGCCAAAGCACTTAACCCGGCTCAAGTTCATCTCCTTTGCCAGCCGCAAGCCATGAAGTAATGCTTCATATTCCGCTGCATTATTAGTACAAGGAAACAATAGGCGGAGGACGTAACAAAATTTATCACCTCGGGGGGAAGTTAAGACAACTCCAGCCCCCGAGCCCTCCAATTGTCTTGAACCGTCAAAATGAATCGTCCAGTAAGTAAGATCCGGCTTCTCCTCAGGGGTTTGCAACTCTGTCCAATCATTGATGAAATCCACCAATGCCTGAGATTTTATAGCGGTGCGTGGTACATACTTCAACTCATGTGGGCTGAGCTCTATGGCCCACTTCGCCACTCTACCTGTAGCTTCCCTGTTCTGGATTATATCCCCCAACGGTGCTGAACTAACCACAGTTATTGGATGACCTTGGAAATAGTGCTTCAGCTTTCGGTTTGCCATGAACACACCATATACCAACTTCTGCCAATGAGGGTACCTCTGCTTGGATTCAATGAGTACTTCACTCACGTAGTAAACCGGGCGCTGAACCGAGTATTCCTTCCCTGCTTCCTTGCGCTCAACCACGATTGCAACGCTGACTGCCCGTGCATTGGCAGCGACGTATAACAGCAACGGCTCCTTGTCAATAGGGGCAGCTAGGACCGGCGGCTTTGCCAATTGCCGTTTTAGATCCTCAAACGCTGCATTTGCCTCATCACTCCATATAAACCGGTCTGTTTTCCTCAGCATCTGATAAAGCGGGATCGCCTTCTCTCCCAAACGGCTGATGAACCGGCTTAATGTTGTGATCCGGCCAGCGATACGCTGAACATCGTTGATGCAAACCGGCTTAGTCAAAGATGTGATGGCCTTGATTTTCTCTGGATTGGCTTCTATTCCTCTGTTTGAGACCAAGAATCCCAGTAGTTTACCTGCCGGAACACCAAAGGCACACTTCTCCGGATTAAGCATCATCTTATAAGCTCGAAGATTATCAAAAGTCTCCTTAAGATCCTCTATCATTGTCTCCTCCTTCCTTGATTTAACCACAATGTCATCCACGTAGGCATGAACATTCCTCCCTATCTGCCCTTTCAGACAATTCTGAACGCAACGCTGATAAGTTGCTTGAGCACTCTTTAGCCCAAAGGGCATAGACACATAGCAAAAAGCACCAAAAGGGGTTATGAAAGTTGTCTTCTCTTGGTCTTTAACTGCCATCTTGATCTGGTGATATCCTGAATATGCATCCAAAAAGCTTAGCCGCTCACATCTCGCTGTGGCATCGATAATCTGATCAATGCGGGGGAGAGCAAAGGGATCAGTTGGGCAAGCTTTATTGAGGTCTGTGTAATCCACACACATTCTCCACTTCCCATTCTTCTTTAACACCAGCACCGGATTAGCCAACCACTCCGGATGAAAAACTTCCACTATGAATCCTGCGGCCAAAAGCCTGGCCACTTCTTCTCCTATAGCCTTGCGCCTCTCTTCGTTGAAGCGGCGCAAATATTGTTTAACCGGTTTATATTTTGGATCAATGTTAAGGCTGTGCTCAGCGAGTTCCCTCGGTATACCTGGCATGTCAGAAGGTTTCCATGCAAAGATATCCCGGTTCTCACGGATGAACTCGATGAGTGCGCTTTCCTATTTGGGATCAAGGTTAGCGCTGATAGTGAACTGCTTGGACGAATCTCCAGGCACAAAATCAACTTGCTTGGTCTCCTCTGCCGATTTAAACTTTAACGCCGGATCATGCTCTGTAGTTGGCTTCTTCAGCGGAGTCATATCTGCCGGATCAACATTATCTTTATAAAATTTCAACTCTTCGGTGGCACATACCGCCTCCGCATAAGCTGCATCTCCTTCTTCACATTCCACCGCTATCTTACGGCTTCCATGAACTGTAATCGTGCCCTTATGACCCGGCATTTTGAGCTGCAGATAAACATAACATGGCCTAGCCATAAACTTAGCATAAACCGTCCTCCCAAACAGAGCGTGATAAGGGCTTTTGATCTTGACGACTTCGAAAGTTATCATCTCTGACCTGGAATCATGCTCATCTCCAAAGGTAACTTCCAAGTCAACCTTTCCAACCGGATAGGCCGACTTACCTGGGACCACCCCATGGAACACCGTGTTCGATTGTCTTAGCTTCTTATCCGTCAGGCCCATACGACGGAAAGTCTCATAGTACAAGATGTTGATGCTGCTTCCACCGTCCATGAGAACCTTAGTGAATTTATAACCTCCCACCTGAGGTGCCACCACCAAGGCCAAGTGGCCCGGATTATCCACCCGCATTGGGTGGTCTTCCCTACTCCATACAATGGGCTGTTCTGACCAGCGCAGAAATTGCGGTGTTGCCGGTTCAACCGCGTTAACTGCCCGCTTCAAAACCTTCTGATCTCGCTTACACAGACTTGTGGTGAAGACATGATATTGCCCACTGCTCAATTCCTTTGGATTACTCTGATATCCGGATTGCGGCTGCTGTTGCTGATGCTGTTGATTCCCCTGATTATTGTAATTCCCTTGGCCCTGCTGTTGATTGCCTTGGTTATTGTAACCACCTTGGCCATGCTGCTGACTGCCTTGGTTATTGTAACCACCCTGGTTATGCGGCTGATTGCCTTGGTTATTATAACTTCCTTGATTATTCTGATTACCGGCCCGGTTTTGATAACCATTGTTATTGCCCCTATATCCTGATCCGGAGCTGCTCCCCTGATGACCCGGACCATAAAACCCAGAACCTGAACCGCCATTTGGAGGCCTGTTATGAGGATTAAAGCGGCCCGCCATTGCTTCCATAAGGGGCCTGCACTCTCTTATGGTGTGTTTTGCCGGTCGATTTCTCGTGCCATGCTTCGGACAAGGCTGGTCTAACTCTTGGTCCCAGCTAACAGTCCCTCCGCCGGTTTGTGGAGGTGGGTTTCCCATGCTATGCTGAAAGCCCCCTTGAACTTGAGTGTTGGCCACGAAGTCAGAGCTACCTTCTGCCTTCCGTTTGCCCAAAAAACTCGCAGTAGCCGGATTAACTTGCGCCGGTTTACCAGACTTGCTAACCTTCCCCGCCTTGTCTCCTTCAGCTTCTGGATACTTGGTATTATCAGAGTCCCCATATTTTACCAAGGCACTCATGAGAGTTCCCATATCATTACAATCCCTTTTAAGCCGTCCGAGCTTTAACTTTAAAGATTCAAACCGGCAATTGTTTTCCAAAGTCACTATCGTCGTACTAGGATTGATACCATTCGAAGAGTGCAAGATCTCCGCTACTCTCCGTACCCAAGCAGCCGTAGCCTCCTGCTCTCCTTGCACACAAGCTGCTAGATCCACCACTGACATCGGCTGCTTGCATGTATCTTTGAAGTTTTTGATAAACTGGCTGCGTAGTTCCCCCCATGATCCGATAGAGTTCGGGGGTAAACCCTTCAGCCAGGTCCGGGCTGTACCCTCAAGCATCATAGTAATATACTTTGCACAAGCCGATTCATCCACGTCCAGCATCTCCATGGCCATCTCATAACTTTCAACCCAAGCTTCTGGAGCTAAATCTGCTGTGTAATTAGGTACCTTGCGGGGCCCCTTAAAATCTTTAGGCAGCTTGACACCCCGTAAAGCGGGGATAAGACATTGCACCCCAAAAGAACTCGTCGTAACTCCTGTTTCTGCTGTGGCTGTGTGAACCGGCGTCGTTTGACGAACCTCCTCCCGGGCTCCTGACCTAACTCGGTTTGTATCCGGAGCTGGTGCCGCTGCGCCTGTCGGATTATCCTGTCTGCGCTGATACCGCCTGCGTTCACTGCTAGATACTTCTGGCTCCTCCCAATGCCTAGTGTAACTCCGGCTGGGACGTGGTGTTGAATGTAGCCTTTCCCTGCTATGAGAGTATGCTTGCTGCTGTATTAACGCCGTATTAAGCAGCTCCTTGACCCTGCGTGCCTCCAATGCCACCGGAGACGTCTCCTCCACGGGTAAAGCGGCCAAACGTGCAGCAGCTGCAGCGATGTTATCCAAAGGATTTGAATAATGACCTGGAGGGGTGGGAACGTAAGGTGCAGACGCGATCCGACGATCTTGCTCTGCGGTGGGCTGCTGAACCGGCTCCTCCCTGGCCGGGGGTGCCCTCCGGTTTAAAGCCGGATTATTACTAGTCCCAGCCCCAGGTGTCCTGAACAGATTCGTTGCTTCATAAACCGGCGGCAGACGAGACTGGTACTTTCGTCCCCTTAATCCTTCCATAGAAGCTTGCTCCATCCTTAGGTGAAAAGCCTGATCATTCAGCTCTGCTTGTCTCACCGCTATCATTGCCCTCTCTGCCTTCAGATCCTCCTTTAATTGATCAATCCGGCCTTTCAACTGAAGGAGCTCTGCATCATGATGCGCCTTGTCTGCTGGAGCTACTGTTTCCACCGCTTTAGCTGTGAACTCCTCGATCAAGGTGGATAGAACTTCAGTAGGTGAGAGGGCCGGGCCACTCCCCCCTACACCAGCTTCTGCTGTCGCCCCGTTCACTGGGGGCTGTGAACCGGCCATAAAAACAGCCACCCGGTTTGGCGGGTCGAAGGGGACCGGAATACTGTTTCCATCGGACTCGCCCTCATACCGGCCGTCCTGCAACTGATACAGAGACTCGGTTTCTCCGGATGAAGATTCGTCGTCGGAGCAGACAACGGTTGCACCATCGGATTCCGATCCGTCTGCGGCTCGAACTCCGTGGATTGCTCCAACGAACACGTGCTTCTTGGCGGGCTGAATCCGGGCTGATCTCGCACGCTGAGCCGGCTCGACGATGTTGGGGAAGATGTCCGGCTCAGGTCCCGGTTCGCCGATTTTGCCAATGAAGACTTGGATGCCACCGAAGGGAACCCGGTATCCGTATTCGATTGAATCGGCCTCCGGTCCCCAACCTACGTCGTCGATGTAGATCCGGCCGCGGCGACTCTTGGTCATCCGGCCGACCGCGTAACCCTTGAGCCCTTCAAAGCTGCCCTTCAAGAACTCGAAACCATCGTGCGGAGGCCCCATGGTGGGCGCCAACTGTCGTGGATTTAACACGGCAGATGTCCGGTTTAGTGGACTTGATGATGGAACCATCGCACGGGTTAGCTTGAAGGGGTTCATAGCACACAAAGGACACAGAGAGTTTATACTAGTTCGGCCCCTTCGATGAAGGTAAAAGCCTACGTCTAGTTGGTTTGGTATTGCTTGGGCGTCGGTTTACAGGGAGCGGATCGCTTGCCTGTAGTCTCGACGGGTTGATTCTTGCTTGTCCCTGAACCGTCGCCGGGTCGTCCCTTTATATAGAGGTGACACCTGGTCCGGTTTACAGAGTCCCGAGGCCGGCTCATACTTGTGTCTGCCTCGGTCTCTGTCTTTTCTTCCTTATCTCTCAAGTTACATCGCTTGGCGGTTTACAAACCATAATTCTATACATGGGCCCTAAGATCTTATGGGCCGTAGCCTTTACTGAATATTACAACCAAGTATAATATAACTAAGACGGTTTACACTAGCCGGTTCATACCTGCTAGTCATATCCCTGACAATTCCTGAGGTGTATTCAATGCTGAAATCAGCGGAGGTGGATATCAAGAAAGAACATCAAGTGTCGATGGTCAATAAAACCACTAAGTTCAAGAAAGGCAAGGGTAAGAAGAACTTCAAGAAGGACGGCAAAGGAGTTGTCGCGCCCGGTAAGCCAGTTGCCGGGAAGAAGCCAAAGAATGGACCCAAGCCTAAACCGAATGCTTTCATTGCAAGGGAACGGGTCACTGGAAGCGGAACTGCCCCAAATACTTAGCAGATAAGAAGGCCGGCAACGTCAAAGGTAAATATGATATACATGTTATTGATGTGTACCTTACCAGCGCTCGTAGTAGCTCCTGGGTATTTGATACCGGTGTAGTTGCTCACATTTGTAACTCAAAGCAGGAGCTGCGGAATAAGCGGAGACTGGCGAAGGACGAGGTGACAATGCGCGTCGGGAATGGTTCCAAGGTCGATGTGATCGCCGTCGGCACGCTGCCTCTACATCTACCCTCGGGATTAGTTTTAAACCTTAATAATTGTTATTTAGTACCAGCTTTGAGCATGAACATTGTATCTGGATCTCGTTTGATACGATATGGCTACTCATTTAAATCCGAGAATAATGGTTGTTCTATTTATATGAGAGATATGTTTTATGGTCATGCCCCGCTGGTCAATGGTTTATTTTTTATGAATCACGAACGTGATGATACACATATACATAGTGTGAATGCCAAAAGATGTAAAGTTGATAATGATAGTCCCACATACTTGTGGCATTGCCGCCTTGGTCACATTGGTGTCAAGCGTATGAAGAAGCTCCATGCAGATGGGCTTCTAGAGTCTCTTGATTATGAATCATTTGACACGTGTGAACCATGCCTTTTGGGCAAGATGACCAAGACTCCGTTCTCCGGAACAATGGAGCGAGCAACCAACTTATTAGAAATCATACATACCGATGTGTGCGGTCCAATGAGTGTTGAAGCTCGCGGAGGCTATCGTTATGTTCTCACCCTCACAGATGACTTGAGTAGATATGGGTATGTCTACTTGATGAAGCACAAGTCTGAGACCTTTGAAAAGTTCAAGGAATTTCAGAATGAGGTTGAGAATCAACGTGACAAAAAAAATAAAGTTCTTACGATCGGATCGTGGGGGTGAATATTTAAGTCATGAATTTGGCACGCACCTAAGGAACTGTGGAATTGTTTCACAATTGACACCTCCCGGAACACCTCAGCGTAATGGTGTGTCCGAACATCGAATTCGTACTCTGTTGGACATGGTGCGATCTATGATGTCTCTCACCGACTTACCGCTATCTTTTTGGGGATTTGCTTTAGAGACTGCCGCATTCACTTTAAATAGGGCTCCGTCAAAATCCGTTGAGACGACACCGTATGAACTTTGGTTTGGCAAGAAACCTAAGTTGTCGTTTCTGAAAGTTTGGGGTTGCGATGCTTATGTCAAGAAACTTCAACCTAAAAAGCTCGAACCCAAATCGGAAAAATGCGTCTTCATAGGATACCCAAAGGAAACAATTGGGTACACCTTCTACCTCAGATCTGAAGGCAAGATTTTTGTTGCCAAGAATGGATCCTTTCTGGAGAAAGAGTTTCTCTCGAAAGAAGTGAGTGGGAGGAAAGTAGAACTTGATGAGGTGACAGTCACCCTTCCCGAACCGGAAAGTAGCGCAGCACGGGAAATTGTTCCCGAGGTGCCTGCACCGACAAGGGAGGAAGTTAATGATGATGATCATGAAGATACAGATCAAGTTACTACTGAACTTCGAAGGTCCACAAGGACACGTTCCGCACTAGAGTGGTACGGCAACCCTGTCATGGAAATCATGTTGTTAGACAAGGGTGAACCTTCGAACTATGAAGAAACGATGGCGGGCCCGGATTCCAACAAATGGCTTGAAGCCATGAAATCCGAGATAGGATCCATGTATGAAAACAAAGTATGGACTTTGGTGGACTTGCCCGATGATCGGCACTCCATAGAAAATAAATGGATATTTAAGAAGAAGACATACGCGGATGGTAATGTGACCATCTATAAGGCTCGGCTTGTCGCTAAGGGTTATCGACAAGTTCAAGGGATTGACTACGACGAGACTTTCTCTCCCGTAGCGATGCTAAAGTCCGTCCGAATCATGTTAGGAATTGCCGCATTCTATGATTATGAAATATGGCAAATGGATGTCAAAACAGCATTCCTTAATGGCTTCCTCAAGGAAGAACTGTATATGATGCAGCCGGAAGGTTTTGTCGATCCAGAGAATGCTGACAAGGTATGCAAGCTCCAGCGCTCGATCTACGGGCTGGTGCAAGCATCTCGGAGTTGGAATATTCGCTTTAATGATGTGATCAAAGCGTTTGGCATTATACAGACTTGGGGAGAAGCCTGTATTTACAAGAAAGTGAGTGGGAGCTCTGTAGCATTTCTCATATTATATGTGCATGACATACTGCTGATGGGAAATGATATAGAATTCTTGGAGAGCATAAAGGCCTACTTGAATAAGAATTTTTCAATGAAGGACCTTGGAGAAGTTGCTTATATATTAGGCATCAAGATCTATAGAGATAGATCGAGACACCTCATTGGTCTTTCACAAAGCACATACCTTGACAAGATATTGAAGAAGTTCAATATGGATCAGTCCAAGAAGGGGTTCTTGCCTGTTTTACAAGGTATGAGATTGAGCACGGCTCGGTCCCCGACCACGGCAGAAGATAGAGAAAAGATGAGTGTCATCCCCTATGCCTCAGCCATAGGTTCTATTATGTATGCCATGCAGTGTACCAGACCTGATGTGAACCTTGCCATAAGTTTGGTAGGGAGGTACCAAAGTGATCCCGGCATGGAACACTGGACAGCGGTCAAGAACATCCTGAAGTACCTGAAAAGGACTAAGGATATGTTTCTCGTTTATGGAGGTGACGAAGAGCTCGTCGTAAAAGGTTACATCGATGCTAGCTTCGACACAGATCTGGATGACTCCAAGTCACAAACCGGATACGTGTATATTTTGAATGGTGGAGCAGTCAGCTGGTGCAGTTGCAAGCAGAGCGTCGTGGCGCATTCTACATGTGAAGCGGAGTACATAGCTGCTTGCGAAGCAGCACAGGAAGGAGTCTGGATGAAGGAGTTCATCACCGACCTAGGAGTCATTCCAAACACGTCAAGCCCGATGACTCTCTTCTGTGACAACACTGGAGCTATTGCCATTGCCAAGGAGCCCAGGTTTCACAAGAAGACCAAGCACATCAAGCGTCGTTTCAACTCCATCAGGAATTATGTTCAAGATGGAGACATAGATATTTGTAAAGTGCATACGGATCTGAATGTCGTAGATCCGTTGACTAAACCTCTTCCACGGGCAAAACATGATCAACACCAGAACTCTATGGGTGTTCGATTCATCACAATGTAACTAGATTATTGACTCTAGTGCAAGTGGGAGACTGTTGGAAATATGCCCTAGAGGCAATAATAAAAGGATTATTATTATATTTCCTTGTTCATGATAATTGTGTGTTATTCATGCTTGAATTGTATTATAGGGAAACAACGATACATGTGTGAATACATAGACCACAACGTGTCCCTGGTAAACCTCTAGTTACTAGCTCGTTGATCAACAGATGGTCATGGTTTGCTGACCATGGACATTGGATGTCATTGATAACGGGATCACATCATTAGGAGAATGATGTGATGGACAAGACCCAAACCTAAGCCTAGCACGAGATCGTGTAGTTCGTAATGCTTAAGCTTTTCCAGTGTCAAGTATCTGTTCCTTATACCATGAGGTTGTGCAACTCCCGGATACCGTAGGAATACTTTGGGTGTGCCAAACGTCACAACGTAACTGGGTGACTATAAAGGTACGCAATGGGTATCTCCAAAAGTGTCTGTTGAGTTGGTACGAACCGGGACTGGGATTTGTCACTCCGTATGACGGAGAGGTATCTCTGGGCCCACTCGGTAAGACATCATCATCATGAGCTCAAAGTGACTAAAGGAGTTAGTCACGAGATGATGGATTATGGAACGAGTAAAGAGACTTGCCATGACGAGATTGAACAAGGTATCGGTATACCGACGATCGAATCTCGGGCAAGTACCCTACCGATAGACAAAATGAATTACATACGGGATTAAGTGAATCCTTGACACAGTGGTTCATCTGATGAGATTATCGAGGAACACGTGGGAACCAACATGGGTATCCAGATCCCGCTGTTGGTTATTGACCGGAGAGTCGTCTCGGTCATGTCTACGTGTCTCCCGAACCCGTAGGGTCTATAAACTTAAGGTTCGGTGACGCTAGGGTTATAGAGATATATGCACACAGAAACCCGAATGTTGTTCGGAGTCCCGGATGAGATCCCGGACGTCACGAGGAGTTCCGGAATGGTCCGGAGGTAAAGAATGATGTATAGGAAGTCCAGTTTCGGCCATCGGGAGAGTTCCGGGGGTCACCGGTAGTGTACCAGGACCACCGAAGGGTCCCGGGGGTCCACCGGGTGGGGCCACCCATCCCGGAGGGGCCCGTGGGCCTTAGGGGGAGGGGGACCAGCCCCTAGTGGGCTGGCGCACCCCCCATGGGCCTCCCCCCATGCGCCTAGGGTTGAAACCCTAGGGGTGGGGGCGCCCCCCTTAGGCTTGGGGGGCAAGCCACCCCCTTGGCCGCCGCCCCCCCTGGCCGCCTATATATAGTGGGGGGAGAGAGGGCAGCCACACCTCAGCCCCTGGCGCCTCCCCCCGTTATATCTCCAACTCCTCCCGCAGGGTCTCGACGAAGCCCTGCAGCTTTTCCCGTTGCATCCACCACCACGCTGTCGTGCTGCTGGATCTCCATCAACCTCTCCTCCCCCCTTGCTGGATCAAGAAGGAGGAGACGTCGTTGTACCGTACGTGTGTTGAACGCGGAGGTGCCGTCCGTTCGGCGCTGGGATCATCGGTGACGAGGATCACGACGAGTACGACTCCATCATCCACGCTCCCTTGAACGCTTCCGTTCGCGATCTACAAAGGGTATGTAGATGCACTCCTTTATGCTCGTTGCTAGATGAACTCCTTAGATTGATCTTGGTGAAGCGTAGAATTTTTTTGAATTCTGCTACGTTCCCCAACAGCCGCTTTGTTGGGGAACGTAGTATTTTAAAATTTTCCTACGATCACGCAAGATCTATCTACCAGATGCATAGCAACGAGAGGGAAGAGTGTGTCTACGTACCCTCGTAGACTGGGAGCGGAAGCGTCAAGTGACGCGGTTGATGTTGTCGAACTTCTTCGCGATCCAACCGATCAAGCACCGAACGTACGGCACCTCCACGTTCAGCACACGTTCAGCTTGATGACGTCCCACGAGCTCTTGATCCAGTTGAGCTTCACGGGAGAGTTTCGTCAGCACGACGGTGTGGTGACGGATATGATGTGTTCACCGGCGCAGGGCTTCGCCTAAGCTCCGCGACGGTATGACCGAGGTGTGATTCTGTGGAGGGGGGCACCGCACACGGCTAAAACAATTCAACTTGTGTGTCTTTGGGTGCCCCCCTGCCCCCGTATATAAAGGAGCAAGGGGAGGAGGCCGGCCAACCTCTTCTGGTGCGGCTAGGGAAGGAGTCCTACTAGGAATAGGATTGCAATCCTATTCCTAGTAGGATTCACCAAAAGAAGGAAGAGGGAAAGGATTAGGAGAGGTGGCGCCCCCCCCCCCAATCCTAGTCCAACTAGGAACCCTAGGTGGGGGCGCCGGCCAGCCCTATGGGCTGCCTCTCTCTTTCCCTTTAGGCCCACTATGGACCATCCCCTCTCGTAGGGGGTTCCGGTAACCCCCTCCGGCATTCCCGATAAATCCGAAACTTTTCCGGAACACTTCCGGTGTCCGAATATAGTCGTCCAATATATCAATCTTTATGTCTCGGACATTCCGAGACTCCTCGTCATGTCTGTGATCTCATCCGGGACTCCGAACTACCTTCGGTACATCAATACTCATAAACTCATAATATCGATCGTCATCAAACGTTAAGCGTGCGGACCCTACGGGTTCGAGAACTATGTAGACATGACCGAGACTCATCTCCGGTCAATAACCAATAGCGGAACCTGGATGTTCATATTGGCTCCTACATATTCTACGAAGATCTTTTATCGGTCAGAACCGCATAACAACATACGTTGTTCCTTTTGTCAACGGTATGTTACTTGCCTGAGATTCGATCGTCGGTATCTCTATACCTAGTTCAATCTCGTTACCGGTAAGTCTCTTTACTCGTTCCGTAACACATCATCTCGTGACTAACTCATTAGTCTTTTGCTTGCAAGGCTTATTGTGATGTGTGTTACCGAGAGGGCCCAGAGATACCTCTCCGACACTCGGAGTGACAAATCCTAATCTTGATCTATGCCAACACCACGAATACTTTCGAAGACACCTGTAGAGCATCTTTATGATCACCCAGTTACGTTGTGACGTTTGATAGCACACAAGGTGTTCCTACGGTATTCGGGAGTTGCATAATCTCATAGTCATAGGAACATGTATAAGTCATGAAGAAAGCAATAGCAGTAAAACTAAACGATCATAGTGCTATGCTAACGGATGGGTCTAGTCCATCACATCATTCTCCTAATGATGTGATCCCGTTGATCAAATGACAACTCATGTCTATGGCTAGGAAACATAGCCATCTTTGATCAATGAGCTAGTCTAGTAGAGGCATACTAGGGACATATTGTTTTGTCTATGTATCCACACATGTACTAAGTTTCCGGTTAATACAATTCTAGCATGAATAAAAGACATTTATCATGATATAAGGAAATACAAATAACATCTTTATTATTGCCTCTAGGGCATATTTCCTTCAGTCTCCCACTTGAACTAGAGTCAATAATCTAGATTACAAAGTGATGATCCTCACACCCATGGAGTCTTGGTGCTGATCATGTTTTGCCCGTGGAAGAGGCTTAGTCAACGGGTCTGCAACATTTAGATCCGTATGTATTTTGCAAATCTCTATGTCTCCCTCCTTGACTAGATCGCGGATGGAATTGAAGCGTCTTTTGATGTGCTTTGTTCTCTTGTGAAACCTGGATTCCTTCGCCAAGGCTATGGCTCCAGTGTTGTCACAAAAGATTTTCATTGGGCCCGATGCACTAGGTACTACACCTAGATCGGATATGAACTCCTTCATCCAGACTCCTTCATTTGCTGCTTCCGAAGCAGCTATGTATTCCGCTTCACACGTAGATCCCGCCACGACGCTCTGCTTGGAACTGCACCAACTGACAGCTCCACCGTTCAATAAAAATACATATCCGGTTTGTGACTTTGAGTCATCCGGATCAGTGTCAAAGCTAGAATCGACGTAACCGTTTACGACGAGCTCTTTGTCACCTCCATATACGAGAAACATATCCTTTGTTCTTTTCAGATACTTTAGGATGTTTTTGACCGATGTCCAGTGATCCACTCCTGGATTACTTTGGTACCTCCCTGCTAGACTTATAGCAAGGCACACATCAGGTCTGGTACACAGCATTGCATACATGATAGATCCTATGGCTGAGGCATAGGGAATGACTTTCATTTTCTCTCTATCTTCTGCAGTGGTCGTGTTGGGGAACGTAGTATTTTAAAATTTTCCTACGATCACGCAAGATCTATCTACCAGATGCATAGCAACGAGAGGGGAGAGTGTGTCTACGTACCCTCGTAGACCGGGAGCGGAAGCGTCAAGTGACGCGGTTGATGTTGTCGAACTTCTTCGCGATCCAACCGATCAAGCACCGAACGTACGGCACCTCCGCGTTCAGCACACGTTCAGCTTGATGACGTCCCACGAGCTCTTGATCCAGTTGAGCTTCACGGGAGAGTTTCGTCAGCACGACGGCGTGGTGACAGATATGATGTGTTCACCGGCGCAGGGCTTCGCCTAAGCTCCGCGACGGTACGACCGAGGTGTGATTCTGTGGAGGGGGGCACCGCACACGGCTAAAACAATTCAACTTGTGTGTCTTTGGGTGCCCCCCTGCCCCCGTATATAAAGGAGCAAGGGAGGAGGGGCCGGCCAACCTCTATGGTGCGGCTAGGGAGGGGACTCCTACTAGGAATAGGATTGCAATCCTATTCCTAGTAGGATTCACCGAAAGGAAGAAGGGGGAAAGGAATAGGAGAGGTGGCGCCCCCCCCCCCCCAATCCTAGTCCAACTAGGATTCCTAGGTGGGGGCGCCGGCCAGCCCTATGGGCTGCCTCTCTCTCACCCTTTAGGCCCACTATGGACCATCCCCTCTCGTAGGGGGTTCCGGTAACCCCCTCCGGCATTCCCGATAAATCCGAAACTTTTCCGGTATACTTCCGGTGTCCGAATATAGCCGTCCAATATATCAATCTTTATGTATCGGACATTCCGAGACTCCTCGTCATGTCCGTGATCTCATCCGGGACTCCGAACTACCTTCGGTACATCAATACTCATAAACTCATAATACCGATCGTCATCAAACGTTAAGCGTGCGGACCCTACGGGTTCGAGAACTATGTAGACATGACCGAGACTCATCTCCGGTCAATAACCAATAGCGGAACCTGGATGTTCATATTGGCTCCTACATATTCTACGAAGATCTTTTATCGGTCAGAACCGCATAACAACATACGTTGTTCCTTTTGTCAAACGGTATGTTACTTGCCCGAGATTCGATCGTCGGTATCTCTATACCTAGTTCAATCTCGTTACTGGCAAGTCTCTTTACTCGTTCCGTAACACATCATCTCGTGACCAACTCATTAGTCTTTTGCTTGCAAGGCTTATTGTGATGTGTGTTACCGAGAGGGCCCAGAGATACCTCTCCGACACTCGGAGTGACAAATCCTAATCTTGATCTATACCAACACCACGAATACTTTCGGAGACACCTGTAGAGCATCTTTATGATCACCCAGTTACGTTGTGACGTTTGATAGCACACAAGGTGTTCCTACGGTATTTGGGAGCTGCATAATCTCATAGTCATAGGAACATGTATAAGTCATGAAGAAAGCAATAGCAGTTAAACTAAACGATCATAGTGCTATGCTAACGGATGGGTCTTGTCCATCATATCATTCTCCTAATGATGTGATCCCATTGATCAAATGACAACTCATGTCCATGGCCAGGAAACATAACCATCTTTGATCAATGAGCTAGTCTAGTAGAGGCATACTAGGGACATACTGTTTTGTCTATGTATTCACACATGTACTAAGTTTCCGGTTAATACAATTCTAGCATGAATAAAAGACATTTATCATGACATAAGGAAATACAAATAACATCTTTATTATTGCCTCTAGGGCATATTTCCTTCAGTCTCCCACTTGAACTAGAGTCAATAATCTAGCTCACATCGCCATGTGATTTAATACCGATAGTTCACATCGTTATGTGATTAACACCCATAGTTCACATCACCATGTGACCAACACCCAAAGGGTTTACTAGAGTCAATAATCTAGTTCACATCGCTATGTGATTAATACCCAAGAGTAATAAGGTGTGATCATGTTTTGCTTGTGAGAGAAGTTTAGTCAACGGGTCTGTCACATTCAGATCCGTATGTATTTCGCAAATTTCTATGTCTACAATGCTCTGCATAGAGCTACTCTAGCTAATTGCTCCCACTTTCAATACTTATCCAGATTGATACTTAGAGTCATCTGGATTTGGTGTCAAAGCTTGCATCGACGTAACCCTTTACGACGAACTCTTTATCACCTCCATAATCGAGAAACATTTCCTTAGTCATCCAGTTACTAAGGATAATTTTGACCGCTGTACAGTGATCTACTCCTGGATCACTATTGTACCTCCTTGACAAAATCATGGCAAGGTACACACCATGTTTGCTATACAGCATGGCATACTTTATAGAACCTATGGCTGAGGCATAGGGAATGACTTTCATTCTCTCTATATATTTTCTGCAGTGGTCTGGCATTGAGTCTTACTCAACTTCATACCTTGTAATACAGGCAAGAACCCTTTCTTTGACTGATCCATTTTGAACTTCTTCAAAATCTTATCAAGGTATGTGATTGGTGAAAGTCCAATTAAGCGTCTTGATCTATCTCTATAGATTTTGATGCCTAATATGTAAGCAGCTTCATCGAGGTCTTTCATTGAAAAACTCTTATTCAAGTATCCTTTTATGCTATCCAGAAATTCTATATCATTTCCAATCAACAATATGTCATCTACATATAATATTAGAAATGCTACAGAGCTCCCACTCACTTTCTTGTAAATACAGGCTTCTCCAAAAGTCTGTATAAAACCATATGCTTTGATCACCTCATCAAAGCGTATATTCCAACTCCGAGATGCTTGTACCAGTCCATAGATGGATCGCTGGAGTTTGCATACTTTGTTAGCACCTTTTGGATCGACAAAACCTTCTGGTTGCATCATATACAACTCTTCTTTGAGATATCCATTTAGGAATGCAGTTTTGACATCCATTTGCCAGATTTCATAATCATAAAATGCGGCAATTGCTAACATGATTCGGACAGACTTAAGCATCGCTACAGGTGAGAAAGTCTCATTATAGTCAACTCCTTGAACTTGTCGAAAACCTTTCGCAACAAGTCGAGCTTTGTAAACAGTAATATTACCGTCTGCGTCGATCTTCCTCTTGAAGATCCATTTATTTTCGATGGCTTGCCGATCATCGGGCAAGTCAACCAAAGTCCACACTTTGTTCTCATACATGGATCCCATCTCAGATTTTATGGCCTCAAGCCATTTTGCGGAATCTGGGCTCATCATCGCTTCCTCATAGTTCGTAGGTTCATCATGGTCTAGTAACATGATTTCCAGAACTGTGTTGCCGTACCACTCTGGTGCGGAACGTACTCTGGTTGATCTACGACGTTCAGCAGAAACTTGATCCGAAGTTTCATGATCATTATCATTAACTTCCTCACTGATTGGTGTAGGAATCACTGGAACAATTTTCTGTGATGTACTACTTTCCAATCCGGGAGAAGGTACAATTACCTCATCAAGTTCTACTTTCCTCCCACTCACTTCTTTCGAGAGAAACTCTTTTTCTAGAAAGGATCCGTTCTTAGCAACGAATATTTTGCCTTCGGATCTGTGATAGAAGGTGTACCCAACAGTCTCTTTTGGGTATCCTATGAAGACACATTTTTCCGACTTGGGTTCGAGCTTATCAGGTTGAAGTGTTTTCACATAAGCATCGCAGCCCCAAACTTTAAGAAACGACAACTTTGGTTTCTTGCCAAACCATAGTTCATAAGGCGTCGTATCAATGGATTTAGATGGTGCCCTATTTAACGTGAATGCAGCTGTCTCTAAAGCATAACCCCAAAACGATAGTGATAAATCGGTAAGAGACATCATAGATCGCACCATATCTAATAAAGTACGGTTACGACGTTCGGACACACCATTACGCTGTGGTGTTCCAGGTGGCGTGAGTTGTGAAACTATTCCACATTGTTTCAAATGAAGACCAAACTCGTAACTCAAATATTCTCCTCCACGATCAGATCGTAGAAACTTTATTTTCTTGTTACGATGATTCTCTACTTCACTCTGAAATTCTTTGAACTTTTCAAATGTTTCAGACTTGTGCTTCATTAAGTAGATATACCCATATCTGCTCAAATCATCAGTGAAGGTCAGAAAATAACGATACCCGCCGTGAGCATCAAAACTCATTGGTCCACATACATCAGTATGTATGATTTCCAACAAATCTTGTTGCTCGCTCCATAGTTCCGGAGAACGGAGTTTTAGTCATCTTGCCCATGAGGCATGGTTCGCAAGCACCAAGTGATTCATAATCAAGTGATTCCAAAAGTCCATCATTATGGAGTCTCTTCATGCGTTTTACACCAATATGACCTAAACGGCAGTGCCACAAATAAGTTGCACTATCATTATTAACCTTGCATCTTTTGGTTTCAATATTATGAATATGTGTATCACACGATCGAGATCCAACAAACTATTTTCATTGGGTGTATGACCATAGAAGGTTTTATTCATGTAAACAGAACAACAATTATTCTCTAACTTACATGAATAACTGTATTGCAATAAACATGATCAAATCATATTCATGCTCAACACAAACACCAAATAACACTTATTTAGGTTCAACACTAATCCCGAAAGTATAGGGAGTGTACGATGGTGATCATATCAATCTTGGAACTACTTCCAATACATATCGTCACTTCATCCTTTAACTAGTTTCTGTTCATTATGCAACTCCTATTTCGAGTTACTACTCTTTAGCAACTGAACCAATATCAAATACCGAGGGGTTGCTATGAACATTAGTAAAATACACATCAATAATCTGTATATCAAATATACCTTTGTTCACTTTGCCATCCTTCTTATCCGCCAAATATCTAGGGCAGTTCCACTTCTAGTGACCATTTCCTTTGCAGTAGAAGCACTTAGTTTTAGGCTTGAGTTTAGCTTTGGGTTTCTTCACGGGAGTGACAACTTGCTTGTCATTCTTCTCGAAGTTCCCCTTCTATCCCTTTGCCCTTTACTTGAAACAAGTGGTCTGGTTAACCATCAACACTTGATGCTCTTTCTTGATTTCTACCTTCGCCGATTTCAGCATCGTGAAGAGCTCGGGAATTACTTTCGTCATCCCTTGCATATTATAGTTCATCACGAAGTTCTAATAACTTGGTGATAGTGTCTAGAGAACTTTGTCAATTACTATCTTCTCTGGAAGATTAACTCCCACTTGATTCAAGCAATTGTACTACCCAGACAATCTGAGCACATGCTCACTGGTTGAGCTATTCTCCTCCATCTTGTAGGCAAAGTACTGTCAGAGGTCTTATACCTCTTGACACGGGCATGAGTATGAAATACTAATTTCAACTCTTGGAACATCTCATATGCTCCGTGGCGTTTCAAAACATTTTTGAAGTCCCGGTTATAAGCCGTAAAACATGGTGCACTAAACTATCAAGTAGTCATCATATCGAGCTTTTGTCAAAACGTTCATAACGTCTACATCTGCTCCTGCAATAGGTCTGTCACCTAGCGGTGCATCAAGGACATAATTCTTCTGTGCAGCAATGAGGATAATCCTCAGATCACGGAACAATTCCGCATCATTGCTACTAACATCTTTCAACTTGGTTTTCTCTAGGAACATATGAAAAAATAAACGGGGAGCAACATCGCGAGCTATTGTTCTACAACATAGATATGCTAATACTACCAGGACTAAGTTCATGAAATTAAAGTTCAATTAATCATATTACTTAAGAACTCCCACTTAGATAGACATCCCTCTGGTCATCTAAATGATCACGTGATCCAAATCAACTAAACCATGTCCGATCATCACGTGAGATGGAGTAGTTTTCAATGGTGAACATCTTATGTTGATCATATCTACTATATGATTCACGCTCGACCTTTCGGTCTCCAGTGTTCCGAGGCCATATCTGTATATGCTAGGCTCGTCAAGTTTAACCCGAGTATTCTGCATGTGCAAAACTGGCTTACACCCGTTGTATTTGAACGTAGAGCTTATCACACCCGATCATCACGTGGTGTCTCGGCACGACGAACTTTCGCAACGGTGCATACTCAGGGAGAACACTTATACCTTGAAATTTTAGTGAGGGATCATCTTATAATGCTACCGTCGTTCTAAGCAAAATAAGAAGCATAATAAGATAAACATCACATGCAGTCAAAAAATATGTGACATGATATGGCCATCATCATCTTGTGCTTTTGATCTCCATCTCCAAAGCACCGTCATGATCACCTTCGTCACCGGCGCGACACCTTGATCTCCATCGTAGCATCGTTGTCGTCTCGCCAACTATTGCTTCCTCAACTATCGCTACCGCTTAGTGATAAAGTAAAGCAATTACATGGCGATTGCATTTCATACAATAAAGCGACAACCATATGGCTCCTGCCAGTTGCCGATAACTTTACAAAACATGATCATCTCATACAAAAACGTATAACTCATCATGTCTTGACCATATCACATCACAACATGCCCTGCAAAAACAAGTTAGACGTTCTCTACTTTGTTTGTTGCAAGTTTTACGTGGCTGCTACGGGCTTTAGCAAGAACCGTTCTTACCTACGCATACAAAACCACAACGATGTTTCGTCAAGTATGTGCTGTTTTAACCTTCACAAGGACCGGGCGTAGCCACACTTGATTCAGCTAAAGTGAGAGAGACAGACACCCGCCAGTCACCTTTAAGCAACGAGTGCTCGTAACGGTGAAACCAGTCTCGCGTAAGCGTACGCGTAATGTCGGTCCGGGCCGCTTCATCTCACAATACCGCCGAAGCAAAGTATGACATGCTGGTAAGCAGTATGACTAGTATCGCCCACAACTCATTGTGTTCTACTCGTGCATATCATCTACGCATAGACCTGGCTCATGATGCCACTGTTGGGGAACGTAGTATTTTAAAATTTTCCTACGATCACGCAAGATCTATCTACCAGATGCATAGCAACGAGAGGGAAGAGTGTGTCTACGTACCCTCGTAGACCGGGAGCGGAAGCGTCAAGTGACGCGGTTGATGTTGTCGAACTTCTTCGCGATCCAACCGATCAAGCACCGAACGTACGGCACATCCGCGTTCAGCACACGTTCAGCTTGATGACGTCCCACGAGCTCTTGATCCAGTTGAGCTTCACGGGAGAGTTTCGTCAGCACGACGGTGTGGTGACGGATATGATGTGTTCACCGGCGCAGGGCTTCGCCTAAGCTCCGCGACGGTATGACCGAGGTGTGATTCTGTGGAGGGGGGCACCGCACACGGCTAAAACAATTCAACTTGTGTGTCTTTGGGTGCCCCCCTGCCCCCGTATATAAAGGAGCAAGGGAGGGAGGCCGGCCGGCCCTTCCTGGTGCGGCTAGGGAGTGGACTCCTACTAGGAATAGGATTGCAATCCTATTCCTAGTAGGATTCACCAAAAGAAGGAAGAGGGAAAGGAATAGGAGAGGTGGCGCCCCCCCCCCCCAATCCTAGTCCAACTAGGAACCCTAGGTGGGGGCGCCGGCCAGCCCTATGGGCTGCCTCTCTCTTTCCCTTTAGGCCCACTATGGAACATCCCCTCTCGTAGGGGGTTCCGGTAACCCCCTCCGGCATTCCCGATAAATCCGAAACTTTTCCGGAACACTTCCGGTGTCCGAATATAGTCGTCCAATATATCAATCTTTATGTCTCGGACATTCCGAGACTCCTCGTCATGTCCGTGATCTCATCCGGGACTCCGAACTACCTTCGGTACATCAATACTCATAAACTCATAATACCGATCGTCATCAAACGTTAAGCGTGCGGACCCTACGGGTTCGAGAACTATGTAGACATGACCGAGACTCATCTCCGGTCAATAACCAATAGCGGAACCTGGATGTTCATATTGGCTCCTACATATTCTACGAAGATCTTTTATCGGTCAGAACCGCATAACAACATACGTTGTTCCTTTTGTCAAACGGTATGTTACTTGCCCGAGATTCGATCGTCGGTATCTCTATACCTAGTTCAATCTCGTTACCGGCAAGTCTCTTTACTCGTTCCGTAACACATCATCTCGTGACCAACTCGTTAGTCTTTTGCTTGCAAGGCTTATTGTGATGTGTGTTACCGAGAGGGCCCAGAGATACCTCTCCGACACTCGGAGTGACAAATCCTAATCTTGATCTATACCAACACCACGAATACTTTCGGAGACACCTGTAGAGCATCTTTATGATCACCCAGTTACGTTGTGACGTTTGATAGCACACAAGGTGTTCCTACGGTATTCGGGAGTTGCATAATCTCATAGTCATAGGAACATGTATAAGTCATGAAGAAAGCAATAGCAGTTAAACTAAACGATCATAGTGCTATGCTAACGGATGGGTCTTGTCCATCATATCATTCTCCTAATGATGTGATCCCATTGATCAAATGACAACTCATGTCCATGGCCAGGAAACATAACCATCTTTGATCAATGAGCTAGTCTAGTAGAGGCATACTAGGGACATACTGTTTTGTCTATGTATTCACACATGTACTAAGTTTCCGGTTAATACAATTCTAGCATGAATAAAAGACATTTATCATGATATAAGGAAATACAAATAACATCTTTATTATTGCCTCTAGGGCATATTTCCTTCACGCTTCATCCCACGATGCCGCCGAATCAAGATAAGACTAGTAGCGGCAAGTAAATTGACATGATCTACGCCCACAACAATCTTGTGTTCTACTCGTGCACAGAAACTACGCATAGACCTAGCTCATGATGCCACTGTTGGGGATCGTAGCAGAAAATCAAAATTTCCTACGCATCACCAAGATCTATCTATGGAGTCTACTAGCAACGAGAGGGGAGTGCATCTTCATACCTTTGAAGATCGCGATGCGTAAGTGTTACAAGAACGCGGTCGGTGGAGTCGTACACGAAGCGATTTAGATCGCGGCCGAATCCGATCTAAGCACCGAACAACGGTGCCTCCACGTTCAACACATGTGCAGCCCGGTGACGTCTCCCGCGCCTTGATCCAGCAAGGAGAGAGGGAGAGGTTGGGGAAGACTCCGTCCAACAGCACGATGGCATGGTGGTGATGGAGGAGCGTGGCCATCCTGCAGGGCTTCGCCAAGCACCGCGGGAGAGGAGGAGTAGTAGGGTGAGGGGGAGGGCTGCGCCAGGACTTGGGTGCGGGTGCCCTTCCTTCCCCATTAAGGACAGTATAACCGCACCTAAAGCGAGCTCTCACAGCGATTTGGATTTTCGACCGTCAGATCTTATGCCAGGATCATTTCTGGTCGTTGGATTGTGTTGCAGTTTCAGGTTTTACCGCTAAAGTGGGCCGACTGTCCTTTGGGCAGCTACTCCGATGGAAAAAACGCTGCATTCTGGTTAATTGGGCCGGCCACCGGGGGAAGCCCACGAATCCCTTCGACCCATCTCTCTCTCACGGTGCCTCTTCAACCCTAACGGAGGAGGCACAACCACACACCCAGTCTACCGAGGGGGCGAGGAAGGCGCATGGCGCGGCGGCCCTTCCTCTGCACCTGCGGTGCCGCCTCTCCTACAGCCAGCACCAGCACCACCGTGCTCGTGACGAGAGCCCCCGCCTCCACTCGCCGCGCAGAGGTTATTCACGGCCGTCAATTTTTGGCACCTCCCCAAAATCCTCTTCGTCTCATTGACACTAGCATCACGGCAGGACCTCCCCTCCTCCTTCGTCAAAAGCCACGGTCATCTCCGCTATTCCCTCCTGGATGCAGATGCAAGGTGCCGATTTACTTTGCCCGTTGTGGATCTCAAAGGATGCCCGGAATTGACCGGCTAGCTACTGCACCCTAGCCACCGCCGGAAGAGGGCCGCAAGTCCTACTCCACATCTCCACCCATCGATGCCACGGCGAGCGGCTACTGTTGGTCAGGTGTTGGATGTCCCGGTTGAAGACAGAGAACGTTGATGATCTGTGTTCTCTCGATTCCGTTTTCAGCTCCTCACCCCGCGGGCAACGTCTTCTCCTCCCACACGTCATGCTTGAAAACCGAAGTCGGTGAGATCTTATGCCTCCTTTATTCTTCATTTCTTCTTACTCTTGTTCATGTATCCTCCCGTTGCTTATATTTGTAGCTTATATATTTCATTGCTTGTTATGGGAAGGTCGACTTGTTATTATAAGAAGGTGGCTGTGGCTGATGTAGATAAATCTGAAGCTAACAGTACAAAATATCGTATTCTGAGAAAAGGGTTTGAAGGATTCTTATGCGAATTTTGAATACCACATAACCAAGCGGCTCGCAACTTGTTGTTTCTATAGGCTGGGAAGAATACTTGAGGTCACAACTTACCTAATTTACTCATGAGTTTAATTCTATTTGAACATGGCACTCTTTCTTGCAGGATTTTCTATTTGGTGATTTCTGTTTCATTATTGCAATATTGGGGAATTTCTACAGGGAAGTGCTTCCTGTATTTCATATGTTTTGGTTTACAATTAGCTTAGCAATCTGCACCAGTCAGGGACTCAGGGTATGTTATTGCTTTTATTAGTTTAGTTATTTTGTATATATCATTATCCAACTCCAAGAACTGACTTCATGTTACCTGTCTTTCCTTTTTATATTCTATCTTGGGAGCACACAGATGGAATTGTTCAGGACACATTGAGTTGTCTGGGTAGCATGTATCCTTTCTAGAAAGCAAAGGTAATTTCCAATGATAAAAGAATATCCATATTGTTTTAGGAAAATATACAAGCACCTGAGCTCCTTTGATTATTTGAAAAAAAAGTATTGTAGTTAGTTTTACCATATATGGGTTCTTGAGGTGTCAACTAGATTTATGTACTGATGGTGGATAAATGTGTACTCATTTATATATGCACTAACACAAGAAAAACCACGCCACCACTTAGACTCCTTGAATCATAGATATGCAAAGCAGCCATTCAGGCATTTTCTCTGACATTATTGTTCCTTCTAAGCTTCACATAGATATATTTTATTAATACAAATAGATGGTAATTGGAAACTGAAGCACATATTCATAAAGGAGGCTAGCACTACTTTGGCATGGTGCACCGAGTCTGTGTATTAGATTCTCTAATCCATATAACATGCATTTCCGGCGGCCCCTACTCCACACCTGCAGTACCGCCCTCCTCCGTGACCTCATGAGACGACGACTAATGCGACCCTTCAGTTCGCCACATACGGTGTCGCCTCCCTCCAACCATGATCTCGCGCGGCGACGCCTTCCGCAGCTTATCGGCTTGCCACATGTGATGTCGCCTCTCTTTTGACCCTGACCAAGCAGTTGCGCCTGTCGCGACTCGTTAAATCACCTGGTGGCAGCGCTGTTTCGCTGCAGACATCCTGGCGCGCGCGATGTCCTCTTGGCGCGGTGGAGAAGAAGTATGCAAGGATGTCTATTAAAATCAGTTGAGGAGGACTAGAACATTTGTTCTTTCTATAGGTGAGATAATAATCACTGTAAGTTGTAAACTTTATATATTTGGTTGATGGTTCTATCATGCATAGGTAAAACTTGCCTATTGACAAACCATCAGCTGCTGCAAGTGACACATGGGTATTGCAAATCATGCATCATGGGTATTTGCTTCTAACATGATGATTCAGTAATTCTACTTTTGATCCAATGACAAGAATACACCGACTCTGATTCCGTTTTGAATTTCGGTAGAAATTGCTTGATCCAGATTATGATTTCTTGCATATTATTGTCCAGGTTAATGCAATTAGTCGACTGAGTGAAGGCTAGCCGTTGCTCCTTGATGAAGCCTATTTAGCATTTAGATGTATTTCTAAGTATGTTCATAGTAGTTGGTGGTGTTCTTTATGTTAAAGTGAGAGCTATTGCCATAAGTTCAGAGTAGTCCAGTGGTGGCCCATTTTTTTGTCCTTTTCATTTGAAAGTGCCATAAGCTACAAATGGACATGTACATTGTATACAGGAACTTCTATAAAAACAACGTTTGTTCGACTATTTGATCCTTCTCAATAATTTCCGATTCAAATATGTTTCCCTTTTCTTTTTCTTGCATTTGTAGAATTCCTGTCATTTTATTGCCAAAATAGATGGGCGCCGCAACGCGCGCCAATCATGATCTAGTATATATATATAGGGGCAGGGAGAGGGGGCGGCCCCCTCAGATGAGATCTGAGGAGGGGGCGGCGGCCAGAGGGGGGTGCCTTGCCCCCCAAGGCAAGGGGGCGCCCCCCTTTAGGGTTCCCCCCAAACCCTAGGTGCCTTGGGCCCTTGGGAGGCGCACCAGCCCACCAGGGGCTGCTTCCCCCCTTCACTTGGTCCACTTGGCCCACCGAGCAGGTGGCCCCACCCACTGGACCCCGGGACACCTTCCGGTGGCCCCGATACAATACCGGTGACCCCCGAAATCATTCTGGTGACCAAAATGGGACTTCCCATATATAAATATTTACCTCTGGACCATTCCGGAACTCCTCGTGACGTCCGTGATCTCATTCGGGACTCCGAACAACATTCGTTAACCATGTACTACATTCCCTATAACCCTAGCGTCATCGAACCTTAAGTGTGTAGACCCTACGGGTTCGGGAACCATGCAGACCTGACCGAGACAGCTCTCCGGCCAATAACCAAGAGCGGGATCTGAGTACCCATGTTGGTTCCCACATGTTCCATGATGATCTCATCAGATGAACCACGATGTCAAGGATTCAATCAATCCCGTATACGATTCCCTTTGTCTATCGGTATAGCACTTGCCCGAGATTCGATCGTCGGTATACCGATACCTTGTTCAATCTCGTTATGACAAGTCTCTTTAATCGTACCATAACACATCATCCCGTGACTAACCCCTTAGTCACATTGAGCTCATTACGATGATGTATTACCGAGTGGGCCCAGAGATACCTCTCCGTCATACGGAGTGACAAATCCCAGTCTCGGTTCGTTCCAACCCAACAGATGCTTTCGGAGATACCCGTAGTGTACCTTTATAGCCACCCAGTTACGTTGTGACGTTTGGCACACCCAGAGCATTCCTACGATATCCGGGAGTTGCACAACCTCATGGTCTAAGGAAAGGATACTTGACATTGGAAAAGCTTTAGCATACGAACTACACGATCTTGTGCTATGCTTAGGATTGGGTCTTGTCCATCACATCATTCTCCTAATGATGTGATCCCGTTATCAATGACATCCAATGTCCATGGTCAAAAGCTTTAGCATACGAACTACACGATCTTGTGCTATGCTTAGGATTGGGTCTTGTCCATCACATCATTCTCCTAATGATGTGATCCCGTTATCAATGACATCCAATGTCCATGGTCAGGAAACCGTAACCATCTGTTGATCAACGAGCTAGTCAACTAGAGGCTTACTAGGGACACATTGTGGTCTAAGTATTCACACATGCATTACTGTTTCCGGATAATACAATTAAAGCATGAACAATAGACAATTATCACGAACAAGGAAATATAATAATAACCATTTTATTATTGCCTCTAGGGCATATTTCCAACAAGATCATCTTATTTAAGCTACCGTCGTTCTAAGAAAATGATACGTCTCCAACGTATCTATAATTTTTGATTGTTCCATGCTATTATATTATCCTTCTAGGATGTCTTATGGGCTTTTACATACACTTTTATATGATTTTTGGGACTAACCTATTAACCCAGAGCCCAGTGCCAGTTTCTATTTTTCTCCTGTTTTAGGGTTTTACAGAAAAGGAATATCAAACGAAGTCCAATTGATGTGCCAATTTTTGATGATTTTTTCTGGACCAAAAGAAGCCCCAGAAGTAAAAGAGTTGGACCAGGAGAGCCACGGGCTGCCCACGAGGGTGGGGGCGCGCCCTCCTATCTCGTGGACAGCCCAGAAGCCCCCCTGACATGGGACCTACGCCAAAAATTCCTATAAATACTGAAACCTTCAGAAATTAACCTAGATCCGGAGTTCCGTCGCCGAAAGCCTTTGTAGCCACCGAAAACCAATCTAGACTTGTTCTGGCACCCTGCCGGAGGGGGGAATCCCTCTTCGGTGGCCATCTTCATCATCCCGGTGCTCTCCATGACGAGAAGGGAGTAGTCCACCCTCGGGGCTGAGGGTATGTATCAGTAGCTATGTGTTTGATCTCTCTCTCTCTCTCTCTCGTGTTCTTGAGATGGCACGTTCTTGATGTATCGCGAGCTTTGCTATTATAGTTGGATCTTATGATGCTTCTCCCCCTCTACTCTCTTGTAATGGATTGAGTTTTCCCTTTGAAGTTATCTTATCGGATTGAGTCTTTAAGGATTTGAGAACACTTGATGTATGTCTTTCACGTGTTTAAGCAGTTCAAATTCTTGTAATAACTTGTAGTTTATTAGCAACATGATATATTATGTTACAAGGACAAAGAGCTTACACTACTGCCTGGAATCACCAGACTCCCAAACCCTCCCACATGATCAACTCTCATCCTCACCTAAACTCTGAAATTGCACCATGAATTTTCATTATTTAAGTAATAATTAAACATCCCAATTCAGAAAAAGATAGAACATTATATTGTGGCAATAAAAGGTATTCGCTATAGTTTACATATATTCCTTTGTAGTTTCTTGATGGTATCATAATGTTCGTATGGAAACAAAGTAATTGCGCAAATAATGACAGAAACAACAAATTCTAGAGCAAACAAAATAAAAAATAATGACGGAACCATCTTTATGTTTTTCAAAGATAAGAAAATGTAAATTACAACTTAACTTAATTATAACTAATTATCTGGTTCTAGTTTAAATACAGGTAAAACAGAAATGCATACGATTATGTTCCTCGAATGCCTTTTTTCATTCACAGTTGCAACTGATTCAAGAAACATGATAGTTTCATTATCCCATCCTGTAAGTAAGAATTTGTAAAAGAAAATAGACGATGTAAACAAAATACCATCTTTGCAGAGAAAATTATATTCTGAGCATCTCCTGAAACCTGCTGGAATGCACATTTGAAGATCGAAGAGGGGACTGAGATAACACAGGAAAAATCTCAATGAGTAGCAAGCAGCAAGGAAGAACCAACATATAAGAGGAAAAAAGGATAGGAGGTGGACATGACGACATGTGAGCTAACCGCTTTGCTTCTCTTTGTATCAATGCCAAGGCGCTCTCCCTGCTCCTAAATGACATAAGAAGCGGCAAGTAGAAGAGATAGAGAGGCTAGGGCGCTTGAGGTGTTAGAGTTGTGTCGAATATTATTGTACAAGGTAGGTTACAGTTGGACTTGTAGTTGGACTGTGTTTAGGTAGGATATGGAGTCGTGTCCAAGTAGGACACTTGTATCATAGGCCTCTCATATATAGCGGGGGTAGACACACGATGTAACCTATGCCAACATAATAGCACGGGCACACGGGGGAGCCGGCGGCGTGTGCCGGCGCCCGGGCGGCCGGGGTGCGGTATTGTAGCGGTGTCATGGGGAGGAGCGCCCGTAGTCATGCCCCGGGGATGTAGCCATTATGGTGAACCTCGTTAACAAATATCGGTGTCGTGCTCGTGTGATTGATTGATCCTCGGTAGATCAACGGTGACCTCGGATTTATTCTAACAAGTGGTATCATGAGCAAGGTTACGAGGAGGCTGCAGATCGTTGATCTAGAGGAGAGGAGCGAAAAGATTGGTCGAATCGATCGTGCAAAAGTCGGCTGGTGAATCGGCAACTGCGGAAGGTCGATGGTGCGGCGTGGTTCTATTCAGGCTCCTGGAAGCGATCAGAGGCAGCAGGTTCGTGGAGCAGCACGTGTCTTGAGTTCGCGAGATCAGAAGCAACACTTGCAGCGGGTAGCAGGATGGCGGCGCGTGCAGGCGGGTACGCGGCAGATCGATTCAATTGAGGCAGGCCGAGCGGCAGATCGGATCGGATCTGAAGCAGGGAAGCTACGACGACGTGTTCTGAAGGACTGGGCAAGATTGGATTGTGTTCAGCAGGTGTAGCGTGCAGCAACAGGAGTCTCGAGCGTGGGCACGTGCGGCCGGTGCATAGCAGCAGGCTAGAGGTAGCGACCCATGGAGCTGGAGAGGACAAGTTGGGCTGCACGAGCAGGGGTGACACAATTAGGGCTAAAGTCCAGGAGCATTGCGTACTAGTTTCTACGTGAGATTTGTTAAAGCAAAAGAGGAGCCTTGTTAGGTACGTGAAGAAGCTAAGAGCATATCAAAGAAAAATTGTGTACATGAGGGATCCATCTAAGGTCAAGTTCTGCACTGATAAGTTGTTTCTTTGGGCTTGGTGTGCGTACAACAAGGATTGACACATAAGGCTCCGACGAGTCTCGAGTGTGTCGTGGCAGGATCATGCATACATAGGGCATTCAGCAATGCACGGAGGTGTGCGGGGTGGAGCATGGTTGCAGTAGGATATTTCGGCTGGGTCGGACTGGATAGTCTGATGGATCGATGGGGATGTCGGTCAAAGCAGAAGACGGCGGTGATTTCAGAAACGACGACGTAGGAGCGTGATGCTGATGGTGGCCGACTTCTGGGGCGTGGAAACACGTGCTGTAGGCCTGAGGATTTGTGCGGCTTCGACAAGACTATGGCGCAGGGTTGATTCAAGGCAGTGCACACATGAGAGAGCTTGAAGTCGACGGGGCGCAGGGTAGCATAGCGCAGCTACATGGAGTCATGTTGAAGGTGGAGCTGGAGTCTGAGGGATGACTTCATTCTGTGCTGATGGAGGGGCTATGGCGTAAATGCATGGAGAGTCGAAGCCTATTTCAGCGGGATAGCGAGAGACACGTGGATCGAACTGGGTACCAGTGGTCTGATGAAGGCGTGATACTCGGCATCGGTCGGTGATGATCGGTGGTTCTCTGTAGTGGGGGTTGAGTGGTGTGGGTTCGCGACCTTGGGAGACTCGACCAGGACAGCAGATGCTCGACGCGGTGATAGCGGCGAGGCGTGCGGTAAGCACGGGACACAACGACAGGCCAGGGGACTGATGGTCAGACATGTGGTCAGACAAAGTGTGCAGGGGTGCTGAAGCAGTGTTGACGAGTACCGGATTTAAGTTGGTGACTGGGTCTATCGGTGCTAGTTGATGGACATGAGTTGACCGTGGAGAATCTGAGAAAGTGACGGAAAGTCTGAGATTGTCGAAAGCGGCAAGCGTACATGGTCGTATATTCTGTGGTGTTCAGTGCACATGAAGTGCGGATGACAAGTACAGAATGAGGCGGAGTACTATTGCTATGGGACATGCCAGAGACTATCCGGAAAAGGATGAGACAACTGCGACTTTGACTCAGGGTGACACAAGATGACGGTGAAATTCCTTCAAGTTTCATACAGACAGTCAAGGAGAGCGATGACGTTGAGTTCAGGTAACTCTTATATGTGGCGTACAATATGTGAGTTGTTCACTTCACGCAGGTCAATGATGGATGTGTGAAGGCATTGTGCGGATACTCCGGAATTTGGGAGCACAAGGTAGAGTAATGAGGAACTTAATTTTGCTCGAGTGTTGAAAGTGAGGATGACGAGAAGGAACTACAGTTGCAGGTGGAGTCACATGGAGTTTGGGAGTAGCAGCGGTGCTTATGATGTATCTCAAGTCCAATGTACATGGAGGTTCGACGCACGGATGCATCCAAGGTGATGGAGAATATTCGCCAAGGTGGAGTTTGTTAGAGTTGTGTCGAATATTATTGTACAAGGTAGGTTACAGTTGGACTTGTAGTTGGACTGTGTTTAGGTAGGATATGGAGTCGTGTCCAAGTAGGACACTTGTATCCTAGACCTCTCATATATAGCGGGGGTAGACACACGATGTAACCTATGCCAACATAATAGCACGGGCACACGAGGGAGTCGGCGGCGTGTGCGGGCGCCCGGCCGGCCGGGGTGCGGTATTGTAGCGGTGTCATTAGGAGGAGCGCCCGTAGTCATGCCCCGGGGATGTAGCCATGATGGTGAACCTCGTTAACAAATCTCGGTGTCGTGCTCGTGTGATTGCTTGGTCCTCGGTAGATCGACGGTGACCTCGGATTTATTCTAACATGAGGAAGGAACGGCAACTGGCGCTTGAAGAGGCTATGGTGGCGGCGGTGAGCAAGGCACGACAGGCGCAACTTCACGAAAGAGAGGCAGGGGATGCACAGTACGGGCCAGACACCATATGGGCCTGTATTTCAGCTAACACGGTTGGTTTGGCCCGATTAATGAGAGGACACCCAGGTCAGCCTGCGGAGCAGCGGCCCTGAGCCGGGCGGGCCGCGCGAGTAAGGACATGAAAAACAGGTAGAAGCTAGTCGACGCGCAGTAGATGGATCTGGAACGTCCAGTATTGCGATCCAATGGTCGAAAACGTCAAACCGCTGTGAGAGGGTTGTAGCTCGTCCCGTTTTACTGTTTCTCACTAACTTGTGGATGCAAATCTTGTGTGTTCACTGATGAAACTTGTACAGATTTTGCATACGTATTAGCAGTCTAAACTGAATATGTATATCAATATATGGACATGCAGCATAGGAACTTGACACGGGAATGCAAAAGTACTAGAATTTTCTCCCTTAAAAAAAAGATAAGTACTAGAATTTCTCTTTTTTTTTTCATTTAGACATAGATGGGCTTGTCTAAAAGAAATCGAAACATAGATGGGCCTGAGCTCGGTGCACATCGGTCCACCGAAACCAGGCTCGTCCCACCCCGGAATAGATTCCTCCTACCCCTCGTTCGTCTCGTGCGTCGTGTCCAAACCCCAAACCCTCACGCGAAGTCACCCCCCGGCGACGGCGATGGATCTCCGCCGCCCGCCGCGCTCGACGTCCGGCGGCGTCGAGCCCAAGATCCGCCAGGTGGGGTTCGTCACCCCTGGCGTTTCGGCCCCGTCTGAGCCGCCCGCCGTCGCCTCCGCGGCGGTATCGCTCCCTGGCGCGGCCGCCGGGTCGCCTCCGGCGTCGGACCTCTCCCCGGGCTCGCTCTCCCCCGTCATGATCCCTCCTCCGCGGCACGTGGACCGCCTCTCCCCCGACTCCCCCTCTCCGCCGGCGTCCGACATCCTCCTCCTCGCGTCCTCGGCGCCTCAGCCTTCCTCCATGCGCTTCGCCGCTGCATCCGAGTTCGGAGAGGAGGATTCCAGGTCCCTGGCCCCTTCCGCGGGGGAGCTAGGTACGCGGCCCCTGTCCGATTGGAGTAATATCACCCCACATCCTCATCAGTTAGCTAATTCGGGTGCAATCGCTATGAAGTAGAGGAATGGTTCTGACTTATAGCCTTTTGGGGGATTGTGGCCTTGTGTGAGTGAGAAATTCTATGGACGATAAATTTCATTTGGCTAAGCGTATATAAGGGGCCCTAGGTGGGCAAACTACCTCATTTCAGCTAAGCCGCACTTGCCCCAACCCCGTGCTTGGTTTCGGTACAAGGCTTTGCTGTCACCTGTTGACAGAACCAAACACTAGTTAAGTTGGCAGTTGTCATGTGCATCACGAGTAGGGATGCATGCGGGTGTGTCCGCAAAGCCTGCATCCATCCGTGTTGTTGTTCGTTTCTGTATTGGCGCAGTTATTATAGCAGCAGCGATTAGTGTATTTCCGTCCACGCAGACACGCGTGGACTTGGCGACACATCACGAGAGTCCTGCTGATAAGAGCGGGCCAAATTGGCTCTCCTTGGTTCCTTGCAGTATTTTCTAGCCCTGCCTTGCCACGAAATGCTACAATTTTGTAGCACATCTTAATGTATAGCCTAGAAAAAGGAGGCTAGTCCCATGGTTTTAAAACCTTAACACTTTGATTTTAAATAAATAAAGATGACTAGAATAGAAGTACTGAACTCAATTCGCGCTTCATCACTAAGACATTGAAATTAGATGATTCATGGAGAAAAGTGGCCCACGTGAGCCCACTTAGTAAGGTATTATCATCCCATCCCCAAATCCTAGAAACGACAGAAACACTTTACAGCAGCTGTGAGTTCATGCTTGTGCTTGAGCTGTAAAATTTATGCCGTTGAGGTCGAGGGTGAATTATGTTTGATGATTATGGGCACTTCATAGCCGCAACCGCAAGCAGTGAAGCTGTGAAGCCTTTCTTTTGGTGTAGACTAATAAGGTTGGGTATTAGCTTGTTGTGATCCTGCCTGGTGGGGTTAAGATGTCATGTTGCAAGTGTAAGTAAATTGTGTCCAGTTGTGAGCTGCTTGTAGAAGTAGCAAACTCGAGTTTACTTCATTCCCGAGCCATGGCATCAGGTTGTCACTTCTTAATGGTGCACTAAGTGGTCTAAATAGTTGTCGTTTCTCAAGCTTGCTTTTAGCATTTAGCGTGACCTCTAGTGCCATTGAGTAATTTTAATAGACTGCATTTTTTTCTTCATCTTCCTAGTTTTACTGAGCTTCTAGAGGAATTAAGGCCACTTTGTTTACCTTGCACTTGCTAAAAGAAGATCAGGTGGATATAGTATGTACATACTGTGTCTTTTTTATACACCTGTTTTGCCTTAACATTTGTGGAAGTTCTTGAAAAAACATTTTGATCTTCTTTAATTTTCACATGATTTGTTGTTTATTTTTTTCAGAAACAAACAAGGGAGATTTGACTGAAATAAGGAATGAAGATGCTCCAGCGTCCATTCCACAAAAGCAGAAACCTTCTAAAGCAGAGAGGCGTGCTATTCAGGAGGCTCAGCGTGCTGCGAAAGCTGCTGCGAAGGAGGCAGGTAATACCTTGTTTTCAGTCTTATATATAGTATTGTAATAATAAAACCTTCTCATCCACCCCCACTGTTTTTGGGCGTATTTTGGCTTGGGGAGAGATGTGCTGCTTTGCAGAGTGAAATTTTTAACTCCCAAATAGGTTTAGGCAATTAATTGTAAATAGAGCTCACTTTCTAATGGATTCACATTTATTTACGATGATCTGAAACATCTATAATGTAGTCACAACTTCCTACCATGACGGTCGCATTAATTTGGACTGTAGGTTTATCAGGAAAGTCTACAGGCGCTGCTTCTGGGGCTAATCCTGCAACATCCAAGCAAGCCAAGCCAGCTAAAATTTCTCAGAAGAAAGATGTGCCCCATGCTCCAAGTACAGTTGCTTCTGAGAAGAAGGTTACTGAACGCCAACCGGAGAGAGATAGAAAAAAAGATGTTCCTCATCCGAGAATGCAGTTTGATGACGTGCATCGGGTGGAGAAAGCAAAAAAACGTGCAATTGTCAACCAATCAGAGGCTCGAAACAGAGTTGAATTGTTTAGGCATCTGCCACAGTACGTCCATGGCACTCAACTTCCTGACCTTGAGTCAAAATTCTTTCAACTTGAACCAATCCATCCTTCTGTGTACAAGGTAATTGCTATTCATTTACTCTACCAAAAATGTTATCTGTGTGCGACATAAATACTTTTGTTCTTCAATCTCAAGTATGGTCATGCGATAATGATTTGTTGTTCATCACACATTAACTCTTCATGCATTTAGGCGGATTATGGTATAGGAAACTAAGTATGCAACATTCCATTTATCAAGAAATAATAAATACCAGTGACAGTTTTGTGACATAGATAAAAACAATAAGCTGCAGCTATCTTTGATTCCTCTCTCTCAATCGTGGTCTGAAACTACATGCTTTTGTCCTTGTGTTACCCTTAGTTTAATTTCAAGCACAGAATATTTTATGTATGCGAGAATGTGTGATGCTAGAGCGTTTATGAAACAATCATTTTCCTTGTCTGCCCCTTTCATTACAAATTTTAAGTATCATGCTCCTCCAGGAACAACTTGAGTGTTTTGGAGCTATTTATAGTAAACAACCATTTTGGCGAAGAACAAAACAACTCATGTTCACCTTTTCTGTATAATGCCTAATTATTGTAAATTTGTTTGTGAGATCACTGAAGCACTTTACATCCACCAACTACAACATCAAATGGATCATGTGATGTGAATGGTGTTATCTTAGAAGTGTCACGTAGGCTATATTCTGTGGTGGAGAAGAGAGAAATCAGAAGAAAAAAAAAACTTGCCTTCTTTTAATTAAAAGATGATGTCCTATCAACAATATTTCTCACCACATGTGTTGCTAATAGGTTTGCTGATCTGGTAATTACTTACTGGCTCAACTTGGTCCTTAAATATACCAAGAAGGTCAGGCAAAATTAGTTAGCTAAGTTTTTTTAATTTGCTTGACTGAATGTTAATTTCTGTGAAGTTAAATGACCTGTCTCTTCTTCGCTATCTTTCAGGTCGGTCTCCAGTATTTGTCTGGTGAGGTATCTGGTGGCAATGGCCGTTGCATAGCAATGCTTCTTGCGTTCAGAGAGGCAATAAAAGATTACTACACACCGCCAAATAAAACTCTCAGCAGAGACCTTACTGCAAAAGTCAGTAGTTATGTGTCATTTTTTATCGAGTGCCGTCCACTCTCAATTAGCATGGGCAATGCTATCAGGTTCCTGAAAAACAGGATTGCCAAGCTACCAATTACATTGTCGGAGTCAGAAGCCAAGGCCAGTCTTCAGTCTGATATTGATCGTTTTATTAATGAGAAGATAGTTGTTGCAGATCAGGTTATTGTCAGTCATGCCATCACAAAAGTCAGAGACGATGATGTCTTGCTGACATATGGGTCGTCATCAGTTGTTGAAATGATTTTGGAGCATGCTCATGAACTTGGTAGGAAGTTCCGTGTTATAGTGGTGGATTCTCGTCCCAAGCTCGAGGGGCAAGGATTACTGCGTAGATTAGTGGCAAAGGGCATTAACTGCACATATACTCATATAAATGCAGTTTCATACATCATGCATGAAGTTACAAGAGTCTTCTTGGGTGCATCCTCAATATTATCAAATGGAACAGTTTATTCCCGAGTTGGCACAGCATCCGTGGCTATGGTGGCACATGCATTTGGAATTCCTGTTTTGGTTTGCTGCGAGGCATACAAATTTCATGAGAGGGTGCAACTTGATTCTATATGCGCTAATGAGCTTGGTACGCATATGTTCATGTATGCATTGTAAGTATACGTCCGGGTCATGCATAACAAGTTTCTTACACAATTTTTTGCTCAGGTGATCCAGATGTGATTTCAAAAATTCCTGGGAGGGCAGATTTGGGCGATCTTAAGAACTGGGCTGACAACGAGAATCTCCAACTGTTAAATCTCACGTATGTACCTGAATACCATCTATGGTATAGTTTCTTAGATCCATTAATTTACTTTGCATGAAAATAATTTTGCACATCTGATAGGTATGATGCAACCCCTTCTGATTATGTGTCGATGATCATAACGGATTATGGAATGGTAAGATACTCTTAAGCTTCTGGTCGTAGTCCATGCCGTTGTATATCTAGAAAAAACTATTCATATATGGCATCTTTTCAATTTATTGTCCTCACATAAACACAGTTATTGAATTTGGCTATTAGCAGTATGGCAAATGTCCATTCTATTACCAAATTTTACTAGCTCTAGGATACATTTTATTTCGTTTCGATGCTTTTACTATGGATGCACTCCATTGTGCTGTTAAGTGTCAAATTAACCATTATTATAAGCTGTCTAACAGCTGTCTGCTTAGGATTCTGTTAAGAAACAGAAACAGAAACAGTATCAGTGTTGTAAACTCGATGTACTTGTGTTACAGATTTTATAGAACCAACTGGAAACTTTGCAGTTAACATTTGAGCTTTGACCCAAGTCAACTGAATTCCTTTTTGTAACATCCAATTAATCTGACGAGAAGTTATTTAGGCATGCCACGGTTCAGCTCTGAACATCCACACTTGTTGTTTCATTTTATGGTTGAATTAAAAAATATACATTATTAGCATCTGTTTTTGTTAGTTTTTACTAGCAAACAAGCCCATGCGTTGCAACGGGAGAAAAAAAATCACACTTCTAGTCTGGTAAGCATGGCCTAAGACTCTCCTCCGTCCACTGTTTCAATACGGCATCCCACCAGTTTATGTTTATCCTCTTTCCCGTCCTCGTCGGTGGTGTCCGCTTATCCTCCTTCCCGCACTTGCCGAATGTGGCCATGATTGTTCACCTAATCACAACGCCCCGGACATGCTCAATCCCAAGGCGATGAGCTCGATCACCGCACGACACCTGTCATTGTGCTTCACTACTGTGTAAATGCCAGACTCTGAGATGCTTTCTCCGTGTTATTTCGTAAAAATATATTTCAACGGTGTTTCTCGATTCTTTTATATAAAAAAATTAGGACAAGGGTCCTTTTTCCCTGATCTCGTTTTTCCTAGGGAACTTTCGAAATTTGGATCCTCCGTCTCAGTTGCACCACAGAACCACAAGGTTTGAGAAGAGTAATGGCCAAATCTCTCTCATCCTCCCATGTAATCGCGCCAGCATTCTCAGCATACAATGCCTTGTCACATCCTAATACGCTAGTGGGGGTCACACATGCACGTGCATTCTCTTTCAGGGGGCAACAGATACCATCACCAGCCATACTCCAGGAGTCGACCAACCAGCAGCGATGCATCACAATATCCCACAAGCCAACAAGCCAGGCAGAGTCAACCTGCGTGCAGTGCATGTCTTTCATTTATTATTGGGCCTCAATCTTTCCTATTGGCAGGTGCAGTAACCGGGCACAATTCACGGCGTTAAATTCCTTCCTTCCCATAGGAAAACATGGTCCACACCTCACCCTTCGTGTGTTAATTCTTGAGGCGGTTCATTGATTCTCCGGACAACTCATGGCGTATATAAACTGATGAAAATTTGTTATAAAGGAGCGAGGTGGGACTATTTAATTGTTAAACGAAACGTTTATAATAGCACAAGCCTAAGCTAGGTCAATTGGTTGTAGTTTGATCGAGGGGAGGGGAGGACGTGAGTTCGATCTCCAACCAAAGCAATTATTTTTCGTTGGTCCTTGGAAGCCCAGGAGTAGGCCCAGTGACGTACCTAGCTAAAGGAGGCAACGGCCCAAAGTCGTGGTTGCTAAACCATACGAACCGTTTTTGGCTTTTATTAGGACTATGGATTGACTCTCAATTGCTAAGACTGCTGGTTGATATGTAGATTTTTGTGGGGCTAAAACACAAAACAGCACAACGGACCAAGAATATCAATTCAATTCTCTTTATTATTAGTATATAGGTGTCGATACTAATGTTGTACTTACGTGAAACCAATTCTTGCAAATCACATTGATTTAGTTGCAGGTCTTTAATATGCTTCCGATATCTTGAACCAACTATTTTCTCTGCAGTCAGATATATGCATGCCTATGCTTGTGTTCGTTTAGGTCTCCATGATATGTGTTAATGTGGTATCTATTGTTTCATCCATATAGTTGATGTGGTTGTCTCGTTGTTGCAGCTTCCGCCTACAAGTGTGCCGGTCATCGTGAGAGAGTACCGCAAGGAGCAGCTGTGGGTATAGATCTACTTGCAGTATGATCGCAGTTTTGGCAACTGTTGCTGCCTAGGTGCAGCATGAGTGGACATATACAACTTGTATGTTTTTGAGATGTGGGCTGTCAAACCTGTTTGCCGACTTACCGTTTTGTCTTACTCAAAATGGTCGTCTAATTTTGTCACCTGTGATTTCATGGAAATGCACTTGATTTGAAGTTTCTTTTGAGCCCTGTGGTTACACAGAGCAGTTGCTTTACCCAACAAGGGGATGCCAAGTTCCATGGTAGTAGAAATACTTTGCCAAGTCCATTCCCAGTGTCATCGGGAGGCTGACCTTTGCAAAGCCGAATATGTTTCCCGTGAAGGGAAATCCAAGCAAAGAGCTTGTGGTTTGGCTCTGCTGTAGCCTGCCAAATCTTTGTTTGGCTTGTCACCAAAGTGTATGATATTTTGTTGCCGTTAATCTTTGTTTGGATTGTTACCAAAGTGAAACACAAAGAGCTCTCATTTTGTCTCAGGTTGAACCCTAGAACCCGTGGTTTGGTTCAGCCTTGGCTTTCCAAATCAGTTGTGACTTGATACAGTCTCATGTGTTCCTCGTCGTGAAGGAATCACCTAGCAAAGAGATGTTGTCTCAACTAATGCCTTCCAAATCTGTTAAAGTTGAACCAAAGAAATCAACCTGTAGGTATCAGATCAGCTGGAAAAATTCTTCTCGCAAAAGAGTAGATACAACTTGTGACCGACTACCAAGAGTTTGGTTTTTTTTGTTTTTTTGTTTTTTGTTTGACAGCGAGAGGGTCCGGGCCAAGTTTTTTTTCCTTTTAAAAAATGCTTGCAAGCTTTTTACCTAATTTGAGTTATCCGCACAAAATTGCATCAAGAATTGTCCACCTTCCAAACACTAATCTAATTTGTACTCTATAAATCTTCTTTCATAGTAATTGAAAACAAATGTAATACTCCCTCCGTCCGAAAATACTTGTCATCAAAATGGACAAAAGCGGATGTATTTAGAACTAAAATACATCTAGATACATCCTCTTTTATTCATTTTGATGACAAGTATTTTCGGACGGAGGGAGTACATGAGTTGTCCATTAGGAATCTCTAATTTGCAGGTAAAATCCATGGTTCTTACACGAACAGAACTTTGTGTGTGTGAACATTTATACACAAATTATGTGAATCATAGCAGATTTTGTATGGTTGAGATCCAAAGCGAAAGTGAGCATCAATAGGCCATTGATCTAGTAGACCCTCTCAAAGGAGGAAAGAAGTCCAAAAATATCACTTGTTTTTGTACATTCACACCCCTCCCGGCGATTGTGGGTTCCCTTCACCTCCTCCAGCAGTGGTAGGGTGGGAAAACCCCAGATCTCTGCTCTGACGTGGGTGTAGTTAGGTTTTTGGTCAGCGGCGATGTGGAGACGGAGATGATGTCGGGGAGAATAAGTGTGCCGCCTCGCCACCCCCTCTACGACGACGTCTTATGGGCTTCATCGCCAATCTGGCGACGATGTGGAGGCGGAGATGATGTCGGGGAGAATAAGTGTGCCGCCTCATCGTCCCCTTCGCGACTGCGTCTTCTGGGGCTTCATCGCAAATATGGCGGTGATGTGCAGGTGAAGATCAGGGAGAATAAGTGTGCCGCCTCGCCATCCCCTCCGCGATAACGTCTTCTAGGGCTTTGTTGCCGATTTGGCGGCTTTTGGTGCTCGCGGATCCACATATCTTGTGAGTCTTTCATTCCTCCACCTGATCGACGATGCGACGACGACCGCCATGCAATGTGGGGATATTGTCCTCCGGGCAGTCGTCGATGCACGGACGCTTCCTCTAGCCGCGGTGTGGGCATGGTAAGGTGGGGTGTTGGACGGGGTTGTCTTATTGCCCGTGTTTTGGTTGCAACATCGTTTCTGATGGCATTGGCTAGCGGGTCGCTCTTCTTAGTCTCGGGCGCCAACCTTGGCGACGCCGTTCAATCCAGGGTGGTTCTTCTGGATGATCAGGGTGACTTCTCAACTGTGAGAGGCCAGCTCGGAAGCAAGCTTGAGGAGCGGCAGCGGCGGTACGCCACTGGCACGTCCTGGACGTGGAGGCCGTGACTCGTGACGCTCCCAAAGGACGGGCTTGCAGTTTCTTATTCTGTTTGGGCTGCCTTGTAATGCTGAGGTCCTTACTAAAAAAACATGTATCTTTGCAAAAAGAAATCTGCAGTTTCAAGTTAAAAATATCCATGTAGCAGATTATCATGCATAAAAGCACGCTAAATAATTCCCAGCATTGGACTCTCTTTCAATGAGTCAGAAACGAAATCAAGTGGCTGAGATCAAATCCATCCGTCCATCCATCCATCTCCATCGGCCCATAGGACCTAGACCCCATCATCAACCTCTCTCGGTGTCTCCTCTCCCTCCCTCCCTCCCCTAGTCCAGTCCACCCCGCGCCTCGTTCACTCCGCCGCCGTCCCCTCCATTCCTCCGCCACCGCCAGCCCACCTGCATTCCACCAATACCCGCCCCACCCTCTATAAATAAACACGCGCACGCACACACGCCACTACCACCACCACCGCCGCCGCCTCCCCATCCCCCAGATCCCGACCCCCCCATCTGCAATGGCGGCCGCATCGTCGCTCCACGTCGCCGCCCCGGCCGCCACCCCGCGGGTGGGATCCGCCGGCCCCAAATCCGCGTCAGGTAGCACCTTCGCCGTCGCCCCGCGCGTGGTTCTTCGCCCGTGGCCGCCGGATCTTCTTCGCTGATTTTTGCGTGCGTTTTTTCTCTGCTGCAGCGGCGAGGAGCGTGCGCGTGGCCAGATCGGGCACGGCGGGGCGCCCCGGAGGCAGGCTCGTGGCGTGTGCCGCCGTTGCAGTTGCGTGCTCTGTTCGGCTCTGAGAAATTCTCCTTCGTAACTTCGTTGCTGGTTGGCATCTGTTGTAACTGTTCGCTTAATCTTCTCTGTGTGTTTCCCTGTGCAGACCAAGGCTGATGCGCCGGCGAGCGAGGCGGCGTCCAAGTCCGAAGGGTAAGACTGTAACAGCACACTTCCTTGCCTACTTGATGTATGCACAACTGTGTTCTTGGGTGCTCATGATGAGTCAGGATCCATGCAAAGCTATCTTGGGGAAAACAGATTCGTGCCAGGCCAACGATTCAATTGATTGTTTATCTCTCAGGAGCTAACAATTCTAGTATTGGACTCAATTTAGCTTAGATTTGATTGTATTCGCTGTCTTAGGCTACACTCCAGCTCAGACTTCGAATTTTGTCAGGGCTTGTGTAGTTTTTAGTGTTAGGTGTCATTGCTATGGCATAGTTGTCTGCTTAGTTGCAAACTTCCCTCGGTTGCCGAAGTGGTGGGCTGTTTAAACTTTTAATATGACCCCTGTCAAAAACACACGGGGTTTTGGAAAACATGCAGTGAAGCTTCTCTACCTTTTGACTAGGATCATATCAGAAATAATTTTCCTTATAAAATTCAGTAGAAAAGGGTATCATAAGGTTCTTAATATTATTTCTTAAACAGATGGAAGGGCGTAGTCAAAGTTGAAAGTTTATCTACAGTAAGAACCAAAGTTACAGCGTTTTAGGACAGAAAGCCAGCTCTGTTTGTGCTTGAGGCTTGGTGGATGTGACTTGAAGTCACATTATTTCGCAATTAGTTGAGTTTCTTTTTACTGATGGAGAAGATCATAGGACCAATTGCCTAATAGATGATATGCACCTGTTTTTCTGGGACTGCAGTATATTTAGGGAGTAAGCAAGCTGCTTCAGTGAATTGCAAGCTGAGACTTTGGCACTAATTAGTACTGTTTTGGTTATCTTGACAAGACAATGCGTGTTGACGTGTTGCTTCTTTGCCCACTTGTTAACAAAATTGAAGCTGTATTCTCTACTGTGAGTCTGTTACTCTATTTCCATGTTTCAGGAAAAACTGGCATTATTGTGTTTTGGTAAGAGCTTAACATTTGCTTAGTAGATTTTGTAAAGCCTGGGTTTGGCACAACATTTTACTATTTGTTGGTGGGTAGAGTATCAAGTCAACACAAACCCATAGCTAGGGAGTATCATGCATACTCTCGTGTGAACTTCAGTTGGTGGGATTTGTCATATGTATGTCCGGCTAAGTAAACTGGATTTATTTCCAAAATTCAGTAGGATGCTTACTACCGAGAGGAGATAGGATGTCCTCTTGGACCTACCTGAGCTACCCCGTGTAAGATATGAATGGGTTGGGTCAAGCCAGCTGACTATTGGCCACGTTCGCTGGCTTTTGGCCTTTCTGCTCTCCCCTCTGTAGGAATCTTTAAACTGGGTTTTTGTCTTTAAAATGCAACTATGTTGCTCCCTCGTTATTCTGTTTTATGTTACCCAATAAACAAATATTTTACTGCATTTGATCTTTCATGAATATGACTTCTTGTATGCTTAAGTGCAAGTCCCTGATTCTGTAATAACTTCTGTGTAGTCATGAGGTCTTGCTGTTCGAGGCACTTCGCGAGGGTTTGATGGAAGAGATGCAAGCGGATCCAACGGTGTGTGTCTTTGGTGAAGATGTCGGTCATTATGGTGGTTCTTACAAGGTGACCAAGGGTTTGGCTGATATGTTTGGAGACCTTCGGGTTCTTGACACACCTATTGCTGAGAACTCATTCACCGGCATGGGAGTTGGAGCAGGAATGAAGGGGCTGAGGCCTGTTATTGAGGGCATGAACATGGGCTTCCTTCTCCTTGCTTACAACCAAATATCAAACAACTGCGGCATGCTTCATTACACCTCTGGCGGCCAGTTCAAGATACCACTTGTGATCCGAGGTCCTGGTGGTGTTGGTCGCCAGCTTGGTGCAGAGCATTCACAGCGTCTGGAGTCATACTTCCAGTCGATCCCTGGTCTCCAGATGGTTGCTTGCTCCACTCCTTACAATGCCAAGGGTTTAATGAAGGCTGCCATAAGGAGCGAGAACCCTGTTGTGCTATTTGAGCACGTCCTTTTGTACAACCTGAAGGAGAAAATTCCTGATGAGGAGTACACGCTATGCCTGGAGGAGGCTGAGATGGTACGGCCTGGTGAGCATGTGACCATCCTCACATACTCGCGTATGAGGTACCATGTGATGCAGGCTGCAAAGACGCTGGTGAACAAAGGGTACGATCCGGAGGTGATTGACATAAGGTCGTTGAAACCATTTGATCTGCACACAATAGGCAACTCCATCAAGAAGACCCACCGAGTGCTGATTGTGGAGGAGTGCATGCGCACTGGAGGGATCGGCGCCAGTCTCAGGTCGGCCATCATCGACAACTTCTGGGACTACCTTGACGCCCCCATCATGTGCCTGTCGTCTCAGGACGTGCCTACACCCTACGCCGCAACTTTGGAGGATGCGACCGTCGTGCAGCCTGCCCAGATTGTTGCCGCCGTCGAGCAAATATGCCAATAGGGCATCATGTGTTTCAGCATCGTTAATTTGTATCTGCCCTGGCTTGGAGGAACCTTTAATCTGTCATTTTTGCCTTGTAGCGAGGTGTTCATTGTGGTATAGGCTTGTATCCATTTTTTATTCCTGCTTGAGTTAACACTTCAGCTACATAACTGTACTGTATTATGCTGAATGCTACTAGGGTCTGAACTCGTGTTTATTGGAAGAAATCTTTGAATATCCTGGGCTATGTGTTTTGGTTATCTTTGTTTTGCCTTTCAAAGAAGGGTCATTTTTGCCTTGTAGCGAGGTGTTCATTGTGGTATAGGCTTGTATCCATTTTTTATTCCTGCTTGAGTTAACACTTCAGCTACATAACTGTACTGTATTATGCTGAATGCTACTAGGGTCTGAACTCGTGTTTATTGGAAGAAATCTTTGAATATCCTGGGCTATGTGTTTTGGTTATCTTTGTTTTGCCTTTCAAAGAAGGGTCATCTTGGTCACATGGTTTAAGTCTCAAGAAAGCTTTGGATCATGACATCCAAAACATGTCAGCAGCCATGGCCTCACCACCAATTGCAACAGTGAAAATAAGATCACAACATCGCTTCTCCAGGGGACGAGCTGCTTGTTTGATCAGCCAAGCTACTTAAGGTTTAATATGTCCAGGACTCCAGGCTAAGCTACACTAGCTAGATGATCGCATCAGCCTAAGCTACACCAGCTAGATGATCGCAAGCTTACATTCTCACAGAATCACACATGATATCACAGCTGGAACAACACCATCAGCAACAGGAGGAGGTGACACAGCCAGCCCAACCTCCCTTCAAACCCGTGGCGCCGACGGCCGCCGCTCGCCCTTTCACTCACCGCCACGCCGCCTGGCTGGTACGTCACGCCGGGGTTCCACCCGGTGGGTATGGCGTTGCCGGCAACGAGCATCTTGCCGGATTGGAACGTCAGCCGGATGGAGAAGGGCCCCTGGAGGGTGGAGCCAGAAAGCTTCCACACCGCACCCCAGGACTGCTGCATCGGGATCCACACTCCGGTTGCCCCGGCGCCGCTCTGCATGATGTCGACGGCGCAGAGGTCGCTGTCGCCGTCCTCGTACTCGACCAGGACGGCGAGGTAGTTCGGGTTCGAGCCGCTGTCCACTTTGAAGGTCAGGCCTACTCCAGTCCAGTCACAGGTCACGCTGCACAGGCAGAAATGCTAACACAACGGATTAATGGCGACTACAAAAGACGGCCATTGCAAGAGACCATGAAGAGTAACCATGACCCATATATGTTCCATCAACTTATGCGTACCGGGTGTACTGGATTTGGATGAGGCCAGCGCCCCGGAGTTGGTCAGCTTGGCCAGGTTTTGCCATGGCGCCGAATGCTGTCCCGCTCATGTCGAAGTGCGCTGCCTCATTCTGGCACTGTCCGTCGACTAGCCCGCTCAGGCATGGGCCGCCACCAGGGCCCTGGTCCGTGATGACGACGGTCACCGGAATACCAGAGCAAGCTTGATTGCCACCGCATACCACCTGATGAAATCAAGATTACTGAATGTCAAATGACAGACAAGTTGCAGTCATGCTCATGGCCTCAGCTGCTATACGTAGAGCTGCAGACGCACCCGGTAGCACGCGCCACAGCCATCGCCAGAGTCGTATATGACAGGGCCGCCGGCGGCAATCATGGATGAGAACGGCGGCTGGTCAACAGCATACTGGTACCCGCACGCGCCACCTACAGCACATGTGATTCAGGCATGCAGGCATCAGACATTAACTTCAGGTTCAAACGCCAGTTTGGGCAAAAGGTAGTGCAACTAAATCGTATATCTGTTACCTTCACTTCCCGCGCCATTAGCGTCACCATACCACGTAGCGATGCCACCGGACCAGCCGGAGAGCTCACGGTGGATCTCAATGGATGCACAAGGGTGGAAGAGTGAAGCAATAACAACTCTAGTGGCAATGAAGGACAGGAGCTGAAGCTTGGAAGCCATTCACAGCACTCTCTGACAATTTAGCTATGTTTGGTAAGAATTGAGATAGTGTTGGCCTGCAAGGAGGGAAGACAAATAGAGGAATAGTGTTAGTTTTGCAATGTGCACATTCAATGGACAATTTGTTTTGATAAAGGACAGGCCATAGTACACAGGTTTTCTTTGGAGAGAGGACACACTGAAACAAGAGTAGCAGGATTTTGCAGTGCAATTTTGTCATTTTCTTGTACTCCCTCCCTCCGATCCATATCAGTGACAATGAATATGGATCAGCGGGAGTAATAAAAATGGCATCAGTCACTAATTCACTACCACACAGGAAACTGACTATCAGTTGACAAGTGACTGAGAGTGAGAGGAGAATAAATATTGGAGAGATCCTTTCCTTGGGACAGTTGCATACATTCTGACAAAGAATGGCTGTGTGCATCACAATGATGCAGAGGCCAGGGGTTTCACCCTCCTTTCAGGAAACAAAAACTGAAAAATTGGCAGGCGAAAATTCTATAATTGTCACATCGATGTACAAATGCTCCTGAATTTTCTTACAGACTAATATTCAAAGATATCTTGTAACGTTAAATTACGATGGAATTATGAGTATGATACTGAGATATATGGAAAGGCATCATTAACTCATTTGATCATGTCTAACAATCCCAAAGATCTTAATGTGAATATCTGATACACTTAAAATGAAACGAGAGCAGATTTTAATGTGCTAGCTAAAAACTACTCCCTCCATTCCTAAAAGGTCTTGTATTTAGGAACGGAGGGAGTACAAGCGATTGTTATATAAGCACATCATGCTAGCTACAAGCATTATGACCTATTATAGTTAGTTAAGAGCTCGGTGTTATCACTGCATCTAGGATAACCCTTATGTCTAAACAGTTCTGGGGTGTAACATGTAGTGCCAGTAGGGGTGTCGTGTTTTTTTCTTAATAATGGAAGTTTTTATCACCCCGGCCTCTGCATCCTAAGATGCATACCGCTGTTTATAAGCATTTGACACCTCGAATAATAATAAGGGTTAATTACAGATTTGGAGAAAAATGCAAAATCTGAATAACGAAAGAATGTTGTGGCTCGTAGAAACCATTGCCTGATCATCAGCTTCTAGTATGTAAACATAACTATTCCACAGCTTGTGCTACCATACTCCTCTTTTGGAGAGAAAAATATATAAACTACTTTACTTCAAGATTAGTAATCTTTTCTAGAAGAAGAGCACAACAGCAAATCCTGAATCCCACCAATCTGAAATAGAAAATGAAATGTGTGTAGCGACAGCTTTAATCATAATTAAGTGGAGTTTCCGGAACAAACTGCTCAAGACAACTAGGTAGTACTCCCTCCGTTCCAAAATATAAGTCTTTCTAGAGATTTCAACAAGTGACTACATACGGAGCAAAATGAGTGAATCTACATTCTAAAACTTGTCTACATACATCCGTATGTTGTAGTCCATTTGAAATATCTAAAAAGACTTATATTTAGGAACGGAGGGAGTACCTAATTACACTGCACAATGTTCTAAAGTGCTTATCATCATTGCTACAGATACTGCAGCCAGCACACAAATTACAAGTCTCAGTATGGCTGATGACAGTTCTACTTCCTACATGGACTCCTAATACTTGCTCCTAGACGCATCGCGAGCCGATGAGCCGAAGCGGGGAGAGTTTGCAAAAAAGCAAGCCTCGAGCCCCTGACCTTGCTCCAATCCAAAGCAATCAGCAGAATATAGCAATTTCCTACCTCTGGACTCTGGCAGTGCTTGCAATCTGCTCATATCTGAGGCAAATGTGTACCAAGGGACAGAAACGCGCAATCTCCTAGACAAATCCAAACTGAAGTGCGCCATACACACACACGCACACTAGAAAAGCGCCAACACGAATCAATCCTAGGTCGATTTGACTCGCTGCCTGGAAACGATAACCAACCAAATTTGCACGAACCCTGAAGCCTGAAGGCCTGAAGAAGCGCCATGCCAACAAGCAACCGCATTTACGCGTCAGAACGGCACCGTGTGTAAGAATTATAACAAGGAGTCTTACCCGTCGAGCCCAGCGACCACCGTGCTCTTCGAGTCCGGCCACCTCCCCCCCTGCACGCACGGGGAAGACGAGCAAATGCGGGGGCGCAGATTCGGAAGAGGAGCCAAGCGAAGGCGGGTCGAGGGGTCCAGTTGCTGCTGTACTTGCAAGGAGAAGGTGGGGTTTGTTGAAATGTGGGCGGCGGCGGTGGAGGAACGGAGGCGGCGGCGGGGGCGGGGAAGAGAGAAGGTGGGGGAGTGGAGTGTCTCACACCTCACAGTCAAAAGGGGTGGCGAGTGACATGCCTGTTTTGGTTGCACGCCCAGCCGGCCGGGGCACCGTCCCTGGCGTCTTCACAACAAGCTGATGAGAGCGCGTGAGGTGGCATGTCCCCGCGCCCCCAACAAGGCTCTCACGCGATTTTTTTTCCCCGTCGACGTCGAAAAATCGATCCAGTCGCGTCCCCAAAGACCATTATTTCGTTGCCTCGGGCCAAAATTGGCGTCGGCGGACCCATACCGAACCCGGCGCGCTGGAGGGCGCTTGGGGGCGCCGGCCGAAGCGTTTTTGGCGCGAAAATCGGCGGGCCCTCCCTAGCAGCGACTCGGCTACTCTCGTCGCTTCGTCGTCCTCATCGCCTCGGTTCCCGCAGGGGGAATCAATGCCAAAGCTGCCGCGCGGCGGTCAGCCTCCATTGATGCCTCACGGGCGACGCAGTGAAGGCGCGGCGACGCGCGTCTCTTGCTCCCATGCGTACACACGGCGGTACGCGGGGAGCCTACCGGCCGGCAACACGCCGCGGTTGGAGTACCCCGCTCCCCCACCTTCTCATGCCGGCGTGGGAGGTCGTGGACGCCGAGGCGCATGGACCCGGCATCCTCCTCCTCGTCGGGCCGCTCCTCCGGCTCTCCCTCCCTCCTCCCCGTCAAGCCGGAGCCACAGGACACGCCGGTCAGCCGGCACACACGCAGCTGCGGCGTCCGCATCGCCGAGTCCCTCCCCCCCCACCTCTGCCCGGCTCGTCAGGCCGAAGGTGGAGTCCGGCCTCCCCGCGGAGTACGAGACCATCGCCCGGCGAGGCTTCTCCGTTGAGGCCGCCCTCCAGTGGGCGCGAGACGACTACCTCCACGAAGAGATGGTCCGGCAGCGCCGCGCCCAGCAGGAGATAGCTGCCCGCCGACGTGGGCGCGAGAACGAGGACAACGTGGTGATCCTCGACAGCGACGGCGACGAGGACGTCCCCGGGTCGTCCAACCAGCCGTGCCTAGGCGACCCTGGTCAGGGAAGCAACAGGGACGGCCGGCGAGGAGGAGACGACGATGACGACGACGACGACAACGGCGGCGGCGACTACACGCAGTTCTACAAGCTCCTCGGCATGTAGAGCTTCATGGCGGCGGGCGGGCGAGGAACGGCGAGGGCGACGACGGGCCTAGTTTTTTCTTTTTTTCTTTTCTTTTTTGTAAAATATTTGATGAATTCGACGAAGTTTTTTTAAATTTGCGCCTTGTTTGTGCGAACATGGGCCGGGTTTCGTTTTGAAAAAAAACGTCGTGGGGCGCCCCCAGCACGCGTTTTAGCGCCGGTTCGCCCCCAGGCAACGATTTTACGCGCCCACTGGGGGCTAACGGCTGGAGGCGCTTAAAATCGCCGCCTGGGAGCGCACCGACGCTCAAATCGGCATGGGGGCTTTCGGGCCCCCAGCCGCCGGTCCCAGGGTCGCCTTCAGGAGGTGACTTTTTCTATACAAAATAGGAATTCGGCTAAAGTACAACGAAAATGACATTTTATAGCATAGTTTTTATTACATAAACAAAGTTAATGTCGTTCTACGGCGCGAAGAACGCGGTGAGCGCGGCGAAGTCGCCGGCCTTCTCCTCCTTGACGCGGACGCCGTCCCTGCTAAACCCCTGGCCGGCGTCGCCATGGCGGACCAGTGCCGGTGGTGCGCCGCCGTCGCTGTCGTCGTCGAGGACGACGACACCTCCCTCGTCACGGCATCGCCGATGCCGTGCGGCGAGCTCTTCATAGGCGCGCGGCGCTGGCGCTCCATCTTCGTCCGCGCCCAGTCGTCGCGCGCCCACTTCAAGGCCGTCGCGTCGTCGAGCGCCTCCTTCTCGCCGCCAGCGAGCCCGGGCTCCGTCTTCACGCGAGCGAGCCCACACTCCTTCTTCACGGCGGCGAGCCCAGGTTCCTGCTTCACGGCGGCGAGCCCTGGCTCCGTCTTCGACTTGACGAAGCGGGGAGGAGCCGAGGAGGAGGCGCGCCCGCCGCCTTCGTTGATGACGATGCCGGCCGAGCGGGTGCGCCGGCCGAGTGGGGTCTCCGCTGCGGGCTCGGCCTTGACGCCGAACACCGTCGCAGAGCCGGAGGAGTGGGAAGAGGAGCGGGACGAGGACGACGAGCCGGAGACGAACCTCCTGGGCATCCATTGCTCGGCGCCGCGGCGATGGACCGGGGCGGCGGCCGGGTATGTGAGTGGCTGGTTGTTGCCACCCTCGAGGTAAGAGAGAACCTCGTGGAGCGTCCGGCCGGGGGCGGCCCACCACAGGCGTCACCCCTCGCTGTTCCACCGGCACCCCACCACCGGCGCCCCGTTGGTGGAGGTGAGGCGCCGCTCCTACCGGCGCTGGAAGTACGCCGCCAACGCCTCGTGGTTGTCGGCGGCGTACTGCGGGGAGGCGCGCTCCTCCTCGGTCAGCGACGACCGAACGCGATCGACCTCGCCGGTGAAGTAGTCGGGACGTGCGTCGGCGTCCGACAGTGGGGGAACGGGGACACCTCCGGCGCTGAGCCTCCATCCTGTCGGCCCAGCGCGCATGTTTGGAGGCGTCGGGATGTTGGCCTTGAAAAGCAGGTGCGCCTCCCATGCGTGCAGCGAGCGGCGGTCGAAGCTGTTGGTCGCCGCCCCGTCACCGGGGAACCGCTCACACATCGTCGCTGGGCTGGAGAGAGGAGAGGTTCATCGGCGGCGGAGAGAGAGAAAGGCAGAGAGCACGACATGTGTGGCCAGCGGCGGCGAGGGGGGGAGGCTTTTTATAGCCGCCGTGGAGACATGTGTACGCGTGGCGGGGAGTGAGGTGTCGCCACGCCGCCCGTGAAGAGCCGCCCCGTGGTGAGGAATCAATAGAAGGCTGACCGGCGACAACCTTGGCATTGATTCCCCGCGGGAAACCAATGCGTTCTAAGTACGACGAGGCGAGTGTCGCTGGCTCGGTGGGTCCACAGCTCTTTCACGCCAAAACCATTTCGCTCGGCGCCCCCGAGCGATCCCCAGCGCGCCGAGTTCAGCTTGGGTCCGCCGACGCCAAATTCGGCCCGAGCCGGTGAAAATTGGGCTTCTGGGGCGTGGCTGGGCCGATTTTTATGCGCCGGCGCGAAAAAATCACCTGGGGAGGGTGTGTTGGGGGCGCGGCTGGAGATGCTCTTGTTGGAAATATGCCCTTGAGGCAATAATAAATTGGTTATTATTATATTTCCTTGTTCATGATAATTGTTTATTATCCATGTTAGAATTGTATTGATAGGAAACTCAGATACATGTGTGGATACATAGACAAACACCATGTCCCTAGTAAGCCTGTGGATGACTAGCTCGTTGATCAACAGATGGTCGCGGTTTTCTAACCATGGACATTTGATATCGTTGATAACAGGATCACATCATTAGGAGAATGATGTGATGGACAAGACCCAATCCTAAGCCTAGCACAAGATCGTGTAGTTCATATGCTAAAGCTTTTCTAAATGTCAAGTATCTTTTTCTTAGACCATGAGATTGTGCAACTCCCGGATACCGTAAGAATGCTTTGGGTGTACCAAACGTCACAACGTAACTGGGTGGCTATAAAGGTGCACTACAGGTATCTCCGAAAGTGTCTGTTGGGTTGGCACGAATCGAGACTGGGATTTGTCACTCCGTGTGACGGAGAGGTATCTCTGGGCCCACTCGGTAGGACATCAGAATAATGTGCACAATGTGATCAAGGAGTTGATCATGGGATGATGTGCTACGGAACGAGTAAAGAGACTTGCCGATAACGAGATTGAACAAGGTATCGGGATAACGACGATCGAATCTCGGGCAAGTACTATACCGGTAAACAAAGGGAATCATATACGGGATTGATTGAATCCTTGACATCGTGGTTCATCCGATGAGATCATCGTGGAACATGTGGGAGCCAACATGGGTATCCAGATCCCGCTGTTGGTTATTGGCCGGAGAGTTGTCTCGGCCATGTCTGCATGACTCCCGAGCCCGTAGGATCTACACACTTAAGGTTCGATGACGCTAGGGTTATAGGAAAAGTATGTACGCGGTTACCGAATGTTGTTCGGAGTCCCGGATGAGATCCCGGACGTCACGAGGAGTTCCGGAATGGTCCGGAAGTAAAGATTGATATATAGGAAGTGAGGATTTGGCCACCGGAAGTGTTCCGGGCATCACCGGCAATGTACCCGGACCACCGGGAGGGGCCACCAGCCCCGGAGGCCTACGTGGGCCAATAGTGGGAAGGGACCAGCCCCTAGATGGGCTGGGGCGCCTCCCACTAGGGCCCAAGGCGCCTCCAAGAGGGGAAGGGGGCAAACCCTAGGGCAGATGGGCCCTAGGGCCCAACTTGGTGCGCCCCCTCTCCCTCTCCCCTTTGGCCGCCACCCTAGATGGGATCTAGGGCTGCCGCCCCCCCCTCAGGGAGGGAACCCTAGAGGGGGCGCAGCCCCTCCCCTCCCCCTATATATACTTGAGGTATGGGGCTGCCCAACATATGGTTTGACCTCTCTCTCTTGGCACAGCCCTACCTCTCTCCCTCCTCGTCTCTCGTAGTGCTTGGCGAAGCCCTGCTGGAGTCCTGCGCTCCTCCACCACCACCACGCCGTCGTGCTGCTGCTGGATGGAGTCTTCCCCAACCTCTCCCTCTCTCCTTGCTGGATCAAGGCGTGGGATACCTCACCGGGCTGCATGTGTGTTGAACGCGGATGCGCCGTTGTTCGGCGCTTAGATCGGAATCAATCGCGATCTGAATCGCTGCGAGTACAACTCCTTCATCCGCGTTCTTGCAACGCCTCCGCATCACGATCTACAAGGGTATGTAGATGCACTCCCCTATCCCTCGTTGCTAGATTACTCCATAGATTGATCTTGGTGATGCGTAGAATTTTTTTGATTTCTGCTACGATCCCCAACAGTGGCATCATGAGCTAGGTCTATGCGTAGTTTCTTGCACGAGTAGAACACAAAGTAGTTGTGGGCGTCGATTTGTCAATTTACTTGCCGCTACTAGTCTTATCTTGATTCGGCGACATCGTAGGATGAAGCGGCCCGGACCGACCTTACACGTACTCTTACGTGAGACAGGTTCCACCGACTGACATGCACTAGTTGCATAAGGTGGCTAGCGGGTGTCTGTCTCTCTTACTTTAGTCGGATCGGATTCGATGAAAAGGGTCCTTATGAAGGGTAAATAGAAATTGGCATACCACGTTGTGTTTTTGGCGTAGGTAAGAAACGTTCTTGCTAGAAACCTATAGCAGCCACGTAAAAACTTGCAACAACAATTAGAGGACGTCTAACTTGTTCTTGCAGCATGTGCCGTGTGATGTGATATGGCCAAAAGGATGTGATGAATGATATATATATGTGATGTATTAGATTGATCATGTTCATGTAATAGGAATCACGACTTGCATGTCGATGAGTGTGACAACCGGCAGGAGCCATAGGAGTTGTCTTATTTTATTGTATGACTCGCGTGTCAGTGAAAACGCCATGTAATTACTTTACTTTATTGCTAACCGTTAGCCATAGTAGTAGAAGTAATGTTTGGCGAGACGACTTCATGAAGACACGATGATGGAGATCATGATGATGGAGATCATGGTGTCATGCTGGTGACGATGATGATCATGGAGCCCCGAAGATGAAGATCAAAAGGAGCAAAATGATATTGGCCATATCATGTCACTATTTGATTGCATGTGATGTTTATCATGTTTTTACATCTTATTTGCTTTGAATGACGGTAGTAAATAAGATGATCTCTCACTAAAATTTCAAGAATTGTGTTCCCCCTAACTGTGCACCGTTGCTAAGGTTCGTTGTTCCGAAGGACCACGTGATGATCAGGTGTGATAGGCTCTAACGTTCGCATACAACGGGTGTAAGCCAGATTTACACACGCAATACACTTAGGGTTCACTTGACGAGCCTAGCATGTACAGACATGGCCTCGGAACACGGAATGCCGAAAGGTCGAACATGAGTCGTATATAAGATACGATCAACATAAAGGTGTTCACCGTTGATGACTAGTCCGTCTCACGTGATGATCGGACACGGCCTAGTCGATTCGGATCATGTATCACTTAGATGACTAGAGAGATGTCTATCTGAGTGGGAGTTCATTAGATGAACTTAATTGTCATGAACAATAGTCTAAGTTGTCTTCGCAAATTATGTTGTAGACCAATAGCTTGCATTCTAGCTCCCTGTTTAATACAATCCTAGAGAAAGACTAAGTTGAAAGCTATTGTAAGCAATGATGCGGACTGGGTCCGTAGTCCGAGGAGTGTCCTCACTGCTACACAGAAGGCTTACGTCTTTGATGCACCGCTCGATGTGCAAACCTTACAACATCGTCTGTGGATGTTGTGAACACCTGACAGACACGTCCTGATGACTACTTGATAGTTTAGTGCACCATACTTAACGGCTTAGAATCGGGTTTCCAATGACGTTTTGAACGCCATAAGACATATGAGATGTTCCAAGAGCTGAAATTGGGATTTCAGACCCATGCCCGTGTTGAGAGGTATGAGACCTCTGACAAGTTCTTTTGCCAACAAGATGGAGGAGAATAGCCCAACTAGTGAGCATGTGCTCAGAGTGTCTGGGTGCTAAAATAACTTGAACCAAGTGGGAGTTAATCTTCTAGATGAGACAGTGGTTGACGGAATTCTCTAGACACTATCACCAAGCTACTAGAACTTCGTGATGAACTATGACATGCAAAGGATGGTGATGACCCCGAAGCTATTAGCGGTGCTTAAGACCGCAAAAATTAGAACTCAAGAAGGAGCATCAAGTGTTGATGGTTTAACAAGACCATTGTTCAAGAACTCGGCCGAGTTACCATTTAAATGCCCATTTAATCGCTACTCAGTGCCTAACTGAGGCGAATAGCACATACTCGGTTCATTAAATGGTCAAGCCGATTAACTGGCATTTAATCGGCTGTCAGACGATTAACTTATTATCAAACTGATTAATTGGTGATGGGTCAGGTAACTGAAGCGGCATCCATGAAAAAATGGGGGTACCGAAGCGGTAATCCAAGCCATTATTTGGCCCCGTAACCTCCGGCGCTGCATCCTCTCTCTCCCAAATCATAGTGCCCCTTCCTCTCCTGACTCCTCATGAGTCAAAACCATGGCTTCACCTCGCCGGCCCTAGCCACCGTCGGCGATTGCCCTGCTCCCGTCGCCGGCTCTAGCCTCCTTCTCTGACCCCCATCCCCTCCCATCCTCTTCTCCCCGTCTCTCCTCCAGCCCCTACCTGCAGGCTGCAGCAGCGGCGGCATAGGACATGCAGCATCATCGACCTAGGCCAGGCAGCAGTGCCAACGACCTAGGCCAGGCAGCAGCGCCGACGACCCCTCGAACCAGGTCCCCAAGGATTCACCAACCAACAAGGTACAGTTCTGCTAAGATTCATCTCATGTACAACTGTGAGCATTGGATTATGTGGTGTACAATACATGAAAAAGTTGTTACATGTGGCCAATATATTCTCATGTGCAGCCGATTAATGATCGATCGATTAATTCAGTTAAATGGCCGATTAACCGATTAATCACTAATCAGTAGTCGACCGAGCAGTTACCAGTTACCGAATTCTCGAACAATGAACAAGACCACTGGTTTCAAAAGGGGCAAGGGCTAGAAGGGAAACTTCATGAATGGCAAACCAGTTGTCGCTCTAATGAAGGAACCCAAGGTTGAACCCAAACCTCGAGACTAAGTGCTTCTATTGTAAAGGGAACATTCACATGGTTGCGGAACTACCCCAAATACATGGTAGATAAGAAAGCTGGCAACTTCAACAAAGTATACATGTTATTGATGTGTACCTTGCTAGTACTCCTAGTAGTACCTGGGTATTGGATACCGGTTCAGTTGCTATTATTAGTGACTTGAAGCAAAAGCTACGGACTGAACGGAGACTAGCTGAGGGCGAGGTGACGATGTGTGTTGGAAGTGTTTCCAAGGTTGATAAGATCACCATTGCACACTCCCTCTACCATCGGGATTAGTGTTGAACCTAGATAAATGTTATCAGGTGTCTACGTTGAGCATGAATATGATTAGATCATGTTCATTGCAATACGGTTATTCATTTAAGTTAGAGAATAATGGTTATTCTGTTTACATGAATAATACCTTTATGGTCATGCACCCAATGGTTTATTGAATCTCGATCATAGTAATACACATGATAATAATATTAACGCCAAAAGATGTAGAGTTAATAATGATAGTACCACTTTCTTGTGGCACTACCGCTTAGGTCATTTTGGCATAAAATGCATGAAGAAACTCCATACTGATGGATGTTTGGAGTCACTTGATTTTGAATCGCTTGACACATGCAAGCCATGCCTCATGGGCAGGATGACTAAGATCACGTTTTCAGGTACAATGAAATGGGCAAGTGACTTGTTGGAAATCATACATGCTGATGTGTGTGATCCAATGAGAATTAAGGCATGTGGTGGATATCGTTATTTTCTCATCTTCACTGATGATTTGAGTAGATATGGGTATATTTACTTAATGAAGCAAAAGTCTGAAACATTTGAAAAGTTCAAGAAATTTCAGAGTGAAGTTAAGAATCGTCATAACAAGAAGATCATGTTCCTACGATCTGATCAAGGGGAGATTTTCTGATTTATGAGTTTGGCAATCACTTAAGACATTGTGGAATTGTTTCACAGTTGAAGCCACCTGGAACACCACAGCGCGATGGTGTGTTCGGACGTCGTAATCGAACCTTATGAGATATGGTGTGATCTATGATGTCTCTTACCGATCTACCACTATTATTTTGAAGTTATGCATTAGAGACAGCTGCATTCACTTTAGATAGGGCACCATCTAAGTCCGTTGAGACGACGCCGTATAAACTATGGTTTGGCAAGAAACCAAAGTTGTCGTTTCTTAATGTTTGGGGCAGCGATGCTTATGGCTTCAGCCGGAAAAAGCTCGAACCCAAAGCGGACAAATACATCTTCATAGGATACCCAAAGGTAACAGTTGGGTATACCTTCTATCTCATATCCAAGGGCAAAAATGTTTGTCGCTAAGAACGGGTCCTTTCTCGAGAAGGAGTTTCTCTCGAAAGAATTGAGTGGGAGGAAGATAGACCTTGATGAGGTTGTCGAACCCTCACTTCAACCAAAGAGAAGTGCAACACAGAAAGATGTTTCTGTGGAACCTACGACTGTTGAAGAGGAAACTAATGATAGTGATCATGAAGTTTCGGATCAAGCTGCTATCGAACCTCGTAGGTCGACAAGGATATGTACTACTCCTGAGTGGTACAGTGATCCTGTTTTAGAGGTCATGTTGTTGGACAACAATGAACCTACGAACTATGGAGAAGCGATGGTGGGCCCGTATTCCGACAAATGGTTAGAAGCCGAGAAATCCGAGATAGGATCCATGTATCAAAACAAAGTATGGACTTTGGTGGACTTGCCCGATGATCGGCAAGCCATTGAGATAAATGGATCTTTAAGAAGAAGACGGACGTGGATGGTAATGTCACCGTCTATGAAGCTCGACTTGTGGTGAAGAGTTTTTCACAAGTTCAAGGGAGTTGACTACGATGAGATTTTCTCACCCGTAGCGATGCTTAAGTCCGTCGGAATCATGTTAACGTTAGCTGCATTTATGAAATCTAGCAGATGGATGTCAAAACAAGTTTCCTTACCAGTTTTCGTAAGGAAAGGTTGTATGTGATACAATCAAAAAGGTTTTGTCGATCCTAAGGATGCTAAAAGGTATGCTGGCTCCAGCGATCCTTCCATGGACTAGAGCAAGCATCTCGGAGTCGGAATATATGCTTTGATGGAGTGATCAAAGTTTTTGGGTTTATACAAAGTTTGTTAGAAACTTGTTGATACGTCCAAAATGTATCTATAATTTCTGCTTGCTCCATGCCTCTTTTGTGTGATATTGCTATGATATTTATGCACTTCCATACACTTTTGATCATATTTGGACTAACCTATTAACTCAGTGCACCACAGTGCCAGTTCCTGTTTTCTGCTGTTTTTCTATTTCAGGTTTCCCCCATATTAAAAGTGCCCTAAAAATTCTGGGAAAAATACAGGAAAAATCAGCGTATCGGGAGCTTCAAGAAAAACCAAAGCAGGGCCAGAGGGGAGCCTGGGGTGGCCCAGGCGGCCACCCGGCGCGGCCCCACCCCTGGCCGCGCCAGGGGGGCGCCTGGGGCCCCACCTCCGCCTCTGGTGACCCCCTTTTGCATATATATTGCTCGCATCCCGAAACCCTCGAGGACGGAACCCTTTTTCGCGATCTCGTCTCTGTTCCGCCGCCGCCGCGCTTCCAAGATCGGGAGCACCAGGAGAACTCTTCCCGGCACCCTGCCGGAGGGGAGAACCACCACCGGGAGCTTCTCCACCACCATGGACGCTTCCCGCATGAGTTGTGAGTAGTCCCCCTTGGACCATGGCTCCATGACCAGTAGCTATGTGATGTTCTCCTCCCCTCTTTGTTCTTCATGGATTAGACCTCGTGAGCTGCCCTACATGATCGAGGCACATATGTAATCTTTATGCTGTTGCTCTGCTGAGTTTGCTGGGATCCGATGGATTATGAGATTATGTTCAGATTGTGTGTGAGTAATATATTTGATTCACCTCTTTTATATTTATGTTCTTGAGTAATTCTTGCATGTTCTCCGTTGCTGTTTATTGCTTTGGCCGATTAGTAGGTAGTAACTCCAAGAGCGAACGTTATGCTTGATTGTGGGTTCATGCCCCTTGATGACTAGTTTGAGTGACAGAAACATGAGTCTAGGGGATGTGCTGTTGCCACAAGGGGGAAAACAACGGTGCTTGTACTTGCGGGTGCAAGGATTGTTTACTTTACGCAAAGTTCTTTTAATGTAGTTGTCCGTTGCTTTGAGTTTACACTATGGGCGGGACTCGCAACTTAATACCAGCGAGATGTTCTGGATAGATATCTCAAGGTGGATGATTAGTAGTAGATGCAGATGGATTTCGGTCTACTTGCCTTGGCGTACCGCCCATGCTTTTGAGCCTCTACCTTTCTTTACAGCATAGTTAGCATTGGTTTGCGCACATAATCCTGTCAATTGCCCAGCTGTAATTTGTTTACCTCGCTTAGCTGTTTTATCGTCTTTTGGGAGAGAGACATCACTAGTGAACATCATGGGACCCCGGTCCATATTACCATCACTGATCACACCCGCTATTTACTTCCTGTTCTTATTTCCTAGTTGCAGTCATACCTATCACTATTACCTCTTGCGTTTGATCCTTTGTAAACAGCAAGGCCGGAGGGATTGACAACCTCTCTGTACTCGTTGGGAGCAAAGTTATTTGTATCTGTGTGCAGGTCCTGTCAACCGCTAAGTTGGCGCCATTAGCGTTGACACCTACTTGTTGGCCCTCGGAGTCTCACGGGATTCCATCCTTGGTATCTTGCCAAGGGAAACTTGCCGTTACGCTACATCTCAAACCTTCCACTTGGGGTAACCAACGAGGGGCGAGAAGCCATCAAGCAAAGTTTCTGGTGCCGTTGCCGGGGACTCCACTCTTCAAGATAGGGGAGTTGCACGCTATCTTTTATCTTTGCTTTTTAGTCTTGTTAGTTTACCTTTCAGTTTTTGCTTTAGTGTCCCTTACCAAAAATCACCAAAAATAGTTATCTTGCTTGCTGCTGCTATGGGTTCCACCGAGAACACCAAGTTGTGTGACTTTACTAGTCATAACAACGATGACTTTATCTGCACGCCTATTACTACACCTGCCACTTCAGCACCTTCTTATGAAATTAAACCTGCTTTACTGAACCTAGTTATGAAAGATCAATTCTCCGGTGCTGGAGATGATGCTGCTTTGCACTTAAATAATTTTGTTGAGCTCTGTAATATGCAAAAGTACGAAGAAGTAGATGGTGATATTGTCTCTCTTCGAAGGTAGACAATTTAGCCCATGAGGTAGAGTTGCTTAAAATTAGAACTTCTCCTCTTGAGGAGAGGAAGACCACTCCTATGAATGCTATTCAAGTGCAAATTAATGAAAACATTAGGATGATGACTAAACTTAAAGAGAGATGGGCTAGAGAAAAGGAGGAAGAAGATAGAATTAAGAGCCTTCCTATCCACCACACTGTTGCTACTATCCAAGTTGTTGAGGATATCCAAACTCTTAGCACCCAATGCACTCCTAGTCCCATTGGACCTATTAATGGTGATGCTATGACCTCAACCGTAGAAGAAACTCCTATGACCATAGAAGCTACCAAACAAGTGAGCCTAAAGGACACCACTACCACTTTACTTGATAGTAGTGACCTTGATTTTGATAATTGCACCCTTTCTGAAGTTATTGATTTTCTTCACAAGATGTCTAGAGATCCCCACACTAGCACACTTAATCTTGCCTTCACGGAGCATATCACTAATGCTCTTATCAAAGCTAGGGAGGAGAAGCTTAGGGTAGAAGACTCCATACCTAGAAAGCTAGAAGATGGTTGGGATCCTATGATTAAAATTAAGTTGAATAACTTCTCTTGCTATGCTTTATGTGATGTTGGAGCTAGTACCTCCGTTATGCCCAAAAGAATATATGATATGTTTAAATTGAAATCTTTTGATCCTTGTTCTTTTGGTGTTCGTCTTGTTGATTCTTCCGTAAAGAAACCTTTGGGGAAGATCGACGATGTTCTTATCATTGTCAATGACAATTATGTTCCCGTTGATTTTACTATTATGGATATTGAATGTGAACCTTCATGTCCAATTATTTTGGGACGTCCTTTTCTTCGCACCGTTGGTGCTATCATTGACATGAAAGAGGGGAATATAAAATTCCAATTTCCTCTCAAGAAAGGGATGGAAAAATTCCCTAGAAAGAAGATTAGGTTGCCTTTTGAGTCCGTTATACAGGCTAACTATTCTTTTACTCTTGATAAAACTTGATCCTCTCTTTTTGCATCATGCCTAGCTTAAAGGCATAAAAGAAAGCGCTTTTGGGAGGCAGCCCACAACGAATTAGGTTTTATTTTTCTTTTGTTGTGTCTTGATGTTTGTTACTACAGTAGCATCATCATTGTATCTTTTCTTTTCAACTTTGTGCCAAGTTTAGCCTCCGATTGCAAGAAAGTTCAAAAGTTGTGACGTGCAGTCCAGAAAACAGATTCTGTCCTTGGACAGAAAAATTCGTATAAAATCACCAGATCATCTTTTTGATCTGAATTTTTTTGACAGCGTGCTCTATACAATTGGCTCTCGGGCGTCTGTTCTGAGTTTTTTGATTTGAGTTGCAGAAGTGCCCCGAAAAAATTATTTACTACCTGCTGGTCTGTTTTTCACAGATTCTGTCCTGTTTTGCCTTTTCTTCGTTTTGCAAACCTTGAGCTTGCTTTTTCTTTGCAAAAACCTTTTGGCAATCTTGAGAAACAGTAGCTCTTCAAGATTATCTTTATTTCCAGCAAGGAAAAATTATTTTATTATGGGTACTAACCTCGCTAATCAGATTATGATGAGTTATGTATGAAGGAAGTTTTCAAGTGTGCAAGGGAAGATGACAAAAAGATTCAGGAGGGTCAAACGCTCAAGCTTGGGGATACCCCCGTGCACCCCCAAGAAATATTCAAGAAGACTCAAGCGTATAAGCTTGGGGATGCCCCCGTGCATCCCCTTCTCCATCAACAATTATCAGTTCGTCTTTCGTTCCACTATATTTTAATCACTTCATGTATTATGTGCTATGCTTGGAGCGTCTTGCTTTTAGTTTCCTTTTTAGTTTTCTTTAGCTTTGCTTGCTGTTCATAACGAGTTAGAACACAGCTTTCTTTGTGTGGGAGAGAAACACGCTCCACTTCAACCTAGAACACAACATAGGATTTTCATGCTTATAATTGCTGTGTGTGTTCTTTGTCTTTCCATAGCTACTGTCATGTTTAGCTCTTAGTTTTCATGCCTTTCTTTTTAAAGAGATTTTGTTTAGTTGGTTGTTGAACTCTCTTGAGTTTTCATGTTTATATTGTTAAGAGAGTTTGCCTGTTGCACTGAGTTGTGTGTCTTAACTTAAAGTAGGTAATTGAGGTTGCTATTTAATTTTAGTAGTAACTTGCAATAGTTTTGAGGTATTGCCATGAGTAATGTCTGAACTTTTGGTGTCAAGAGCTTTAGCCTATTAGTGATAGATGTCGTATTTTGGGCAATCCGTGTTTATTTTTGAAAACCTACAAAATAGTTGAGAACTTTAGCTACTAAATGGATCACTAATCTTTGGAGGGATCGAATATTAGAGTACACTCACGTACCATGAGCCGAGGATGCGCAAGGATAACCAAATCCCCATACACTCCTCCTCGGGGTACTTGTCTCTTTGAGAACCTCCTAATTAGATTGAGAGTTACCGATAATAAGTGCATGAGTTCTTCGGACTAATGTGAGTATTCGAAAGTTGACACTTCCACCTAGCCACATTTTTCTAGCCTCTTCGGTACCGTGCATTGCCCTTTCTCACCTCGAGAGTTGGCGCATACTTCACCGGTGCATCCAAATCCTTGGCACGATACGCTCTGTCATCATAAGCCTCATTATATCCTTCCTCAAAATAGCCACCATACCTACCTATTAAGGCATTTCCATAGCCTTTCCGAGATACATTGCCATGCAACATCCATCTTCTCATGACTTGATCTTCATGTCATACATGCTTTTTGCTTGATCGATGAGCCGCATGCTAGTTGGGCCTTGCCCTAATCATTGCTACATGACGCGCTAGTATCATTGCATATCCTGCTACACCGGCAGAGGCATACATTTGCATACATCATGATAGCTTCATTTTCTTTATGTTGAGTACTTTTGTAAAGTGTGAAAGATCTTCTATACTTCTTGTAATACATAGAGTGTTGCCCCTAAAGTGTGGGAAAGATCCCAAAGAGGACAAATCAAAAGATCCCAAAGAGGACAAATGAGAGATAAATAGAAAGAGCCATTGAGGCCACAAAAAAATAAAAAAAAAATAAAAAAAGAGAAAAATAAATAAAAAGAGAGAAGGGGGCACACTACTATTTCTTTTGAGAGATCCACACTCGTACTCCATCTTATACCTTGTACTCCATAGAGATTATCATTCATGCATATAGCTATGTGGGGACCTTTACACTATAGAACTTGGCTTGTATATTCCAATGATGAGCCTCCTCAAAAGAGCTCTAGGTCTTCTTGAGCAAGCAAGTTGGATGCACCCCCACTAGTTCCATTGGAGAGCTTACCTTAGCTCATATGTGCATCCGTTGCATGGCAATCCCTACTCCTCACATCATATCTATCATTTGGCTTTCTCTCGCCGATGATTGTCCTCATTGATGTGAGCCTTTCACACCTTTTTTGTCTTCCTCCTCTATCATTTTTCTCTCTTTGCCATCCTAACTGTCGACTTTCTTGCTTACGCTCATCCATTGCATGAGTGCTCAAAATATCGAAATGGAGTGGATCATTTTGACTTGTACCTGGCTGACGGTCTAGGGATGAGTCAAGATAAGATTCCAAAGAAGACCAAGTGTGAAACTTTAGTAGATTAAGTTCTCAACAATATAAAAACTATGTTTTACTCTCTCATATATCCCTATCCCCTTTCTTGCACGCAAATACCATTTGGAGACATTCGAGTCACGGACAGCGAGAGCTCTTGCACCTTTATGTTCTTATGTTACTTGTTACAATGCTAATATAGAATCTTGCTTGTTATGACTTGAATTGAATTACATGCCTTGATTGATTTACTTAAAAGTTCTTATATGGTTGATAGCATGTCACCACAGAAATTATGCTTGTTATCATTTACCTACTCGAGGACGAGCAGGAATTAAGCTTGGGGATGTTGATACGTCCAAAACGTATCTATAATTTCTGCTTGCTCCATGCCTCTTTTGTGTGATATTGCTATGATATTTATGCACTTCCATACACTTTTGATCATATTTGGACTAACCTATTAACTCAGTGCACCACAGTGCCAGTTCCTGTTTTCTGCTGTTTTTCTATTTCAGGTTTCCCCCATATTAAAAGTGCCCTAAAAATTCCGGGAAAAATACAGGAAAAATCAGCGTATCGGGAGCTTCAAGAAAAACCAAAGCAGGGCCAGAGGGGAGCCTGGGGTGGCCCAGGCGGCCACCCGGCGCGGCCCCACCCCTGGCCGCGCCAGGGGGGTGCCTGGGGCCCCACCTCCGCCTCTGGTGACCCCCTTTTGCATATATATTGCTCGCGTCCCGAAACCCTCGAGGACGGAACCCTTTTTCGCGATTTCGTCTCTGTTCCGCCGCCGCCGCGCTTCCAAGATTGGGAGCACCAGGAGAACTCTTCCTGGCACCCTGCCGAAGGGGAGAACCACCACCGGGAGCTTCTCCACCACCATGGACGCTTCCCGGATGAGTTGGGAGTAGTCCCCCTTGGACCATGGGTCCATGACCAGTAGCTATGTGATGTTCTCCTCCCCTCTTTGTACTTCATGGATTAGACCTCGTGAGCTGCCCTACATGATCGAGGCACATATGTAATCTTTATGTTGTTGCTCTGCTGAGTTTGTTGGGATCCGATGGATTATGAGATTATGTTCAGATTGTGTGTGAGTAATATATTTGATTCACCTCTTTTATATTTATGTTCTTGAGTAATTCTTGCATGTTCTCCGTTGCTGTTTATTGCTTTGGCCGAGTAGTAGGTAGTAACTCCAAGAGGGAACGTTATGCTTGATTGTGGGTTCATGCCCCTTGATGACTAGTTTGAGTGACAGAAACACGAGTCTAGGGGATGTGCTGTTGCCACAAGGGGGAAAACAACGGTGCTTGTACTTGCGGGTGCAAGGATTGTTTACTTTACGCAAAGTTCTTTTAATGCAGTTGTCTGTTGCTTTGAGTTTACACTATGCGTGGGACTCGCAACTTAATACTAGCGAGATGTTCTGGATTGATATCTCAAGGTGGATGATTAGTAGTATATGCAGATGGATTTCGGTCTACTTGCCTTGGCGTACCGCCCATGCTTTTGAGCCTCTACCTTTCTTTACAGCATAGTTAGCATTGGTTTGCGCACATAATCCTGTCAATTGCCCAGCTGTAATTTGTTTACCTCGCTTAGCTGTTTTATCGTCTTTTGGGAGAGAGACATCACTAGTGAACATCATGGGACCCCGGTCCATATTACCATCACTGATCACACCCGCTATTTACTTCCTGTTCTTATTTCCTAGTTGCAGTCATACCTATCACTATTACCTCTTGCGTTTGATCCTTTGTAAACAGCAAGGCCGGAGGGATTGACAACCTCTCTGTACTCGTTGGGAGCAAAGTTATTTGTATCTGTGTGCAGGTCCTGTCAACCGCTAAGTTGGCGCTGTTAGCGTTGACACCTACTTGTTGGCCCTCGGAGTCTCACGGGATTCGATCCTTGGTATCTTGCCAAGGGAAACTTGCCGTTACGCTACATCTCAAACCTTCCACTTGGGGTAACCAACGAGGGGCGAGAAGCCATCAGTATTTACAATAAAGTGAGTGGGAGCACTACAACATTTCTGGTAAGTATATGTGAATGACATATTGTTGATCCTAAATGATGTAGAATTTTTGGAAAGCATAAAGAGTTTTTCAAAGGAAGACCTGGATAAAGCTGCTTAAGTATTGGGCATCAAGATCTATAAAGATAGATCAAGACGCCTGATGATACTTTCAAAAGAACACACACCTTTGACGTGATTTTGAAGGAGTTCAAAATAGATCAGTCATAGAAGGAGTTCTTACCTGGGTTGTAAGGTGTGAAGTTGAGTAAGACTCAAAACTTGACCACGGCAGAAGAAAGAGGAAGGACGAAGGTCGTCCCCTATGTTTTTTGTCATAGACTCTATACGGTATGCCATGCTGAGTAACGCACCTGATGTGTGCTTTGCCACATGACTTGCAAGAGGGTACAAAGGTGATCCAGGAGTGGATCACTAGATAGCGGTCAATATTATCCTTAGAGGAATAAGGAAATGTTTCTCGGTTATGGAGGTGATAAAGAGTTCAACGTAAAGAGTTACGTCGATGCAAGCTTAACACCTATCCGGATAGCTCTGAGTAGAGATACCGGATACATATAATGGAGCAACAATTTGGAATAGCTCCAAGTGGAACGTGGTAGCAGTATCTACGATATGACATAAAGTTTTGCGAAAGACATAGGGATCTGAATGTTGCAGACCCGTTGACTACAACCTCTCTCACAAGCATAACATGATCAAACCCAGAACTCATGGGGTGTTAATCACATAGTGATGTGAACTAGATTATTGACTCTAGTAAACTCTTTGGATGTTAGTCACATGGCGATGTGACCTGTGAGTGTTAATCACATGGCGATGTGAACTAGATTATTGACTCTAGTGCAAGTGGGAGACTGTTAGAAATATGCCCTAGAGGCAATAATAATTTGGTTATTATTATATTTCCTTGTTCATGATAATTGTTTATTATCCATGCTAGAATTGTATTGATAGGAAACTCAGATACATGTGTGGATACATAGACAAACACCATGTCCCTAGTAAGCCTCTAGATGACTAGCTCGTTGATCAACAGATGGTCGCGGTTTCCTGACCATGGACATTGGATGTCGTTGATAATGGGATCACATCATTAGGAGAATGATGTGATGGACAAGACCCAATCCTAAGCCTAGCACAAGATCGTGTAGTTTGTATGCTAAAGCTTTTCTAAATGTCAAGTATCTTTTTCTTAGACTATGAGATTGTGCAACTCCCGGATACCGTAAGAATGCTTTGGGTGTACCAAACGTCACAACGTAACTGGGTGGCTATAAAGGTGCACTACAAGTATCTCCGAAAGTGTCTGTTGGGTTGGCACGAATCGAGACTGGGATTTGTCACTCCGTGTGACGGAGAGGTATCTCTGGGCCCACTCGATAGGACATCATCATAATGTGCACAATGTGATCAAAGAGTTGATCACGGGATGATGTGTTACGGAACGAGTAAAGAGACTTGCCGATAACGAGATTGAACAAGGTATCGGGATACCGACGATCGAATCTCGGGCAAGTACTATACCGATAGACAAAGGGAATCGTATACGAGATTGATTGAATCCTTGACATCGTGGTTCATCCGATGAGATCATCGTGGAACATGTGGGAGCCAACATGGGTATCCAGATCCCGCTGTTGGTTATTGGCCGGAGAGTTGTCTCGGCCATGTCTGCATGACTCCCGAGCCCGTAGGGTCTACACACTTAAGGTTCGATGACGCTAGTGTTATAGGGAAAGTATGTACGCGGTTACCGAATGTTGTTCGGAGTACTGGATGAGATCCCGGACGTCACGAGGAGTTCCGGAATGATCCGGAGGTAAAGATTGATATATAGGAAGTGAGGATTAGAGGACGTCTAACTTGTTCTTGCAGCATGTGCTGTGTGATGTGATATGGCCAAAAGGATGTGATGAATGATATATATGTGATGTATGAGATTGATCATGTTCTTGTAATAGGAATCACGACTTGCATGTCGATGAGTGTGACAACCGACATGAGCCATAGGAGTTGTCTTATTTTATTGTATGACCTGCGTGTCACTGAAAATGCCATGTAATTACTTTACTTTATTGCTAACCGTTAGCCATAGTAGTAGAAGTAATGTTTGGATATAAGGGGAGATCATTTTGCTCCTTTCGATCTTCATCTTCGGGGCTCCATGATTATCATCGTCACCGGCATGACACCATGATCTCCATCATCATGATCTCCATCATCGTGTCTTCATGAAGTCGTCTCGCCAAACATTACTTCTACTACTATGGCTAATGGTTAGCAATAAAGTAAAGTAATTACATGGCGTTTTCAGTGACACGCAGGTCATACAATAAAATAAGACAACTCCTATGGCTCCTTCCGGTTGTCACACTCATCGACATGCAAGTCGTGATTCCTATTACAAGAACATGATCAATCTCATACATCACATATATATCATTCATCACATCCTTTTGGCCATATCACATCACACGGCACATGCTGCAAGAACAAGTTAGACGTCCTCTAATTGTTGTTGCAAGTTTTTACGTGGCTGCTATAGGTTTCTAGCAAGAACGTATCTTACCTACGCCAAAAACACAACGTGGTATGCCAATTTCTATTTACCCTTCATAAGGACCCTTTTCATCGAATCCGATCTGACTAAAGTGAGAGAGACAGACACCCGCTAGCCACCTTATGCAACTAGTGCATGTCAGTCGGTGGAACCTGTCTCACGTAAGAGTACGTGTAAGGTCGGTCCGGGCCGCTTCATCCCACGATGCCGCCGAATCAAGATAAGACTAGTAGCGGCAAGTAAATTGACAAATCGACGCCCACAACTACTTTGTGTTCTACTCGTGCAAGAAACTACGCATAGACCTAGCTCATGATGCCACTGTTGGGGATCGTAGCAGAAATCAAAAAAATTCTACGCATCACCAAGATCAATCTATGGAGTAATCTAGCAACGAGGGAGAGGGGAGTGCATCTACATACCCTTGTAGATCGCGATGCGGAAGCGTTGCAAGAACGTGGATGAAGGAGTCGTACTTGCATCGATTCAGATCGCGGTTGATTCCGATCTAAGCGCCGAACAACGGCGCCTCCGCGTTCAACACACGTGCAGCCCGGTGACGTCTCCCACGCCTTGATCCAGCAAGGAGAGAGGGAGAGGTTGGGGAAGACTCCGTCCAGCAGTAGCACTACGGCGTGGTGGTGGTGGAGGAGCGCGGGACTCCAGCAGGGCTTCGCCAAGCACTACGAGAGACGAGGAGGGAGAGAGGTAGGGCTGCGCCAAGAGAGAGAGGTCAAACCATATGTTGGGCAGCCCCATACCTCAAGTATATATAGGGGGAGGGTAGGGGCTGCGCTCCCTCTAGGGTTCCCTCCCTGAGGGGGGGGGGCAGCCCTAGATCCCATCTAGGGTGGCGGCCAGAGGGGAGAGGGAGAGGGGGGCACACCAAGTTGGGCCCTAGGGCCCATCTGCCCTAGGTTTGCCCCCCTCCCCTCTTGGAGTTGCCTTGGGCCCTAGTGGGAGGCGCCCCAGCCCATCTAGGGGCTGGTCTCTTCCCACTATTGGCCCATGTAGGCCTCCGGGGCTGGTGGCCCCTCCCGGTGGACCCCCGGACCCTTCCGGTGGTCCCGGTACATTACCGGTGATGCCCGGAACACTTTCGGTGGCCAAATCCTCACTTCCTATATATCAATATTTACCTCCGGACCATTCCGGAACTCCTCGTGACGTCCGGGATCTCATCCGAGACTCCGAACAACATTCGGTAACCGCGTACATACTTTCCCTATAACCCTAGCATCATCGAACCTTAAGTGTGTAGACCCTACGAGCTCGGGAGTCATGCAGACATGGCCGAGACAACATTTCGGCCAATAACCAACATCGGGATCTGGATACCCATGTTGGCTCCCACATGTTCCATGATGATCTCATCGGATGAACCACGATGTCAAGGATTCAATCAATCCCGTATATGATTCCCTTTGTCTACCGGTATAGTACTTGCCCGAGATTCGATCGTCGGTATCCCGATACCTTGTTCAATCTCGTTATCGACAAGTCTCTTTACTCGTTCCGTAACACATCATCCTGTGATCAACTCCTTGATCACATTGTGCACATTATGATGATGTCCTACCGAGTGGGCCCAGAGATACCTCTCCGTCACACGGAGTGACAAATCCCAGTCTCGATTCGTGCCAACCCAACAGACACTTTCGGAGATACCTGTAGTGCACCTTTATAGCCACCCAGTTACGTTGTGACGTTTGGTACACCCAAAGCATTCTTACGGTATCCGGGAGTTGCACAATCTCATGGTCTAAGAAAAAGATACTTGACATTTAGAAAAGCTTTAGCATACGAACTACACGATCTTGTGCTAGGCTTAGGATTGGGTCTTCTCCATCACATCATTCTCCTAATGATGTGATCCCGTTATCAACGACATCCAATGTCCATGGTCAGGAAATCGCGACCATCTGTTGATCAACGAGCTAGTCATCTAGAGGCTTACTAGGGACATGGTGTTTGTCTATGTATCCACACATGTATCTGAGTTTCCTATCAATACAATTCTAGCATGGATAATAAACAATTATCATGAACAAGGAAATACAATAATAACCAATTTATTATTGCCTCTAGGGCATATTTCCAACAGCGTTCTCGTCCGCGATCGCCTGTGCCGCCTCCGCATCGAACTACATCGTAATTGCATCCGATTGCGCCGGGACAGCATTGCAAGCGGCGGCCTGAACGCGCGTGGCCTCGTAGAGCAATTATCGATGAGGAAGTTGGGGTTCATGCGGCCATGGCCACCACGGCTTCCTCGCTTGCGCCCTCGCCGTAGATCTGGCTGTTCTCCAGCTGGCGCCGCTCAAGGAGGAAGAGGTTGTACCGCTTCTCCTTCCATGCCTGCCTGAAAACCAACATTGGCGCCGGCGCCTACTGTTCCTCCGCCTGCTCCATGGTGAAACCAACATGGACATGCGCGGGCGCGCTGAGTCATCGTTGGAGCCCATCTCCATCATGGCGTAGTCATCGAAGACCTCCGAGGAACTGGCTGGCATGCCGACCTCTATTCGCCTGGCATGAAGGCTCTGCCAGGCAGCAGCAAGGGCGGCCGCCTGCTGCTTATGCTCCATCGGGAGGCTCTGCCACAATGCGTTTGTGCCCACGGTCATGGAGAGTGTGGTGCACAGAAGGAGGATGTGGAGCGGACTTGGTGTGGTGTAGTTTGAGCCGGGAGTGCCCGCCTTTAAATATCGGATACCAGTGAGGCCAAGCGTCAGGGGTTGGTTTCTAGGCCGACATGCCTGTTTAATGGCGCAGACGGACGAACAAGCATTGAAGATACACAACAGATATCCGCCCCATCCAGTATTGTCTCTCCGACATTGAACAGTCGCGGACACATGCGACATGGCGGGGGCAGCGCCCTCGGCGAGAGCTGCTTCAATACTGGCGCCAGTGAGAAGTCATGTCCGCTCTAGGGCAGCGATGTAAGGGCATCTCTTGCCTAGGGTTTTGGTGATGATGACAATACATGTGTGGATTAATCGTGTGTCATATATTACTCAGGTACACATTGTGTGGCGCAAGACGGTTATGCCTTCCCTCTAGAAGGAAAAGATCGAAGACGGAGTTTCCGACGCTTTTTGTTTCCCTTGGTCGTAGGAAATCCGTACTATTAAGAGGGAACCCACATCGGAAGGTATTGGGTGAATCAAGCCACGTACACAGTTACTATGCACCCACCATATTGCCTTCGTTCGAGGAGAGAGAGAGGTCCCCTTGGTTCTATGTGTGTGTGCAGTCTTCTCTACTGCGGTAGTACCGCTGTTACCAGCGGTAGTACCGGTGGCCGGTAGTTCTGGTCGAACCACCGCCCCTAGTACCGCATAGGGGTGATACCCTTCTGTACAGGGTGCGGTGGTGGACCGGTGGTGGCCCGGAAGTACCAGAGTCCTCTCGACAAACCAGTACTACCGGTATTCAGTGCGGTAGTACCGCTTGAACTGCCACCACTGAGGAGCTACTGCCCCAGCGGATGTTCCGGCTCTACCACCGCCCCAACTACCGCCGTTGGTTAAAAACCTTCTCGACTCGAAGCGGTAGTTGACCGGTGGTGGAGCGGTAGTCCCGATTTTCTCCGGAAGACCGGTACTACCGTGTGCTACACCGGAAGTACCGCCCAGGTGCCATGGCTGCGGTTTTCTTCACACACCGGTTGTACCGGTGGCTTGTGCCGAAGTACCGGCCCATTGTATTTCTGCACATAACGGTTATTATCTTGGGGACCCTATTTAAGGAGGTCCTTCTCCCACCTCCCACCTACCTCTTGCCTCTCTCTCTCCTCCATTAATCCCCTTGAAGCTTTCTTGCCCGATCTCTCTCCCTAGCCACTCAAACATGTCGATTTGCTAGGGATTGAAGGAGGAGACCTAGATCTACACTCTTACCAAAGGAAACTTGTTCCCCCCATACTTTCTTGTTTGGATTTTGTTACTCTTGGGTGTTTGAGCACCCTAGACGGAAGAGGTCACTTCGGAGCCACATTCCATTGTGGTGAAGCTCCGGGGTTTCGTTCGGAGCCTCCAATTAAGTTGTGGAGAGAGCCCCAACCTTGTTTGTAAAGGTTCGGTCGCCGCCTTCAAGGGCACCATTAGTGGAATCATGGCATCTCGCATTGTGTGAGGGCGTGAGGAGATACGGTGGCCTTAGTGGCATCTTGGGGAGTATTGTGCCTCCACACCGCTCCGAATGGAGACGCACTTCCTCTCAAAGGGAAGGAACTCCGGGAACACATCCTAGTCTCCATCGGTTCCACTCTTGGTTATCTCTTACCTTTACTTGTTCTTGCTTCTTGCTTGTGCCTTGTGCTTGTGTAGTCTCTAGTTGTGTTTGCATCATATAGGTTGCTCACCTAGTTGCATATCTAGACAACCTACTTTGATGCAAAGTTTAATTTGGTTAAGAAAAGCTAAAAATTGTTAGTTGCCTATTCACCCCTCCCTCTAGTCAACCATATCGATCCTTTCAATTGGTATCAGAACCTCATCTCTTTATTAAGGACTTCACCGTCCGAAGAGTATGGTTGACTCCGGTAGCGAGGAGGATGCGCACCCCCGTGCAAATTCGGCCAGTCCTATCGTAGAGGGGAGTTCAATGCGTCTTTAGACACGTTGAGAACCTCCATGACGGACGTGATTAAGAACATGTTTAAGGAGCATATAGAAAGTCTTAAAGTGTCCACCGCATCCTTGGAAGTGACTAATCCCACTAACAAGGTTGCAAATGCTAACTCCAACAAAGGGGAAGCTACTAGTGGTCATGGTACTTTGCCTAGTGATAGGGTTGGGAGTGGCACCTATGCTCATGTGGAACTACCTCCGGTTTACGGAGGACCGGTTCCTTCTACTCATCTTAATCATGTTGGGCCTCCTCCTAGGTTCATGAAAAATGAGGACTTTGCTTCTTGGGTGTATCGTTTTAAACGTCATTTGAACCATAGCTCTACTAACCTTTGGAGAATTATTGAGCAAGGTTTCTACCCGCATGATCCAAGCAACCTTACCCCAAGAGAAGCCGCGGATCATCAATTAAACGAGTCCGCTCTCTTCATCCTTCAAGATGCTATCCCTCCCGAAGATATTGCTCATCTCCGGCCGTTCGCCGTGGCCAAGGAGGCATGGGATCATGTGGTCACATTGTACAAGGGAAGTGCGAGGATTCAACGCTCCAACTTTGAGGTTGTGCAATATGAAGCCGATGAGTTTGCCATGCTTGAAGATGAAGAACCCCGAGAGCTCTATCAAAGACTTACAACACTTGCGGTGACTCTCCGAGATCATGGGAGCAAGGATACAGATGACAATTGGATCAAGCACAAATTTCTCAAGGCTATGATGCCTTATCACAAGTCCATGTCCTCTGTCATTCGCCAAAGACCGGACTTTCACTCCTTGTCTTCAAGTGAAGTGTTGGATGAATTCGTTGCTATGAGGATCTTGGACAAGACCGCCGATAATGCGGTGATGCGAGCTCAACGTTCAAAGAAGCCTAATCTTGCTTTGAAGGCCAAGGCTAACTTGGAAGAGGATGATGAAGAGGAAGAAGATGAGTGTTGCCCCGAAGACACCAAGTATGCCTATCATGAGCACATGGCTCTTGCATCACTGCAATTTTGGGGCAACAAGAAGAACACAAGGCCCAACTTCAACAAGAGCAACTCAAGTGGTGGCAAGGGCAAACAATGCGTGAGAACTTGCTACAATTGTGGCAATGTGAGTCACTTTGTGGCGGAGTGCCCATATGAGAAGAGGGAAGACAATGGTGGCAAGCTCATCCGAAAGGACAAGGCCAAATCTTTCCCAAACAAGAACAACTTCACCAAGAGGACTTCTCCAAAAGGGTTGGTGGCACAAGAGGAGTACAATGATGATGATGATGATGATTAAGACACAATGGACATGGCCTCCATTGCCATTGTTTTAACTCCAAGGGTGTCTCTCTTCAACTCACCCAACGGTAACATCACTCCCAAGTGCCTCATGGCAAAATCCACCTCTAAGGTAACCTCCAACATCAAGACTACCATCACTACTAACCCTTCCTTGACGGATTGTATTGATGACAATGTGGAGGCAAAGGAGGAGGAAAATGAATTTGTGACATTCATGAGTAGTCTCAAGGGTAAGACCAAGAAGCACTTTGTTGCTCTCTTGGAACAACTCGGTGAAGCTCATGACATGGTCGAGGCTCACAAAGAGACCATCACTAAGATGGAAGGGCATAGTCGTGACTATGCCGATGAGATATCGGATCTCTCTAATGCTCTTGAGGAAGAGCGTGGTCTTCGTTTGGCTCTTGAGGAGTCACACAATGATGATCATGCTAAACTAAAGAAAGATCTTAATCATGCTCTTGTTGTCTCTCGTGTGCTAGATTTCGAGAAGGCTAAAATTGGGATTGGCCATGCTAGACTCAAAGAGGAGTTTGACATACTTGACAAGGCTCACAAGGCCTTGAAAAGTGCTCATGCAAGCCTCAACGAGTCTCATGATCAACTCCAAGTGAAGCTAACCAAGGAGAAAGTCACTTTCCCTAATATGGTCTTAATTGATAATGCAAATGCTACTAACCCATGTTGTGAGCATGTGCATCTTGTTGAGGAGAATGCCAAGTTGAAGGAGCAACTTGAGAAAGGCCTTGTATCTTGCATACAAGGTGAGAAGAATCTCAATGACCTTTTGAGCAATCAAAAGGAAGTTGTGGCAAAGGAGGGAATTGGGTTTGTTCCCAATTCCAAGTCAAAGAAGAAGAATGACAAGACCAAGCAACCTCCTCCTCTCAAGCAAACCTTTGTGAAGGCGGGAAAGGGTGTTCCTAAGGAGAAGAAGAACCACGTGAAGGGTGGAGGTGCCAAGAAGGGCTACCCCATTCCTTCCAACAAAGCCAGCGACTTTAACCCTTCTTATGGATCCATGTTTATGCTAAATTTGTTGGTTCTCCTTATGAGTACATTGAGTTGTCTATTTGGGTTCCTAAGACCCTTGTTGCTAACATCAAAGGACCCATTACAAAATGGGTACCTAAAACCAATCATTGATTTCTTGTAGGAGTTTGCTTCCAGTGGAGGATCATGGTTGCTTGATAGTGGAGCAACAAATCATATGACCGGGAGCAAAGACTTGGTGGTGGACGTGCAAAAGGGATCATCTATGCCCACCAATGTCGAATAGGGTGATGCATCATCTTCTAAGGTATTGGGACTTGGTAAGGTTGCCATTTCTCATGATCTCTCGATCGAGAATGTCATGCTTGTTGAGTCCCTTGCATATAATCTTCTTTCCGTTTTCGTCAACTTGCAATCGTGGGTTTTGCTACATTCTTTGATGTTGATTCCGTGGCCCTCTTGTGGAGCAAGACTCTTAAAGTAGCCTTTGTTGGGCATGTTGAGAACGGTCTATATGTGATTAACTTTCCGAAGCGACCCACTAAGACCGCGACATGCCTAATGGCTAAAGTTGACGTGGGATGGATTTGGCATCGCCATTTAGCCCACGTCAATATGAGATCTTTGCAAAGTCTTCTCAAGGGGGACCATGTCCGTGGACTAACGAATGTTAGCTTTGCCAAAGATCGTGCTTGCAGTGCCTGTATTGAAGGGAAGTTACATGAGACGGCTCACCCTCCCACGACTATCATCTATTCTTCTAGGCCCTTGGAGCTCCTTCACATGGATCTCTTTGGGCCTCCATCCTTTGATAGTCTTGGGGGTAGAAAATATTGCTTGGTGATTGTGGACGACTATTCAAGATACACTTGGGTATACATCTTCAAGAGGAAGAGTGAGACTCAACAAACCGTCATCAACTTTGCAAATGAAGCACAACATCAACATAATGCAAAGATCTTGACGATAAGAAGTGACAACGGCTTCGAGTTCAAGAACTACACATTGGATGAGTTCCTTAGTGATGAGGGGATCAAGCATCAATATGCCGCACCTTACACCCCTCAACAAAATGGTGTAGCGGAGAGGAAGAACCGGACGTTGATGGACGCGGCAAGGACCATGATGGCGGAGTTCAAGTCTCCATATAAGTTTTGGGCCGAAGCCATCAACACTGCATGTCATGCATTCAATCGGCTCTATCTCCGCAAATGCTTGAACAAGACTCCATATGAGATACTTACCGGCAACAAGCCCAACCTCAAGTACTTTCGGGTGTTCGGTTGTAAGTGTTTCATTCTCAAGAAAGGTGTTCGTTTGTCTAAATTTGAGGCTAGAGCTCATGAGGGCATATTTGTTGGTTATGCTACAAACTCTCATGCTTACCGGGTCCTCAATAAGTCCAATGGACTTATTGAGGAAACGTGTAACGTGGAGTTTGATGAAAATAATGGCTCCCAAGTGGAGCAAAGTGGTGTTTGTGATATAGGTGATGAAATTCCTCCACAAGCCATAAGAAGAATGGGTATTGGTCAAATACTACCCATTGAGGAACCCCTTGTGGCCGAAGGAGAAGTACAATGTTCCACTCAAGTGGAACCATCACCTACCAACCCACACGCTTCCGAAGAACAAAGTGAAGGCCCTCAACCAAATGAACAAGACCAAGGACAAGATCAAGTACAAAATGTTGATGATGATGTCCAAGGTCGAGTTCAAACCACCGAACATGTTCAAGATCAAGAGCAAGCTCAAGATCAAGAACAAGTTCAAGACGACGCTCATGATGATGAAGTATCACGTCCTCATCTATCTCTAGAGGAGCAATTGGAGCGTCGTTCCGCTCAAGTCGCTTCCAAGCTAACTGCAAAAGGGCATATCTTGGAGAATGTTCTTGGAAGTCTTCGAAAGGGGGTAAGCACTCATAGACAATTGGCAAACTATTGTGAACATCACGCGTTTGTCTCTTGTGTTGAACCCCAAAAGGTATATGAGGTGCTCGAGGATCCAGATTGGCTCAATGCCATGCATGAAGAACTCAACAACTTCGAGCGCAACAAAGTGTGGAGATTGGTGCCAAGGCCGACGGAGAACCATAATGTCATTGGAACCAAGTGGATATTCAAGAACAAGCAAGATGCTCACGGGATTGTCATCCGCAACAAGGCACGCTTGGTGGCACAAGGCTACTCCCAAGTCAAGGGTATCGACTACGGTGAAACCTTTGCCCCCGTTGCTCGTCTTGAATCTATTCATTTGTTGCTTGCCTATGCTTCTCATCATAACTGTAAATTGCAACAAATGGATGTAAAGAGTGCTTTTCTAAATGGTCCACTTAATGAGTTAGTGTATGTCAAACAACCCCCCGGGTTCGAGGATGCCAAGTTTCCCGATCATGTGTATCAACTCGATAAGGGCACTCTATGGCCTTAAACAAGCCCCACGTGCGTGGTATGAGCACCTTACCGAGTTGTTACAAGATCATGGGTTTGAAATTGGGCTAATCGACCCCACTCTTTTTACTAAGAAGGTCAAAGGGGAGTTATTTGTATGCCAACTATATGTTGATGATATTATGTTTGGTTCTCCTAACAAAGCTTTTAATGAGGAATTTGCCGCACTCATGACCGCAGAATTTGAGATATCCATGACGGGAGAGTTAAAGTTTTTCCTTGGGTTTGAGATCAAACAACGAAGAGAAGGAATCTTCATCAATCAAGCCAAATACACTCAAGACATGCTCAAGAGGTTCAAGCTCAATGAAGTCAAGCCGGCGTCCACACCTATGCCCACCAATTGCCAACTTGACATTGATCCCAATGGTAAAGCGGTGGATAAAAAGGTATATCATTCCATGATTGGATCCTTACTTTACCTTTGTGCATCTAGACCGGATATCATGTTGAGTGTGGGAATTTGTGCACGGTTTCAAGCCGCACCTAAGGAAAGCCACTATGCGGCGGTCAAGTGAATCTTTCGATATTTGGCTCATACCCCAAACTTTGGCTTATGGTACCCAAGAGGAGCAAACTTCAATCTTGTAGGGTACTCGGATTCGGATGGGGCGGGAGACAGAGTGGATAGGAAGTCAACCTCCGGAGGGTGCCAATTCCTTGGTTGCTCCTTGGTGAGTTGGTCTTCCAAGAAGCAAAGTTGTGTATCTCTCTCGTCCATCGAAGCCGAGTATGTGGCGGCCGGTAGTTGTTGTGCACAACTTTTATGGATGAGGAAAACTTTAAAGGATTACGGTGTCACTTGTGACAAAGTGCCTCTTTGGTGTGACAATGAAAGTGCAATCAAGATTTCTCTCAACCTAGTGCAACACTTCAAGACGAAGCATATTGAGATTCGGTATCACTTCATCCGCGAGCACATTCGTCGAGGGGAGTTTGTCATCAAATATGTCAACACTCAAGACAACCTTGTAGATATTTTCACGAAGCCTTTGGATGAAGCAAGATTTCGCGAGTTAAGGCATGAGCTAAATATCACTGATTTGAGCAATGTGGTTTGAACACGTGCACACCCCACCATACTCTTCATGTTGTCTAATCTAGGTGTAGGCATGAACATAGGGGGAGTGTTGTTCTCTCAATGAACTCTCCCTCCCCCATTATGCATACATTGATCAACTCTTTCACATTCGTCATTTATGATGACACTTGTGTTTCAAAGACGAGCTTTGGTTATGGGCCCAAGGATAATTCTTCGCGGTGCCATACCATCTGACTTAAAACATAGGTGGCTCCGGCCACCGCCCTCGGGCTAGGTTGGTTCTCTTTTGTTTAGCTCCTTGAGTGTTCTTAGGTTTGTGAATTCTCCAATGGGTCTTGGAGTATTCACCATCATACTACATTGTCTAGCTCCATCCTAAGCCTTCTCATCCAAGCCATCTATTCCAAATGTACACAAGTTTGCTATCTTGGAGTGGGCTGTTGCTTCCTGGCGGTACAACCGGTGGTACCAGCGGTTCTACCGCTTTACCACCGGGCTGTAGCCCAGCGGTTCTACCGGTCTAGAGCCAGCGGTTCTACCGCTGGTACTCTGGCCAGTACCCCTGGCCGGTACTACCGGTGTTGGTGCCCGGTACTACCGCTTCACGCGGATGTACCGCCCCAACCACCAGGTAGCTCCTGGAGTGGTACTACCTGTCCCCGGACCGGTACTACCGTCTGCTTAACTGGGCGGGTATAAATAGTACGGGCCGAAGGGGTATCTCTGTTTTCCCCTTCGCGCCCGTCCGTTCCATTTGCCCTAGCCGCCGGTCGCTCCGCCCACTGCCCCGAAGCGCCCTCCGGCACTTCGGATCGGTCGGCCCTTCATCGGATCTGCTCCGTGGAGGCCGCCTCCTCCTCGATCTCCTCCCATGGATACCGGTATTGCCATGTTCTTCTGTTTTTAGGGTTCTTTCCTTGAATCCTCTTTCTAGGGCAATGCTAGTGTTCCCTCATTTTTGGCTAAATGCTTGGTGGGAGAGATCCTTATAGACTCCTTATTCACTTGTGCGTAGTTAGTAATAGACATAGTGCATCTAGTTTTGAGATCGAGTGGTTCCTCTCCTTCAACTCGGCAGCTCCGCTCTCAGCGGTTCTACCGGTCTCCACGACCGGTACTACCGCTGGACCGGAACTACCGGTTCAATAACCAGAACTACCGGTTGCTCTGAACATATATGCTCTGTTTCTATTCTACTTACATACCCGTGAATTATTCTTCTGATCTTGTGTACATTCCTCTCATCTTTGCTGGGTTGCCTTGTGTTCTCCGTGTGCGTTTGCAGGTGGCTCTAGCTCTCGTGCTGCTCAGAACACCAGGAAGAGGGCCCGTAGGGGCAAGAGGCCACATGACAATGAAGAAGACCGCGAGGTAGTGGTCCCCACCAAAACCACTCGCCGGGAGAAGTCAGTTGCTGCCAAGCAACATGCAGCGCTACCTATGCATAAGTGGAAGCTTCCGGACTGGGAGAAGTTTCGCTTTCAGGATCCTTACACCGGACCACCAACTCCTCGCTGGAATAACCCTCAGTTCTGGAATGAATTGCAAATGAGGATTGTGTCTGAAATCTTCGAGCACCACAAGAACAAGTTCACCTGGATGTGGTCCATTGACCTTGAGCATTGGAGGAACAACCTCGATTACTTTGGGGAGGCTCTGGAGGTATGTGAGGAGTTTGACTTGATCAAGCTCATGGAGTTGCGCTGTGATTTTGATGTGCAGCTTGTCCATCAGTTTTTTGCTACTGTCCACTTCGGTAGTGACGATCAACGTCACCTTTCTTTTATGTGACGGGATGAGTTCTTCCATGTTCCCTGGAGTGCCTTCTACAATGCTCTAGGCTATGCTGACACTGGTTTGGAGGGTCAAGGTGCTCTCCGTCCTCACAACCGAGCCAACCCCATGGATAAGGAGAAACTTGCTCCTCTGTATACCCCTGGCTGTGGCATTGTGGGTAAATCAAATGATCTTCTGCCTGTCTATGATATTCTACACCGTGTGTTCCGTTGTGTGCTGCTGCCCAAGGTTGGGAACCAAGATGATATTTATGGATATCTGGTGGATTTTCTTGTGGCCATGAAGACCAAGAGGGACAAAGGCATCACTTTCGATGTGTCTAAGTGGATGTGGGAGGAGATGTACAACTGTGTCTGGTACCGCAATGTACCTATCTACGCTCCATTTGTGATGCGCTTCCTATACTCAGTTTGGGAAGTCCGGAGGCCTGGAGTGCCTCTGACTACTCCTGATAAGCTCACGGAGCATGAGGTCAAGATGCTGAGGAAGAAGAAACATGCTGCTCCTTGCTTCCATGCGGGGAATGAGGAGGATACTTTTGCTACTTCGAGTGACACGGACTTTGAGTTGGAGACGGGGGCCAAGCCCTCTTGGGTGGGGAAGCTGACTGCCAAGGTCAAGAAGACCTTATGCTTACAGACTCATATTCAGAAGAAGCTCTACAAGGCCCATGTGTATGAGAAGATGGCGCGCCGCAGACAGATTCAGATGATGAAGCACCTCAATGTGCCAGGTGTACAGAGTGGCTCTGAGAAGAGCATCACTCCCGAGGAGAAGTGGTCTTTGGCTATCTGTCAGTGGTCTGATGACGAGCCCACTATGTCTGCTGCTCATGTAACTGAGGATGCTGAGGATACTGAGGCTGAGGTTGCTGAGGATGCTGTGGAGGCTGAGGAGTCTGAGGACTCTGACGATGATGATTCTGATGATTCCCTTGCGACAGGCGAGGAGCTTTACTGAGCCATGGGGCGTTAGTTTCACTCTTTTCCTTTTTGGTGCTTGATGCCAAAGGGGGAGAGAGTTATTAGGTCACGGGAGTTGCATGGGTTTTCTTGCAGTTACTTTCCTCGTATTGAACCTTTTATTTATGTCATGTGTACTTATCCTGTGTTGTGACCTTGTGCATGGTGTGAGACATGTGTGCCCTTATCTATTTATCTATGCACTTATCTCGGAAGAGCCTGGTTATTATCAGTGATCTAATCTTTAGCTCTCTGCTCTTTCTCTGCAATCATATGCTTTGTTGTCTACTATATTGGTTTGCGGTCGCTAGTTGGTCTATAAAATCTAGGGGGAGCATTGATCCTAGTTTGAGCACTTTTGCATTCCAAAAGCAAACTCTAAATAAGTGCTCACACTCAGGGGAAGCTCCGCCTACATTTTATAGATCCCCCGTGCTATTCGTGTGGTTGTCATCATTCACCAAAAAGGGGGAGATTGTAAGGGCATCTCTTGCCTAGGGTTTTGGTGATGATGACAATACATGTGTGGACTAATAATGTGTCATATATTACTCAGGTACACATTGTGTGGCGCAAGACGATTAGGCCTTCCCTCTAGAAGGAAAAGATCAAAGACGGAGTTTCTGACGCTTTTTGTTTCCCTTGGTCATAGGAAATCCGTACTATTAAGAGGGAACCCACATCGGAAGGTATTGGGTGAATCAAGTCACGTACACAGTTACTATGCACCCACCATATTGCATTCGTTCGAGGAGAGAGAGGTCCCCTTGGTTCTATGTGTGTGTGCAGTCTTCTCTACTGCGGTAGTACCGCTATTAACAGCGGTAGTACCGGTGGCCGGTAGTTCCGGTCGAACCACCGCCCCTAGTTCCACATAGGGGTGATACCCTTCTGTACTGGGTGCGGTGGTGGACCGATGGTGGCCCGGAAGTACCGGAGTCCTCTCGACAAACCGGTACTACCGGTATTCAGTGCGGTAGTACCGCTTGAACTGCCACCACTCAGGAGCTACTGCCCCAGCAGATGTTCCGGCTCTACCACCGCCCCAACTACCGCCGTTGGTTAAAAACCTTCTGGACTCGAAGCGGTAGTTGACCGGTGGTGGAGCGGTAGTCCCGGTTTTCTTCAGAAGTCCGGTACTACCGTGTGCTACACCGGAAGTACCGCCCTGGTGCCATGGCTGCGGTTCTCTTCACACACCGGTTGTACCGGTGGCTTGTGCGGAAGTACCGGCCCAGTGTATTTCTGCACATAACGGTTAGAATCTTGGGGACCCTATTTAAGGAGGTCCTTCGCACACCTCCCACCTACCTCTTGCCTCTCTCTCTCCCCCATTAATCCCCTTGAAGCTTTCTTGCCCGATCTCTCTCCCTAGCCACTCAAACTTGTTGATTTGCTAGGGATTGAAGGAGGAGACCTAGATCTACACTCTCACCAAAGGAAACTTGTTTCCCCCATACTTTCTTGTGTGGATTTTGTTACTCTTGGGTGTTTGAGCATCCTAGACGGAAGAGGTCACTTTGGAGCCACATTCCATTGTGGTGAAGCTACGGGGTTTCGTTGGGGGCCTCTAATTAAGTTGTGGAGAGAGCCCCAGCCTTGTTTGTAAAGGTTCGGTCGCCGCCTTCAAGAGCACCATTAGTGGAATCACGGCATCTCGCATTGTGTGAGGGCGTGAGGAGATACGGTGTCGTTAGTGGCATCTTGGGGAGTATTGTGCCTCCACACCGCTCCGAACGGAGACGTACTTCCTCTCAAAGGGAAGGAACTCCGGGAACATATCCTAGTCTCCACCGGTTCCACTCTTGGTTATCTCTTACCTTTACTTGTTCTTGCTTCTTGCTTGTGCCTTGTGCTTGTGTAGTCTCTAGTTGTGTTTGCATCATAGAGGTTGCTCACCTAGTTGCATATCTAGACAACCTACTTTGATGCAAAGTTTAATTTGGTTAAGAAAAGCTAAAAATTGTTAGTTGCCTATTCACCCCCCCTCTAGTCAACCATATCGATCCTTTCAAGCGTCAATGCGGAGCGGACACTCTCTAGAGCGACATGAATGCGGGCAACCACTTCAGGCGGGAAAGGGCGCGAGCGAGCGAGAGTGTTTTGCATGGGTCAGAGGTGTCGCACGCATGCGCGGGAGCTGTCTGGACACCCGCAAAGCCCTCCGGTTTACAGGGAAAAGGAAGTTCAAACCATGTGACAGACGAATAAAGAACTGCGTTGAACGGCAAAACACATCCGAATTGTGCGATCAAAACATGTTTCAACGATTTACGGATCGGCATTGGAGATGCCCTAAGGGTACAACCGGTCGACAAAAAGAGAGACACTACACTTGGGGAGCAATACACATATGCTTTTTTGCATTTCGATCGAAAGTATGGATCCTCTTATGAAGTCCCGATGTCTTTAGTTAAGGAAGCACAAAGTGAGCTATTATGAAGTCCCGATGTCTTCGGTTAAAATCTCAAGCTCGGATGGCTCTTACTAGCTTAGATTCCTCAACCAGACCGTCTCAAGCCCCCGTATGAAATATCTTGGATCTTGAGTATACTTGGGCGCCAAACTCGTATTGTGTGAGTGGCTACAAATGGTTGTTTATAAACTCATGAGCTTATCCTAGGTTGGTTGATAGTGATAGAATCTATTTTTCATCGTCCTCATCCCCCTTATGGTGTGGCGGCATGGGGATGTCAATAAGGACGACGACAGTCTCACTGGTGGTACCTAGGTTGCTAGCAATGCGGAAGAGGCGACATTGGAAGCTTTTCCCGCAACTAAAAGGCAACTAAAAGGCGTGTGGTTTGGCTTTCTGCACAGGGGCGTATCCAGTGAAGGTGCCATGTCACCCCCTCTTAGGTAAATGCAAATTTTATTTTACTATATACTTCCTTCGTTTCAAATTACTTGTCGCCCATATTTTTAGATATATTCATTTTTATTCATTTCACAAGTAATTCAGGCCGTAGGGAGAACTGGTTAGGACGTGTTAAAGGTGCTAAAATGGAAAAAATAAAATTAAAAGTACTCAAATATTGGCACCCTGCTGTAGGATGTGCCTATAAAGCGATCGAACCAGGTGCAGCGTGCAGCCATTTTGGATACGTTCGTCCAATCGGATAAAACTGCAGGAGAACACCTAACGATCCACTCCTTTTTTTCTTTTCTCGTTGGACCCGGTAATCTCGTGAAGAATGATCGCCCGCTCAAATATTTCATCAGAGAGGTCACAGCTCGAGTACCAACAACACAAGAAGGTGGCACACCAACCCGCCCAACACGACCGGCCCGTAAACCCCGGCCGTCCCGTTGGCGCTCCCCCGTCCCACGCACGGCGGCGCCCTGAGGTAGCTGGTCTGCAGCCCGCCGTACCTCCCCTGGCCGACGCACAGCTCCTCGTTGCCGCGCACGTCGAGCCGCCTGCCGAGCCGCGCCACGAACTCAACCGGCAGGGCGATCTCCCCGGCGAGCCGGTTCTGGCTCAGGTTGAGCTGCCCCAGGTGCGGCAGCGCGCCGAGGCTCGCCGGGATCGGCCCGTCCAGCCGGTTCCGGTCCAGCGACAGCGCCATCAGGCTCCCCAGCGCCGCGAACGCGCCCCGCGGGATCGGCCCCGTCAGGTTGCACCCCGACAGGCCCAGCACCTGCAGCCGCCGCAGCGACCCGACCACCGCCGGCACCGCCGTGCCGATGGGGTTGTCCTGCAGGAGCAGGTACTGCAGCTTCGCCAGCCCGGCAAGCGACGCTGGCAGCGGGCCCGCCAGCCCGTTGTGGCTCAGGTCCAGGAACACCAGCTCCTTCAGAGAGCCGGCCTCCGGCGGCACCAAGCCGGTGAGCTGGTTGTAGCTCAGGTCCGCCTTCTGCAGCATCTTCAGGCCACCCAACGCTGCCGGCACGCCGCCGCCGATGCTGTTCCAGCTCAGGTCCAGGATGGACAGGCTCGCCATCCCTCCAAGCTCCTCCGGTATCTGCTACGTGTCAGTGTCACCGTCACGGCATGCACATTCATGACGAAGTTAAGGGCGCACGCGAGGTCAACGCATGCACGTACCTCGCCGGTGATGTTGTTGTAGCTGAGGTCGAGCTGCTGCAACGCGGCGAGGCCGCCGAGCTCCCTGGGGATCTCGCCGTGGAAGCCGTTCTGGGACAGGCTAAGCACCTGCAGGCTCTTCAGGTTGGTCAATGTTGCCGGTATCCGGCCGGTCAGGCCCGGGTTGGACTTGAGAACGAGCTGCTCGAGGGAGGAGGCGTTGGTGAAGAGCGCCGGCGGCAGCTCGACGGGGCCGGCGTCGACGAAGCAGCCGAAGAGGGAGAGGGTCCTGAGGTGGGGCAGGCCAAGGATCGCGGGGGCGGCGAGCCTGGCGCCGGGCCTGCACGGCGGGGTGGAGACGTCGGGGCCGAAATGGAGGCGGGTGGCGCGGAGGCGGCTGCTGTCGTCCGGGGCGAGCTCGCACTGGAGGCCCGGCCAGGGCGTGTCCGTGCAGGGCCGCGGGTGGAGCTGCGGCCACGTCGGGTCGCCGAGGAGGTCGGCCATGACCCTGAAGATGGCCGCCAGCTCCGACCGCGCCAGCTGCGCCGGCGCGTCTCCCGCGGTGGCCACGCCCACCGCCACGGCTTGGATCAGGAGGATGGAGACGCCGGCCGAGAGGAGGGAAGAAGAAGAAGAAGAAGCCATTTTCCAAGTACGCAGTGGGGTATAGTGCAAAGGAGATAGACTGATAGAATAGAATAGGTCTCCGCATCTGGATGCTCTAGCTGAGCTTTATGGGCTTTGAGACTGTGACAGGACACACGCACTCTGACAGTCTTTCACACACCTATGGTGAAAAATTAAAGGAAAGGGCTGAGGTTCATTTACTGCTTGCCGAAAATATTGCGAGCATAATCTGACAGACGGCAATGTCATCAAGAAAGAAGCATGCTCGATTTCAGAAAAAAATGACCGGCTCCGCATAAGTGCCCGTGGTTTGGTCCCATCGATCCAAAGACGGATACTTGTCCGATTTTGCGTTGGAGATTCCCTTGTCTTAGGAGTAATGCTGCATATACATAGGTTTACACGGGTTTTACAAACATGTGGGTTTTGATTGAAGATTAAGGAGGAGAAGGGGTCCATCCTCATGAAAATCAAGGGGGGAATGATTAGTTAGGAAGAAAAAATCCTAGTCAGCGTGTAAATGCGTGTAACTCATTGTATGTTTAGCATTATTGCTTGTCTCATATTAGTATATTTTGCATGGAAGAGTACCTATTTGAAGAGCGAGGTCAGCTTAATTGGAAAATGATGGCACTCGGTAACTATTGTAAGACATATTATCAATCAATCAGGTATCTTTATGTCGTCTTCAATGCGTTCATTTTCTGATCTGATCGACATGTGTGAGTAATTCGGTATGGAAATGAGTTGAGGCATGGCCTTTCAGCCCTATCTATTTGTGCACGGGATCGTTGGAATGACTTTGCGTATTTCAGGTTATTGTATGTGTTCGGTTGCAACAGAGTTGTTTTTTATCTTCATCTTGTTCTAAGGCCCCGCAGGTACCCAGGATTTCATAGATCAATCAAGGAGGAGGTAAGAAGCGAGGATGCTTGGAATGCTATTCCGAACAACAATGGAGAAAGGATTAGTACGGTAGTGAAAAGAAACGCCTTGGGGATAAATGAGATGTAATCATTAAACGCCCAATACTCTTGTCTGGAATAATTCTTAATAATCAAGGTAACCCTACACGACCGCGTCGTAAGGGCCATTGGTTGGACAAGTAACTCTCGGTGCAGGTCATGAATGGTCGTGACGTACTTTGGACACATTCCACATTTCATCATGTTTTAATTAAGCACATCGTAATGGTTGTCTTTCAGGGCTGTGTTTATTTTCAAGACTAGATGACCCGCTGCGCCATTGGCGCGAAGACTAACTGTAGCTAAGATGTTAAGCAAGTGGTACGTCTCCAACGTATTTATAATTTTTTATTGTTCCGTGCTATTATATTATCAATCTTGGATGTTTATTATGCAATTATATATCATTTTTGGGGACTAACCTATTAACCTAGCGCCCAGTGTCAGTTGTTCTTTTTTTGCTTGTTTCTGGTTTTTCAGAAAATCAATACCAAACGGAGTCCAAACAGTACGAAACTTTTTGACGATTTTTTATGGACTAGAAGGGACCCTAGAAGTTTCGGGATAAGACCCGAAGAGCCACGAGGGAGCGACAAGCCTGCCAGACGCGCCCTAGGAGGGCGCCCCCGGGCTTGTGGGCCCCTCGTGGCACCTCTTAACTGAATTCCAGCTATGTAAATCCCCAAATATTCCTCGTATACCTGGGAGCCACCCAAAATACTTTTTCTGCCGCCGCAAGTTTCTGATCTCGTGAGATCCTATCTGGGGGCCTTTTCCGGCACTCTGCCGGAGGGGGAATCGATCACGGAGGGCTTCTACATCAACCTTGCCGCCCTTCCAATGATGTGTGAGTAGTTTACCACAGACCTACGGGTTCATAGCTAATAGCTAGATGGCTTCTTCTCTTTCTTTGATCTTCAATACAATGTTCTCTTCGATGTTCTTGGAGATTTATTTAATGTAATCCTTTTTTGCGGTGTGTCTGTCGGGATTTAATGAATTGTGGGTTTACGATCAGATTATCTATTAATATTATTTGAGTCTTCTTTGAACTCTGTCATGCATTATTGTTATAGCTTTGTATTTCTCTTCGATCTACCCGTTTTGTTTGTCAAACTAGATTGATTTATCTTGCAATGGGAGATGTGCAATTTATTTATCGTTATTTTATTTTGTGTTTTTGTTTATCTATATATCACCACGAGATTTGATCCTTGCAACTAACCGTCAAGGGATTGACAACCCCTTGTTAGCATTGGGTGCAAGTATTTGTTATTGTGTGTGTAGGTTATGTTCACGTGGCGTTGCATGGTTCTTCATCTGGATTGATAACCTTGGTTCTTAAAGAGGGTAATACTTATCTCTACGGTACTGCATCATCCTCTCATCTTTGAGGAAATCACAACGCAGCTTACAAGTAGCGGGAAGAATTTTTGGCACTGTTGCCAAGGAGACATCACCAACACCTATCAAGTACCGTCACATAAACTTTCATCTCCTTGCATTTACTTTCATTTGCCATTTGTCTCCCGTTTTCATCTCCCCGGCTTCTAAAACATTTTCACAAAAACACAAATATATTTTCCGGTTTCCCTCTTTGGTTGTTTGCTCGCTTACTTTTATTGTCTTCATGACAACACTCAAAGAACATAAAAGAAATAATAAAAATAGGATGGATCCTCATCCTCTTGCTAATTTTTTTTAAAAGTTCCAATTATGACGAACCAATTGCTAGAGAGTTGAGTGCACTAGATTATTTCTATGAAGTTTTGCTCGAAATTCGTGAATGTAGAAATTATGAGTAAATTTATAAAGTGATTCACGATAGCTCCTTGAATGAAAAGCATGATTGCAATGATGTTATTGTAAATTCTATTAATGTCAATTGTGTTAATGATATGGAAAACCCCAAGCTTGAGGATGATGATTTTGTTATGTCCACTACTCATTGTAATGATCATGATTGGGGTGATGATTCTTATGATATTGAAAAAAAGCCTCATGATGAATATGAAATTGGTAATAATGTTTGCAATAATATTGAAGGTGGGTTTGGAAGAGTGTCAACTTTAGGAAAAAATAACCCCACATATTTGGAGTGTGTTCAATCTTATGAAATTATTGGTAAAAGTGGGTTTGAGAGGTTATGACTTTAGTTAATGTTAATCCCACTATCTCGGAAGATTATAAATTTTTTATGCATGTGGATCATAAAGAGAATATTGTTTATGATAGCTATATTGTTGAATTTGAGTATGATCCTACATGTAATTATTATGAGAGAGGAAAATATGGTTGCATAAATTTTCATGTTACTAAATCATCTCTCTTGTGTTGAAATTATTAATGCTTCATTTTTCCTATTTGCATTTGCTAGAAGTTGCGTGTCTTGATAATTTATTTTCTTATAAAATGCCCGTGCCTAGGAAGTATGTTAGACTTAAAAGTGTTGGTCATATGTTTTATGATGCTCTCTTTGTGCTTCAATTCTTGTCTTTTATGAGAGCATCATTAGTATCCCAAGCCTATCTTAATTGCTATAAAGAAAGAGCTTGTTGGGAGACAACCCAATAGTTACATTTTCTTCTGTTTTTGTGAGTGCACACAATTATGCTAGTGTTATGGTTGTGTTTTAATAAGTGCTTGTGCCAAGTAAAGCCTTTTGGATGATTTGGTTGATAGTTGCTTTGATTCTGTGAGGAAACAAAAACTTTTGCGTCCAGTAGTAGAACTTTCTGTAATTACTGGAGCATTATAAATTTCTGATTTTTTTATACAAAATTGATATACAAATTTCTCACATTGTCCTAATTTTTTAGTATTTTTAGAGATACCGAAGTATTGCGTTTATTCAGATCTTTACAGACTGTTCTGTTTTTGACAGATTATGTTTTTGTTGCATTGTTTGCTTGTTTTAATGAATCTATGGACTGTATCGGGGGTACAAGTCATGGAGAAGTTAGAATACATTAGGTATTATGCAAAAACAAAATATTAATGGGTTTACAACAGTACCTAAAGTTTAAGATTTGCTTGTTATACTAACGGATCTCACGAGTTTTCTGTTGAGTTTTGCGTGCTGAAGTTTTCAAGTTTTGAGTGAGAACGCGATGGATGAATGAATAAGGAGTGGCAAGATCTAAGGTTGGGGATGCCCAAGGAACCCCAACTTAATATTCAAGGACTCTGAAGACTCTAAGCTTGGGGATGCCTGCTACTTCTTGAGTTTGTGTTGATTTTTTCCTTGAAGAGGAAAGGGTGATGCAACAAAGTAGGGATAAGTATTTCCCTGAGTTTGAGAACCAAGGTATCAATCCAGTAGGAGGTATAAGCAAGTCCCCAATATATGCACCTGCACAAACTAACAAACACTTGCACACAACGCGGGAAAGGGGATGTCAATCCCTTCAACGTCACGAACAAGAGTGAGATCTGATAGGGATAGAATTAAAATTCAAGTAAAAGGCAAACTAAAGTAAACACAAAATAATCGCAACAAGGTATTTTTGGGTTTTGGTTTTATAGATCTGAAAATAATAGATGTAAAATAGACCCGGGGGCCATAGTTTTCGCTAGAGGCTTCTCTCCTGAATAAAGCATATGGTGGGTAAACAAATTACTGTCGAGCAATTGATAGAAAAGTGCAAAGTTATGACGATATCTAAGGAAATGATCATGAATATAGGCATCACGTCCGTGACAAGTATACCGAAACGATTCTGCATCTACTACTATTACTCAACACATCGACCGCTATCTAGCATGCATCTAGAGTATTAAGTTCATAAGAACAGAGTAACGCCTTAAGCAAGATGACATGATGTAGAGGGATAAACTCAAGCAATATGATATAAAACCCATATTTCTATCCTTGATGGCAAAAATGCAATACATGCCTCGCTACCCATTCTGTCACTGGGTGAGGACACCGCAAGATTGAACTCAAAACTAAGCACCTCTCCAATTGCAAGAACTACCAATCTAGTTGGCTAAACCAAACCAATAATTCAAAAAGAACAACAAAGATATCAAATCTGCCAAGCAGGAGGTTAGTTTTTTCACTCCCAGTGCATGTAGTCTATGCTGTCAAGCATCCCTAGGAAGCCTCTGCTGGCATTCATGCCAACAAGCGGGATGTATCTTGAAGAGTTGGCTCCCTCAATTACTCAAGGCCAAACACTGCAATCAAAACCTGAAGGAAATATGCCCTAGAGGCAATAATAAAGTTGTTATTTATATTTCCTTATAGCATGATAAATGTTTATTATTCATGCTAGAATTATATTAATCGGAAACTTGATACATGTGTGGATACATAGACAAAATAGAGTGTCCCTAGTATGCCTCTACTTGACTAGCTCGTTGATCAAAGATGGTTATGTTTCCTGACCATAGACATGTGTTGTCATTTGATGAATGATATCACATCATTGGGAGAATGATGTGATGGACATGACCCATCCGTTAGCTTAGCATATTGATCGTTTAGTTTTATTGCTATTTCTTTCTTCATGACTTATACATGTTTATCTGACTATGAGATTATGCAACTCCCGAATACCGGAGGAACACCTTCTGTGCTATCAAACGTCACAACATAACTGGGTGATTATAAAGATGCTCTACAGGTGTCTCCGAAGGTGTTTGTGGTGTCGGTATAGATCAAGAATATGATTTGTCACTCCGAGTGTCGTAGAGGTGTCTCTGGGCCCTCTCGGTAATACACATAATAATAAGCCTTGCACGCAAATGACTAAGAGCATCTCCAGCCGTTGGCCCCCCAGGGGGCGCATAAAATTGCCGCCTAGGGGCGAACCGACGCTAACCGCGTGTTGGGGCCATGATGCTCCCCAGTCGCCGCCCCCACGACGCATTTTTTTAAACAAAATCCGGCCCACATTCGCACAAACAAGGCACAAATTTAACCAAACTTCGGCGAGTTCATCAAATATGTTACAAAAAAAGAAAAAAATGACACTACTAGACCCGCCGTTGCCCAAGCCCTCGCCATTCCTCGCCGCCCGCCGCCCTAAAGCTCTACATGCCGAGGAGCCTGTAGAAGTGCGTGTAGTCGCCGCCGTCGTCGTCGCCTCCTCCGCGGTCGCCGTCCTTGCTGCTCCCCTGCCCAGGGTCACCAAGGCGCGGCGGGTTGGATGGCCCGGGGATATCCTCGTCCTCGCCGCTGTCGAGGATGACCACGCCATCCTCCCCCTCGCGCCCACGCCGGCGGGCGGCTATCTCCTCCAGGGCTCGGCGCTGCCGGACCATCTCGTCGCGGAGGTAGTCGTCCCATGCCCACTCTAGAGCGGCCTCGTCAGAGAAGCCGGACCGGGAAATGGCCTCGTACTCCGCAGGGAGGCCGAACTCCACCTTCGGCCTGACGAGCCGGGCAGAGGTGGGGGAGGACTCGGCGATGCGGACACCGCAGCTACGGGTGCGCCGACTGATCGGCGTGTCCTGGGGCTCCGGCTTCACGGGGAGGAGGGAGGGAGAGCCGGACGAGCGGCTGGACAAGGAGGAGGACGCCGGGTCCATGCGTCTCGGCTTCCACGAGCTCCCACACCGGTGGGAGAAGGTGGGGCGCGGGGTACTCCAGCCTCGGCGTGTTTCCGCCCTTGATGTACTCGAGGACGACCTCTAGCGTGCGTCTGGGCACGCCCCACCACCGGCGACGCCCGTCGGCGTTGTAGTTCCCGGAGGGCACGATGCCGTTGGTGGCCTCGAGCTGCTCGGCGTGGCGACGCCGGAAGTACGGCTCCCGCAGCGTGCTATCGGGGGCATACCTCAACCCTTCTCTCGCCGCCTGCGGCAGGGAGGAGCGGATGCGGGCGATCTCCGCACACCTGACTACCCCGGTGGGCGACGGTGGCACCGGGATCCCGCCGGCGCTTATCCTCCATGTCCTGGTGTAACGCCCCGGACACACCCGCCGGTGGTCGTTACTCCTGGCGGGATCTAGACTGGCCTCACATATCAATACTAGTCTTTTCTGCGCACTTTGTCCTTACTCGTGCACACCCGGGAGCAACTTCCCGGTCGGTCACCCATCCTGAAACTACTCCAAGCTGAGCACGCTTAACTTTGGAGTTCTATCCGAATGGGCTCCCGGAAAAGAAGGAATTCCTTATTGATATGAGTAGTCTATCATCCCTAATAAGCCAGGCCATCACATACACCCTCACACAGAGGAACCGACGTCCTCGTCGGGCCACAGGAACGTTCCCTCTTGGCACAACCGTATGTGCTTCCAGGACAGCACATGTGCCATGCCGTGTGCCATGACGGGCCACAAACGTCATGCACAACATGACTGCAAACTGTCCGCAAACATCCGTGTAACCGCGAGGGTCGGCTCTGATACCAACTTGTAACGCTCCGGACACACCCACCGGTGGTCGTTACTCCTGGCGGGATCTAGACTGGCCTCACATATCAATACTAGTCTTTTCTGCGCACTTTGTCCTCACTCGTGCACACCCGGGAGCAACTTCCCGGTCGGTCACCCATCCTGAAACTACTCCAAGCTGAGCACGCTTAACTTTGGAGTTCTATCCGAATGGGCTCCCGGAAAAGAAGGAATTCCTTATTGATATGAGTAGTCTATCATCCCTAATAAGCCAGGCCATCACACCCGGGCACCCGCGTGTCCAGCGGGACCAGGTACTCAGCCTCATAGAGAAGCCGAGTGATACGTCTCCAACGTATCTATAATTTTTGATTGTTCCATGCTATTATATTATCTATTTTGGATGTTTAATGGGCTTTATTATACACTTTTATATTGTTTTTGGGACTAACCTACTAACCCAAGGCCCAGTGCAAATTGCTGTTTTTTGCCTATTTCAGTGTTTCACAGAAAAGGAATGTCAAACGGAGTCCAAATGGAATGAAACCTTCGGGAGGATCGTTTTTGGAACAAACGCAACACAGAAGACTTGGAGTACACGCCAGGGAAGCCACGAGGTGGCCACGAAGCAGGGGGGCGCGTCCAGGGGGTAGGCGCGCCCCCACCCTCGTGGGCCCCTCGTATCTCCACCGACATGCCTCTTCGTCCTATATATACCCATGTACCCTGAAAACATCTGAGAGCATCACGAAACCCTAATTCCACCGCCACAACCTTCTGTACCCGTGAGATCCTGATACGTCCAAAACGTATCTATAATTTCTGCTTGCTCCATGCCTCTTTTGTGTGATATTGCTATGATATTTATGCACTTCCATACACTTTTGATCATATTTGGACTAACCTATTAACTCAGTGCACCACAGTGCCAGTTCTTGTTTTCTGCTGTTTTTCTATTTCAGATTTCCCCCATATTAAAAGTGCCCTAAAAATTCCGGGAAAAATACTGGAAAAATCAGCGTAACGGGAGCTTCAAGAAAAACAAAAGTGGGGCCAGAGGGGAGCCAGGGCAGCCCAGGCGGCCAGCCCAGGCGGCCCCACCCCTGGCCGCCCTAGGAGGGCGCCTGGGCCCCCCTCTCCGCTTCTGGTGACCCCCTTTGGCATATATACTCCTCGCGTCCCGAAACCCTCAAGGACGGAACCCCTTTTTACGACCTCGCCTCTGTTCTGCCGCCGCCGCGCTTCCAAGATCGGGAGCACCAGGAGAACTCTTCCCGGCACCCTGCCGGAGGGGAGAACCACCACCGGGAGCTTCTCCACCACCATGGACGCTTCCCGGATGAGTCGTGAGTAGTCCTCCTTGGACCATGGGTCCATGACCAGTAGCTATGTGATGTTCTCCTCCCCTCTTTGTTCTTCATGGATTAGACCTCGTGAGCTGTCCTACATGATCGAGGCACATATGTAATCTTTATGCTGTTGCTCTGCTGAGTTTGCTGGGATCCGATGGATTATGAGATTATGTTCAGATTGTGTGTGAGTAATATATTTGATTCACCTCTTTTATATTTATGTTCTTGAGTAATTCTAGCATGTTCTCCGTTGCTGTCTATTGCTTTGGCCGAGTAGTAGGTAGTAACTCCAAGAGGGAACGTTATGCTTGATTGTGGGTTCATGCCCCTCGATGACTAGTTTGAGTGACAGAAACATGAGTCTAGGGGATGTGCTCTTGCCACAACGGGGAAAACAACGGTGCTTGTACTTGCGGGTGCAAGGATTGTTTACTTTACGCAAAGTTCTTTTAATGCAGTTGTCTGTTGCTTTGAGTTTACACTTTGGGTGGGACTCGCAACTTAATACCAGCGAGATGTTCTGGATAGATATCTCAAGGTGGATGATTAGTAGTAGATGCAGATGGATTTCGGTCTACTTGCCTTGGCGTACCGCCCATGCTTTTGAGCCTCTACCTTTCTTTACAACATAGTTAGCATTGGTTTGCGCACATAATCCTGTCAATTGCCCAGCTGTAATTTGTTTACCTCGCTTAGCTGTTTTACCGTCTTTTGGGAGAGAGACATCACTAGTGAACATCATGGGACCCCGATCCATATTACCATCACTGATCACACCCGCTATTTACTTCCTGTTCTTATTTCCTAGTTGCAGTCATACCTATCACTATTATCTCTTGTGTTTGATCCTTTGTAAACGACAAGGCCGGAGGGATTGACAACCTCTCTGTACTCGTTGGGAGCAAAGTTATTTGTATCTGTATGCAGGTCCTGTCAACCGCTAAGTATCTGGCGCCGTTAGCAGTTGACACCTTCTTGTCGACCCTCGGAGTCTCACGGGATTCGATCCTTGGTATCTTGCCAAGGGAAACTTGCCATTATGCTACATCTCAAACCTTCCACTTGGGGTAACCAACGAGGGGCGAGAAGCCATCAGATCCCATCTTGGGACCTGTTCCGGAGCTCCACCGGAGGGGGAATCGATCACACAGGGGTTCTATATCAACACCATAGCCTCTCCGATGAGTTGTTAGTAGTTTACCACAAACCTTCGGGTCCATAGTTATTAGCTAGATGGCTTCTTCTCTCTCTTTGGATCTCAATACAAAGTTCTCCTCGATCTTCTTGGAGATCTATTCGATGTAATTCTTTTTGCGGTGTGTTTGTCGAGATCCGATGAATTGTGGGTTCATGATCAAGATTATTCAATGAACAATATTTGATTCTTCTCTGAATTCTTTTGTTTAGTGTCCCTTACCAAAAATCACAAAAATAGTTATCTTGCTTGCTGCTGCTATGGGTTCCACCGAGAACACCAAGTTGTGTGACTTCACTAGTCATAACAAAAATGACTTTATCTGCACGCCTATTGCTACACCTGCCACTTCAGCACCTTCTGATGAAATTAAACCTGCTTTACTGAACCTAGTTATGAAAGATCAATTCTCCGGTGCTGGAGATGATGCTGCTTTGCACTTAAATAATTTTGTTGAGCTCTGTGATATGCAAAAGTACAAAGAAGTAGATGGTGATATGGTTAAGCTTAAGCTTTTTCCTTTCTCCTTGAGAGGAGGAGCTAAAATCTGGTTTCAATCCTTGCCTAGAAATAGCATAGATTCTTGGGACAAGTGCAAGGATGCCTTTATTGGGAAGTACTACCCCCCTGCTAAAATTATCCTATTAAGGAGTAACATAATGAATTTTAAACAATTGGATAATGAACACGTTGCCCAAGCTTGGGAACGCATGAAATCTCTTGTCAAGAACTTCCCTACTCATGGTTTGACTACTTGGATGGTTATCCAAACTTTTTATGCAGGCTTGAACTTTACCTCGCGGAACTTGTTAGATTCGGCCGCGGGAGGAACCTTTATGTCAACTACACTTGGTGCTGCCATGAGGCTTCTCGATGAGATGATGACCAATTATTCCCAATGGCACACCGAACGCGCTCCAACAGGTAGGAAGGTAAACTCTGTCGAGGAGATTTCCTCCCTAAATGAAAAAGTTGACTTGATCATGTCTCTACTTTCCAAGCAATCTTCTATTGATCCTCATGATGTTCCTTTAAATTCTTTGATTGCTCAAGATCAAGTAGATGTGAACTTTATCTCTAGAAACAATTTCAATAACAATGCTTATAGGAGTAATTTTGGTAGCAACCCTAGACCGTTCCCCTCTAATTCCTATGGGAACAACAATACTTATCCTAGCACCAAGAACTCCACTTCTGAACTAGAGATTATGCTTAAAGACTTCATCACTACCCAAAAGGCCTTCAATAAGAGTGTAGAAGAAAAACTAAACAAACTAGATAATCTCTTTTCGAAGGTAGACAATTTAGCCCATGAGGTAGAGTTGCTTAAAATTAGAACTTCTCCTCTTGAGGAGAGGAAGACCACTCCTATGAATGCTAATCGAGTGCAAATTAATGAAAACATTAGGATGATGGCTAAACTTAAAGAGAGATGGGCTATAGAAAAGGAGGAAGAAGATAGAATTAAGAGCCTTCCTACCCACCACACTGTTGCTACTATCCAAGTTGTTGAGGATATCCAAACTCTTAGCACCCAATGCACTCCTAGTCCCATTGGACCTATTAATGGTGATGCTATGACCTCAACCGTAGAAGAAACTCCTATGACCATAGAAGCTACCAAACAAGTGAGCCTAAAGGACACCACTACCACTTTACTTGATAGTAGTGACCTTGATTTTGATAATTGCACCCTTTCTGAAGTTATTAGTTTTCTTCACAAAATGTCTAGAGATCCCCACACTAGCACACTTAATCTTTCCTTCACGGAGCATATCACTAATGCTCTTATCAAAGCTAGGGAGGAGAAGCTTAGGGTAGAAGCCTCCATACCTAGAAAGCTAGAAGATAGTTGGGATCCTATGATTAAAATTAAGTTGAATAACTTCTCTTGCTATGCTTTATGTGATGTTGGAGCTAGTACCTCCGTTATGCCCAAAAGAATATATGATATGCTTAAATTGAAATCTTTTGATCCTTGTTCTTTTGGTGTTCGTCTTGTTGATTCTTCCGTAAAGAAACCTTTGGGGAAGATCGACGATGTTCTTATCGTTGTCAATGACAATTATGTTCCCGTTGATTTTACTATTATGGATATTGAATGTGAACCTTCATGTCCAATTATTTTGGGACGTCCTTTTCTTCGCACCGTTGGTGCTATCATTGACATGAAAGAGGGGAATATAAAATTCCAATTCCCTCTCAAGAAAGGAATGGAACACTTCCCTAGAAAGAAGATTAAGTTGCCTTTTGAGTCCGTTACACGGGCTAGCTATTCTCTTACTCTTGATAAAACTTGATCCTCTCTTTTTGCATCATGCCTAGCTTAAAGGCATAAAAGAAAGCGCTTTTGGAAGGCAGCCCACAACGAATTAGGATTTATTTTTTTGCTTTTGTTGTGTCTTGATGTTTGTTACTACAGTAGCATCATAATTGTATCTTTTCTTTTCAGCTTTGTGCCAAGTTTAGCCTCCGATTGCAAGAAAGTTCAAAAGTTGCGACGTGCAGTCCAGAAAACAGATTCTGTCCTTGGACAGAAAAATTCGTATAAAATCACCAGATCATCTTTTTGATCTGAATTTTTTTGACAGCGTGATCTATACAATTGGATTTCGGGCGTCTGTTCTGAGTTTTTTGATTTAAGTTGCAGAAGTGCCCCGAAAAAATTATTTACTACCTGCTGGTCTGTTTTTCACAGATTCTGTCCTGTTTTGCCTTTTCTTCGTTTTGCAAACCTTGAGCTTGCTTTTTCTTTGCAAAAACCTTTTGGCAATCTTGAGAAACAGTAGCTCTTCAAGATTATCTTTATTTCCAGTAGGGAAAAGTTATTTTATTATGGGTACTAACCTCGCTAATCAGATTATGATGAGTTATGTATGAAGGGAGTTTTCAAGTGTGCGAGGGAAGATGATAAAAGAAGATTCAGGAGGGTCAAACGCTCAAGCTTGGGGATGCCCCCGTGCACCCCCAAGAAATATTCAAGAAGACTTAAGAGTCTAAGCTTGGGGATGCCCCCATGCATCCCCTTCTCCATCAACAATTACCAGTTCGTCTTTCGTTCCACTATAACTATCACTTCATGTGTTATGTGCTATGCTTGGAGCGTCTTGCGCTTAGTTTCCTTTTTAGTTTTCTTTAGCTTTGCTTGCTGTTCATAACAAGTTAGAACCCAGCTTTCTTTGTGTGGGAGAGAAACACGCTCCACTTCAACCTAGAACACAACATAGGATTTTCATGCTTATCTTTGCTGTGTGTGTTCTTTGTCTTTCCATAGCTACTGTCATGTTTAGCTCTTAGTTTTCATGCTTTTCTTTTTAAAGAGCTTTTGTTTAGTTGGTTGCTAAACGCTCTTGAGTTTTCATGTTTATATTGTTAAGAGAGTTTGCCTGTTGCACTGAGTTGTGTGTCTTAACTTAAAGTAGGTAATTGAGGTTGCTATTTAATTTTAGTAGTAACTTGCAATAGTTTTGAGGTATTGCCATGAGTAATGTCTGAACTTTTGGTGTCAAGAGCTTTAGCCTATTAGTGATAGATGTCGTATTTTGGGCAATCCGTGTTTATTTTCGAAAACCTACAAAATAGTTGAGAACTTTAGCTACTAAATGGATCACTAATCTTTGGAGGGATCGAATATTAGAGTACACTCACGTACCATGAGCGATGCGCAAGGATAACCAAATCCCCATACACACCTCCTAGGGGTACTTGTCTCTTTGTGAACCTCCTAATTAGATTGAGAGTTACCGATAATAAGTGCATGAGTTCTTCGGACTAATGTGAGTATTCGAAAGTTGACACTTCCACCTAGCCATATTTTTCTAGCCTCTTCGGTACCGTGCATTGCCCTTTCTCACCTCGAGAGTTGGCGCATACTTCGCCGGTGCATCCAAATCCTTGGCACGATACGCTCTGTCATCATAAGCCTCATTATATCCTTCCTCAAAACAGCCACCATACCTACCTATCAAGGCATTTCCATAGCCTTTCCGAGATACATTGCCATGCAACATCCATCTTCTCATGACTTGATCTTCATGTCATACATGCTTTTTGCTTGATCGATGAGCCGCATGCTAGTTGGGCCTTGCCCAAATCATTGCTACATGACGCGCTAGTATCATTGCATATCGTGCTACACTGGCAGAGGCATACATTTGCATACATCATGATAGTTTCATTTTCTTTATGTTGAGTACTTTTGTAAAGTGTGAAAGATCTTCTATACTTCTTGTAATTTGTAGAGTGTTGCCCCTAAAGTGAGGAAAAGATCCCAAAGAGGACAAATCAAAAGATCCCAAAGAGGACAAAATCAAAAGATCCCAAAGAGGACAAATGAGAGATAAATAGAAAGAGCCATTGAGGCCACAAAAAAATAAAAAATATAGAAAAAAGAAAAAAAAGAAATAAAAAGAGAGAAGGGGGCACACTACTATTTCTTTTGAGAGATCCACACTCGTACTCCATCTTATACCTTGTACTCCATAGAGATTATCATTCATGCATATAGCTATGTGGGGACCTTCACACTATAGAACTTGGCTTGTATATTCCAATGATGAGCCTCCTCAAAAGAGCTCTAGGTCTTCTTGAGCAAGCAAGTTGGATGCACCCCCACTAGTTCCATTGGAGAGCTTACCTTAGCTCATATGTGCATCCGTTGCATGGCAATCCCTACTCCTCACATCATATCTATCATTTGGCTTTCTCTCACCGATGATTGTCCTCATTGATGTGAGCCTTTCACACCTTTTTTGTCTTCCCCCTCTATCATTTTTCTCCTTTTGCCATCCTAAGTGTTGACTTTCTTGCTTACGCTCATCCATTGCATGAGTGCTCAAAATATCAAAAGGGAGTGGATCATTTTGACTTGTACCTGGCTGACCGTCTGGGGATGAGTCAAGATAAGATTCCAAAGAAGACCAAGTGTGAAACTTTAGTAGATTAAGTTCTCAACAATACAAAAACTATGTTTTACTCTCTCGTATATCCCTATCCCCTTTCTTGCACGCAAACACCATTTGGAGACATTCGAGTCACGGACAGCGAGAGCTCTTGCACCTTTATGTTCTTATGTTGCTTGTTACAATGCTAATATAGACTCTTGCTTGTTATGACTTGAATTGAATTACATGCCTTGATTGCTTTACTTAAAAGTTCTTATATGGTTGATAGCATGTCACCACAGAAATTATGCTTGTTATCATTTACCTACTCGAGGACGAGCAGGAATTAAGCTTGGGGATGTTGATACGTCCAAAACGTATCTATAATTTCTGCTTGCTCCATGCCTCTTTTGTATGATATTGCTATGATATTTATGCACTTCCATACACTTTTGATCATATTTGGACTAACCTATTAACTCAGTGCACCACAGTGCCAGTTCCTGTTTTCTGATGTTTTCTATTTCAGGTTTCCCCCATATTAAAAGTGCCCTAAAAATTCCGGGAAAAATACAGGAAAAATCAGCGTAACGGGAGCTTCAAGAAAAACCAAAGTGGGGCCAGAGGGGAGCCAGGGGCAGCCCATGCGGCCCCACCCCTGGCCGCCCTAGGGGGCGCCTGGGCCCCCCTCTCCGCTTCTGGTGACCCCCTTTGGCATATATACTCCTCGCGTCCCGAAACCCTCGAGGACGGAACCCCTTTTTACGATCTCGCCTCTGTTCCGCCGCCGCCGAGCTTCCAAGATCGGGAGCACCAGGAGAACTCTTCCCGGCACCTTGCCGGAGGGGAGAACCACCACCGGGAGCTTCTCCACCACCATGGACGCTTCCCGGATGAGTCGTGAGTAGTCCTCCTTGGACCATGGGTCCATGACCAGTAGCTATGTGATGTTCTCCTCCCCTCTTTGTTCTTCATGGATTAGACCTCGTGAGCTGCCCAACATGATCGAGGCACATATGTAATCTTTATGCTATTGCTCTGCTGAGTTTGCTGGGATCCGATGGATTATGAGATTATGTTTAGATTGTGTGTGAGTAATATATTTGATTCACCTCTTTTATATTTATGTTCTTGAGTAATTTTAGCATGTTCTCCGTTGCTGTTTATTGCTTTGGCCGAGTAGTAGGTAGTAACTCCAAGAGGGAACGTTATGCTTGATTGTGGGTTCATGCCCCTCGATGACTAGTTTGAGTGACAGAAACATGAGTCTAGGGGATGTGCTGTTGCCACAAGGGGGAAAACAACGGTGCTTGTACTTGCGGGTGCAAGGATTGTTTACTTTACGCAAAGTTCTTTTAATGCAGTTGTCTGTTGCTTTGAGTTTACACTTTGGGTGGGACTCGCAACTTAATACCAACGAGATGTTCTGGATAGATATCTCAAGGTGGATGATTAGTAGTAGATGCAGATGGATTTCGGTCTACTTGCCTTGGCGTACAGCCCATGCTTTTGAGCCTCTACCTTTCTTTACAACATAGTTAGCATTGGTTTGCGCACATAATCCTGTCAATTGCCCAGCTGTAATTTGTTTACCTCGCTTAGCTATTTTATCGTCTTTTGGGAGAGAGACATCACTAGTGAGCATCATGGGACCCCGGTCCATATTACCATCACTGATCACACCCGCTATTTACTTCCTGTTCTTATTTCCTAGTTGCAGTCATACCTATCACTATTATCTCTTGTGTTTGATCCTTTGTAAACGACAAGGCCGGAGGGATTGACAACCTCTCTGTACTCGTTGGGAGCAAAGTTATTTGTATCTGTATGCAGGTCCTGTCAACCGCTAAGTATCTGGCGCCGTTAGCAGTTGACACCTTCTTGTCGAACCTCGGAGTCTCACGGGATTCGATCCTTGGTATCTTGCCAAGGGAAACTTGCCGTTACGCTACATCTCAAACCTTCCACTTGGGGTAACCAACGAGGGGCGAGAAGCCATCAGATCCCATCTTGGGACCTGTTCCGGAGCTCCACCGGAGGGGGAATCGATCACACAGGGGTTCTATATCAACACCATAGCCTCTCCGATGAGTTGTTAGTAGTTTACCACAAACCTTCGGGTCCATAGTTATTAGCTAGATGGCTTCTTCTCTCTCTTTGGATCTCAATACAAAGTTCTCCTCGATCTTCTTGGAGATCTATTCGATGTAATTCTTTTTGCGGTGTGTTTGTCGAGATTCGATGAATTGTGGGTTCATGATCAAGATTATTCAATGAACAATATTTGATTCTTCTCTGAATTCTTTTATGCTTGGTTTAAATATCTTTGCAAGTCTCTTCGAATTATTAGTTTGGTTTGGCCTACTAGATTGATCTTTCTTGCAATGTGAGAAGTGCTTAGCTTTGGGTTCAATCTTGAAGTGTCCTTTCCCAGTGACACCAGGGGCAGCAAGGCACGTATTGTATTGTTGCCATCGAGGATAAAAAGATGGGGTTTATATCATATTGCATGAGTTTATCCCTCTACATCATGTCATCTTGCTTAAAGCGTTACTCTGTTCTTATGAACTTAATAGTTAATACTGTTGGAAATATGCCATAGAGGCAATAATAAAAAGGTCTTTATTATATTTCCTTGTTCATGATAATTGTCTATTGTTCATGCTTTAAATGTATTATATGGAAATCGTAATGCATGTGTGAATACATAGACCACAACATGTCCCTAGTGAGCCTCTAGTTGACTAGCTCGTTGATCAATAGATGGTTACGGTTTCCTCACCAGGGATATTGGATGTCATTGATAACGGGATCACATCATTAGGAGAATGATGTGATGGACAAGACCCAATCCTAAGCCTAGCACAAGATCGTGTAGTTCGTATGCTAAAGCTTTTCCAATGTCAAGTATCCTTTCCTTATACCATGAGATTGCGCAACTCCCGGATACCGTAGGGTACTTTGGGTGTGCCAAACGTCACAACGTAACTGGGTGGCTATAAAGGTACACTACGGGTATCCCCGAAAGTATCTGTTGGGTTGGCACGAATCGAGACTGGGATTTTTCACTCTGTGTGACGGAGAGGTATCTCTGGGCCCACTCGGTAAGACATCATCGTAATGAGCTCAATGTGACTAAGGGGTTGGTCACGGGATGATGTGTTACGGAATGAGTAAAGAGACTTGCCGTAACGAGATTGAACAAGGTATCAGTATACCGATGATCGAATCTCGGGCAAGTACTATACCGGTAGACAAAGGGAATTGTATACGGGATTGATTGAATCCCCGACATCGTGGTTCATCCGATGAGATCATCGTGGAACATGTGGGAGCCAATATGGGTATCTAGATCCCGCTATTGGTTATTGGCCGAAGAGGTATCTCGGTCATGTCTGCATGGTTCCCGAACCCGTAGGGTCTACACACTTAAGGTTCGGTGATGCTAGAGTTGTTATGGGAATAGTATGTGGTTACCGAAGGTTGTTCGGAGTCCCGGATGAGACCCCGGACGTGACGAGGAACTCCGAAATGGTCCGGAGGCGAAGATCGATATATTGGACGAAGGGTATTGGAGTCCGGAATTGTTCCCGGGGTACCGGGTGACGACCAGCGTGTCCGAAAGTGGTTTCAGAGGCCCCGACAAGCGTCGGGGGGCCTTATGGGCCAAGGGGAGGGGGGCACATCAGCCCACTAAGGGGCTGAGCGCCCCTCCCACCCCATCTGACGTAACCTGGAGAGGTGGGGGCGCCTCCCCTAGGGCAGCCGCCCCTCCCGGCTTGGGGGGCAAGTTTCCTAGGTGTGGGGGCGCCCAAACCCATATAGGGTTTCCCCTGTGGCTGCCACCCCTCCCCTAGGGAAACCCTAGGGCGCCTCCTCCTCCTACCTCCCCCCTATATATAGTGAGGGAGAGAGAGGGCAGCCGCACCCCTTCCCTGGCGCAACCCTCTTTCCCTCCCAACTCCTTCTCTTCCTCCGTAGAGCTTGGCAAAGCCCTGCCGGAGAACTGCAAGCTACACCACCATGTTGTTGTGCTGCCGGAGCTCTTCCCCTACTTCTCCTCCCTCCTTGCTGGATCAAGAAGGAGGAGACGTCCCCGGGTTGTACGTGTGTTGATCGCGGAGGCGCCGTTGTTCGGCGCTTAGATCGGAATTGACCGCGATCTGACTTGCTGCGTGTACGACTCCACCAACCGCGTTCTTGTAACGCTTCCGCATCGTGATGTTCAAGGTTATGAAGATGCACTCCCTCCCTCTCGTTGCTAGTAAACTCCATAGATGGATCTTGGTGATGCGTAGGATTTTGTTTTTGTTTTTCTGCAACGATCCCCAACAGCGGCATCATGAGCTAGGTCTATGCGTAGTTACTATGCATGAGTAGAACACAAGTTGATGTGGGCGTAGATCATGTCAATTTACTTGCCGCTACTAGTCTTATCTTGATTCGGCGACATCGTGGGATGAAGCGGCCCGGACCGACCTTACATGTACGCTTACGTGAGACAGGTTCCACCGACTGACATGCACTAGTTGCATAAGGTGGCTAGCGGGTGTCTGTCTCTCCTACTTTAGTCGGATCAGATTCGATGAAAAGGGTCCTTATGAAGGGTAAATAGAAATTGGCATATCACGTTGTGGTTTTTGGCGTAGGTAAGAAACGTTCTTGCTAGATACCTATAGCAGCCACGTAAAACTTGCAACAACAATTAGAAGACGTCTAACTTGTTCTTGCAGCATGTGCCGTGTGATGTGATATGGCCAAAAGGATGTGATGAATGATATATATGTGATGTATGAGATTGATCATGTTCTTTTAATAGGAATCACGACTTGCATGTCGATGAGTATGACAACCGGCAGCAGCCATAGGAGTTGTCTTATTTTATTGTATGACATGCGTGTCATTGAAAACGTCATGTAATTACTTTACTTTATTGCTAACTGTTAGCCATAGTAGTAGAAGTAATGTTTGGCGAGACAACTTCATAAAGACACGATGATGGAGATCATCATGATGGAGATCATGGTGTCATGCCGGTGACGATGATGATCATGGAGCCCCGAAGATGAAGATCAAAGGAGCAAAATGATATTGGCCATATCATGTCACTATTTGATTGCATGTGATGTTTATCATGTTTTACATCTTATTTGCTTAGAACGATGGTAGTAAATAAGATGATCTCTCACTAAATTTCAAGAATTGTGTTCCCCCTAACTGTGCACCGTTGCTAAGGTTCGTTGTTCCGAAGCACCACGTGATGATCGGGTGTGATAGGTTCTAACGTTCGCATACAATGGGTGTAAGCCAGATTTACACACGCGATACACTTAGGGTTGACTTGACAAGCCTAGCATGTACAGACATGGCCTCCGAACACGGAAGACCGAAAGGTCAAACATGAGTCGTATAGAAGATACGATCAACATGAAGATGTTCACCGTTGATGAGTAGTTCATCTCACGTGATGATCGGACACGGCCTAGTTGATTCGGATCATGTATCACTTAGATGGCTAGAGAGATGTCTATCTGAGTGGGAGTTCACTAAATTTGTTTAGATGAACTAAATTGTCATGAACATAGTCTAAAATCTTTACAATATGTCTTGTAGATCCAATGGCCCACGCTAATGTTGTCCTCAACTTCAACGCGTTCTGTAGGATCGAAAGTATGTCTAGAGGGGGGGGTGGTTAGACTACTTGACAATATAAAAATTCTGCCTTTTGATCATGAACAGTTTTTGGCAGTTTCACAATTAAGTTCAAAACAAGTATCACCCTACACATGCAATTCTAGAGTATAAGCAGCGGAAAGTAAATTGCACATGTAGTAAAGAGAGGTGGAGAAGATCAAACGCAGTTTGGAGACACGGAGATTTTTGTCGTGGTTCCGATAGGTGGCGCTATCGTACATCCACGTTGATGGAGACTTCAACCCACGGAGGGTAACGGCTGCGCGAGTCCACGGAGGGCTCCACCCACGAAGGGTCCACGAAGAAGCAACCTTGTCTATTCCATCATGGCCTACGCCCACGGAGGACTAGCCTTACTCGGGGTAGATCTTCACGAAGTAGGCGATCTCCTTGCCCTTACAAACTTCTTGGTTCAACTCCACATCACGAAGACGGAGGCTCCCAAGCGACACCTAACCAATCTAGGAGGCACCACCCTCCAAAAGGTAATAGATGTGGTTGATGATGATGAACTCCTTGCTCTTGTGCTTCAAATGATAATCTCCCCAACACTCAACTCTCCTCACTGATATGGCTGTGGTGGAAGAAAGGTTTGAGTGGAAAGCAACTTGGGAAGGCTAGAAATCAAGTTTCATATGGTAGGAATGGAATGACTTGATCTCAACACAAGGGTAGGTGGTTCTCTTCTCAGAAAGTGTATGGTGGGAGTGGTAGACTTTCTGATGGCTCTCTCCACGAGTGAACAGGGGGTGGAGGGGTATATATAGCCTCCACACAAAATCCAACCGTTACACACATAATTGAGCAATCTCGGTGAGACCGAAGTTAAAACTCGGTCAGACCGAAAGTTCAAATATAGTGAACGTTGGGGTTTTCGGTGGGACCGAAAATACCATCTCGGTGTGTCCGATATGAGTCAAAGGTAGGAGCTTGCCATTCTCGGTGGGACCGAAATTAACAACTCGGATATTCCGAAGTGATGTCAATTGGTTACAGAAGGTTGGCAGTCCAGTTTCGGTGAGACCGAACTCAAAATCGGATGGACCGAAAAATTAGGGTTTGGAAGAATAACTGAGGTGGTTCATCTCGGTGGGACTGAGTTTGCAGAATCGGTTTGTCCGAGATTACTTATGAGTGTGTTAAGTAGTGAAAGTTGCTGATAGTTGAGGGAGCTAAATCACCAAGCACTTGAGCAACCAGATCATCAACACAACCTCATCCCCTTTTAATAGTATTGGCTTTTCCTATGGACTCAATGTGATCTTTGATCACTAAACCAAAATGGAGTCTTGAGCTTTTGCCAATGCTTGTCTTAGCATTTTGAGGGGTCCACTTCTTCAGACATTTCCATACCCATATCATCGAACTTCTCTGAAATGATTCTCAAGTAACTATTAGTTCAATGATATATATGTTGTTATTAATTACCAAAACCACCCGGGGATTAGTTGCACTTTCAATCTCCCCCTTTTTGGTAATTGATGACAACATATAGATCAAAGCTTCGACAAAAGATATAATCAATGAATAATATCGTCGCTTTGAGAAGTATGTGATAAACAAGAGCTCCCCCTAAATTTGTGCATTATTTAAAATTTGCGTTTGAATGCAAATGCACAATCGATTAGGATTATGGGTCACTCTTCCATGTCACATACATCTTGGTGGAGCGCACAAAATGATAAGAATGAATAACATGCACCCAATCACCAAGACAAGAGTAAATAGCCATACAATAAGGAATAGCATATGATAAGCATTAAGCACACATTAAAGCATAGTATGACCAAGCACTCATTAAGGTAGCATCAAACATAGTAGCAAGCACACTGAAAGTATCGAAAGACCAAAAGAAACAAATGTATCTCAAAGGAAACCGGCAAAAGAACGAAAGAGCACTCTCTCTCTCTCGAAGCCCTATGATCTATACAATTTCTCCCCCTTTGGCAACAAGTTACCAAAAAGTTCGAAAAAGCATAGAGCTAAGCGTCACTGTGGGCTCTGCTGGCGGCTCCCGTCTGGGTAGATGTCGGAGTAGAAATGACGGCATCGGCGAAGACTTCTGCTGATGTCTGCGCTGGAGGAGTGGATGCTGGAGCTGGAGTAACTGCTGGAGCTGTAGCTGGTGCTGAAGTGGTAGCCCTGGAGTCAGTCACTGGGATAGCTGCAGATCGGGATCCTCTGGGAACCGGAGCAGTCTGATGATGAGAGTCCTGAACTAGATCATCCTGCATGAGTTCTGCTCTCTCCTGCCTTGCTTCCTCCATGTCTGCCTCAAGCTTGTTGACGGACACCTGAATCTCAGTCAGCTTCACGTCCAGAGCGTGGATCTTGTCCTCAACAATCCTCTCTAGGCTTTCCTGAGATTGCTCAATGCTGGCCAGGCATTGTTCAATCCTCTGGGTAGCTTCAAGAATCTGCTCTCCGAAGCTCTTTGGCTTAGCTGCTGCTGCTGCTGCTTCTTTGTCAGCTTTGGCTTTCTTCGCAGCTTCAATTCTGGCTTGTCCTTCAACTGAGGTTGGATCCTCCTCATCCATCACAACTACGTTGTCCTCATGCTCTGGCTGCAGTGGCAAGTGCTTCCTATCCAACATGAACTTGCCCGTGCCAAACTTGGCATTGATGAGCATCTGAATCTGCGGGGCAAATCCACACGACCTCTTCTGGTCAGCTGCAGTCCTCTTAATGGTCTCTACCATTAAGTCCATCACCTTGAAAGGTGCCTTCTCATCGAGAATGTGCAGCATGTTGATAGAATAGCCTCGAATCATGCGGTGATCTCCAGACTTGGGCATCAATGTATGCCTCAAAATAGTGTTTGTAGTGGTCAGACCTGCCTGGAGATAGTACAATGAGCCAAGCTTCCACCCTTCCAAATCAGTAGCGGGGATCTCCTTGTACATGTTCTTCATGGAATCATGACTCTTCTTAGGAATCCCATAGACATCAATGTCGTCCTCTCTCTGCACTGGAGCATTCAGAAGTTCTGCCCATTCTTCAACAGACGAAGAAAACCTTTGACCTTCAGTCATCCAGGTGATCTTGCCATCAGGATAGAAATGGGCTGTGGCGTAGAACTGCATGATCATCTCGTCATTCCAAGCTGTCAGCTCTTGACCCACAAACTCATCAACTCCACATGCAGTGAAGCTCTCATGCACATGGGGAAAGAAGTCTCGGTGCTCTTCACTGTCAATGTACTTCCAGTTAACATACCTGGTGTCAGCAACAATAGGCTTCTTATCCATCAGCACGGTCTCATAGAAGTCCTGCTGCTCTCTGGTGTGGAATCTGGGGTCCACAGCAGTCCTTCTCCTTACAGCATATGGATCAGACTGTCTCCATAGCCTGAGACCTCTATCCTTCCTTGCCTTCATATCCTCGGCTTGAGGATGAGCATCGTTGTGGAGTGGCAACTTCGGACGGAGCTTAAGCAACACATGTTCTTCTTCTGACTCAGACGGTGGCATCTCACCTTTGTTCTTCTCAGAAGCTGGAATGCTCCTGGTTGTTCTCTTGGGCTTGGCTGGAGCTGCCTTGGCTTGAGCAGGCTTCTTGGGCTTAGAAGAGGCTTGAGCCCGAATAGCATCACCCATGAACTTAGCTTTCTGAGGAGGAGGCTGGGGTGCATCTTCTTCTTCTTCTTCTTCTTCAGCAGCATCAACATGAGGTTCAGAATATACTACCCTCTTCCTCTTGGAAGTTTTCTTCACCTTACTTGGAGCTGGCTCTTCCAAGTTTAGCTTCTTTGCAACAGCTGACTGCTTGACCTTGCTTGTGCCTTTCTTTGACTGCTGTCCTTCGTGCTCTTTGGCAACAACTTTCCGCTTGGGCTTGGAGGTAACTTCCTCAGCAACGAAGTCAGAGTCTTCATCATCAGAATTTCTCTTCTTCCTGGTCCTGGTGGCTGCAGGAGGCAAACCACTAGGGGTGCTCCTCTCACCATCATCACTGGAACTACTAGCCTCAGGACTAGTATCTGCCTCTGGAATCTCTGCAAACGGTGACTCAGACCTGTTCTGGCTGTCACTGACATCTGACATGGCTGACAACCTGTGAAAAGATAAGGTATAGGCAGAGTAGAAGAGTTATCACAACTGCAGAGGTTTTTGCAAAAAAAATGAGTTCAAAACTTAGTTTTGAGTTTTCACAGAATGCATTTCGGTCAAACCGATTCTTAGTTTCGGTGAATCCGAAGTGTTCAACAGAAACCTACACACCACTTTCGGTCAGACCAAAATGGGTTTCGGTCCTACCGAAACACTAGGGTTTCACAGAGACTCTACATCGGTCACACCGATTCGCACGACTCGGTCAGACCGAAAGGTGCTGTGCAATGGCCAGAGGCCAAATCGGTCATTCCGAGTTTTCAAAATCGGCTTCACCGAGATGTGTTCCGTGGAAACCTAAACCTAAGAATTTCGCTCGAAACTAAAGGATCTGATCTGATGTTTAGGGAATATCTCAAACGTGGATAGATTCATGGCAAACCAATCGTGCAAGAATCAGATGGGGAGCACGAAAGGGATCGGGACTCACCCTAACTTGGTGGGGTCCCTCTACGGCGGCAACGGCGCGGAGAGGATTACCGTTGACGGCGGCGGAGGCCTGCGGCGAGGGCGCACAGGCGACGACGGCGACGATCCGTAGACCAGGGCGACGGCAGCATGGGACTTGGGGGCGAAACGGTTTGAAGAGTTAAATCGCGCGCAGCCCTCAGATATATATATCCCCATGCTGTCGGTGGGACCGAGTTGAAAAACTCGGTGTCACCGAAATGTATAACTGCTGTGCAGTTACGCATATCGGTCAGACCGAGATTTTGAACTCGGTTTCACCGAGATGAAACCTAGATCAGTCTAAGCGTTTCGGTTGGACCGAGATGGAGAAGTCGGTCAGACCGAAATGGACTTAGAAGGTTTTGGAAGTCAGCCTTAGACGGATCGGTGGCTCCGAGTGCTCCTCACTCGGAGGGTCCGAAAATGACTTGTTCAAAGTTGTGATATGAGCATGAATAGAATTTGAGACAAGAAAGCATAGATAGCTAGGGAAGGTGCTTAGGCATTCTTGTCCATCCATTTGGCCAGAAAAGTCAAACAATCAAAACAACAAATGGATGTCCTTGAATGAATAAAATCATGCATTCAACATGCTCACACAATAAGATAGCAACTGAAATATGTGTCAAACATGCACAACCAATACTCTAGCTACTAGCACACAATTTGTCGATGACTAGGTCATCTATATATGAGTATATTGACTTAGGAGCCAAATGAGAACATTTGATCATAGGTCATACTCATCGTTTAAGCACAAGTGGGGTTACCACTTTTACATAAAGCATTTATGTGTTCACATCATTTGGAGATGCTTTAGCTCAATTTTTAGAGCAAAGCTCCCCCTAGATGTGAGAACCCCTTTTAAAGGGTCAAACTAACCTTGGGTTGTCGTAGAAGACTTCATGTAGATGTTGAAGATATGGATGCTCAAAGTTGATGTAGATCATCAAGAGTTGGGAGCTATCCTTTGGATTAGGGCACTTTCAATACCTACATGGGTTAGTCCCACAAGGAACAAACAGGAATATCCATAGACATAGATTGAAGTACACAACAGATGATGTCCATGAAAGCAATGATTACCTTGTCCCTTGACTTACCAACAAGAGGGTTTGTGACTCCATGAACTAGTGCATGATGTAGAAGTTGATTGCACAAGTTCTTGCCAAAATGAATATGAGTGAAGTATGTTGGCGGAGTCACCATCAAGAACCTTCTAGTTCTTCTTCTTTGGGATCCACATCATCTTGATGGGAATCCTTGGTGTTGTAGTTGAGCTTGACGAAGTAGAACTTGACGTGTCCTTGGGAACCCACTTGACCATGGCTTGAGGTGCTTCAATGAATGCATCAATCTCCTCTTGAAGCTTGTCCTTGGCCTTTAGCTTGTGGTCTTGTGGTGGAAGGTCATCTTGAGCTTGTTCCACATTGGAAGAAGTAGGATCATACTTCTCCTTTTGTGAAACAAAATGTGGAGTAGGGTATTGACCTTCTTCCCACTCAACTCCTTCGGCGTTGAACTTTCGCTCAAAACCAATCCCTTGATTCTTCCGGTGCCTTCCTTGTTTGCGAACAATTTCCTCAAAGTTCTTGCTTCCGGCAAGACTCTTGTAGACACCCTTCTCTATGATTTCCTTCAATAAGCTATTTTCTTGCTCAAGTGTAACTTGGCTTGAAACATTGTTAGTGAAATCAAGAGAACTACTAGAGGTAACAATATTGGATTTAACATTGTTATTGTTACTACTAGAGGAATAATTTTTCTTATGCTTGTCATGCTTAGTCTTAATAGGTGGCAAGAAATTAGACAAGAGAAGTCGTTTGGCAAGGTATGAAGAACTCTTCTTTCGAAGATCGTCATTGATCGCTTTTAGAAACTCATGTTCTTGCTCTAGAGTGAGCTTCTCGAAGCGTAGCTTCTCATGAGATCTTAGGAGCTCTCTATGATCTTCTTGAGTTGTTTCATGAGCTAACTTAAGAGTGTTTAGTTCTTTAGTTAGACGCTCAATCTCCTTCATAGCATTGTCATTCGACTCTTCTCGACTATAAAGACTACTAGCATTTTCATCATTACTAAGCTCACTAGATTTATCATGCAAGAGCTCATCTTCACCAAGCAAGTCATCCTCATCACTATCAAAGTCAATAAATTCAGGGTGTGTTACCTTGGGGCCTTTAGCCATGAAGCATCTTCCAATTCCCTCATTTGGTGAATCAAATAAGTCGTAGGAGTTGGAGTTGGAGGATACGAGTGCAAGTCCGGCAACACCTTCATCTTGACTGTAGTCGGAGTCGGAGTGATAGCTTCCATCGGATTGATTGTCAGAGTCGGAGCCGGAGACCCATTCACCTACATGAGCTTGATGTCTTCTTCTTGTGTAGCTCCTAGATGACTTGTCTTTCCTCTCCGAATCCTTGTTTCTCCGAGAGGGTCTTCGTTCATAACGATCATCTCTGCTCCTTCTCTCTCTCCGAGGTGACTCATCTCTTGCTCTTCTTCTTGGAGATTCTTCTCTTCTCTTGTGGGGAGCCGTACACTCATTTGAGAAGTGTCCGGGTCTTCCACAATTGTAGCAGTTTCGATCACGACTAGAAGATCTCTTTTCATCATATGATCTAGACTTTGAGCTTCTTTCTTTGCCTTTATTCTTGTAGAACTTGTTGAAGTTCTTAACCATTAGGCTTATCTCTTCATTGGAAATTAGCTTGTCACTTGAGGTAGTGGGAGCATCACTTGTAGCTTTGTAAGCACCACTTGACTTATTGTGAAGCTCTTCCTTATCCTTAAGTGTCATCTCATGAGCAACAATTCTTCCAATGACCTCAGTTGGCTTGAGAGTCTTGTAGTTTGGCATCATTTGGATCAAAGTGCACACGGTGTCATATTTTCCATCCAAAGCTCTTAGAATCTTCTTGATGATGAATCGGTCGGTTAATTCTTCGCTTCCTAAGCCGGCAATCTCATTTGTGATGAGAGCAAGCCTAGAGTACATTTCAGCGACTCCTTCACCATCCTTCATCTTGAACTTGTCAAGTTGACCTTGAAGAATATCTAGCTTTGATTCCTTCACAGATTCAGTACCTTCGTGCATTTCAACCAAAGTATCCCAAATCTCTTTAGCATTCTCAAGACGGCTGATTTTGTTGAACTCCTCGGGACACAAAGCATTGAAGAGAATGTCACAAGCTTGAGCATTGTTTTGCAACATCCGCAACTCTTCCGGTGTAGCTTCGCGATCCGGAACTTTTCCTTCCTCGAAGAATTCACCTTGCATACCAACACAAATAATGCCCCATGCGGCTGGGTTATGACCAAGAATATGCATTTTCATTTTATGCTTCCAACTAGCAAAATTTGTACCATCAAAGTAAGGACCTCTACGATAATTACCCTCACTAGACGCCATACTCTCCTAGGTTGTGAAACCAAGCTTATGGAGTCCAATGCAATGAAAACCAAAACAATGGAGACCAAAGCTCTGATACCACTTGTAGGATCGAAAGTATGTCTAGAGGGGGGGGTGATTAGACTACTTGACAATATAAAAATTCTGCCTTTTGATCATGAACAGTTTTTGGCAGTTTCACAATTAAGTTCAAAACAAGTATCACCCTACACATGCAATTCTAGAGTATAAGCAGCGGAAAGTAAATTGCACATGTAGTAAAGAGAGGTGGAGAAGATCAAACGCAGTTTGGAGACACGGAGATTTTTGTCGTGGTTCTGATAGGTGGCGCTATCGTACATCCACGTTGATGGAGACTTCAACCCACGGAGGGTAACGGCTGCGCGAGTCCACGGAGGGCTCCACCCACGAAGGGTCCACGAAGAAGCAACCTTGTCTATTCCATCATGGCCTACGCCCACGGAGGACTAGCCTTACTCGGGGTAGATCTTCACGAAGTAGGCGATCTCCTTGCCCTTACAAACTTCTTGGTTCAACTCCACATCACGAAGACGGAGGCTCCCAAGCGACACCTAACCAATCTAGGAGGCACCACCCTCCAAAAGGTAATAGATGTGGTTGATGATGATGAACTCCTTGCTCTTGTGCTTCAAATGATAATCTCCCCAACACTCAACTCTCCTCACTGATATGGCTGTGGTGGAAGAAAGGTTTGAGTGGAAAGCAACTTGGGAAGGCTAGAAATCAAGTTTCATATGGTAGGAATGGAATGACTTGATCTCAACACAAGGGTAGGTGGTTCTCTTCTCAGAAAGTGTATGGTGGGAGTGGTAGACTTTCTGATGGCTCTCTCCACGAGTGAAGAGGGGGTGGAGGGGTATATATAGCCTCCACACAAAATCTAACCGTTACACACATAATTGAGCAATCTCGGTGAGACCGAAGTTAAAACTCGGTCAGACCGAAAGTTCAAATATAGTGAACGTTGGGGTTTTCGGTGGGACCGAAAATACCATCTCGGTGTGTCCGATATGAGTCAAAGGTAGGAGCTTGCCATTCTCGGTGGGACCGAAATTAACAACTCGGATATTCCGAAGTGATGTCAATTGGTTACAGAAGGTTGGCAGTCCAGTTTCGGTGAGACCGAACTCAAAATCGGATGGACCGAAAAATTAGGGTTTGGAAGAATAACTGAGGTGGTTCATCTCGGTGGGACTGAGTTTGCAGAATCGGTTTGTCCGAGATTACTTATGAGTGTGTTAAGTAGTGAAAGTTGCTGATAGTTGAGGGAGCTAAATCACCAAGCACTTGAGCAACCAGATCATCAACACAACCTCATCCCCTTTTAATAGTATTGGCTTTTCCTATGGACTCAATGTGATCTTTGATCACTAAACCAAAATGGAGTCTTGAGCTTTTGCCAATGCTTGTCTTAGCATTTTGAGGGGTCCACTTCTTCAGACATTTCCATACCCATATCATCGAACTTCTCTGAAATGATTCTCAAGTAACTATTAGTTCAATGATATATATGTTGTTATTAATTACCAAAACCACCCGGGGATTAGTTGCACTTTCACGTTCCTAGAGAAAACCAAGCTGAAAGACGATGGTAGCAACTATACGGATTGGGTCAGTAACATGAGGATCATCCTCATAGCTGCCAAGAAAGCATATGTCCATGAAGCACCGCTAGGTGATGCACCCGTTTTCCTAGAAACTCAAGACATTATGAATGTCTGGCAGTCGCGTAGTGATGATTACTCCCTGGTTCAGTGCGGCATGCTTTACAGCTTAGAATCGGGGCTCCAAAAGCATTTTGATCAGCACGGAGCATATGAGATGTTCCAAGAGCTGAAAATGGTTTTCCAAGCTCATGCCCGAGTCGAGAGATATGAATTCTCCCAGAAGTTCTATAGTTGTAAGATGGAGGAGAATAATTCTGTCAGCGAGCATATACTCAAAATGTCTGGGTTGCACAACCGCTTGTCTCAGCTGGGAATTAATCTCCCAGATGACGCGGTCGTTGACAGAATCCTTCAGTCGCTCCCGCCTAGCTACAAGAGCTTCGTGATGAACTTCAATATGCAAGGGATGGAGAAGTCCATTCCCAAGGTGTATTCAATGCTGAAATCAGCGGAGGTGGAGATCAAAAAGGAACATCAAGTGTTGATGGTGAATAAAACCACTAAGTTCAGAAAAGGCAAGGGTAAGAAGAACTTCAAGAAGGATGGCAAAGGAGTTGCCACGCCCGGTAAGCCAGTTGCCCGGAAGAAGCCAAAGAATGGACCCAAGCCTGAGACTGAGTGCTTTTATTGCAAGGGAACGGGTCACTGGAAGCAGAACTGCCCCAAATACTTAGCAGATAAGAAAGCCGGGAACGTCAAAGGTATATGTGATATACATGTTATTGATGTGTACCTTACCAGCGCTCGTAGTAGCTCCTGGGTATTTAATACCGGTGCAGTTGCTCACATTTGTAACTCAAAGCAGGAGCTGCGGAATAAGCGGAGACTGGCGAAGGACGAGGTGACGATGCGCGTCTGGAATTGTTCCAAGGTTGATGTGATCGCCTTCGGCATGCTACCTCTACATCTACCTTCAGGATTAGTTTTAAACATCAATAATTGTTATTTAGTACCAGCTTTGAGCACGAACATTGTATCTGGATCTCGTTTAATGCGATATGGCTACTCATTTAAATCTGAGAATAATGGTTGTTCTATTTATATGATAGAAATATTTTATGGTCATGCCCCGCTGGTCAATGGTTTATTCTTATTGAATCTCGAATGTGATGTTACACATATTCATAGTGTGAATGCCAAAAGATGTAAGGTTGATAATGATAGTCCCACATACTTGTGGCACTGCCGCCTTGGTCATATTGGTGTCAAACGTATGAAGAAGCTCCATGCAGATGGACTTTTAGAGTCTCTTGATTATGAATCATTTGACACGTGCGAACCATGCCTCTTGGGCAAGATGACCAAGACTCCGTTCTCCGGAACAATGGAGCGAGCAACCAACTTGTTGGAAATCATACATACTGATGTGTGCGGTCCAATGAGTGTTGAAGCTCGCGGTGGCTATCGTTATGTTCTCACCCTCACTGATGACTTAAGTAGATATGGGTATGTCTACTTGATGAAACACAAGTCCAAGACCTTTGAAAAGTTCAAGGAATTTTAGAATGAGGTTGAGAATCAACGTGACAGAAAAATAAAGTTCTTACGATCAGATTGTGGAGGAGAATATTTAAGTCACGAATTTGGCACGCACCTAAAGAAATGTGGAATTGTTTCACAATTGACGCCGCATGGAACACCTCAACGTAATGGTGTATCCAAACGTCGTAGTCATACTATGTTGGACATGGTGCGATCTATGATGTCTCTTACCGACTTACTGCTATCATTTTGGGGTTATGCTTTAGAGACTGCCGCATTCACTTCAAATAGGGCACCGTCTAAATCCGTTGAGACAACACCGTATGAACTATGGTTTGGGAAGAAACCTAATTTGTCGTTTCTAAAAGTTTGGGGATGTGATGCTTATGTCAAGAAACTTCAACCTGAAAAGCTCGAACCCAAATCAGAAAAATGCGTCTTCATAGGATACCCTAAGGAAACTATTGGGTATACCTTCTACCTCAGATCCGAAGGCAAGGTCTTTGTTGCCAAGAATGGAACCTTTCTGGAGAAAGAGTTTCTCTTGAAAGAAGTAAGTGGGAGGAAAGTGGAACTTGATGAGGTGATTGTCACTCCTTCCGAATGGGAAAGTAGCGCAGCGCAGGAAGATGTTTCTGTGGTGCCTACACCGACTAGAGAGGAAGTTAATGATAATGATCATGAAACTTCGGATCAGGTTACTGCTGAGCTTTGTAGGTCCACAAGGACACGTTCCGCACCAGAGTGGTACGGCAACCCTGTCCTGTAAATCATGTTGTTAGACAACGGCGAATCTTCAAACTATGAAGAAGCGATGGCGGGCCTGGATTCCAACAAATGGCTTGAAGCCATGAAATCCGAGATAGGATCCATGTATGATAACAAAGTATGGACTTCGGTTGACTTGCCCGATGATCGGCAAGCCATAGAAAATAAATGGATCTTTAAGAAGAAGACTGGCGCGGATGGAAATGTGACCATCTATAAGGCTCAGCTTGTCGCTAAAGGTTATCGACAAGTTCAAGGAATTGTCTACGATGAGACTTTCTCTCCCGTAACGATGCTGAAGTCCGTCTGAATCATGTTAGCAATTGCCGCATTCTATGATTATGAGATATGGCAAATGGACGTCAAAACGGCATTCCTTAACGGCTTCCTTAAGGGAGAACTGTATATGATGCAGCCGGAAGGTTTTGTCGATCCTAAGAATGCTAACAAGGTATGCAAGCTCCAGCGCTCCATCTATGGGCTGGTGCAAGCATCTCGGAGTTGGAACATTCGCTTTGATGAGGTGATCAAAGCGTTTGGGTTTATACAGACTTGGGGAGAAGCCTGTATTTACAAGAAAGTGAGTGGGAGCTCTGTAGCATTTCACATATTATATGTGGATGACATATTGCTGATGGGAAATGATGTAGAATTCTTGGAAAGCATAAAGGCCTACTTGAATAAATGTTTTTCAATGAAGGACCTTGGAGAAGCTGCTTACATAGTAGGCATCAAGATCTATAGAGATAGATCAAGACGCCTCATTGGTCTTTCACAAAGCACATATCTTGACAAGATATTGAAGAAGTTCAATATGGATCAGTCCAAGAAAGGGTTCTTGCCTGTATTGCAAGGTATGAGTTTGAGCATGACTCAATGCCCGACCTCGGCAGAAGATAGAGAAAAGGTGAGTGTCATCCCCTATGCCTCAGCCATAGGTTCTATTATGTATGCCATGCTATGTACCAGACCTGATGTGAACCTTACCATAAGTTTGGTGGGGAGGTACCAAAGTGATCCCGGAATGGAACACTGGACAGCGGTCAAGAACATCCTGAAGTACCTGAAAAGGACTAAGAATATGTTTCTCGTTTATGGAGGTGACGAAGAGCTCGTCGTAAAGGGTTACGTCGATGCTAGCTTCGACACAGATCTGGATGACTCCAAGTCACAAACCGGATACGTGTATATTTTGAATGGCGGGGCAGTCAACTGGTGCAGTTGTAAGCAAAGCGTCGTGGCGGCATCTACATGTGAAGTAGAGTACATAGCTGCTTCTGAAGCAGCGCATTAAGGAGTCTGGATGAAGGAGTTCATCACCGACCTAGGAGTTATTCCAAGCGCGTCGGGCCCGATGACTCTCTTCTGTGACAACACTGGAGCTATTGCCATTGCCAAGGAGCCCAGGTTTCACACGAAGACCAAGCACATCAAGCGCCGTTTCAACTCCATCCGAAATTATATTCAAGATGGAGACATAGATATTTGTAAAGTGCATACGGATCTGAATGTCGCAGATCCGTTGACTAAACCTCTTCCACGAGCAAAACATGATCAACACCAGAACTCTATGGGTGTTCGATTCATCACAATGTAACTAGATTATTGACTCTAGTGCAAGTGGGAGACTGTTGGAAATATGCCCTAGAGGAAATAATAAAATGGTTATTATTGTATTTCCTTGTTCATGATAATTGTCAATTGTTCATGCTTTAAATGTATTATCCGGAAAACGTAATGCATGTGTGAATACATAGACCACAACATGTCCATAGTGAGCCTCTAGTTGACTAGCTCGTTGATCAATAGATGGTTACGGTTTCCTAACCATGGACATTGGATGTCATTGATAACGGGATCACATCATTAGGAGAATGATGTGATGGACAAGACCAATCCTAAGCCTAGCACAAGATCGTGTAGTTCGTATGCTAAAGCTTTTCTAATGTCAAGTATCCTTTCCTTAGACCATGAGATTGTGCAACTCCCGGATACCGTAGGAGTACTTTGGGTGTGCCAAACGTCACAACGTAACTAGGTGGCTATAAAGGTACACTACGGGTATCCCCGAAAGTATCTGTTGGGTTGGCACGAATCGAGACCGGGATTTGTCACTCTGTATAACGGAGAGGTATCTCTAGGCCCACTCGGTAAGACACCATCGTAATGAGCTCAATGTGACTAAGGGGTTGGTCATGGGATGATGTGTTACGGAACGAGTAAAGAGACTTGCTATCGGTGTACTAAAGGAGGGGTACCTTAGTATCCCGACTTGTGCACGGGCAGTTGCAGCGTCCCGTGGTCTGGCCCACCACGCGCCCGCCAAAGCCCACTCTAGACCCTTTTTAAGCCATTCAAGAACAAAGTATTCAAGTCAAGAGACTAGACCCCGGCAAGAGGAGCTTGCCGGGAAGGCCGCACCAGGCTCAAGGTTATCATTCCAGCACAAGACCCTGGCAAGAGGAGCTTGCCAGGAAGGCCGAAGAATAACGCTTCAGAAGATATATCGTGGCGCATCGTGCGCCCCGGCAGGATCCGGAGAGCGGCAAGCTTCCGGGCCCGGCAAGATAGCAGCCCCGGCAAGGTGCTTGCCGGGGATAGCCTACACTGTGTGCCTGCGCTCCAGCTCATTTGGCCACGCGTCGCCCTGAGGCCCTTCTAGGGGCACGTGGCGGATGGCTGTGCAGCCTGGGGTACACGGTGGCAAGCCGTGGTGACGAGACTATCGCCGTGGCGAACGGAGACGCATGGACGGGCGCTTTTGGGGCGACGGCGACGGGCATTCAATGCCCTTGTCCCCCACCGTCAGAGTTAGGTGAAGACCACTGTTCATACACTGTTCCAACTACCACCGTTTTTACACTTTTACCCTCATCTGCGTTGCCACCTGTCGTTGACCCCTTTGAACTATAAAAGGAGGCCCATGCACAACGTAGGGGGGGTTCAATCCCAGAAACTAAACCACTCTCTCGCTCGGTGTAGCTAGTACTGTAGATCTTCAAGCTCCCGAGCCCAAGAACTCAATACAACCAAGGCAGAAGTAGGGTTTTACGCGTCCGCGCGGCCCTAACCTGGGTAAACTGCCCGCGTGTGCCCCTCGATCCACTCTTCGTGCTCCCTCCGCTCCCTTGCCGTACCGTAGAAGGGGCTCCGGTCCCATAGGTGCTCGTGGGAGGACAGTTTCCCCCGACACTTGCCATAACGAGACTGAACAAGGTATCGGTATACCGACGATCGAATCTCGGGCAAGTACTATACCGGTAGACAAAGGGAATTGTATACGGGATTGATTGAATCCCCGACATCGTGGTTCATCCGATGAGATCATTGTGGAACATGTGGGAGCCAATATGGGTTTCCATATCCCGCTATTGGTTATTGGCCGGAGAGGTATCTCGGTCATGTCTGCATGGTTCCCGAACCCGTAGGGTCTACACACTTAAGGTTCGGTGACGCTAGAGTTGTTATGGGAATAGTATGTGGTTACCGAAGGTTGTTCGGAGTCCCGGATGAGATCCTGGACGTGACGAGGAACTCCGGAATGGTCCGGAGGCGAAGATTGATATATTGGACGAAGCGTATTGGAGTCCGAAATTGTTTCGGGGGTATCGGGTGACAACCAGCATGTCCCAAAGTGGTTTCGGAGGCCCCGACAAGCGTTGGGGGGCCTTATGGGCCAAGGGGAGGGGGCACATCAGCCCACTAAGAGGCTGAGCGCCCCTCCCACCCCATCTCACATAACCTGGAGAGGTGGGGGCGCCTCTCCTAGGAAAGCCGCCCCTCCCGGCTTGGGGGCAAGTTTCCTAGGGGTGGGGGTGCCCAAACCCATCTAGGGTTTCCCCTGTGGCCGCCGCCCCTCCCCTAGGGAAACCCTAGGGCGCCTCCTCCTCCCTCCTCCCCCTATATATAGTGAGGGAGGGAGAGGGCAGCCGCACCCCTTCCCTGGCGCAACCCTCTTGCCCTCCCAACTCCTCCTCTTCCTGCGTAGAGCTTGGCGAAGCCCTGGTACGTCTCCAACGTATATATAATTTTTTATTGTTCCATGCTATTATTTATGAAGTCTTGGATGTTTAATGGGCTTTATCTTACACTTTTATATCATTTTTGGGACTAACCTACTAACCCAAAGGCCCAGTCCAGATTGCTGTTTTTTGCCTGTTTCAGGGTTTTGCAGAAAAAGAATATCAAACGGAGTCCAAACGGAATGAAACCTTCGCAAGAGATATTTTTGGAGAAAATCACGCACGGAGAACTTGAGAACCACGTCACGAGAGCCACGAGGGGCCCACGAGGGTGGGGGCGTGCCCCCCTTCCCAGGGCGCGTGCCCTGCCTCGTGGGGCCCCCGTGACTCCCCCGGTGTCCTCCTTCCTCCTATATAAGTCTACGTACCCCGAAACCATCAACAACAGAGGGAAAACCCTAATTCCACTGTCGTAACCTTCTGTTCCCCTGAGATCCCATCTTGGAGCCTATTCCGGAGCTCCACCGGAGGGGGATCCATCACAGAGTTCTTCATCATCATCTTCATCACCCTCACCATGAGTTGTGAGTAGTTTACCACAGACCTTCGGGTCCATAGCTAGTATCTAGATGGCTTCTTCTCTCTCTCTCTGGATCTCAATACAAAGTTCTCCTCGGTCTTCGAGGAGATCTATTCGATGTAATCTCTTTTTGCAGTGTGTTTGTCGAGATCCGATGAATTGTGAGTTTATGATCAAGATTATCTATGAGAAATATTTGGTTCTTCTCTGAACTTTTTATGTGTGCTCATAATATCCTTGCAAGTCCCTTCGAATTATTGGTTTGGTTTGGCCTACTAGATCTATAGTTCTTGCAATGGGAGAAGTGCTTGGCTTTGAGTTCAATCTTGCGGTGTCCTTTCCCAGTGACAGTAGGGGCAGCAAGGCACGTATTGTATTGTTGCCATCGAGGATAAAAAGATGGGGTCTATATCATATTGCTTGAGTTTATCCCTCTACATCATGTCATCTAGCTTAAGGCGTTACTCTGTTCTTATGAACTCAATACACTAGATGCATGCTGGATTGCGGTCGATGTGTGGAGTAATAGTAGTAGATGTATAATCGTTCCGGTCTACTTGTCTCGGACGTGATGCCTATATACAATGATCATGCCTCGATAGTCTCATAATTATTCGCTTTTCTATCAATTGCTTGACAGTAATTTGTTTAGCCGCTGTAGAATATCGCTATCATTAGAGAAGCCACTAGAGAACACTATGTCCCCCGGATCTATTCTCAACATATCAATCTACATCTACTTTACTTTTACCGCTTTTATTTTCTGTTCTTATAAACAAAAATACCAAAAATATAAACTATCTTCTCTATTAGATCTCACTTTCGTAAGTGACCGTAAAGGGATTGACAACACCTTATCGCATTGGCTGCGAAGTTCTTATTTGTTTGTGCAGGTGCGAGGGACACGTGCGTGGTCTCCTACTAGATTGATACCTTGGTTCTCAAAACTGAGGGAAATACTTACGCTACTGTGCTGCATCTCCCTTTCCTCTTCGAGGGAATACAACGCAAGCTCGAGAAGTAGCAAGAAGAATTTCTGGCGCCGTTGCCGGGGAGGCTTACGCAAAAGTCATATACCAAGTACCTATCAAAAACCCTTATCCTTCGCATTACATTTTTTTGTCTCTCGTTTTCCTCTCCCCCACTTCACCCTTCCCGTTTTATTTGCCCTTCTTCCGCTGTATGTTTATCGTTTGCTTGCTTCTTGTTTGCTTGTGTTTTGCTTGCTTGATTGTCACTATGGCTCTCCCCATTAGTGTTGACCCTCACCTCAAGAGGCTGGAGGAGATTGAAAACAATGTTAGACATTTTATGACTATACAATTTGAGCATAATGACTTTTTCAGAAGTGAACTTAAAGAACAGAAAAAGTTTATGAAATATATGAATAAAGACCTTGATGATATGTCTAAGAGCATCTCCAGCCGTTGTGCCCCCATGACGCGCCGAAAACTGCCGCTTGGAGGCGAGTCGACACTACTTTAGGTGTGGGGGCGCGCACGTTCCCAGCCACCGCCCCCAGGCCGCCCCCGTAGTTCGGCCATAATGCAGCAAACACGGCCAGAATTCAGCAAACGCGACCAAATTTGAACAAACACGGCATATTTCTGATAAATTTAGGCGTTTTTACACAAAAAAGGGCGAAAACGATGCAACCAAATTTGAACAAACGCGACCAAATTTGAACAAACACGACATATTTCTGATAAATTTGAACAAACACGGCATATTTCTGATAAATTTGAACAAATGCGAACGCGTGGCGGAAGGCGGGGTGGCGTCACCGCAATGCGCCGCCCGTGAATCAATGGCAGGCTGACCGGCAGCAGCCTTGGCATTGATTCCCCGCGGGAAAACCGAGACGATGAGGACGACCAGCCTTCGTCTCGCTGACGCGCCGGTCCCGCCACTCTTTCGTGCCAAAACGTTCGCGCCGACGCCCCCGGGCGCCCCCTCTTGGGGAACGTAGCAGAATTCAAAAAAATTCTACGCTTTCACCAAGATCAATCTAAGGAGTCATCTAGCAATGAGCATAAAGGAGTGCATCTACATACCCTTTGTAGATTGCGAGCGGAAGCGTTCAAAGGAACGTGGATGAAGTAGTCGTACTCTTCGTGATCCTCGTCACCGATGATCCCAGCGCCGAACGGACGGCACCTCCGCGTTCAACACACGTACGGTACAGCGACGTCTCCTCCTTCTTGATCCAGCAAGGGGGGAGGAGAGGTTGACGGAGATCCAGCAGCACGACGGCGTGGTGGTGGATGCAACAGGAAAACCTGCAGGGCTTCGCCGGCGCCGTGCGAGAGGAGATGGAAGTGTGACGGGAGGGGGGAGAGGCGCCAGAGGCTTGGGGTTGCGGCTGCCCTCTCCCCCCACTATATATAGGGGCCAGGGGGGCGCCGGCCCTAGGGAGATCAGATCTCCTAGGGGGCGGCGGCCAGAGGGGGGAGACTTGCCCCCCAAGGCATAGGGGGCGCCCCCTCCCCCTAGGGTTTCAACTCTAGGCGCATGGAGGGGGGCCCATATGGGTGTGCCAACCCACCAGGGGCTGGCCCCCTTCCCCTTGCGGCCTACGGGACCCACCGGGATGGGTGGCCCCACCCGGTGGACCCCCGGGACCCCTCCGGTGGTCCCGGAACACTCTCGGTGACCGCCGGAATTCACCCGATGGCCGAAACTGGACTTCCTATATATCATTATTTACCTCCGGACCATTTCGGAACTCCTCGTGACGTCCGGGTCTCATCCGGGACTCCGAACAACATTCGGGTTTCCATGTGCATGTATCTCTACAACCCTAGCGTCACTGAACCTTAAGTGTGTAGACCCTACGGGTTCGGGAGACACGCAGACATGACCGAGACGACTCTCCGGTCAATAACCAACAGCGGGATCTAGATACCCATGTTGGTTCCCACGTGTTCCTCGATGATCTCATCGGATGAACCACTGTGTCAAGGATTCACTCAATCCCGTATGTTATTCCCTTTGTCTATCGGTACGGTACTTGCCCGAGATTCGATCGTCGGTACGCCCGATACCTTGTTCAATCTCGTCATGGCAAGTCTCTTTACTCGTTCCGTAATCCATCATCCCGTGACTAACTCCTTAGTCACTTTGAGCTCATTATGATGATGTCTTACCGAGAGGGCCCAGAGGTACCTCTCCGTCACACGGAATGACAATATCCCAGTCTTGGTTCGTACCAACTCAACAGACACTTTCGGAGATACCCGTTGTGTACCTTTATGGCCACCCAGTTACGTTGTGACGTTTGGCACACCCAAAGTATTCCTACGGTATCCGGGAGTTGCACAACCTCATGGTCTAAGGAATAAATACTTGACACTGGAAAAGCTTATGCATTACGAACTATACGATCTCGTGCTAGGCTCTGGATTGGGTCTTGTCCATCACATCATTCTCCTAATGATGTGATCCCGTTATCAATGACATCCTATGTCCATGGTCAGGAAACCGTGACCATCTGTTGATCAACGAGCTAGTAACTAGAGGCTTACCAGGGACATGTTGAGGTCTATGTATTCACACATGTATCGCTGTTTCCGTACAATACAATTCAAGCATGAATAACAGACAATTATCTTGAACAAGGAAATATAATAATCCTTTTATTATTGCCTCTAGGGCATATTTCCAACAGTCTCCCACTTGCACTAGAGTCAATAATCTAGTTACATTGTGATGAATCGAACACCCATAGAGTTCTGGTGTTGATCATGTTTTGCCCGTGGAAGAGGTTTACTCAACGGGTCTGCAACATTCAGATCCGTATGCACTTTACAAATATCTATGTCTCCATCTTAAACATAATTCCGGATGGAGTTGAAACGGCGCTTGATGTGCTTGGTCTTCTTGTGAAACCTGGGCTCCTTGGTAATGGCAATAGCTCCAGTGTTGTCACAGAAGAGAGTCATCGGGCTTGACGCGCTTGGAATGACTCCTAGGTCGGTGATGAACTCCTTCATCCAGACTCCTTCTTGCGCTGCTTCGCAAGCAGCTATGTACTCCGCTTCACATGTAGAATGCGCCACGACGCTCTGCTTGCAACTGCACCAGCTGACTGCTCCACCATTCAAAATATACACGTATCCGGTTTGTGACTTAGAGTCATCCAGATCTGTGTCGAAGCTAGCATCGACGTAACCCTTTACGACGAGCTCTTCGTCACCTCCATAAACGAGAAACATGTCCTTAGTCCTTTTCAGGTACTTTAGGATGTTCTTCACCGCTGTCCAGTGTTCCATACCGGGATCACTTTGGTACCTTCCTACCAAACTTATGGCAAGGTTCACATCAGGTCTGGTACACAGCATGGCATACGTGATAGAACCTATGGCCGAGGCATAGGGAATGACACTCATCTTTTCTCTATCTTCTGCCGTGGTCGGGGACTGAGCCTTGCTCAATCTCATACCTTGCAAAACAGGCAAGAACCCCTTCTTGGACTGATCCATATTGAAATTCTTCAATATCTTGTCAAGGTATGTGCTTTGTGAAAGACCAATGAGGTGTCTTGATCTATCTCTATAGATTTTGATGCCTAATATGTAAGCAGCTTCTCCAAGGTCCTTCATTGAAAAACTCTTATTCAAGTAGACCTTTATGCTCTCCAAGAATTCTATATCATTTCCCATTAGCAATATGTCATCCACATATAATATGTCATCCAAGAATTCTACAGAGCTCCCACTCACTTTCTTGTAAATATAGGCTTCTCCCCAAGTCTGTATAAAGCCAAACGCTTTGATCACATCATTAAAGCGAATATTCCAACTCCGAGATGCTTGCACCAGCCCGTAGATCGAGCACTGGAGCTTGCACACTTTGTTACCGTGGATTTTTGCAATAAGTATATGAGTTCTTATGACTAATGTTGAGTCCATGGATTATACGCACTCTTACCTTTCCAGCATTGCTAGCCTCTCTTGTACCGCGCAACTTTTGCCGGTACCATAAACCCACTATATATATTTCCTCAAAACAGCCACCATATTATTCCTCAAAACAGCCACCATACCTACCTATCATGGCATTTCCATAGCCATTCCGAGATATATTGCCATGCAACTTTCCACCGTTCCGTTCATATGACACGCATCATATTGTCATATTGCCATGCATGATCATGTAGTTGACATCGTATTTGTGGCAAGCCACCATGCATAATTTTTCGTACATGTCACTCTTGTTTCATTGCACATACCGGTACACCGCCGGAGGCATTCATATAGAGTCATACATTGTTGTGGTATCGAGTTGTAATATCAAGTTGTAATATCGAGTTGTAATGAAAGTATGATGATCATCATTATTAGAGCCTTGTCCCATGGGAGGAAAGGCTAAATCTATAAAGCCCCTCCGCAAAAGAAAAGAGAAAGAAAAAAATAAAGGCCAAAGAAAAAAAAGAAAGGCCCAAAAAAAGAAAGAAAAAAAGAAAAGAAAAGAAAAAAGGGACAATTGCTACTACCTTTTTTTCCACACTTGTGCTTCAAAGTAGCACCATGTTCTTCATTGTAGAGAGTCTCATGTTTAGTCACTTTATATACTAGTGAAAATTTTCGTTATAGAACTTGGCTTGTATATTCCAACGATGGGCTTCCTCAAATGCCCTAGGTCTTCGTGAGCAAGCAAGTTGGATGCACACCCACTAGTTTCTTTTGTTGAGCTTTCATTCATTTTTAGCTCTAGTGCATCTGTTGCATGGCAATCCCTACTCACTCACATTGATATCTATTGATGGGCATCTCCATAGCCTGTCGATACGCCTAGTTGATGTGAGACTATCTCCCTCCTTTTTGTCTTCTCCACAACCACCTCTATTCCACCCATAGTGCTATGTCCATGGCTCACGCTCATGTATTGCGTGAAAGTTGAAAGGTTTGAAAGAATAGAGTATGAAAACAAGTGCTTGGCAGAAATCGGTGTTGTCCATGATATGAATATTTTGTGTGATGAAGAGGGAGCATAGCCAGACTATATGATTTTGTAGGGATAACTTTCTTTAGCCATAGTATTTTGAGAAGACATGATTGCTTTGTTAGTATGCTTGAAGTATTATTATTTCTTATGTCAATATAGACTTTTATGTTCAATCTTTCAGATCTGAACATTCATGCCAAAATTAAGAGAATTACATTGAAAACTATGTTGGTTAGCATTCCACATAAAAAATTCTTTCTTTATCATTTACCTACTCGAGGACGAGCAGGAATTAAGCTTGGGGATGCTTGATACGTCTCCAACGTATCTATAATTTTTGATTGTTCCATGCTATTATTTATGAAGTCTTGGATGTTTAATGGGCTTTCTCTTACACTTTTATATCATTTTTGGGACTAACCTACTAACCCAAAGGCCCGGTCCAGATTGCTGTTTTTTGCCTGTTTCAGGGTTTTACAGAAAAAGAATATCAAACGGAGTCCAAACGGAATGAAACCTTCACAAGAGATATTTTTGGAGAAAATCACGCACGGAGAACTTGAGAACCACGTCAGAAGAGCCACGAGGGGCCCACGAGGGTGGGGGGCGCGCCCCCTGCCTCGTGGGGCCCCCGTGACTCCCCCGGTGTCCTTCTTCCTCCTATATAAGTCTACGTACCCCAAAACCATCGACAACAGAAAGAAAACCCTGGTTCCACCGCCGTAACCTTCTGTTCCCGTGAGATCCCATCTTGGAGCCTGTTCCGGAGCTCCACCGGAGGGGGATCCATCACGGAGTTCTTCTTCATCATCATCATTGCCCTCACCATGAGTTGTGAGTAGTTTACCACAGACCTGCGGGTCCATAGCTAGTATCTAGATGGCTTCTTCTCTCTCTCTGGATCTCAATACAAACTTCTCCTCGGTCTTCGAGGAGATCTATTCGATGTAATCTCAATACAAAGTTCTCCTCGGAAGAGCATGAAAATAAAGATGAAGATCTGAAAGTTATTGATGCGCCTCCTATTAGATCCTTGTTTTCTAGTATAAATCTTGATGAAGATAGGATTGGAGATGATTCTGCATTAAGGTGTCCCAATGATTCAGAGTTTTTAGATCTTGATGCTAAAATTGCTAAAAGTGGGAGTGAAGAGATTAAAACTTTGCATAGCAATGAACCCACTACTTTGGATTTCAAGGGATTCAATTATGATAATTGCTCTTTGATTGATTGTATTTCCTTGTTGCAATCCGTACTAAATTCTCCGCATGCTTATAGTCAAGATAAAGCTTTCACCAAACACATAGTTGATGCTTTGATGCAATCTTATGAAGAAAAACTCGTGTTGGTTGCAAGGTTCTTATTTGTTTGTGTAGGTACGAGGGACTCGCGTGTAGTCTCCTACTAGATTGATACCTTGGTTCTCAAAAGCTGAGGGAAATACTCATGCTACTTTGCTGCATCACCCTTTCCTCTTCAAGGGAAAAATAACGCAAGCTCAAGAGGTAGCAGTATTTTAAGGGTGTAATTGTGTACGTGAGGTACATATGCTGCTACCTTATGAGGCGGTCGACAGGGGCGTAACTGCTAATCGATCTCAGGTTCCTCTGAGCTGCCGCATTGTAGTGCGGGCCAGACACATTTAGCAGTGTCTGTGGTCTTGACGACCGATGAACTGTTCGACTTGAATAAGCCGATTTGGACCTCGGCTGCTAGGGCCGCACTGTCTTCCTCCGTATGGAGGGAGCGCTCCATGTTTCCATTGACCGTGATGATGCCGCGTGGTCCGGACATTTTGAGCTTTAAGTAAGCATAATGCGGGACGACCACGACGATACGATGAAGATCATGGTGTCAAGCCATTGACGATGGAGATCATGACGATGCTTTGGAGATAGAGATCAAAAGCACAAGATGATGATGGCCATATCATGTCACAAATTTTGATTGCATGTGATGTTTATCTTATTTTGCTTCTTATTTTGCTTAGTACGATGGTAGCATTATAAGATGATCCCTTACAAAATTTCAAGGTACAAGTGTTCTTCCTGAGTATGCACCGTTGCGATAGTTCGTCGTGCCGAGACACCACGTGATGATCGGGTGTGATAATATCTACGTTCAAATACAACGGGTGTAAGACAGTTTTGTACATGCAGAATACTCGGGTTAAACTTGACGAGCCTAGCATGCACAGACATGGCCTCGGAACACTCGAGACTAAAAGGTCGAGCGTGAATCATATAGTAGATATGATCAACATAAGATGTTCACCGTTGAAAACTACTCCATCTCACGTGATGATCGGACATGGTTTAGTTGATATGGATCACGTGATCATTTAGATGACTCGAGGGATGTCTATCTAAGTTGAAAGATTGAAAGTGCAACTATCCCTAGGTGGTTTTGGTAATTACTAACAACATATAGCTCATTGAACTAATGCTATCTCAAGATAAATATTTCAGAAAAGTTCAATGATTGGCATGGCATGGATTAGAAATGTGGACCCCTCAAAATGCTAAGGATACATATTGGCTCAAGCTCAAGACTCTACATTTTCTATTTTAGTGATCCAAGATCACATTGAGTCCATAGGAAAGCAAATACTATTAAAAGGGGACGAGGTGTTGCTTAATGGGTTTCTTGCTCAAAATGCTTGGTAATATGCTCCAAAACCCTCAACCACCTTCTCACATCCACATATGTCCCAAACCAAAAGTCAAAATCGGCCCCACCAAAACCTTATATCCGGCGCCACCGAGTTCTCTTGACATAGCCATTGCCACAAACCCTAGTCACTTCGGTCTCACTGATAGGGATCTCGGTCTAACCGAGATTGGATTGCAAACTCTCTGTTTCCCTTTGTAACGTTTCAGTCTAACAGAGATGAGCGATCGGTCCCACCGAGTTCGCAATGCAAACTCTTTGTTTCCCCCTCGTAACGTTTTGGTCCAACCGAAACGAGCGAATCAGTCCCACCGAGTTTGCCTGACCAACTCCATGGTTAGCTTATTACCAAAATTAGTCCTACCGAGTTTGTGTAATCGGTCTCGCCGAGATTACGTTATGCCATAACCCTCGCACATCGGTCCTACCGAGTTGATCATATCGGTCCCACCGAAATGCCTAACGGTCATATTGTGAACTAAATCGGTCTAACCGAGTTTGGTAAATTGTGTGTAACGGTTAGATTTTGTGTGGAGGCTATATATACCCCTCCACCCACTCTTCACTCATGGAGAAAGCCATCATAACATGCCTACACTTCCAACATACATTTTCTGAGAGAGAACCACCTACACTTGTGTTGAGGTCAAGATATTCCATTCCAACCACATAAATCTTGATCTCTAGCCTTCTCCAAGTTTCTTTCCACTCAAGTCATCTTTCCACAAAATCCAATCCTATGAAAGAGAGTTCAGTGTTGGGGAGACTATCATTTGAATCACAAGAGCAAGGAGTTCATCATCAACACACCGTCTATTACCTTTTAAAGAGTGGTGTCTCCTAGATTGGTTAGGTGTCACTTGGGAGCCTCCGTCAAGATTGTGGAGTTGAACCAAGGAGTTTGTACGGGCAAGGAGATCGCCTACTTCGTGAAGATCTACCCTAGTGAGGCAAGTCCTTCATGGGCGATGGCCATGGTGGGATAGACAAGGTTGTTTCTTCGTGGACTCTTCGTGGGTGGAGCCCTCCGTGGACTCGCGCAACCGTTACCCTTCGTGGGTTGAAGTCTCCATCAACGTGGATGTACGATAGCACCACCTATCGGAACCACGGATAAAAAAATCTCCGTGTCTACATTGCGTTTGCTCCCTCAAACTCCTCCATTTACCTTGATATGCAATTGCTTTACATTTCGCTGCTATACTCTTAGAATTGCATGTGTAGGTCGATTGCTTGATTTGTGCATAATTGCTAAAATCTGCCAAGAGTTAAAATTGGGAAAATGCTAGGTTTTTTATTTGTTCAAGTAGTCTAATCACCCCCCCCTCTAGACATACTTTCGATCCTACAAAGATGTTAGTAGCAATGATGCGGACTAGGTCCGTGATCTGAGGATTATCCTCATTGCTGCACAGAAGTATTATGTCCTTGATGCACCGCTAGGTGACAAACCTATTGCAGGAGCAGATGCAGATGTTATGAAAGTTTGGCAAAGCTCAATATGATGTATACTTAATAGTTTAGTGCACCATGCTTTACTGCTTAGAACCGGGACTTCAAAAACGTTTTGAACGCCACGGAGCATATGAGATGTTCCAAGAGCTGAAATTGGTATTTCAGACTCATGCCCATGTCGAGAGGTATGAGACCTCTGACGGTTACTTTGCCTACAAGATGGAGGATAATAGCTCAACCAATGAGCATGTACTCAGAATGTCTGAGCACTACAATCGCTTGAATCAAGTGGGAGTTAATCTTCCAGATAAGATAGTGACTGATAGAGTTCTCTAGTCACTATCACCAAGTTACTAGAACTTCGTGATGAACTATAATATGCAAGGGATGACAAAAATGATTCCCGAGCTCTTCATCAACGAAGGTAGAAATCAAGTAAGAGCATCAATTGTTGATGGTTAACAAGACCACTAGTTTCAAGAAAAGGGCAAGGGGGAGAAAGGGAACTTCAAGAAGAATGGCAAGCAAGTTGTCACTCCCGTGAAGAAGCCCAAAGCTGGACCTAAGCCTGAAACTAAGTGCTTCTAATTGCAAAGGAAATGGTCACTGGAAGCAGAAGTTCCCCGAATATTTGGTGGATATGAAGGATGGCAAAGTGAACAAAGGTATATTTGATATACATGTTATTGATGTGTACCTTACTAATGCTCGTAGTAGCACCTGGGTATTTGACACTGGTTCGGTTGCTAATACTTGTAACTCGAAACAGGGGCTACGGATTAAACGAAGATTAGCTAAGGACGAGGTGACGATGCGCGTGGTAAATGGTTCCAAAGTCGATGTGATCGCCGTCGGCACGCTAGATCTACATATATCTTTGGGATTAGTTTTAGACCAGAATAATTGTTATTTGGTGCCAGCGTTGAGCATGAACATTATATCTGGATCTTGTTTGTTGCGAGACGGTTATTCATTTAAATCAGAGAATAATGGTTGTTCTATTTATATGAGTAATATATTTTATGGTCATGCATCCTTGATGAATGGTCTATTTTTGTTTGATCTCGATAGTAGTGATACACATATTCATAATATTGAAGCCAAAAGATGCAAAGTTGATAATGATAGTGCAACTTATTTGTGGCACTGCCGTTTAGGTCATATTGGTGTCAGGCGCATGAAGAAACTACACTCTGATGGACTTTTGCAATCACTTGATTATGAATCACTTGGTGCTTGCGAACCATGCCTCAAGGGTAAGATGACTAAAACTCCGTTCTCCGGAACAATGGAGGGAGCAATTGACATATTGGAAATCATACATACTGATGTATGTGGTGTTGGAAATATGCCCTAGAGGCAATAATAAAAGTATTATTATATTTCCTTGTTCATGATAATCGTCTGTTATTCATGCTTGATTTGTACTGTATGGAAACATCAATACATGTGTGGATATATAGACCACAATGTGTCCCTGGTAGGCCTCTAGTTACCAGCTCGTTGATCAACAGATGGTCACGGTTTCCTGACCATGGACATGGGATGTCAGTGATAACGGGATCACATCATTAGGAGAATGATGTGATGGACAAGACCCAATCCTGAGCATAGCACGAGATCGTATAGTTCGTAATGCATAAGCTTTTCGGTATTTATTCCTTAGACCATGAGGTTGTACAACTCCCGGATGCCGTAGGAATACTTTGGGTGTGCCAAACGTCACAACGTAACTGGGTGGCTATAAAGGTACGCATCGGGTATCTCCGAAAGTGTCTGTTGAGTTGGTACGAACCGAGACTGGGATGTTGTCACTCCATATGACGGAGAGGTACCTCTGGGCCCACTCGGTAATACATCATCATAAATGAGCTCAATGTGACTAAGTAGTTAGTCACGGGATGATGGATTACGGATCGAGTAAAGAGACTTGCCATGACGAGATTGAACAAGGTATCGGGAATACCGACGATCGAATCTCGGGAAAGTACCGTACCGATGGACAAAGGGAATAACATACGGGATTGAGTGAATCCTTGACACGGTGGTTCATCCGATGGAGATCATCGAGGAACACGTGGGAACCAACATGGGTATCCAGATCCCGCTGTTGGTTATTGACCGGAGAGTGGTCTCGGTCATGTCTACGTGTCTCCCGAACCCGTAGGGTCTACACACTTAAGGTTCGGTAACGCTAGGGTCGTAGAGATAAATGCACGTGGAAACCCGAAAGTTGTTCGGAGTCCCGGATGAGATCCCGGACGTCACGAGGAGTTCCGGAATGGTCCGGAGGTAAAGATTGATATATAGGAAGTCAGGTTTTGGCTATCGGGTGATCTCCGGGGGTCATCGGGAGTGTCCCGGGACCACCGGAGGGGCCCCGGGGGTCCACCGGGTGGGGCCACCCATCTCGGTGGGCCCCTAGGCCGCAAGGGGAAGTGTCCAGCCCTAATGGGCTGGCGCACCACTAGGGGCCCACCTCCCCATGCGCCTAGGGTTAAAACCCTAAGGGGGAGGGGGGCCACCACTTGCCTTGGGGGGCAAGGACTCCCCCCTTGGCCGCCGCCCCCCCCCTGCAGATTGGATCTGCAGGGCCCTGGCGCACCCCCTGGTCCCCTATATATATGTGGGGAGGGAGAGGGCAGCCGCACCTTTGCCCTGGCGCCTCTCCCCCTCCCATCACACCTCCATACTCCAACGCAGGGCGCCCGGCGAAGCCCTGCTGCGATTTCCACTGCATCCGTCATCACGCCGTCGTGCTGCCAGATCTCTGACGACTTCTCCTCCCCCCCTTGCTGGATCAAGAAGGAGGTGACGTTGCTGCACCGTACGTGTGTTGAACGCGGAGGTGCCGTCCGTTCGGCGCTAGATCATCGGTGACGAAGAACGCGAAGAGTACGACTACTTCATCCACGCTTCTTCGAAAGCTTCCGCTCGCAATCTCCATAACGGTATGTAGATGCACTCTTACTTGCTCGTTGCTAGATGTCTCCATAGTTGGATCTTGGTGAAAGCGTAGATTTTTTTTGAATTATGCTACGTTACCCAATAGTGGCATCTGAGCTAGGTTTTATGCGTAGCATCTTGCACGAGTAGAACACAAAGCAGTTGTGGGCGTTTGGTTTTGTTCAACTTTCTTACCGTTACTAGTCAATTTTGATTCGGCGGTATTGTGGCATGAAGCGGCCCGGACCGACTTTACGCGTACGCTTACGTGAGACTGGTTCCACCGACAGACATGCACTAGATGCATAAGGTGGCTGGCGGGTGTCTGTCTCTCCTACTTTAGTCGGATCGGATTCGATGAAAAGGGTCCTTATGAAGGGTAAATAGAAGTTGACAAATCACGTTGTGGTTTTGTCGTAGGTAAGAAACGTTCTTGCTAGAAATCCTATAGAAGCCACGTAAAACTTGCAACAACAATTAGAAGACGTCTAACTTGTTTTTGCAGCATGTGTTTTGTGACGTGGTATGGCCAAGAACGAAGATGTGATGAATGATATATGTGATGTATGAGATTGATCATGTTTTTGTAATAGGGAATCACGACTTGCATGTCGATGAACTTGACAACCGGCAGGAGCCATAGGAGTTGTCTTAATTATTGTATGACCTGCGTGTCACTGAATAACGCCATGTAATTACTTTACTTCATTGCTAAACGTTAGCTATAGTAGTAGAAGTAATAGTTGGCGTGACGACTTCTTCAAGACACGATGATGAAGATCATGATGATGAAGATCATGGTGTCGAGCCGGTGACAAGATGATCATGGTGCCCCGAAGATGGAGATCCAAGGAGCAAGATGATATTGGCCATATCATGTCACTTTAATTGATTGCATGTGATGTTTAGCATGTTTATGCATCTTGTTTACTTAGAACGACGGTAGTAAATAAGATGATCTCTCACTAAAATTTCAAGTATTGTGTTTCCCCTAACTGTGCACCGTTGCTAAAGTTCGTTGCTCCGAAGCACCACGTGATGATCGGGTGTGATCGGTTCTAACGTTCGCATACAACGGGTGTAAGACAGATTTACACACGCGATACACTTAGGGTTCACTTGACGAGCCTAGCATGTACAGACATCGCCTCGGAATACGGAAGACCGAAAGGTCAAACACGAGTCGTGTAGAAGATACGATCAACATGAAGATGTTCACCGTTGATGACTAGTCTGTCTCACGTGATGATCGGACACGGGCTAGTCGATTCAGATCGTGTATCACTTAGATGACTAGAGAGATGTCATTCTGAGTGGGAGTTCATTAAAATTTGATTAAGATGAACTTAATTATCATGAACTTAGTCTAAATTCTTTACAATATCTCTTGTAGATCAAATGGCCCACGCTCCAGTTTCCCTCAACTTCAACGCGTTCCTAGAGAAAACCAAGCTGAAAGACGATGGTAGCAACTATACGGATTGGGTCCGTAACCTGAGGATTATCCTCATAGCTGCCAAGAGATCATATGTCCTAGAAGCACCGCTAGGTGATGCACCTGCTCCCGATGCGGCCCAAGACGTTTTGAACGTCTGGCAGTCGCGTAGTGATGATTACTCCCTGGTTCAGTGCGGCATGCTTTACAGCTTAGAGTCGGGGCTCCAAAAATGTTTTGAGCACCACGGAGCATATGAGATGTTCGAAGAGCTGAAAATGGTTTTCCAAGCTCATGCCCGAGTCGAGAGATATGATGTCTCCGACGCATTCTACAGCTGTAAGATGGAGGAGAACAGTTCTGTCAGTGAGCACATCCTCAAGATTTCAGGATTGCACAACCGCTTGTCTCAGCTGGGAATGAATCTCCCAGATGAAGCGGTCGTTGACTGAATCCTCCAGTCGCTCCCACCAAGCTTCAAGAGCTTCGTGTTGAACTTCAATATGCAGGGGATGGAGAAGTCCATTCCCGAGGTGTATTCGATGCTGAAATCAGCGGAGGTGGACATCAAGAAAGAACATCAAGTGTTGATGGTCAATAAAACCACTAAGTTCAAGAAAGGCAAGGGTAAGAAGAACTTCAAGAAGGACGGCAAGGGAGTTGCCACGCCTGGCAAGCCTGTTGCCGGGAAGAAGCCAAAGTATGGACCCAAGCCTGAGACAGAGTGCTTTTATTGCAAGGGAACGGGTCACTGGAAGCGGAACTGCCCCAAATATTTAGCAGACAAGAAGGCCGGCAACGTCAAAGGTATATATGATATACATGTTATTGATGTGTACCTTACCAGCACTCGTAGTAGCTCCTGGGTATTCGATACCGGTGCAGTTGCTCACATTTGTAACTCAAAACAGGAGCTGCGGAATAAACGGAGACTGGCAAAGGATGAGGTGACGATGCGCGTCGGGAATGGTTCCAAGGTCGATGTGATCGCCGTCGGCACGCTGCCTCTACATCTACCCTCGGGATTAGTTTTAAACCTCAATAATTGTTATTTAGTACCAGCTTTGAGCATGAACATTGTTTCTGGATCTCGTCTTATGCGAGATGGCTACTCTTTCAAATCGGAGAATAATGGTTGTTCTATTTATTTGAGAGATATGTTTTATGGTCATGCCCCGCTGGTCAATGGTTTACTTTTGATGGATCTCGAACGTAGTGATACACATATTCATAGTGTAGATGCCAAAAGATGTAAAGTTGATAATGATAGTCCCACATACTTGTGGCATTGCCGCCTTGGTCATATTGGTGTCAAACGTATGAAGAAGCTCCATTCAGATGGACTTCTAGAGTCTCTTGATTATGAATCATTTGACACGTGCGAACCATGCCTTTTAGGCAAGATGACCAAGACTCCGTTCTCCGGAACAATGGAGCGAGCAACCAACTTATTGGAAATCATACATACCGATGTGTGTGGTCCAATGAGTGTTGAGGCTCGCGGAGGCTATCGTTATGTTCTCACCCTCACGGATGACTTGAGTAGATACGGGTATATCTATTTGATGAAACACAAGTCTGAGACCTTTGAAAAGTTCAAGGAATTTCAGAGTGAGGTTGAGAATCAACGTGACAGGAAAATAAAATTCTTGCGATCGGATCGTGGGGGTGAATATTTAAGTCATGAATTTGGCACACACCTTAGGAGCCGTGGAATTGTTTCACGATTGACACCGCCCGGAACACCTCAACGTAACGGTGTGTTCGAACGTCGAAATCGTACTCTGTTGGACATGGTGCGATCTATGATGTCCCTCACCGATTTACCGCTATCTTTTTGGGGTTATGCTTTAGAGACTGCCGCATTCACTTTAAATAGGGCTCCGTCGAAATCCGTTGAAACGACTCCGTATGAACTTTGGTTTGGCAAGAAACCGAAGCTATCGTTTCTAAAAGTTTGGGGTTGCGATGCTTATGTCAAGAAACTTCAACCTGAAAAGCTCGAACCCAAATCGGAAAAATGCGTCTTCATAGGATACCCAAAGGAAACAATTGGGTACACCTTCTACCACAGATCCGAAGGCAAAGTCTTTGTTGCCAAGAATGGATGCTTTCTGGAGAAAGAGTTTCTCTCGAAAGAAGTGAGTGGGAGGAAAGTAGAACTTGATGAGGTGACAGTCACCCCTCCTGTAACGAAAAGTAGCGCAGCGCAGGAAAATGTTCCTGAGGTGCCTGCACCGACAAGGGAGGAAATTAATGATGATGATCATGAAGAAACATATCAAGTTACTACTGAACTTCGAAGGTCCACAAGGGCACGTTCCGCACCAGAGTGGTACGGCAACCCTGTCCTAGAAATCATGTTGTTAGACAACGGTGAACCTTCGAACTATGAAGAAGCGATGGCGGGCCCAGATTCCAATAAATGGCTTGGAGCCATGAAATCCGAGATAGAATCCATGTATGAAAACAAAGTATGGACTTTGGTGGACTTGCCTGATGATAGGCACGCCATAGAAAACAAATGGATATTTAAGAAGAAGACAGACGCGGATGGTAATGTGACCATCTATAAGGCTCGGCTTGTCGCTAAGGGTTATCGACAAGTTCAAGGGATTGACTACGATGAGACTTTCTCTCCCGTAGCGATGCTGAAGTCAGTCAGAATCATGTTAGCTATTGCCGCATTCTATGATTATGAGATATGGCAAATGGACGTCAAAACAGCATTCCTTAATGGCTTCCTCAAGGAAGAGTTGTATATGATGCAACCGGAAGGTTTTGTCGATCCAGAGAACGCTAACAAGGTATGCAAGCTCCAGCGCTTGATTTACGGGCTGGTGCAAGCATCTCGGAGTTGGAATATTCGCTTTGATGAAGTGATCAAAGCGTTGGCTTTATACAGACTTATGGAGAAGCCTGTATTTACAAGAAAGTGAGTGGGAGCTCTGTGGCATTTCTCATATTATATGTGGATGACATATTGCTGATGGGAAATGATATAGAATTCTTGGAAAATGTAAAGGCCTACTTGAATAAAAGTTTTTCAATGAAGGACCTTGGAGAAGCTTCTTACATATTAGGCATCAAAATCTATAGAGATAGATCGAGACGCCTCATTGGTCTTTCGCAAAGTACATACCTTGACAAAATATTGAAGAAGTTCAATATGGATCAGTCCAAGAAGGGATTCTTGCCTGTTTTACAAGGTATGAGATTGAGCAAAGCTCAGTCGCCGACTGTCGTGGAATTAACACGGCAGATGTCCGGTTTAACGGACTTGATGATGGAACCATCGCACGGGTTAGCTTGAAAGGGTTCATGGCGCACAAAGGACACAAAGAATTTTATACTAGTTCGGCCCCTTTGAGAAGGTAAAAGCCTACGTCTAGTTGGTTTGGTATTGCTTGGGCGTCGGTTTACAGGGAGCGGAATCGCTTGCCTGCGTCTCGACGGATCAATTGTTGCTTGTCCTTGAACCGGCACCGGGTCGTCCCTTTATATAGAGGTGACACCTGGTCCGGTTTACAGAGTCCCGAGGCCGGCTCATAATCGTGTCTGCCTCGGTCTCTGCCCTTTCTTTCTTATCTCTCAAGTTACATCTCTTTGGCGGTTTACAAACCGTATTTCTATACATGGGCCCTGAAGTCTCATGGGCCGTAATATCTACCAGAATAATAAAACCAAGTACGATGCAACTAATCCGGTTTACAATATCCGGTTCATACCTATTTACCATATCCCTGACATTAGGCCCCAGAATGATTTGAACTTGTTCATATCAATCTCCATCGTCTTCTGTAATTTTCTTCTGTCTTCATTTTATTGTAAACCGGCTCTGACGTCATCCTCCAAAATCATTAAAGTCTGACAATGACATCATCTCCGCCTTTTAACGCTGTGAGCTGTACTGTAGCGTATTTTAAGGGTTATCCCGAAGATCGAGGCATCACGGGATCTTTATTCGATTTCTGTCTCCTCGGTTTTCGCGCCTGCCGTTTCAGACCTGACCTTTGGCTATAAATACCGTCCTGCTCCATTCATTATCTTCTCTCGCTTCTTCTTCCTCCTTCTGCTACCTGACCTGCGAAAACTCCATTAGATCCCGAGCTCGGAGCGCCGCCATCGTTTCGTCGGATCAAGAGCTCCTCAGGCCGCTGCATCAACCTGACTCGTCCAGATCCTCTCCGCCACCGATTCCTGCCGTCCCTGGTATGTTTATTCTCCTCATTGTAGATCTGTATTCGCCATTGCCTTGCTGGTGTTCTTCCGCCATTAGAGCTTCTGATGAAGCTTTGTCTCCTTGTAGATATCTTTCTTACAGAAATTTAGTAACCTTTAAGCCCTAGTCCGTAGGTCTCTCGCTTAGCATCAGATTAGATCTTCGTCATAGTGACCTTGTAGTTTTATTCATTCCGCCATTAGAGCTCTCCGTGAGCTTCATACTGTTCTTTCTCTGAAACCTGCAACTCCGTAGTATTTTTACCTTTCTGATCTTGCTGTAAATGCGTCAGGTACTTTAGATCTTGCCGTTTGTATTTCTGCTGTTACCTGCTTTAGGTCTCCTTTTTATGCACATCCTGTAAACTCATCTGCTCTGAATTGGACCTCTGTAGATTTCTCGTGTAATTTTCGTTTCTTTATCTCATTATGCTCAGATCTATTCTTCCTTAGCAACGCATTGAAAACCTGTTTTTCTCTTCAATAGATCTGCCAAGTATGCTCCGGCTTAGATCGTCATCTCATAAACCGGAAACGATGTAGACTGATGCAATGACTTAATTATTCTTCTTCAACTGCCATTTTTAAACCGGAAATGATACATCTTGTATTTATGATTGCCGGTTTAACTTTGCCAGATAGTTCTTAACTCCCTTCCTTGCACAATATATATAGGTCCCAGATCATTTGTATGTTCATAATTTGTTCTGTTCCTTCTCTTCTTCAGCACTTTGTTCAAATGACTGCCAAGCAGTATGTTTCATGCGATTGGGTCCGTTCCGTCGTGACTGAGGAAGACCTAGTCAAACTGTCGAGTATTGGTACGTTAGGCCCTCGGGCCGAGTTGAAATGGCGCGCTCCGGGTAATGAATGCCCTCCCGCTCCCAGGTCCGGAGAGGTTATAGTATTTCTGGATCATATCTCCAGGGGTTTCTCTCCCCCCGGTTCAAAATTTTTCCGGGACGTCCTTGCCACCTTCCAACTGCATCCACAAGACATCGGGCCAAACTCCGTTTCCAATATTTGTGATTTTCAAGTTTTTTCTGAAGTGTATCTTCAAGAAGAGCCTTCAGTTGATCTATTCCGGGATTTCTTCCATGCGAACCGGCGCACTGAGTTCACTAGTGGGCCTCACCAAGAACTTGGCGGTATCAGTATTCAGAAAAGGAGGGACGCAGTTTTTCCGCACGCCTCTTTACACACTCACCCCAAGGACTGGAACAAGTCTTGGTTTTATTGCATAGACACGTCTCCTGAAGGTGAAAATCCGCTGCCGGGTTATCGTGAGACTCGCATCCCGGCAAATCATCCTCTGCCGCAACGGTTAAGTGCTACTGAACGGATCCAATTTTCACCTCAACTTTCCAAGCTGAGAGCTTTCATAGCTAATGGACTGCTTGGAACCGATTTCCTTCGCTGCTGGTTATCATGGAGCATTCTCCCCTTAAGCCGGCGCTCTGATTTGATGTGCAATTATTCCGGTAAACCGGAAGATCCTCAGAGGTTTACTAAAGAGGAACTCTCCGAATCGGAGGTGATAGAGTCTGCCAAAAAGATCGTCAACCCCGCCTTAACAGACTGCTCCAAGGTTGGCTTGGCCCCATACTTTAAGAAGAACAAACAGCCTGACGTAAGTTTTCCTTAACCCGTACCTTATAAACTGTCCATTTTGAACCGTCTTTCACTTGCCTTTGCTTTTTCATTTAGGCTGATAACCCCTTCTGGAGGAGAAAACTTCAGGACAAACCGGCAAAGCAAACTCGCCGTAAAACTCCTGCAAATAAGAAAAGGAAAGCAGTCGTTGACGCCGGTTCTCCTTCTGAAGACGATGATCCGGAGTCCGAGGTACACCTTGCTCCGGTTTATATTTTGCTTTTATATACTTGTTAACATATCTAATGATGCCCTTTCACAGGATCCACTCGAAGGTGATAACCCGGCGGAGATTGAGGTAACCCTTATTTCTTCCGATTCAGAACCCCCTCCTCAGAAAAGCCGTCGGACTGTTAGAAAATATCAGTTTTCTCATCCTTATGCTAAGTTGGATCCTAATTTTGATTTGAAGAAGCAACAGCACGAAGCCTTGCGCCGGACCACTCGCCATTCCGGTTTAGCAGTGGAATCCTCTGGAATCTCCTTAACTCCGGCTCGGAAACGCCGCGCTGAGGTGATACTCTCTCCAACACTTCTTCATCCCAAGGCCGGTCTTATCCGAAAACCACTTAAACCAACTGATCCTGATTATCAGGAAACTCCACTGTCCTCGTCCGGCGAATCAACCGCTACGCAGCTGCCCCCTCTGAAGACCGTCCCGGGGTAATTCTCTTCACCACTCCGGTTTATGACGTTCATTCCTTTTCTTTATAATGCTGACTTATCTTTGCTTGTTTTTCCAGCAAACCGAAACCCAGCAAAAGGGCTAAGGGTAAGAAGCCTGCTGTTGATCCCTCTGCCGATGAACCAGCCATTGAACCGTCAACAGCTATCCCTCCTGAAGGTACCCCTGTTACTCCGGTTCAAGAACCTGTTCTTGATACTCCTGCCACTGATGCTGCCCAAGATCCACCAAGTCCGGCCCGGGTTAGCTCTCCTCAAGTTAACCCGGGATCTCCTGATCCGGCTCAAGATGAAGTTACTCCTCCCAATGCACCTTCTTCCCCTGACGTTGTGGTTACTGACGCTGCTTATGTTGCGCCAGCCAAACCCACCGTTTTAGCAAAACACACTGCCAAAACGGAGAAGGTAACTCAGGAAAAGGGGAAATTAAGCGCAGATATATCCAGCCTTTCGAGCATGAGTGCCCAGGATATTTATTCCGGATATCTGAACCGGCTCCACAGCAGCCGTGACTATGAAGCCAGCCTGGTGAACCTCATGAGAGAGAAATACGAGGTAAATTTTCCTGTTCTGACTTTGCTTTTTCAATGCATCTTTACCTTATAGCAGCCCCCAAGTTCCGGTTTATCTGCTTTATAGGAGGTGATCCGGAACTTTGTAGGTTTGAACTGCTGACCCATACATTAGCCCCCAAGTATCAAGTAGATAATTTGATTATGTAGTTGATACTTGTAAAAACTTGCCTCTGATGCATTACTTCAACTGCCATTAGCCCCCAAGTGTCAAGTGTACAACTTTGTTGTGTGCTTGAGACTTGCATTTCATCTTTGCCGGACTACTTCAACTGCCATTAGCCCCCAAGTGTCAAGTAGACAACTTGGTTGTGTGCTTGAGACTTTGTAACTTCTAACGTTGTTTTGGAACTTGTCTGCAGGCTGAGTTGAACCGGAACGCTGTAGAAAACAGTGAACTTCGAATCCGGCTTATAGAGACCGAGGCAGCCGCTTCAAAGGCGAAAAAAGAACTTCAAGTGAGTTTGAAAACTGCTGAAGACTTGAAGAAGTTCTTTGATGCGGAACGGACTGATTTTGAAGTCCAGAAAAAGGATCTTGAAAAGCGTGTTCAAGATGCCGAAGGAGCTCTTAACCCGGTGACTGAAGAATTGGCCGGGTTAAAGCGCCAAGTTGATTTGATGATTTCTGCCATCTTTGGTAAACATATCCTTAACTTTTATCTGTTATCTTTGCAACCTGCGACCTGTACCGGTTTAACTTTCCTTGTTGTATGTAGGACGCCGCGTCTCCCATCTTGGGGATGACGTACGGAAGAAACTGAAGGCCTGCTATACTTTGGTGGAGCAACTATACTCTGGAGCGCAAAGGATTATCAGCGCTACCTCCTTTGGTAAACCGGCTCCTTCAACCATCAAGGCTACTTTGAACAGTTTGTCGATTCTGCCAACTCGTCTTGAAGAGGTGAAGAAATCGGCTGCCCGAGGAGGTGCTCTTCTGGCCCTGACAAGGGCTAAAGCTTGGGTTCCAGACATTGATCCGGCAGAGGTGTTAACCGGGTTTCCTGACACCAAGGAAGACGGTTCAGCATTTGGTGAGAGAGATCTGTATGCTCTGACAAAGGAAATGCGTCCACTTTCTAGCAAGATTGCGATGGAAACTGATTTGTCCCGATACCACCCAGCATATGACCTTCAAAACGAGCGTGTGGAACGACCGGTTTATGATGTTGCAAACTTAACTCCGCCGGTTCGTCCTCACACTTTTGCTCCTGATATTGATCCTGCTGAGTTGATCAACGATGAAGTGTATTTCCGTGCCTTGGCCAAGATTGATTGGCGTGCACCAGATTTCCCGCCGCTTCACGAAGAGGAAGATGTTCCGGAACCAGATGGTGGCCAGTCATCCCGGCAGGGAGGAACGGAATCTTGAATGTTATTGCTATAATCATAATTGCTATTCCATAAACAATGCTTCCAACTATTTGGCTTTCATGCCTTGTAATAGGCTTTAGCTGAAATTTAATGCACTCTGATCCGGCTTTTGGTCTTTATAAAGTATTCTTTTGCTGACTTGTTGATTGATACGGATCTCTTGCCCTGTTCATAAAAAAGATGAAAAATATGCCCTAGTGGTATGACCACCGGACGGATTAATTTGCTCTCTTGGTATGATAAACAAGCATACCTTTGATAAATAACTTTGATACCTTAATTGCATGCAGCCAAAATACCTTAAACCGGCAAGATGTTTAAAATAACCCTAATAAGCACTTGGAACTCTTCAGTCCTAACTTGTCCATGAATTTTCCTTTCCTTGGTTCAGCAATTTGTAACTTGTATCTGACCCCGTGCTGCCAATTGTCAGCTCATAATGAAGTCGAACCGGGCTACGATGAACGCCGGTTTAACTTTCTCTGGTGTTCATGACCCAGACTTATAACACTAGATACATGGTCAACTTCTAGAGCTGTTCCCCTTGGTTAAAAAAAATTATGAAACACAGAAATCATCAAGAACACACATAATTATTGTAAATCAAACTATGCAATCGAGGCTTTTTCAAAGAGCTACCAGGCTCAAAAACTGTTTAGAGAGCCGGGTCATCATTTGAACGTGGATGATACCACCGTTCAGGGAACCCGAAATTTCATAACATAGCCATTCAAGAGGTGTGTGGGCGATACCACTGTCCTCAGGGGCCGGGCCATCATTTGAACGTGGATTGATACCAACTTGTTCAGGGAACCCAAAATTTAAAAACATAGCCATTCAAGAGGTGTGTGGACGATACCACTGTCCTCAGGGGCCGGGCCATCATTTGAACGTGGATTGATACCAACTTGTTCAGGGAACCCAAATATTCGTAACATAGCCATTCAAGAGGTGTGTGGACGATACCACTGTCCTCAGGGGCCTCTGACATTCCTCCTAACCCGGCCGGGGTTTTTCCTTTTTATGAGGTTTTCCTTTTCTTGAACCGGATAAGATCTCATGTTCTTGAGAGTTTTATTGCTCCTTCACACACCCTGTAAAGATTAGTTTCTAAAAACCAGCTAATCATTGAAATATGATTCTTTTATAACAAACTGACATGGATAGTTGCCGCAAATTTGATGTATGTAGAGAAAGGGCTGAGCCCCCGGTTTACCGAGGGTGCCGGTTTATTCATTATTTATAATATATACATAGGATACATGGGAGCCTATGGCTCAAGTGTAATATGGCCGTAGATGAGCAATGTTCCATGGCCTTTTCGTCTCCTCTTCTGATGTCCGCGAATCTTTGTGTTCTCGAAGGTCCACCAAATAGTATGACCCGTTGCGTAAATTTTTGCTGATTACAAAGGGCCCTTCCCATGGCGGGGATAGCTTGTGCATGTCCGTTTGATCTTGGATAAGCCGGAGCACCAAGTCACCCTCCTGGAATGTCCTGGTTCTGATCCGGCGGCTGTGATATATGCGCAGGTCTTGCTGATAAATCGCCGACCGTGCTGCAGCTATGTCACGCTCTTCATCCAACCGATCCAAACTATCCTGTCTTGACTCTTCGTTGATGGCTTCTACATAGGCCGCCACCCTTGGGGAATCATGGCGTATGTCACTTGGAAGAACTGCTTCTGCACCGTAAACCATGAAGAAAGGTGTATAACCTGTAGACCGGTTTGGCGTAGTGTTAATACTCCAAAGGACAGACGGTAACTCTTCAACCCAACACCCTGGGGTTCTCTGCAAAGGTGTCATAAGCCGGGGTTTGATTCCTCGCAAAATCTCCCGATTTGCCCTTTCTGCTTGACCATTGGATTGGGGGTGAGCCACAGAAGATACGTCTAAACGAATATGCTCTCGTTGACAGAACTCTTCCATCTCACCCTGAGATAGGTTGGTGCCATTATCTGTGATGATGCTGTGTGGAAAACCAAACCGGAATATTACTTTTTTGATGAACTTAACCGCTGTGGCCGCATCACACTTGCTTATAGGTTCCGCTTCAACCCACTTCGTAAACTTGTCTACTGCTACTAGTAGATGAGTTTTCTGATCTTGGGATCTTTTGAAAGGACCAACCATGTCAAGCCCCCAAGTTGCAAAAGGCCAAGTTATTGGTATCATCCGGAGTTCCTGTGCTGGAACAAGAGCACGTCGTGAAAATTTCTGACAAGCATCACACTTGCGAACCAGGTCTGCTGCATCTGCATGTGCAGTCAACCAATAAAAACCATGTCGGAAAGCTTTGGCCACTAAAGATTTTGATCCGGCATGATGGCCACAATCCCCTTCATGAATCTCCCTTAGAATCTCACAACCTTCCTCAGCTGAAACACATCGCTGAAAAACTCCGGAAGTGCTGCGATGATGCAGCTCCCCGTTTGCAACTGTCATTGATTTGGAACGCCGGATTATCTGCCGTGCTTCCTCTTCATCCTCTGGTAGCTCTCCTCGGCTTAAATACGTCAAATAGGGTAACGTCCAATCCGGAATGACATGGGTTGCTGCAACCAACTGTGCCTCCGGGTCTGGAACCGCTAAATCGTCCTCTGACAATACTTGAACCGAAGGATTATGCAGTTCATCCAGAAAGGTGTTTGGAGGCACCGGTTTACGTTGCGATCCAAGCCGGCTCAAAGCGTCAGCTGCTTCATTCTTCCGCCGGTCTATATGCTCCACCTGATACCCTTTGAAATATCCTGCAACCGCTTCAACCTCTCGTCGATAAGCTGCCATCAGGGGATCCCTTGAATCCCACTTGCCTGAGACTTGCTGCGCCACCAAGTCAGAATCGCCCAGGCACTTAACCTGGCTCAAATTCATCTCTTTTGCCAGTCGTAAACCATGAAGTAGCGCCTCATATTCTGCTGCATTATTAGTACAAGGAAATAATAACCGGAGGACATAACAAAGTTTATCACCTCTGGGGGAAGTTAAAACAACTCCAGCCCCCGAGCCTTCCAACTGCTTTGAACCGTCGAAGTGAATCGTCCAATAAGTAAGATCCGGCTTCTCCTCAGGAGTCTGCAATTCTGTCCAATCATTGATGAAGTCGACCAAAGCTTGAGATTTTATGGCAGTACGTGGCACATACTTCAACTCATGTGGACTGAGCTCAATGGCCCATTTGGCTATTCTGCCCGTAGCTTCTCTATTCTGGATTATGTCTCCCAACGGGGCTGAACTAACCACAGTTATTGGATGCCCTTGGAAATAATGCTTCAGTTTCCGGTTTGCCATAAACACCCCATATACCAATTTCTGCCAATGAGGGTATCTTTGTTTAGATTCGATGAGTACTTCACTCACATAGTAAACCGGGCGCTGAACCGGATGTTCCTTCCCTGCTTCCTTGCGCTCGACCACAATCGCAACGCTGACAGCCCGTGTGTTTGCAGCAACATATAACAGCAAAGGCTCTTTATCAATAGGAGCAGCTAAAACCGGTGGTTTCGCTAGTTGCTGTTTTAGATTCTCAAACGCTGTATTCGCCTCATCACTCCAGATGAACCGGTCCGTTTTCTTCAACATTTGATAAAGCGGGATCGCCTTTTCTCCTAAGCGACTGATGAACCGGCTCAGGGCTGTGATCCGTCCAGCTATGCGCTGAACATCGTTAATGCAAGCCGGTTTTGTCAAAGACGTGATGGCCTTGATCTTCTCCGGGTTGGCTTCTATTCCCCGGTTTGAGACCAGGAATCCCAAAAGCTTACCGGCCGGGACACCAAAAGCACATTTCTCCGGATTGAGCATCATCTTGTAAACCCGAAGATTATCAAAGGTTTCCCTGAGATCTTCTATCATTGTCCTCTCCTCCTTTGACTTAACCACAATGTCATCCACGTAAGCATGTACGTTCCTTCCTATCTGCCCTTTCAAGCAATTCTGAACACAACGCTGATAAGTCGCCTGCGCACATTTGAGCCCAAAAGGCATAGACACATAGCAAAAAGCACCAAAAGGGGTTATGAATGCCGTCTTCTCTTGGTCTTCAACTGCCATTTTGATCTGGTGATAGCCTGAGTATGCATCCAGGAAACTCAGCCGCTCACACCCTGCTGTAGCATCAATAATCTGATCAATGCGAGGTAGAGCAAAAGGATCAGTTGGGCAAGCTTTATTGAGGTCTGTGTAGTCCACGCACATCCTCCACTTTCCATTCTTCTTTAGAACTAGCACTGGATTAGCCAACCATTCCGGATGAAACACTTCCACTATGAACCCTGCCGCCAAAAGCTTGGCCACTTCTTCTCCTATAGCCTTGCGCCTCTCTTCGTTAAAGCGGCGCAGATACTGTTTTACCGGTTTAAACTTCGGATCGATATTCAACTTGTGCTCAGCGAGTTCCCTCGGTATACCTGGCATGTCAGAAGGTTTCCATGCAAAGATATCCCGGTTCTCACGGATGAACTCGATGAGCGCGCTTTCCTATTTGGGGTCAAGGTTAGCGCTGATAGTGAACTGCTTGGACGAATCTCCTGGCACAAAATCAACTTGCTTGGTCTCCTCTGCCGATTTAAATTTCAATGCCGGATCATGCTCGGTCGTTGGTTTCTTCAGCGGAGTCATATCTGCCGGATCAACATTATCTTTATAAAACTTTAACTCTTCTGTGGCACACAGCGCTTCTGCATAAGCTGCATCACCCTCTTCACATTCCACTGCTATCTTACGACTGCCATGCACCGTAATTGTGCCTTTATGACCCGGCATCTTGAGCTGCAGATAAACATAACATGGCCTAGCCATAAATTTAGCATAAACCGTCCTCCCAAACAAAGCATGATACGGACTTCTAATTTTGACAACTTCAAAGGTGATCATCTCCGATCTGGAATCATGCTCGTCCCCAAAGGTAACCTCTAAGTCAATTTTACCAACTGGATAAGCTGACTTACCTGGGACCACCCCGTGAAACACTGTGTTTGACGTCCTTAACTGTTTATCCGTCAAACCCATACGGCGAAAGGTCTCGTAATATAATATATTGATACTGCTACCTCCATCCATGAGTACTTTAGTAAACCGGTATCCTCCCACCTGGGGTGCCACCACCAAGGCTAAATGTCCCGGATTATCTACCCGTAACGGGTGATCTTCTCTGCTCCAAACAATGGGCTGCTCTGACCATCGTAGAAACCGGGGCGTCGCCGGTTCTACCGCATTAACGGCCCGCTTTAACACCTTCTGGTCTCTCTTGCATAAACTTGTGGTGAAGACATGATACTGACCGCTGCTCAACTCCTTCGGATTACTCTGGTATCCGGATTGCTGTTGCTGCTGTGGACGCTGCTGTTGCTGATTTCCTTGGTTACTGTGATTCCCTTGGCCCTGCTGCTGATTATTCTGATTGTTGTAACCACCTTGATGATACGGCTGATTTCCCTGATTCTGATTGTTGTAACCACCTTGATAATGTGATTGGCTTCCTTGACCATTATAGTTTCCTTGACCGCCTGGGCCGCCTGGCCGGGATTGATAACCACCGTTGTTCCCTTGATAACCACTGTTGCCCCTATATCCTGAACCGGAGTTGTTCCCTTGGTAACCCGGACCATAAAACCCGGGCCCTGACCCGCCATTTGGGGGCCGGCTAAAGGGATTAAAACGGCCGTTCCCTGGGTTCATGCATTCTCTTCCAGTGTGCTTTGCAAGCCCCTTTTTTCCGCTATGCTTTAAACAGGGCTGATCCGGATCCTGCTCCCAACCCGGATTTCCTCCCACGGCTTGACGAGTGGGACCTTGCTGATTAACCTGAAAACCACCTTGAACCTGTGTATTAGCCACAAACTCGGAGCTATTTTCTGCCTTCCGTTTGCCCAAAAAGCTTGAAGTAACCGGATTAACCGGCGCCGGTTTACCAGACTTGCTGGCCTTCCCTGTTTTATCTCCTTCTGATTCCGGGTACTTGGTATTATCTGAGTCTCCGTACTTCACCAGGGCGCTCATCAAAGTCCCCATGTCATTGCACTCCCGTTTGAGCCGTCCGAGTTTTAATTTCAAAGATTCAAACCGGCAATTGTTCTCCAATGTTACAATTGCTGTGCTCGGATTAATGCCATTTGAGGAGTGCAAGATCTCTGCAACTCTGCGTACCCAAGCTGCTGTAGACTCCTGTTCTCCTTGCACACATGCTGCTAAATCTATCACCGACATAGGTTGCTTGCACGTGTCCTTGAAGTTTTTGATGAACTGACTGCGCAGCTCCCCCCATGATCCGATAGAATTCGGAGGTAGTGCCTTTAGCCAAGTCCGGGCCGTGCCCTCAAGCATCATAGTGAAATATTTGGCACAAGCCGATTCATCCACGTCCAGCATCTCCATGGCCATCTCGTAACTCTCCACCCAAGCTTCGGGCGGTAAATCGGCTGTGTAATTAGGCACCTTGCGAGGTCCTTTGAAATCCTTGGGCAACTTAACGCTCCGCAGGGCAGGGACGAGACATTGTATCCCAAAACCGCTCGCTGTAGCTCCTGTCCCTGTAGTGCCTGTGTGAACCGGCGTCGACTGACGAATTTCCTCCCTGGCCTCCGATCTAGGCCGGTTTCGATCCGGGGCTGGCATCTCTGCCCTTGCCGGATTATCTTGCCTGTGCTGATGTCTCCTCCGTTCGCTGCTGGACACTTCTGGCTCCTCCCAATGTCTAGAGTAACTTTGGTTGGGACGTGGTGTTGAATGCAACCTTTCCCTGCTATGAGAGTACGCTTGATGCTGTATTAATGCCGTGTTAAGTAGCTTCTGAGCCCTGCGCGCCTCTATCGCCATCGGAGATGTTTCTTCCACAGGTAAAGCGGCCAACCGTGCTGCTGCTGCGGCTATATTGTCCACAGGGTTTGAGTAGTGTCCCGGAGGGATAGGAATATAAGGCGCCGATGTAATCCGTCGCTCCCGCTCCGCCGTGGGCTGCTGAACCGGCTCCCCTCGAGCCGGCGGGCTTCTCCGGTTTAAGATCGGATTGTTACTGGCCCCAGCCCCAGGTGTTCTGAACAAATTCGCAGATTCGTAACCCGGCGGCAGGCGGGATCGATATTTTCGCCCCCTCACTGCTTCCACCGAAGCCTGCTCCATCCTCAAGTGAAAGGCTTGATCATCCAACTCCGCTTGTCTGATGGCTAACATCTCTCCTTCTGCCTTTAAATCCTCCTTCAATTGATCGATCCGGGCCTTCAACTGAAGAAGCACTGCATCATGTTGCGCCTTGTCTGCTGGAGCCACGACCTCTACTGCCTTAGCTGCGAACTCCTCGATCAAGGTGGATAGAACTTCCGTAAGGGGGGGATTTGAACCGCTTCCCCCTGCACCGGCTTCTGCTGTTGTTCCGTTCACCGGGGGTTGTGAACCGGCCATGAAGACCGCCACCCGGTTTGGCGGGTCAAAGGGGTCCGGAATACTGTTTCCATCGGACTCGCCCTCAGACCGGCCGTCCCGCAACTGATACAGAGATTCAGTTTCCCCGGATGAAGATTCGTCATCTGAGTAGACAACTGTTGCACCATCAGATTCCGAACCGTCCTCAGTTCGACCTCCGTGAACCGCTCCAACGAACACATGCCTCATGGCAGGCTGAATCCGGGCCGATCTCGCACGCTGAGCCGGCTCGACGATGTTGGGGAGGGTGTCCGGCTCAGGTCCCGGTTCGCCAATTTTGCCGATGAAGACTTGGATGCTGCCAAAGGGAACCCGGTACCCGTATTCGATTGAATCGGCCTCCGGTCCCCAACCTGCGTCGTCGATGTAGATCCGGCCACGACGACTCTTGGTCATCCGGCCGATTGCGTAACCCTTCAATCCTTCGAAGCCGCCTTCCAAGAACTCGAAACCATCGTGCGCAGGCCCCACGGTGGGCGCCAACTATCGTGGAATTAACACGGCAGATGTCCGGTTTAACGGACTTGATGATGGAACCATCGCACGGGTTAGCTTGAAAGGGTTCATGGCGCACAAAGGACACAAAGGATTTTATACTAGTTCGGCCCCTTTGAGAAGGTAAAAGCCTACGTCTAGTTGGTTTGGTATTGCTTGGGCGTCGGTTTACAGGGAGCGGAATCGCTTGCCTGCGTCTCGACGGATCAATTGTTGCTTGTCCTTGAACCGGCACCGGGTCGTCCCTTTATATAGAGGTGACGCCTGGTCCGGTTTACAGAGTCCCGAGGCCGGCTCATAATCGTGTCCGCCTCGGTCTCTGCCCTTTCTTTCTTATCTCTCAAGTTACATCTCTTTGGCGGTTTACAAACCGTATTTCTATACATGGGCCCTGAAGTCTCATGGGCCGTAATATCTACCAGAATAATAAAACCAAGTACGATGCAACTAATCCGGTTTACAATATCCGGTTCATACCTATTTACCATATCCCTGACACCGACCACGGCAGAAGATAGAGAAAAGATGAGTGTCATTCCCTATGCCTCGGCCATAGGTTCTATCATGTATGCCATGTTGTGTACCAGACCTGATGTGAACCTTGCCCTAAGTTTGGTAGGGAGGTACCAAAGTGATCCCGGTACGGAACACTGGACAGAGGTCAAGAACATCCTGAAGTACCTGAAAAGGACTAAGGATATGTTTCTCGTTTATGGAGGTGACGAAGAGCTCGTCGTAAAGGGTTACGTCGATGCTAGCTTCGACACAGATCTGGATGACTCTAAGTCTCAAACCGGATACGTGTATATTTTGAATGGAGGGGCAGTCAGCTGGTGCAGTTGCAAACAGAGCGTGGTGGCAGCGTCTACATGTGAAGCGGAGTACATAGCTGCTTCTGAAGCAGCGCAGGAAGGAGTCTGGATGAAGGAGTTCATCACCGACCTAGGAGTCATTCCAAGCGCGTCAAGCCCGATGACTCTCTTCTGTGACAACACTGGTGCTATTGCTATTACCAAGGAGCCATGTTTCACAAGAAGACCAAGCACATCAAGCGCCGTTTCAACTCCATCCGGAATTATGTTCAGGATGGAGACATAGATATTTGTAAAGTGCATACGGATCTGAATGTCGCAGACCCATTGACTAAACCTCTTTCACGAGCAAAACATGATCAACACCAGAACTCTATGGGTGTTTGATTCATCACAATGTAACTAGATTATTGACTCTAGTGCAAGTGGGAGACTGTTGGAAATATGCCCTAGAGGCAATAATAAAAGTATTATTATATTTCCTTGTTCATGATAATCGTTTGTTATTCATGCTTGAATTGTATTGTACGGAAACAGCAATACATGTGTGGATATATAGACCACAATGTGTCCCTGGTAGGCCTCTAGTTACCAGCTCGTTGATCAACAGATGGTCACGGTTTCCTGACCATGGACATGGGATGTCAGTGATAACGGGATCACATCATTAGGAGAATGATGTGATGGACAAGACCCAATCCTGAGCATAACACGAGATCGTATAGTTCGTAATGCATAAGCTTTTCGGTATTTATTCCTTAGACCATGAGGTTGTACAACTCCCGGATGCCGTAGGAATACTTTGGGTGTGCCAAACGTCACAACGTAACTGGGTGGCTATAAAGGTACACATCGGGTATCTCCGAAAGTGTCTGTTGAGTTGGTACGAACCGAGACTGGGATGTTGTCACTCCATATGACGGAGAGGTACCTCTGGGCCCACTCGGTAATACATCATCATAAATGAGCTCAATGTGACTAAGTAGTTAGTCACGGGATGATGGATTACGGATCGAGTAAAGAGACTTGCCATGACGAGATTGAACAAGGTATCGGGAATACCGACGATCGAATCTCGGGCAAGTACCGTACCGATGGACAAAGGGAATAACATACGGGATTGAGTGAATCCTTGACACGGTGGTTCATCCGATGAAGATCATCGAGGAACACGTGGGAACCAACATGGGTATCTAGATCCCGCTGTTGGTTATTGACCGGAGAGTGGTCTCGGTCATGTCTACGTGTCTCCCGAACCCGTAGGGTCTACACACTTAAGGTTCGGTAACGCTAGGGTCGTAGAGATAAATGCACGTGGAAACCCGAAAGTTGTTCGGAGTCCTGGATGAGATCCCGGACGTCACGAGGAGTTCCGGAATGGTCCGGAGGTAAAGATTGATATATAGGAAGTCAGGTTTCGGCTATCGGGTGATCTCCGGGGGTCACCGGGAGTGTCCCGGGACCACCGGAGGGGCCCCGGGGGTCCACCGGTTGGGGCCACCCATCCCGATGGGGCCCCTAGGCCGCAAGGGGAAGTGTCCAGACCTAATGGGCTGGCGCACCACTAGGGGCCCACCTCCCCATGCGCCTAGGGTTAAAACCCTAAGGGGGAGGGGGGCCACCACTTGCCTTGGGGGGCAAGGACTCCCCCCTTGGCCGCCCCCCCCCCCTGCAGATTGGATCTGCAGGGCCCTGGTGCACCCCCTGGTCCCCTATATATATGTGGGGAGGGAGAGGGCAGCCGCACCTTTGCCCTAGCGCCTCTCCCCCTCCCGTCACACCTCCATACTCCAACGCAGGGCGCCCGGCGAAGCCCTCCTGCGATTTCCACTGCATCCGTCATCACGCCGTCGTGCTGCCGGATCTCTGACGACTTCTCCTCCCCCCCTTGCTGGATCAAGAAGGAGGTGACGTTGCTGCACCGTACGTGTGTTGAACGCGGAGGTGCCGTCCGTTCGGCGCTAGATCATCGGTGACGAAGAACGCGAAGAGTACGACTACTTCATCCACGCTTCTTCGAAAGCTTCCGCTCGCAATCTCCATAACGGTATGTAGATGCACTCTTACTTGCTCGATGCTAGATGTCTCCATAGTTGGATCTTAGTGAAAGCGTAGAAATTTTTTGAATTATGCTACGTTTCCCAACATGTGGACCAATGAGTGTTGAGGCTTGTGGCGGGTATCATTATTTTTTGACCTTCACAGATGATTTGAGTAGATATGGGTGTATCTATTTGATGAAGCACAAGTCCGAAACATTTGAAAAGTTCAAAGAATTTCAGAGTGAAGTAGAGAATCATCATAACAAGAAAATAAAGTTTCTACGATCTGATCGCGGAGGCGAATATTTGAGTTATGAGTATGGTCTTCATTTGAAACAATGCAGAATAGTTTCACAACTCACGCCACCTGGAACACCACATCGTAATGGTGTGTCCAAACATCGTAACCGTACTTTATTAGATATGGTGCGATCTATGATGTCTCTTACCGATTTACCACTATCGTTTTGGGCTTATGCTTTAGAGACAGCTGCATTCATGTTAAATAGGGCACCATCTAAATCCGTTGAGACGACGCCTTATGAACTATAGTTTGGCAAGAAACCCAAGTTGTCATTTCTTAAAGTTTGGGGCTGCGATGCTTATGTGAAAAAGCTTTAACATGATAAGCTCGAACCCAAGTCGGAGAAATGTGTCTTCATAGGATACCCAAAGGAAACTGTTGGGTAGACCTTCTATCCAAGATCCGAAGGCAAGATATTTGTTGCTAAGAATGGATCCTTTCTAGAGAGGGAGTTTCTCTTGAAAGAAGTGAGTGGAAGGAAGAACTTGGTGAGGTAATGGTACCTTCTCCTGAATTGGGACGTAGTTGATCACAGAAACTAGTTCCAGTGATTCCTACACCAATCTGTGAGGAAGCTAATGATGATGATCATGAAACTTCAGATCAAGTTACTGCTGAACCTCGTAGGTCAACCAGAGTGCGTTTCGCGCCAGAGTGGTACGGTAACCCGGTTCTGGAAGTCATGTTACTAGACCATGATGAACCTGCGAACTATTAGGAAGCGATGATGAGCCCAGATTCTGCGAAATAGCTTGAAGCCATGAAATCTGAGATGGGATCCATGTATGAGAACAAAGTGTGGACTTTGGTTGACTTGCCCGATGATCGGCAAGCCATAGAAAATAAATGGATCTTTAAGAAGAAGACTGACGCTGACGGTAATGTGACCGTCTACAAAGCTCGACTTGTTGCTAAAAGGTTTTCGACAAGTTCAAGGAGTTGACTACGATGAGACTTTCTCACTCGTAGCGATGCTTAAGTCTGTCCGAATCATGTTAGCAATTTCCGCATTTTATGATTATGAAATCTGGCAAATGCATGTCAAAACTACATTCCTTAATGGATATCTCAAAGAAGGGTTGTATATGATGCAACCAGATGGTTTTGTCGAACCTAAAAGTGCTAACAAAGTGTGCAAGCTCTAGCAATCCATCTATGGACTGGTGCAAGCATCTCGGAGTTGGAATATACGCATTGATGAGGTGATCAAAGCATATGGTTTTATGCAGACTTACGGTGAAGCATGTATTTACAAGAAAGTGAGTGGGAGCACTATAACATTTCTGATAAGTATATGTGAAATGACATATTGTTGATCGGAAATGATGTAGAATTTTCTGGAAAGCATAAATGATTGTTTAAAAGGAGTTTTTCAATAAAAGACCTCGGTGAAGCTACTTACTTATTGGGCACCAAGATCTATAGAGATAGATTAAATACGCTTGATATGATTTTCAATGAGCACATACCTTAATAAGATTTTGAAGAAGTTCAAAATGGATCAGTCAAAGAAGGAGTTCTTGCCTGCGTTGTAAGGTATGAAGTTGAGTAAGACTTAAAACCCGACCACGACAGAAGATAGAGAAAGAATGAAAGTCATTCCATATGCCTGAGCCATAGGTTCTATAAAGTATGCCATGTTGTGTACCAAATCTGTTGTGTACCTTGCCATGAGTTTGGCAAGGAGGTACAATAGTGATCCAGAAGTAGATCACTGGACAGCGGTCAAAATTATCCTTAGTTATTGGATGACTAAGGAAATATTATCCTTAGTTACGCCGATGCAAGCTTTGACACTAATCCAAATGACTCTAAGTATCAATCTAGATGCGTATTGAAAGTGGGAGCAATTGGCTAGAGTATCTCCATGCAGAGCATTGTAGACATAGAAATTTGCGAAATACATACGGATCTGAATGTGACAGACCCGTTGACTAAACTTTTGTCATGAAGCAAAACATGATCACACCTTAGTACTCTTTGGGTGTTAATCACATGGATATGTGAACTAGATTATTGACTCTATTAAACCCATTGGGTGTTGGTCACATGGAGATGTGAACTATGGGTGTTATTCACATAACGATGTGAACTATCAGTATTAAATCACATGGCGATGTGAACTAGACTATTGACTCTAGTGCAAGTGGGAGACTGAAGGAAATATGCCCTAGAGGCAATAATAAAGTTGTTATTTATATTTCCTTATATCATGATAAATGTTTATTATTCATGCTAGAATTGTATTAACCGGAAACTCGATACATGTGTGGATACATAGACAAAATAGAGTGTCCCTAGTATGCCTCTACTTTACTATCTCGTTGATCAAAGATGGTTATGTTTCCTGACCATAGACATGTGTTGTCATTTGATGAACGAGATCACATAATTGGGATAATGATGTGATGGACATGACCCGTCTGTTAGCTTAGCATATTGATCATTTAGTTTTATTGCTATTGCTTTCTTCATGACTTATACATATTCCTCTGACTATGAGATTATCTGATTATGCAACTCCCGAATACCGGAGGAACACCTTGTGTGCTATCAAGCGTCATAACATAACTGGGTGATTATAAAGATGCTCTACAGGTGTCTCCGAAGGTGTTTGTGGTGTCGGCATAGATCAAGAATATGATTTGTCACTCCGAGTGTCGGAGAGGTGTCTCTGGGCCCTCTCGGTATTACACATCATAATAAGCCTTGCAAGCATATGACTAATGAGTTAGTCACGAGATGATGTATTATGGAATGAGTAAAGAGACTTGCCAGTAACGAGATTGAACTAGGTATGATGATACCGACGATCGAATCTCGGGCAAGTAACATACCGATGACAAAAGGAACAACATATGTTGTTATGTGGTTTGCCCGATAAAGATCTTCGTAGAATATGTAGGAACCAATATGAGCATCTAGGTTCCACTATTGGTTATTGACCGGAGATGAGTCTCGGTCATGTCTACATAGTTCTCGAACCCGTAGGGTCCGCACACCTAATGTTCAATGACGATTGGTATTATGAGTTTATGTTTTTTGATGTACCGAAGGTTGTTCGAAGTCCTGGATGAGATCATGGACATGACGAGGAGTCTCGAAATAGTCGAGACATAAAGATTGATATATTGGAAGGTTATATTCAGACACCGGAAGGGTTCCGGGGGTCACCGGATAAATATTGGAGTACCAGGGAGTTACCGAAACCCCCCGGGGGGTTAATGGGCCTCATGGGCCTAGATGTGGAAGAGAGGAGGCATGCCAAGGTGTGGCACGTGCCTCCCCTAGCCCAAACCGAATTGTACTAGGGGGCGCCCCCCTTTCCTTCTCTCCTCCCTCTCCTTCCCCTTTCTCCTAGTAGGAATAGGAATGGGGGGCCAAACCTACTTGGAGTAGGATTGCCCCCCCATGGCGCGCCTCCTTCCCTTGGTCGGCTTCCTACACCCTCCCCCCTTTATATACGTGGGAGGGGGGCACCCAAATACACACAAGTTGATTTCTTAGCCGTGTGTGGTGCCCCCCTCCACAGTTACACACCTCGGTCATATCGTCGTAGTGCTTAGGCGAAGCCCTGTGCCGGTAACTTCATCATCACCATCACCACGCCATCGTGCTGACAGAACTCTCCCTTGACTTCAGCTGGATCAAGAGTTTGTGGGACATCATCGTGATGAACGTGTGCTGAACGCGGAGGTGCCGTACGTTCGGTGCTTGGATTGGTTGGATCGCAAAGACATTCGACTACATCAACCGCGTTACCAAACGCTTCTGCTTTCGGTCTACGAGGGTACGTGGACACACTCTTCCCGTTCGTTGCTATGCTTCTCCTAGATAGATCTTGCGTGATCGTAGGAATTTTTTTTTTGAAATACTACGTTCCCCAACAAAACCTTGCGGGACTTGTACATTGAGTCTAAGCACGTAGACTCGCTCATACAAATGTACTCATCAATGAGATCACCAGGCACTCCGTATGCAAGCATCCGGATAGATGCAGTGCATTTCTAATAAGAGGAGAAGCCAATATTTCCAAGGGCGTCCTCCTTACACTCGAAATACATATCGTATCTGACCACCCCTCTCGAATACGGTTGAAAACATGCCTAGCCATACATAAACGGTATGGAATTGGTGATGTTTGAAGAGAGGGTTGGGTGTCTCAAAGTAGTCATTCCAAAGAAGGAAATGGCCAATCTCTCGGTTGTGATTCAATGCCGGAGTGTGCCCCGGGATCCATCCTGGAACAATGGTCGCTACCTACTGAGGTGGCCATGGACCAACACAGCAGCCACGATCTCCTCATCACCAGAGTGGCAACGAAAATTGTGGAAAAAGAACTCGTCGGCGGAGTCCATTTGTACCTTGGGTCAAATTGTCGAACAACTTGCAGGCGCCATCGAAGAAGCTGGCCAGCGAGGAGATGCGCGCATACGACGAGCGTGGCAGCGTCAGACGAAGGACCTGGCCGAGGGCGAGGGGGGCGACTTTGTGCTCGCGACGACGGTAGGGTGGGGGTGGGAAGCTGTCGTGGCCGGGCGACGTGGGAGGTGGCATTGTGTGAGCGAGTTGTGTGGCCGCGGATTGCTGGCATGGGCACCGAAACTAGGCGGCGCGACGACGGGGTGGGGCGGGCGAGGGCTTGATGTCGATGGGGAGGAAGAGAATGGCCAATGTGCCACCGACGGACGTGTTGGGGAACGTAGCAGAATTCAAAAAAATTCTACGCTTTCACCAAGATCAATCTAAGGAGTCATCTAGCAACGAGCATAAAGGAGTGCATCTACATACCCTTTGTAGATCGCGAGCGGAAGCATTCGAAGGAACGTGGATGAAGTAGTCGTACTCTTCGTGATCCTCGTCACCGATGATCCCAGCGCCGAACGGACGGCACCTCCGCGTTCAACACACGTACGGTACAGCGACGTCTCCTCCTTCTTGATCCAGCAAGGGGGAGGAGAGGTTGACGGAGATCCAGCAGCACGACGGCGTGGTGGTGGATGCAACAGGAAAACCTGCAGGGCTTCGTCGGCGCCCTGCGAGAGGAGATGGAAGTGTGACGGGAGGGGGGAGAGGCGCCAGAGGCTTGGGGTGTGGCTGCCCACTCCCCCCCACTATATATAGGGGCCAGGGGGGCGCCGGCCCTAGGAAATCAGATCTCCTAGGGGGGCGGCGGCCATAGGGGGAGACTTGCCCCCCAAGGCATAGGGGGCGCCCCCTCCCCCTAGGATTTCAACCCTAGGCGCATGGAGGGGGGCCCATGTGGTGCGCAAGCCCACCTGGGGCTGGCCCCTTTCCCCTTGCGGCCTACGGGACCCACCGAGATGGGTGGCCCCACCCGGTGGACCCCCGGGACCCCTCCGGTGGTCCCGGGACACTCCCGGTGACCCCCGGAATTCACCCGATGGCCGAAACTGGACTTCATATATATCATTCTTTACCTCCGGACCATTCCGGAACTCCTCGTGACGTCCGGGATCTCATCCGGGACTCCGAACAACATTCGGGTTTCCACATGCATGTATCTCTACAACCCTAGCGTCACCGAACCTTAAGTGTGTAGACCCTACGGGCTCGGGAGACACGCAGACATGACCGAGACGACTCTCCGGTCAATAACCAACAGCGGGATCTGGATACCCATGTTGGTTCCTGATACGTCCAAAACGTATCTATAATTTCTGCTTGCTCCATGCTTCTTTTGTGTGATATTGCTATGATATTGATGCACTTCCATACACTTTTGATCATATTTGGACTAACCTATTAACTCTGTGCACCACAGTGCCAGTTCCTGTTTTCTGTTGTTTTTCTATTTCAGGTTTCCCCCATATTAAAAGTGCTCCAAAAATTCCAGGAAAAATACAGGAAAAATCAGCGTACAGGAAGCTTCGCGAAGAACCAAAGCGGGGCCAGAGGGGAGCCAGGGGTGGCCCAGGCGGCCACTTGGCGCGGCCCTACCCCTGGCCGCGCCAGGGGGGCGCCTGGGGCCCCCTCTCCGCCTCTGGTTGCCCCCCTTCGCATATATATTCCTCTCATCCCGAAACCCTCGAGGACGGAACCCTTTTTTACGATCTCGCCTCTGTTCCGCCGCCGCAGCGCTTCCAAGATCGGGAGCATCAGGAGAACTCTTCCCGGCACCCTGCCGGAGGGGAGAACCACCACCGGGAGCTTCTCCACCACCATGGACGCTTCCCGGATGAGTCGTGAGTAGTCCACCTTGGACCATGGGTCCATGATCAGTAGCTATGTGATGTTCTCCTCCCCTCTTTGTTCTTCATGGTTTAGATCTCGTGAGCTGCCCTACATGATCGAGGCACATATGTAATATTTCTGCTTTTGCTATGCTGAGTTTGCTGGGATCTGATGGATTATGAGACTATGTTCAGATTGTGTTTGAGCAATATATTTGATTCACCTCTTTTATATTTATGTTCTTGAGTAATTCTTGCATGTTCTCCGTTGCTGTTTATTGCTTTGGCCGAGTAGTAGGTAGTAACACCAAGAGGGAGCGTTATGCTTTATTGTGGGTTCATGCCCCCTGATGACTAGCTTGAGTGACAGAAACATGAGTCTAGGGGATGTGTTGTTGCCACAAGGGGGAAAACAACGGTGCTTGTACTTGCGGGTGCAAGGATTGTTTACTTTACGCAAAGTTCTTTTAATGCAGTTGTCTGTTGCTTTGAGTTTACACTTTGGGTGGGATTCGCAACTTAATACCAGCGAGATGTTCTGGATAGATATCTCAAGGTGGATGATTAGTAGTAGATGCAGATGGATTTCGGTCTACTTGCCTTGGCGTACCGCCCATGCTTTTGAGCCTCTACCTTTCTTTGCAGCATAGTTAGCATTGGTTTGCGCACATAATCCTGTCAATTGCCTAGCTGTAATTTGTTTACCTCGCTTTGCTGTTTTATCGTCTTTTGGGAGAGAGACATCACTAGTGAACATCATGGGACCCCGGTCCATATTACCACCACTGATCACACCTTCTATTTACTTCCTGCTTTTATTTCCTAGTTGCAGTCATAGCTATCATTATTATCTCTTGTGTTTGATCCTTTGTAAACAACAAGGCCGGAGGGATTGACAACCTCTCTGAACTCGTTGGGAGCAAAGTTATCTGTAACTGTGTGCAGGTCCTATCAACCGCTAAGTTTCTGGCGCCGTTGACACCTACTTGTCGACCCTCGGAGTCTCACGGGATTCGATCCTTGGTATCTTTGCCAAGGGAAATTTGCCGCTACGCTACATCTCAACCTTCCACTTGGGGTAACTAACGAGGGGCGAGAAGCCATCAAGCAAGTTTCTGGCGCCGTTGCCGGGGACTCCACTCTTCAAGATAGGGGAGTTGCACGCTATCTTTTATCTTTGCTTTTTAGTCTTGTTAGTTTACCTTGCAGTTTTTGCTTTAGTGTCCCTTACTAAAAATCACAAAAATAGTTATCTTGCTTGCTGCTGCTATGGGTTCCATCGAGAACACCAAGTTGTGTGACTTCACTAGTCATAACAACAATGACTTTATTTGCACGCCTATTACTACACCTGCCACTTCAGCACCCTCTTATGAGATTAAATCTGCTTTGCTGAACCTAGTTATGAAAGATCAATTCTCCGGTGTTGGAGATGATGCTGCTTTGCACTTAAATAATTTTGTTGAGCTCTGTGATATGCAAAAGTACCGAGAAATAGATGGTGATATTGTTAAGCTTAAGCCTTTTCCTTTCTCCTTGAGAGGAGGAGCTAAAATCTGGTTTCAATCCTTGCCTAGGAATATTATAGATTCTTGGGACAAGTGCAAGGATGCCTTTATTGGGAAGTACTATCCCCCTGCTAGAATTATCCAATTAAGGAGTAACATAATGAATTATAAACAATTGGATAATGAACACGTTGCCCAAGCTTGGGAACGCATGAAATCTCTTGTCAAGAACTACCCTACTCATGGTTTGACTACTTGGATGGTTATCCAAACTTTTTATGCAGGCTTGAACTTTACCTTGCGGAACTTGTTAGATTCGGCCGCGGGAGGAACCTTTATTTCAACTACACTTGGTGCTGCCACTAAGCTTCTCGACGAGATGATCACCAATTATTCCCAATGGCACACCGAACGCGCTCCAACGGGTAGGAAGGTAAACTCTGTCGATGAGATTTCCTCCCTAAATGAAAAAGTTGACTTGATCATGTCTCTACTTTCCAAGCAATCTTCTATTGATCCTCATGATGTTCCTTTAAATTCTTTGATTGCTCAAGATCAAGTAGATGTGAACTTTTTCTCTAGAAACAATTTCAATAACAATGCTTATAGGAGTAATTTTGGTAGCAACCCTAGACCGTTCCCCTCTAATTCCTATGGGAACAACAATGCTTATCCTAGCACCAAGAACTCCACTTCTGAACTAGAGATTATGCTTAAAGACTTCATCACTACCCAAAAGGCCTTCAATAAGAGTGTAGAAGAAAAATTAGACAAACTAGATAATCTCTCTTCGAAGGTAGACAATTTAGCCCATGAGGTAGAGTTGCTTAAAATTAGAACTTCTCCTCTTGAGGAGAGGAAGACCACTCCTATGAATGTTATTCAAGTGCAAATTAATGAAAACATTAGGATGATGGCTAAACTTAAAGAGAGATGGGCTAGAGAAAAGGAGGAAGAAGATAGAATTAAGAGCCTTCCTACCCACCACACTGTTGCTACTATCCAAGTTGTTGAGGATATCCAAACTCTTAGCACCCAATGCACTCCTAGTCCCATTGGACCTATTAATGGTGATGCTATGACCTAAACCGTAGAAGAAGAAACTCCTATGACCATAGAAGCTACCAAACAAGTGAGCCTAAAGGACACCACTACCATTTTACTTGATAGTAGTGACCTTGATTTTGATAATTGCACCCTTTCTGAAGTTATTGGTTTTCTTCACAAGATGTCTAGAGATCCCCACACTAGCACACTTAATCTTGCCTTCACGGAGCATATCACTAATGCTCTTATCAAAGCTAGGGAGGAGAAGCTTAGGGTAGAAGCCTCCATACCTAGAAAGCTAGAAGATAGTTGGGTTCCTATGATTAAAATTAAGTTGAATAACTTCTCTTGCTATGCTTTATGTGATGTTGGAGCTGGTACCTCCGTTATGCCCAAAAGAATGTATGATATGCTTGAATTGAAACCTTTTGATCCTTGTTCTTTTGGTGTTCGTCTTGTTGATTCTTCCGTAAAGAAACCTTTGGGGAAGATCGACGATGCTCTTATCATTGTCAATGACAATTATGTTCCCGTTTATTTTACTATTATGGATATTGAATGTGAACCTTCATGTCCAATTATTTTGGGACGTCCTTTTCTTCGCACCGTTGGTGCTATCATTGACATGAAAGAGGGGAATATAAAATTCCAATTCCCTCTCAAGAAAGGGATGGAACACTTCCCTAGAAAGAAGATTAAGTTGCCTTTTGAGTCCGTTACACGGGCTAGCTATTCTCTTACTCTTGATAAAACTTGATTTTCTCTTTTTGCATCATGCCTAGCTTAAAGGCATAAAAGAAAGCGCTTTTGGGAGGCAGCCCACAACGAATTAGGATTTATTTTTTGCTTTTGTTGTGTCTTGATGTTTGTTACTATAGTAGCATCATCATTGTATCTTTTCTTTTCAACTTTGTGCCAAGTTTAGCCGCCGATTGCAAGAAAGTTCAAAAGTTTTGACGTGCTGTCCAGAAAACAGATTCTGTCCTTGGACAGAAAAATTCGAATAAAATCACCAGATCATCTTTTTGATCTGAATTTTTTTGACAGCGTGCTCTATACAATTTGCTTTCGAGCGTCTGTTCTGAGTTTTTTGATTTGAGTTGCAGAAGGGCCCCGAAAAAATTATTTACTACCTGCTGGTCTGTTTTTCACAGATTCTGTCCTGTTTTGCCTTTTCTTCGTTTTGCAAACCTTGAGCTTGCTTTTTCTTTGCAAAAACCTTTTGGCATTCTTGAGAAACAGTAGCTCTTCAAGATTATCTTTATTTCCAGTAGGGAAAAAATTATTTCATTGTGGGTACTAACCTCGCTAATCAGATTATAATGAGTTATGTATGAAGGGAGTTTTCAAGTGTGCGAGGGAAGATGATAAAAGAAGATTTAGGAGGGTCAAACGCTCAAGCTTGGGGATGCCCCCGTGCACCCCCAAGAAATATTCAAGAAGACTCAAGCGTCCAAGCTTGGGGATGCCCCCATGCATCCCCTTCTCCATCAACAATTATCAGTTCGTCTTTCGTTCCACTATATTTTTATCACTTCACGCGTTATGTGCTATGCTTGGAGCGTCTTGCTCTTAGTTTCCTTTTTAGTTTTCTTTAGCTTTGCTTGCTGTTCATAACAAGTTAGAACCCAGCTTTCTTTGTGTGGGAGAGAAACACGCTCCACTTCAACCTAGAACACAACATAGGCTTTTCATGCTTATCTTTGTTGTGTGTGTTCTTTGTCTTTTCCATAGCTGCTGTCATGTTTAGCTCTTAGTTTTCATGCTTTTCTTTTTAGAGAGCTTTTGTTTAGTTGGTTGCTGAACTCTCTTGAGTTTTCATGTTTATCTTGTTAAGAGAGTTTGCCTGTTGCACTGAGTTGTGTGTCTTAACTTAAAGTAGGCAATTAAGGTTGCTATTTAATTTTAGTAGTAACTTGCAATAGTTTTGAGGTATTGCCATGAGTAATGTCTGAACTTTTGGTGTCAAGAGCTTTAGCCTATTAGTGATAGATGTCGTATTTTGGGCAATCCGTGTTTATTTTCGAAAACCTATAAAATAATTAAGAACTTTAGCTACTAGATGGATCACTAATCTTTGGAGGGATCGAATATTAGAGTACACTCACGTACCATGAGTTGAGGATGCGCAAGGATAACCAAACCCCCATACACTCCTCCTCGGGGTACTTGTCTCTTTGTGAACCTCCTAATTAGATTGAGAGTTACCGATAATAAGTGCATGAGTTCTTCGGACTAATGTGAGTATTCAAAAGTTGACACTTCCACCTAGCCATATTTTTCTAGCCTCTTCGGTACCGTGCATTGCCCTTTCTCACCTCGAGAGTTGGTGCATACTTCCCCAGTGCATCCAAATCCTTGGCACGATACGCTCTGTCATCATAAGCCTCATTATATCCTTCCTCAAAACAGCCACCATACCTACCTATCAAGGCATTTCCATAGCCTTTCCGAGATACATTGCCATGCAACATCCATCTTCTCATGACTTGATCTTCATGTCATACATGCTTTTTGCTTGATCGATGAGCCGCATGCTAGTTGGGTCTTGCCCTAATCATTGCTAAATGATGCGCTAGTATCATTGCATATCCTGCTACACTGGCAGAGGCATACATTTGCATACATCATGATAGTTTCATTTTCTTTATGTTGAGTACTTTTGTAAAGTGTGAAAGATCTTCTATACTTCTTGTAATAAATAGAGTTTTGCCCCTAAAGTGAGGAAAAGATCCCAAAGAGGACAAAATCAAAAGATCCCAAAGAGGACAAAATCAAAAGATCCCAAAGAGGACAAATGAGAGTTAAATAGAAAGAGCCATTGAGGCCACACAAAAAAAAATAGAAAAAAGAGAAAAATAAATAAAAAGAGAGAAGGGGGCACACTACTATTCCTTTTGAGAGATCCACACTCGTACTCCATCTTATACCTTGTACACGATAGAGATTATCATTCATGCATATAGCTATGTGGGGACCTTCACACTATAGAACTTGGCTTGTATATTCCAATGATGAGCCTCCTCAAAAGAGCTCTAGGTCTTCTTGAGCGAGCAAGTTCGATGCACCCCCACTAGTTCCATTGGAGAGCTTACCTTAGCTCATATGTGCATCCGTTGCATGGCAATCCCTACCCCTCACATCATATCTATCATTTGGCTTTCTCTCGCCTATGATTGTCCTCATTGATGTGAGCCTTTCACACCTTTTTTGTCTTCCCCCTTCATCATTTTTCTCTTTTTGCCATCCTAAGTGTCGACTTTCTTGCTTACGCTCATCCATTGCATGAGTGCTCAAAATATCGAAAGGGAGTGGATCATTTTGACTTGTACCTGACTGTTGGTCTGGGGATGAGTCAAGATAAGATTCCAAAGAAGACCAAATGTGAAACTTTAGTAGATTAAGTTCTCAACAATACAAAAACTATGTTTTACTCTCTCATATATCCCTATCCCCTTTCTTGCACGCAAACACCATTTGGAGACATTCGAGTCACGGACAGCGAGAGCTCTTGCACCTTTATGTTCTTATGTTGCTTGTTACAATGCTAATATAGACTCTTGCTTGTTATGACTTGAATTGAATTACATGCCTTAATTGCTTTACTTAAAAGTTCTTATATGGTTGATAGCATGTCACCACAGAAATTATGCTTGTTATCATTTACCTACTCGAGGACGAGCAGGAATTAAGCTTGGGGATGTTGATACGTCCAAAACGTATCTATAATTTCTGCTTGCTCCATGCTTCTTTTGTGTGATATTGCTATGATATTGATGCACTTCCATACACTTTTGATCATATTTGGACTAACCTATTAACTCAGTGCACCTCAGTGCCAGTTCCTGTTTTCTGCTGTTTTTCTATTTCAGGTTTCCCCCATATTAAAAGTGCTCCAAAAATTCTGGAAAAAATACAAGAAAAAACAGCGTACAGGAAGCTTCGCGAAGAACCAAAGCGGGGCCAGAGGGGAGCCAGGGGTGGCGCGGCCCCACCCCTGGCCGCGCCAGGGGGGCGCCTGGGGCCCCCTCTCCGCCTTTGGTTGCCCCCCTTCGCATATATATTCCTCTCATCCCGAAACCCTCGAGGACGGAACCCTTTTTTACGATCTCGCCTCTGTTCCGCCGCCGCAGCGCTTCCAAGATCAGGAGCATCAGGAGAACTCTTCCCGGCACCCTGCCGGAGGGGAGAACCACCACCGGGAGCTTCTCCACCACCATCGACGCTTCCCGGATGAGTCGTGAGTAGTCCACCTTGGACCATGGGTCCATGATCAGTAGCTATGTGATGTTCTCCTCCCCTCTTTGTTCTTCATGGTTTAGATCTCGTGAGCTGCCCTACATGATCGAGGCACATATGTAATATTTCTGCTGTTGCTATGCTGAGTTTGCTGGGATCTGATGGATTATGAGACTATGTTCAGATTGTGTTTGAGTAATATATTTGATTCACCTCTTTTATATTTATGTTCTTGAGTAATTCTTGCATGGTCTCCGTTGCTGTTTATTGCTTTGGCCGAGTAGTAGGTAGTAACACCAAGAGGGAGCGTTATGCTTTATTGTGGGTTCATGCCCCCTGATGACTAGCTTGAGTGACAGAAACATGAGTCTAGTGGATGTGCTGTTGCCACAAGGGGGAAAATAACGGTGCTTGTACTTGTGGGTGCAAGGATTGTTTACTTTAGGCAAAGTTCTTTTAATGCAGTTGTCTGTTGCTTTGAGTTTACACTTTGGGTGGGATTCGCAACTTAATACCAGCGAGATGTTCTAGATAGATATCTCAAGGTGGATGATTAGTAGTAGATGCAGATGGATTTCGGTCTACTTGCCTTGGCGTACCTCCCATGCTTTTGAGCCTCTACCTTTCTTTGCAGCATAGTTAGCATTGGTTTGCGCACATAATCCTGTCAATTGCCCAGCTGTAATTTGTTTACCTCGCTTTGCTGTTTTATCGTCTTTTGGGAGAGAGACATCACTAGTGAACATCATGGGACCCCGGTCCATATTACCACCACTGATCACACCTTCTATTTACTTCCTGCTTTTATTTCCTAGTTGCAGTCATAGCTATCATTATTATCTCTTGTGTTTGATCCTTTGTAAACAACAAGGCCGGAGGGTAGGGGTGGGCATATAAACCGAGAACCGATGAACCGAACCGTTTTAACCTGCACCGAATCCGAACTAACCGACACCGAAATCCTCGTTACTAAACTCGGTTAGCGTTTCTAGAAAACCAAACTTTGTTCGGTGATTTCGGTCGTGGCCCTCGGTCCACCGAACTAACCGACCACCCGAAAGCCCACATATGTTTTCCCCTCCACGCGCAACCTGGTCAACGCCCCCACCCGTGCCTCCTCCCAAATCAACAAAACTAAGCGATGCGTGGTTGCCGCCTCCCAAATCCCGTCCCAGAAATCACGGCGTGGATGATACTCTCCAATCTGAAGACCGCCAGTCTCGCTTGATATGTTCCCTGGCGAATCTCTATTTGAGCGATTGCATCCAGACCCGATGGATCAGCTTCCCCATCCCCGTCCGCAGCTCCAATCCCTTGCCACCGGTGACGACATCGTCCGGCTGAAATTAGCGGAACTGGGAAGTACAACGGCGGCCGGCCACTGCAAGCACGGCAAGCCAGTGGTGGAATTCCTCACAGATCCCTTGCAATGTAAGTTGATTCGATCCTACATGTGTACAGCGTACTGTTCAATTCAGTAGTTATTTGATTTCCATGTGCTTCGATCAGTTCAGCGGCCAGCACCCCAGGTCCCCAGCCCATGGGCTTTCTTCGGTGTGCTCGGTTGAAACCGAAGACCGAACCGATTCTATCGATGGACCGAAGCATCGGTTACGCTAAAAACAATTGACCAATCGGTGCTTGATTTTCTGGAACCGAAGATTCCCAGCGACCGAAGCACCGAACCGTTCGGTTCGGTGGAACCGAACGCCCACCCCTACCGGAGGGATTGACAACCTCCCTGAACTCATTGGGAGCAAAGTTATCTGTATCTGTGTGCAGGTCCTGTCAACCGCTAAGTTTCTGGTGCCGTTGACACCTACTTGTCGACCCTCGCAGTCTCACGGGATTCGATCCTTGGTATGTTTGCCAAGGGAAATTTGCCGCTACGCTACATCTCAACCTTCCACTTGGGGTAACCAACGAGGGGCGAGAAGCCATCAGTTCCCATGTGTTCCTCGATGATCTCATCGGATGAACCACTATGTCAAGGATTCACTCAATCCCGTATGTTATTCCCTTTGTCTATCGGTACGGTACTTGCCCGAGATTCGATCGTTGGTATGCCCGATATTCAATCTCGTCACGACAAGTCTCTTTACTCGTGCCGTAATCCATCATCCCGTGACTAACTCCTTAGTCACTTTGAGCTCATTATGATGATGTCTTACCGAGAGGGCCCAGAGATACCTCTCCGTCATACGGAGTGACAATATCCCAGTCTCGGTTCGTACCAACTCAACAGACACTTTCGGAGATACCCGTTGCGTACCTTTATAGCCACCCAGTTACGTTGTGATGTTTGGCACACCCAAAGTATTCCTACGGTATCCGGGAGTTGCACAACCTCATGGTCTAAGGAATAAATACTTGACACTGGAAAAGCTTAAGCATTACGAACTATACGATCTCGTGCTAGGCTCAGGATTGGGTCTTGTCCATCACATCATTCTCCTAATGATGTGATCCCGTTATCAATGACATCCTATGTCCATGGTCAGGAAACCGTGACCATCTGTTGATCAACGAGCTAGCAACTAGAGGCTTACCAGGGACACGTTGTGGTCTATGTATTCACACATGTATCGCTGTTTCCGTACAATACAATTCAAGCATGAATAACAGACAATTATCATGAACAAGGAAATAGAATAATAATCCTTTTATTATTACCTCTAGGGCATATTTCCAACAGTCTCCCACTTGCACTAGAGTCAATAATCTAGTTACATTGTGATGAATCGAACACCCATAGAGTTCTGGTGTTGATCATGTTTTGCCCGTGGAAGAGGTTTAGTCAACGGGTCTGCAACATTCAGATCCGTATGCACTTTACAAATATCTATGTCTCCATCTTGAACATAATTCCGGATGGATTTGAAACGACACTTGATGTGCTTGGTCTTCTTGTGAAACCTGGGCTCCTTGGTAATGGCAATAGCTCCAGTGTTGTCACAGAAGAGAGTCATCGGGCTTGACGCACTTGGAATGACTCCTAGGTCGGTGATGAACTCCTTCATCCAGACTCCTTCTTGCGCTGCTTCGCAAGCAGCTATGTACTCCGCTTCACATGTAGAATGCGCCACGACGCTCTGCTTGCAACTGCACCAGCTGACTGCTCCACCATTCAACATATACACGTATCCGGTTTGTGACTTAGAGTCATCCAGATCTGTGTCGAAGCTAGCGTCGACGTAACCCTTTACGACGAGCTCTTCGTCACCTCCATAAACGAGAAACATATCTTTAGTCCTCTTCAGGTACTTTAGGATGTTCTTGACCGCTGTCCAGTGTTCCATACCGGAATCACTTTGGTACCTTCCTACCAAACTTATGGCAAGGTTCACATCAGGTCTGGTACACAGCATGGCATACATGATAGAACCTATGGCCGAGGCATAGGGAATGACACTCATCTTTTCTCTATCTTCTGCCGTGGTCGGGGACTGAGCCTTGCTCAATCTCATACCTTGCAAAACAGGCAAGAACCCCTTCTTGGACTGATCCATATTGAACTTCTTCAATATCTTGTCAAGGTATGTGCTTTGTGAAAGACCAATGATGCGTCTTGATCTATCTCTATATATTTTGATGCCTAATATGTAAGCAGCTTCTCCAAGGTCCTTCATTGAAAAACTCTTATTCAAATAGGCCTTTATGCTCTCCAAGAATTCTATATCATTTCCCATTAGCAGTATGTCATCCACATATAATATGAGAAATGCTACAGAGCTCCCACTCACTTTCTTGTAAATACAGGCTTCTCCCCAAGTCTGTATAAAGCCAAACGCTTTGATCACATCATTAAAGCTAATATTCCAACTCCGAGATGCTTGCACCAGCCCGTAGATCGAGCGCTGGAGCTTGCATACTTTGTTAGCATTCTCTGGATCGACAAAACCTTCCGGCTGCATCATATACAGTTCTTCCTTGAGGAAGCCATTGAGGAATGCCGTTTTGACGTCCATTTGCCATATCTCATAATCATAGAATGCGGCAATTGCTAACATGATTCGGACAGACTTTAGCATCGCTACGGGAGAGAAAGTCTCGTCGTAGTCAATCCCTTGAACTTGTCGATAACCTTTAGCGACAAGCCGAGCCTTATAGATGGTCACATTACCATCCGCGTCTGTCTTCTTCTTAAATATCCATTTATTTTCTATGGCGTGCCTATCAACGGGCAAGTCCACCAAAGTGCATACTTTGTTTTCATACATGGATTCTATCTCGGATTTCATGGCTCCAAGCTATTTATTGGAATCTGGGCCTGCCATCGCTTCTTCATAGTTCGAAGGTTCACCGTTGTCTAACAACATGATTTCCATGACAGGGTTGCCGTACCACTTTGGTGCGGAACGTGTCCTTGTGGACCTTCGAAGTTCAGCAGTAACTTGATCTGTATCTTCATGATCATCATCATTAACTTCCTCTCTTATCGGTGCAGGCAACTCAGGAACAATTTCCTTCGCTGCGCTACTTTCCGGTTCGGCAGGGGTGACTGTCACCTAATCAAGTTCTACTTTCCTCCCACTCACTTCTTTCGAGAGAAACTCTTTCTCCAGAAAGGATCCATTCTTGGCAACAAAGACCTTGCCTTCGGATCTGTGGTAGAAGGTATACCCAATCATTTCCTTTGGGTATCCTATGAAGACGCATTTTTCCGATTTGGGTTCGAGCTTTTCAGGTTGAAGTTTCTTGACATAAGCATCGCAACCCCAAACTTTCAGAAACGACAACTTACGTTTCTTGCCAAACCATAGTTCATAAGGTGTCGTCTCGACGGATTTTGACGGAGCCCTATTTAAAGTGAATGCGGCAGTCTCTAAAGCAAATCCCCAAAAAGATAGCGGTAAGTCGGTGAGAGACATCATAGATCGCACCATGTCTAACAGAGTACGATTTCGACATTCAGACACACCATTACGCTGAGGTGTTCCGGGCGGTGTCAATTGTGAAACAATTCCACAGTTCCTAAGGTGCGTGCCAAATTCATGACTTAAATATTCACCCCCACGATCCGATCGCAAGAACTTTATTTTTCTGTCACGTTGATTCTCAACCTCATTCTGAAATTCCTTGAACTTTTCAAAGGTCTCAGACTTGTGCTTCATTAAGTAGATATACCCATATCTACTCAAGTCATCTGTGAGGGTGAGAACATAACGATAGCCTCCGCGAGCTTCAACACTCATTGGACCGCACACATCGGTATGTATGATTTCCAACAAGTTGGTTGCTCGCTCCATTGTTCCGGAGAACGGAGTCTTGGTCATCTTGCCCAAGAGGCATGGTTCACACGTGTCAAATGATTCATAATCAAGAGACTCTAGAAGTCCATCTGTATGGAGCTTCTTCATACGTTTGACACCAATATGACCAAGGCGGCAATGCCACAAGTATGTGGGACTATCATTATCAACTTTACATCTTTTGGCATCTACACTATGAATATGTGTATCATCACGTTCGAGATTCATCAAAAATAAACCATTGACCAGTGGGGCATGACCATAAAACATATCTCTCAAATAAATAGAACAACCATTATTCTCGGATTTAAATGAGTAGCCATCTCACATCAAACGAGATCCAGATACAATGTTCATGCTCAAACCTGGTACTAAATAACAATTATTGAGGTTTAAAACTAATCCCGAGGGTAGATGTAGAGGTAGCGTGCCGACGGCGATCACATCGACCTTGGAACCTGTCGTGGAATTAACACGTCAGATGTCCGGATTACGGACTTAGTCGTGAGGCCGCGCATCTATGTGGTAGCTTGAGAGGGGTTGAGTGGAATTGAGAGACGCGATGCAAGACACGGATTTAGACAGCTTCGGGCCCCGGGAAACATCATCCGGTAATAACCCTACGTGCTGTTTGAGGCTAGGTCTCATTATGATCCTCGTGGTGTTGCCGGTAAACCGGCTCTTTGTGTCTAACCCTAGAAACTTGTCTGCTTGCGGCTTGTCTAAACTTGTCTAACTTGTCCTCTAAAAACCTGTCCTCTTTGGGGAGCCCTGCCCCTCCTTATATATGTTGAAGGGGCGGGTTACATGACTAGTCCTAGTAGGACTAGGATTGATCTATTACAAGGAGTCCTACTCTTTCTTCCTTTGTAAGAGAATATTCCTTATGCCTTCTTCATAAACCGGCCCACCATAATATGAACCGGCCTTCTGGGCCTTGGGCCTTGTCATCCGTGATCCACCTGCCGGGTTACCAATAAATTGCCAAGTGTAAACCGTCTTAAGTAAATTTCCAAGTCCGGTCGGGTTATATTTCCGGCCGGTTCATACCGCTGGGTATATCCCCGACATTAGTCCCCAAGTTTAGCATGGATTTATCCATGGTAAACTTATGCTGCAAAATAAACACAAGAACAAATCTGACGGGTTGTGCTCCGGGTTAAGAATTTCTTGTAAACCGGTACTTGATCATCCTTAAGTCCTTGTCATTTCTTCCTTCTAAAAATCCGAGGCAATAGTCCTTGTCATCAATGTGCTTGCAGAAAATATATTGTAAATAAAGAATCCATTTGACTCGTCCTTTCAATGCTCTGTCTTGTCAAACATATTGATCTTCAAATATTCAATTGATATCCAGCCGGTTTGGAAATGTAGAACTTGCCGGTTTATGACTACCACCATTGTCGGGTTATAAAAACTGATAATTCCGGGTCATGACTGTTTATAAACGCCGGGCTATGATTGTTTGCCAACGCCAGGTTATGATTAATCTTCCGGACTTATCCAAAACTGAGAATTTGAAGATGTTCCTCCTTTATATGCATATTACCTGTAGCCCCCAAGTCTTAAGAGGAGAACATAGTGATATCTTTAAGACTTGTTTGAATATAATCGTTGCAATCTTGAAGAAATCCAGATTGTTCATCTCAGTCATTAGTCAAAACTGAACATTCCACATATGTAGCCCCCAAGTGCCGGGTCATTATGTAATAATGAGCAGGGACTTTGTATATACTTCATTGAAAATAGCATTGTATAATCTTGAAGAAATCCGGATTGTTCATCCCAATCACTATGAAACTGAATATTCCATATTATGTAGCTCCCAAGTGCCGGGTCATTATTTAATAATGAGCAGGGACTTTGAAAATAAGGTCATGTAAACTTGAACAACAACATGTAACCCCCAAGTGCCGGGTTATTATGCAATAATGAGCAGGTACTTTGTAGATATAATCATTGAAAATAACATTATATAATGTAACTTCCATCGTGGGGTTTGAACCCACGTCCACAAGGTTAAGAGCTTTGTGCTTTACCAACTGAGCAGTGGACCCTTCAATATAATGGATTAATACTTGTGTACCTTGAATTGTTGACAGGAGCGATTGGTAGCCCCCAAGGGCCGGCTCATTATAATGTGATGAGTCGGGTCTTCAATAAAGTGAGCAAAAAATGACTTTGCATTAGCCCCCAAGTGTCATGGTGCATGCTTGCAGCGACATGAGACTTATGTATTTGATGTAAACTCAATTTGAATAATGTAGCCCCCAAGTGCCGGGTTGTAAACCTGCAGCAACTCGGGACTATTCCTTTGTAAAATAAATCATACCATTGACAATATGATATCCATTGCGCTGAAGCGACTCTGAAAACCTCAATCATAAGATTGGTTATTGATAACCATAATAAACATCCAGCCATGTTGGCTATTTAAAGATCTGAAGAATATAATCCGGTTTGAAAACCGGTTCCAGTGATATTTGATCACAACCAGGCCGGGTTAATAAACACCGGTCATTATTTTATCTCATACTGGCGACGTATAGTCAAAGCCAGGCTGGTTTAATAAACACCGGTCATTATCTTATCTCATACTGGCAACTTATAGTCAAAAGCCAGGCCGGTTTAAGAAACACCGGTCATTATAACTGATCATGTACTGCCAACCTATTTTTTGGCTCTTTGTCGGCTCATCATGAAGGCCGATCCGGGTTACGATGAATGCCGGTTTAACTCTTGCTGGTGTTCATGACCCAGGCTTTAAACTCATGCTGGTATTCATGACCCAGACTTTTTAACTTTGTAGATGTGTTGTCAATTTCTTGAATTGTCCCACTCCGGATTAAAAAACCATAACACATACAGATCAGAAATGCAAATTTGCAAATAAAAACATGTAGTCGAGGCTTTTTACGAGCTGCCAGGCTCAAAGCAAGGTTCAGCCAATCAATGGAATGGACTTACCATCCAGAGGGCCGGTCGATGGATGTGGCCGAATCATCCATAGGAACAATAAGAAAATCTTTAGCCAATCACTGGGTGGCTGTCGCCTGTCCAGAGGGCCTCCATGGTTTCATGAAACCATGGGTAAACATAAGCCAATCACTGGATGGCTGTCGCCTGTCCAGAGGGCCTCCATGGCTCCATGAAGCCATGGGTAAACATAAGCCAATCACTGGATGGCTGTCGCCTGTCCAGAGGGCCTCCATGGCTCCATGAAGCCATGGGTAATCATAAGCCAATCACTGGATGGCTGTCGCCTGTCCAGAGGGCCTCCATGGCTCCATTAAGCCATGGGTAATAATAAGCCAATCACTGGATGGCTGTCACCTGTCCAGAGGGCCTCCATGGCTCCATGAAGCCATGGGTAAACATAAGCCAATCACTGGATGGCTGTCGCCTGTCCAGAGGGCCTCCATGGCTCCATGAAGCCATGGGTAATCATAAGCCAATCACTGGATGGCTGTCGCCTGTCCAGAGGGCCTCCATGGCTCCATGAAGCCATGGGTAATCATAAGCCAATCACTGGATGGCTGTCGCCTGTCCAGAGGGCCTCCATGGCTCCATGAAGCCATGGGTAATCATAAGCCAATCACTGGATGGCTGTCGCCTGTCCAGAGGGCCTCCATGGCTCCATGAAGCCATGGGTAATCATAAGCCAATCACTGGATGGTTGTCGCCTGTCCAGAGGGCCTCCATGGCTCCATGAAGCCATGGGTAATCATAAGCCAATCACTGGATGGCTGTCGCCTGTCCAGAGGGCCTCCATGGCTCCATGAAGCCATGGGTAATCATATGCCAATCACTGGATGGCTGTCGCCTGTCCAGAGGGCCTTTGCGCCATGTCCTCTTTGGTTCGACCACGACCTATGTTTGAACAGGAAGCCTTCAGTGAGCTGTTGCTCCAGCATACATATATGGGAGTCGCCCTGCACAACCAGATAGATTGATCAAAGTATCTTATTTTCTTAATGAAAAATGATATATAACAAGAGAAATAATACTGTAGATGGATATCACCTGAGTGAATTTGAACCGGTTTTGGTGAATAGACCGGATCACAGGGTGGACAGTAAAACGACCGCAGTATCAGAGGCGGCCCAAACAGTTAAACCAGTTTGTGGGGTTGTAAACCGGCGGAGACGAGTAAGTTGTCCTCCGTGTTGTAAACCAGTGCGGATGCGTGAACCGGCTGTATATAGAAAACACCAATGGGGCAGTATAATGGTGCTCATAGGAAATAAAATGACAAAATATATAGGAGGGATAACACCTGTTTTGCTCGAATGGCTGATGGGTCGGCCGGCACCGACGGGCTAGTTGCCTTCCCCGTTATGAACCGGCGTAGTCATGAGAAACGTCCACGGCGTTGTAAACCGGTGTGGTCGCGAGAGACGGCCACGGCATTATAAACCGGCGCGGTCGCGAGAGACGGCCAAGGCGCTGTAAACCGGCTCTTGAATCCGTGGAATAACGACGATCACTTGTGTCGAACAATGTTTGGCGTGACTTCACCTTCGCGGTATAATACCATTTTATAATGAATAAATTTCCTGCATATAAAATACAGCAGGGCAAGTAATTTTTGCTCGGATGAATTAATATGTATTAAAAATAAACAGTATAGATATCACCTGATGTGTTCGGATGATAGACGAACTGTGTATAAACCGTCCGTAAATCACTCTTGGACATTTTTGCTGAACTCCCTTTGATCCTTATTTGTATATAAAGGTTTTTGTATTGATCTCCTTGAGGACCCACTGCCATGACTTGTAGAAACAACTAGTCACCCGTGGTTCCAAGTGCAGATCATCTCAGAAGCTATTCATTCTCCAAAGCCTCAACCAAAGCTGACGTTTCGGGCTCCATGAAATCAATTGGATTTTTATTGACGCCGGTGACTTGACGTAAACCGCGTCAATTTTACAGAACACACGGTAGCTCGGCAATTCAATACGGAAGGGCTCCAAGGCATGGGCGGCGGCTTTCGCAGTTCGGACGCAGGCTGGGTCCTCGGCAGCTCGAAGTGAAGGCAAACTTGAGGCAGCTTTTGAACAGAAACACAACGATTTGAGAAGGCCCCTGCAAGGCGGAGCAATACTTGGTGCAGCATCGGCTCAAGGCAGCATCGGAGCAGTAATACTGAGTCAAGGCGGCGACGAAGGCCGGACTGGCTCGGGCGACTCAACCATGTAGCTATGGGGGCACTTGCGGGCAAGGCCTTGGCGGTTCAGAACGGCAGCAGTGACCCAAGACCATCTGGAGCGGGGCGAGACGGCTGGCGGATCGGCCAGTACAAGCGTCACAGCGGCGATGGTGATCCGGCAGAGGCCAGAACCCCCGTCTGTGGAGACTGAACCTGTCGAGGCGAGGTGAGGAGAGCCGCGACTCGCGGGGGCTCACGCCAGTGGCGGCGGCAGGTCGCACCAGCGATGACCCGGTCGCGGCTGTAGCTTGGGAAACGGCGAAGACGTACGAGGCGGAGACATGGCCGGCTCAAGGCTGCGACCACTTGGGGCAGAGGGCCGCTTCTGGCATGGCTAGATTGACGAGGCCGTGGCGGTGCAGGCACTTGGAGGTGAGGCCGGCCAGAACGGCGGTTTTTGGAAGTGACGACAGACCAGAGCGAGGCCGAGTCAGAGCGGGTCAGGGCGGAGGCCACTCGGACTCGGGGCGGAGACCACTCAGACGGGGCGGCTCATCCGCAGTGGAAACGGGTCGGGGTCGACCCGGCGACAGAAAACGAGCGGCGGCAGCTCGGAGTAGAGTTGACCCAGCCAGGAAAAGGCGGCTCAACGAAGATGAACAAGGGGCCACTCGAGGCCACGAAGGCAAAAACGGAATCCGACGGAGCTCGGGCGGTTCGTGGCGATGGAAGTGCCCCGGCGAGGCGGCTCAGCGAGACGACGCCGGAGAAGCGCGAGCCGCCAGACGGGTCAACGGTGGATTCCGCGTAGCTGTAGCCCAGACCAACTTGGCAACTTTTTTTTTTAATTCTGGAATTAATCTCCTCATAGCTCCCTTGTACTAATTCCAAACATACTCTCCTTGTCTTCTAGTGGCGTACTAGTACTTGAAAACACCAGGTTGATGCTTAATGCGATGTAACCAATGCGCATGTCTGCATCTTTGATTTTAATCAGAATCAACAACTCGGCGATTCTGACAGAAACGTCTGCAACTTTCGGCGGACAAACATATGCAGCCATCGTGAAGGATCCTCTCAAACTTAAACTTGCACCGATGACTCTTCTTCACCGGATGATCGCGAGCTGTTCGATCCCTGGGAAAGATCCCTCCAAGAACTCAACACCACCGTGCGCGAGCCCCACGGTGGGCGCCAACTGTCGTGGAATTAACACGTCAGATGTCCGGATTACGGACTTAGTCGTGAGGTCGCACATCTATGTGGTAGCTTGAGAGGGGTTGAGTGGAATTGAGAGACGCGATGCAAGACACGGATTTAGACAGCTTCGGGCCCTGGGAAACATCATCCGGTAATAACCCTACGTGCTGTTTGAGGCTAGGTCTCATTATGATCCTCGTGGTGTTGCCGGTAAACCGGCTCTTTGTGTCTAACCCTAGAAACTTGTCTGCTTGCGGCTTGTCTAAACTTGTCTAACTTGTCCTCTAAAAACCTGTCCGCTTTGGGGAGCCCTGCCCCTCCTTATATATGTTGAAGGGGCGGGTTACATGACTAGTCCTAGTAGGACTAGGATTGATCTATTACAAGGAGTCCTACTCTTGCTTCCTTTGTAAGAGAATATTCCTTATGCCTTCTTCATAAACTGGCCCACCATAATATGAACCGGCCTTCTGGGCCTTGGGCCTTCTCATCCGTGATCCACCTGCCGGGTTACCAATAAATTGCCAAGTGTAAACCGTCTTAAGTAAATTTCCAAGTCCGGCCGGGTTATATTTCCGGCCGGTTCATACCGCGGGGTATATCCCCGACAGAACCATTCCCGACGCGCATCGTCACCTCGTCCTTTGCCAGTCTCCGCTTATTCCGCAGCTCCTGCTTTGAGTTACAAATGTGAGCAACTGCATCGGTATCAAATACCCGGGAGCTACTACGAGCGCTGGTAAGGTACACATCAATAACATGTATATCATATATACCTTTGACGTTGTCGGCCTTCTTATCTGCTAAGTATTTGGGGCAGTTCCGCTTCCAGTGACCCGTTCCCTTGCAATGAAAACACTCAGTTTCAGGCTTGGGTCCATTCTTTGGCTTCTTCCCCGCAACTGGCTTACCGGGCGTGACAACTCCTTTGCCGTCCTTCTTGAAGTTCTTCTTACCCTTGCCTTTCTTGAACTTAGTGGTTTTATTGACCATCAACACTTGATGTTCTTTCTTGATATCCACCTCCGCTGATTTCAGCATTGAATACACCTCGGGAATGGACCTCTCCATCCCCTGCATATTGAAATTTAACATGAAGCTCTTGTTGCTAGGTGGGAGCGACTGGAGGATTTTGTCAACGACCGCTTCGTCTGGGAGATTCATTCCCAACTGAGACAAGTAGATGTGCAACCCAGACAACTTGAGTATGTGCTCGCTGACAGAACTATTCTCCTCCATCTTACAACTGTAGAATGCGTCGGAGACGTCATATCTCTCGACTCGGGCATGAGCTTGGAAAACCATTTTCGGCTCTTGGAACATCTCATATGCTCCGTGGTGCTCAAAATGCTTTTGGAGCCCTGACTCTAAGCTGTAAAGCATGCCGCACTAAACCAGGGAGTAATCATCACAACGCGACTGCCAGGCGTTCATAACGTCTTGGGTCGCCGGGAGAACGGGTCCATCACCTAGCGGTGCTTCAAGGACATATGATCTCTTGGCAGCTATGAGGATAATTCTCAGGTTACGGACCCAATCCGTATAGTTGCCACCATCGTCTTTCAGCTTGGTTTTCTCTAGGAACGCGTTGAAGTTGAGGGCAACTTGAGCGTGGGCCATTTGATCTACAAGACATATTGTAAAGATTTTTAGACTAAGTTCATGACAATTAAGCTCATCTAATCAAATTTTAATGAACTCCCACTCAGATTGACATCTCTCTACTCATCTAAGTGATACACGATCCGAATCGACTAGCCCGTGTCCGATCATCACGTGAGACTGATGGCTTCTCGCCCCTCGTTGGTTACCCCAAGTGGAAGGTTTGAGATGCAGTGTAGCGGAAGTTTTCCCTTGGCAAAGATACCAAGGATCGATTTCCCCTGAGACTCCCAGTTTCAACAAGAAGGTGTCAACTGCTAACGGCGCCAGATATTAGCAATCAACGTGGACCTGCACACAGATACAAATAACTTTGCTCCCAACGAGTACAGAGAGGTTGTCAATCCCTCCGGCCTTGTCGTTTACAAAGGATCAAACGCAAGTGATAATAGTGATAGGTATTGCTGCAAATAGTAAGTAAAAGCAGAAAGTAAATAGCAGATGTGATCAGTTATGGTAATATGGACCGGGGTCCCATGATGTTCACTAGTGATGTCTCTCTCCCAAAAGACGATAAAACAGCTATGTGAGGTAAATGAATTACAGCTGGGCAATTGACAGAATTATGTGCGCAAACCAATGCTAACTATGTTGCAAGAAAGGTAGAGGTTCAAAGCATGGGTGGTACGCCAAGGCAAGTAGACCGAAATCCATCTGCATCTACTACTAATCATCCACCTTGAGATATCTATTCAGAACATCTCGCTGGTATTAAGTTGCGAGTCCCACCCATAGTGTAAACTCAAAGCAACAGACAACTGCATTAAAAGAACTTTGCGTAAAGTAAACAATCCTTGCACCCGCGGGCACAAGCACCGTTGTTTTCCCCCTTGTGGCAACAGCACATCCCCTAGACTCATGTTTCTGTCACTCAAGCTAGTCATCGAGGGGCATGAACCCACAATCAAGCATAACGTTCCCTCTTGGAGTCACTACCTACTACTTGGCCAAAGCAATAAATAGCAACGGAGAACATGCAAGAATTACTTACGAACATAAATATAAAAGAGGTACATCAAATATATTACTCAAACACAATTTGAACATAATCTCACAATCCATCGGATCCCAGCAAACTCATCATAGCAACAGCATAAGGATTACATATGTGCCTCGATCATGTAGGGCAGCTCACGAGGTCTAATTAGTGAAGCACAAGAAGGGAAGGAGAACATCACATAGCTACTGGTCATGGACCCATGGTCCAAGGGAGACTACTCACAACTCATCCGGGAGGCGTCCATGGTGGTGGAGAGGCTCCCGGTGGTGATCCTCCCCTCCGGCAGGGTGCCGGGAAGAGTTCTCCTGGTGCTCCCGATCTTGGAAGCGCGGCAGCGGCGGAACAGAGATGAGATTGCAAAAAAGGGTTCCCGTCTCGAGGGTTTCGGGACGCGTGTAAAATATATGCCAAAGGGGGGCATCAGCGGAGGCCTGGGGGGCCCAGGCGCCCCCCCGGCGCGGCCAGGAGGGGGGCCGCGCCACCAGGGCGCCTGGAGCCCTGGTGGCCCCCCTCCGGCTCTACTTTGGCTACCGGGAAGCTTCTGGAACGCTGATTTTTTATATAATTTTTCTGGCAGTTTTCGTAATGGGAAAACCTGAAATACAAAAACAGCAGAAAACAGAAACTAGCACTGGGGTGCACTGAGTTAATAGGTTAGTCCAAATATGATCAAAAGTGTATGGAAGTGTATAAATATCATAGCAATATCACCCAAAAGAGGCATGGAGCAAGCAGAAATTATAGATACGTTTTGGACGTATCAACATCCCCAAGCTTAATTCCTGCTCGTCCTCGAGTAGGTAAATGATAACAAGAATAATTTCTGTGGTGACATGCTATTAACCATATAGGACTTTTTCATAGTCACATGACAAAAGCTTAATGAGACAATGAATCTGTAGTAATTAAGTTGCCTCATGAGAAAATCACAAAGAACTGAAAGTTTTACAATATGATACTGAAACATCAAATAGATTTGTAATGAGCATGGTGTGCAAATATGATAAAGTGGTATCTCGCTTGCCCCCTTTAGTGAAGCAAAACATAAATGCAGGGGCACCTCCAAGGTTTAAGTGATGACTAGATACAATGATTTCAGAATAAACAATATCATAATCATGCAAAAGACAATGCTACTTTGGGACAATGCACATTACACTCAGAATGACAATCATGCTCTCAATAGTTGGTGCTTTAAAAGAAGGTGGAGACTCTCGAACCGTGGCTTTTGTTGGCAAGGTTGAATACCCGTAGTCGGAAACAAAGACAAAACATGTACCAGAGCTCTTGGTTTTAAAAACAGAGGTAATAATATTTTTTTAGATTATGCATGTTCCGTCAACGAATGCTTGCAGACAACTCAATCACTTCTTGAGATGGACAAGTTTCGAGGAACGGCTCCCGAATGAGGACGATCACATCCTCTTAATCTCCTTTGTTTATCACTGCCAAAGTTTTCGGATTTCTCATGAACAAAGCGTGAAGGAGGGTTTGTTTGTTATATTAATTTTGAGCCGGGCGCACTCTTTGCCAGTTCCTTCTCGTATTATGGGTTTGCACATTAGACATGCAATCCCGGGGTGAAACTTGTCCAACTTAAAAAGATCATGAATTAACTACTACTTCCTCATGAACTAAAACAGAGGCACAAAACATAAATGCATTTTTTTTAATAATTTCGAGATGACACATGAAAGTCTTCGTTAGGAATGGCAGGTAAATACCATGTATAGGAAGGTATGGTGGACTCATATGGCATAACTGGTTTAAAGGATTTTGGATGCACAAGCAGTCAGTCCGCTTAGTACAGGTGGAGGTTAGCAAAAGACTGGGAGCGACCAACTAAAAGAGCAATGACGGTCATAATCATGCAGAGCGACAAAGCAACATTGAATCAGGCATGGAAGTTATATCGCTACTCAGAAATAAAAGATCATCAAGGCTTGACAGACTTTCTTTACAGTCTTAAATATGCGTGAGCATACGCCAAGTCAATCAAAATAAATTCTTGAAGGAAGATATCACTAAACCATACCACATCATAGGCAAACAAATCATGTTGGTACTTCAATACCACATTGGGAACCCCCAGCTATTTGAGACTAACCATAAGAAAACATGAACTACTAAGCACCATTATGCACGTAGCATTTTTATCATAGACGTATCGACCAATGCAACAGAAGCCAACTCTCTTAACAAGATAAGCATGATAAATAAAGAGAGTTCCAACGACCAACTAAACAAAAGCTCTTTAAAAACATAAGCATGGAAACTAAGAGCTGAACATGATAGTAGCTATTGAAATACTAAGAACATACACAGCAAAGATAGACATGAAAATTCTATGTTGTGTTCTTGGTTGAAGTGGAGCGTGTTTCTCTCCCACACAAAGAAAGCCGAGTTCCAACTCGTTAGGAAAAGCTAAAGAAAACTAAACAGGAAACTAAAAGCAAGACGCTCCAAGCATAGCACATAACACATGAAGTGATAAAAATATAGAGGAACGAAAGATGAACTGATAATGTTGATGGAGAAGGGGATGCACGGGGCATCCCCAAGCTTAGACACTTGAGTCTTCTTGAATATTTCTTGGGGGTTCATGGGGGCATCCCCAAGCTTGAGCGTTTGACACTCCTGAATCTTTTTATCATCTTCCCTCGCACACTTGAAAACTCCCTTCATACATAACTCATCATAATCTGATTAGCGAGGTTAGTACCCATAATAAAATAATTGTTCCTTGCTAGAAATAAGGATATTCTTGAAGGTCTACTGTTTCTCATGATTGCCAAAAGGTTTTTGCAAAGAAAAAGCAAGCTCAAGGTTTGCAAAATGAAGGAAAGGCAAAACAAGACAGAATCTGTGAAAAACAGAACAGCAGGTAGTAAATGATTTTTTCGGGGCACTTCTGCAACTCTAATAAAAAATCTCAGAACAGACGCCCGAAAGACAATTGTATAGAGCACGCTGTCGAAAAAATTCAGACCAAAAAGATGATCCGGTGATTTTATACGAATTTTTCTATCCAAGGACAGAATCTGTTTCCTGGACAGCACGTCACAACTTTTGAACTTTCTTGCAATCAGAGGCTACACTTGGCACAAAACTGAAAAGTAAAGATACAATGATGATGCTACTGTAGTAACAACATCAAGACACAACAAAAACAAAATAAAATTTTATTCATTGTGGGCTGCCTCCCAAAAGTGCTTTCTTTTATGCCTTTAAGCTAGGCATAATGCATAGAGATCAAGTTTTATCAAGAGTAAAAGAATAGCTAGCCCGTATAACGGACTCAAAAGGTAACTTAATCTTCTTTCTAGGGAAATGTTCCATCCCTTTCTTGAGAGGAAATTGGAATTTTATATTCCCCTCTTTCATGTCAATGATAGCACCAACGGTGCGTAGAAAAGGACGTCCCAAAATAATTGGACAAGAAGGTTCACATTCAATATCCATAATAGTAAAATCAACGGGAACATAATTGTCATTGACAATGATAAGAACATCGTCGATCCTCCCCAAAGGTTTCTTTATGGAAGAATCAACGAGACGAACACCAAAAGAACAAGAATCAAAAGGTTTCAATTTAAGCATATCATATATTCTTTTGGGCATAACAGAGGTACTAGCTCCAACATCACATAAAGCATAGCAAGAGAAGTTATTCAACTTAATTTTAATCATAGGATCCCAACCATCTTCTAGCTTTCTAGGTATGGAGGCTTCTACTCTAAGTTTCTCCTCCCTAGCTTTGATGAGAGCATTAGTGATATGCTCCGTGAAGGCAAGGTTAAGCGTGCTAGTGCGGGGATCTCTAGACATCTTGTGAAGGAAATCAATAACTTCGGTAAGAGTGCAATTATCAAAGTCAAGGTCACTTCTATCAAGTAAGGTGGTAGTGGTGTCCTTTAGGTTCACTTGTTTGGTAGTTTCTATGGTCATAGCATCACCATTAATAGGTCCAATGGGACCAGGAGTGCATTGGGTGCTAAGAGTTTGGATATCCTCAATAACTTGGATAGTAGCAACAGTGTGGTGGGTAGGAAGGTTCTTAATTCTATCTTCTTCCTCCCTTTCTCTAGCCCATCTCTCTTTAAGTTTAGCCAACATCCTAATGTTTTCATTAATTTGCACTTGAATAGCATTCATAGGAGTGACCTTCCTCTCCTCAAGAGGAGAAGTTCTAATTTTAAGCAATTCTACCTCATGGGCTAAATTGTCTACCTTCGAAGAGAGATTATCTAGTTTGTTTAGTTTCTCTTCTACACTCTTATTAAAGGCTTTTTGGATAGTGATGAAATCTTTAAGCATAATCTCTAGTTCAGTAGTGGAGTTCTTGGTGTTAGGATAAGCATTGTTGTTCCCATAGGAATTAGAGGGGAACGGTCTAGGATTGCTACCAAAATTACTCATATAAGCATTGTTATTAAAATTGTTTCTAGAGATAAAGTTCACATCTACTTGTTCTTGAGCAATCAAAGAATTTAAAGGAACATCACGAGGATCAACAGAAGATTGCTTCGAAAGTAGAGACATGATCAAGTCAACTTTTTCATTTAGGGAGGAAATCTCCTCGACAGAGTTTACCTTCCTACCTGTTGGAGCGCGTTCAGTGTGCCATTGGGAATAGTTGGTCATCATCTCATCGAGAAGCTTCGTGGCAGCACCAAGTGTAGTTGACATAAAGGTTCCTCCCGCGGCCGAATCTAACAAGTTCCGCGAGGTAAAGTTCAAGCCTGCATAAAAAGTTTGGATAACCATCCAAGTAGTCAAACCATGAGTAGGGCAGTTCTTGACAAGAGATTTCATGCGTTCCCAAGCTTGGGCAACGTGTTCATTATCCAATTGTTTAAAATTCATTATGTTACTTCTTAGTTGGATAATTTTAGCAGGTGGATAGTATTTTCCAATAAAAGCATCTTTGCACTTGTCCCATGAATCTATGCTATTTCTAGGCAAAGATTGAAACCAAATTTTAGCTCCTCCTCTCAAGGAGAAAGGAAAAAGCTTAAGCTTAACAATATTACCATCTATTTCTTGGTACTTTTGCATATCACAAAGTTCAACAAAATTGTTTAAGTGTAAAGCGGCATCATCTCCAGCACCGGAGAATTGATCTTTCATAACTAGGTTCAGTAAAGCAGGTTTAATTTCATAAGAAGGTGCTGAAGTGGCAGGTGTAGTGATAGGCGTGCAGATAAAGTCATCGTTGTTATGACTAGTGAAGTCACACAACTTGGTGTTCTCGGTGGAACCCATAGTAGCAAGCAAGCAAGATAACTATTTTTGTGATTTTCGATAAAAGATACTAAAGCAAAACTGAAAGGTAAACTAACAAGACTAAAAAGCAAAGGTAAAAGATAGCGTGCAACTCCCCTGTCTTGAAGAGTGGAGTCCCCGGCAACGGCGCCAGAAAACTTTGCTTGATGGCTTCTCGCCCCTCGTTGGTTACCCCAAGTGGAAGGTTTGAGATGCAGTGTAGCGGAAGTTTTTGTTGGGGAACGTAGTATTTTAAAATTTTCCTACGATCACGCAAGATCTATCTACCAGATGCATAGCAACGAGAGGGGAGAGTGAGTCTACATACCCTCGTAGACCGAAAGCGGAAGCATTAGAACAACGCGGTTGATGTAGTCGTACGTCTTCACGGCCCGACCGATCAAGCACCGAAACTACGACACCTCCGAGTTCTAGCACACGTTCAGCTCGATGACGTCCCTCGAACTCCGATCCAGCCGAGTGTCGAGGGAGAGTTCCGTCAGCATGACGGCGTGGTGACGATCTTGATGTTCTACCGTCGCAGGGCTTCGCCTAAGCACCGCTACAATATTTATCGAGGAGAACTATGGTGGAGGGGGGCACCGCACACGGCTAAGAGATCAAGAGATCAATTGTTGTGTCTAGAGGTGCCCCCCTGCCCCCGTATATAAAGGAGGGAGGGAGAGGCCGGCCCTAGAGGGGGCGCACCAAGTGTGGGGAGTCCTACTAGGACTCCCAAGTCCTAGTAGGATTCCCCTTTCCTTTCCGGAGTAGGAGAGAAGGAAAGAGGGGGAGAGGGAGAAGGAAAAGGGGGCTGCACCCCTTGTCCAATTCGGACCAGAAGGGGGGTGCACGCCTCCTTCCTTTTGGCCTCTCTCCTCTATTCCCGTAACTCCCCGGTACTTCGAAAATACCCGAATCACTCGGAACCTTTCCGATGTCCGAATATAGTCGTCCAATATATCGATTTTTACGTCTCGACCATTTTGAGACTCCTCGTCATGTCCCCGGTCTCATCCGGGACTCCGAACTCCTTCGGTACATCAAAACTCATAAACTCATAATAAAACTATCATCGAAACCTTAAGCGTGCGGACCCTACGGGTTCGAGAACTATGTAGACATGACCGAGACACGTCTCCGGTCAATAACCAATAGCGGAACCTGGATGCTCATATTGGCTCCCACATATTCTACGAAGATCTTTATCGGTCAAACCGCATAACAACATACATTGTTCCCTTTGTCATCGGTATGTTACATGCCCGAGATTCGATCGTCGGTATCTCAATACCTAGTTCAATCTCGTTACCAACAAGTCTCTTTACTCGTTCCGTAATACATCATCCCGCAACTAACTCATTAGCTGCAATACTTGCAAGGCTTATAGTGATGTGCATTACCGAGTGGGCCCAGAGATACCTCTCCGACAATCGGAGTGACAAATCCTAATCTCGAAATACGCCAACCCAACAAGTACCTTCGGAGACACCTGTAGAGTACCTTTATAATCACCCAGTTACGTTGTGACGTTTGGTAGCACACAAAGTGTTCCTCCGGTATTCGGAAGTTGCATAATCTCATAGTCATAGGAACATGTATAAGTCATGAAGAAAGCAATAGCAGTAAAACTTAAACGATCATAGTGCTAAGCTAACGGATGGGTCTTGTCCATCAGATCATTCTCCTAATGATGTGATCCCGTTGATCAAATGACAACTCATGTCTATGGCTAGGAAACATAACCATCTTTGATCAATGAGCTAGTCTAGTAGAGGCATACTAGGGACACTTTGTTTTGTCTATGTATTCACACATGTATTAAGTTTCCGGTTAATACAATTCTAGCATGAATAATAAACATTTATCATGATATAAGGAAATAAATAATAACTTTATTATTGCCTCTAGGGCATATTTCCTTCAGTCTCCCACTTGCACTAGAGTCAATAATCTAGTTCACATCGCCATGTGATTTAACACCGATAGTTCACATCGTCATGTGATTAATACCCAAAGGGTTTACTAGAGTTAATAATCTAGTTCACATCGCTATGTGATTAACACCCAAAGAGTACTAAGGTGTGATCATGTTTTGCTTCGTGAGAGAAGTTTAATCAACGGGTCTGTCACATTCAGATCCGTATGTATTTCGCAAATGTCTATGTGTCTACAATGCTCTGCATGGAGCTACTCTAGCTAATTGCTCCCACTTTCAATACGCATCCAGATTAATACTTAGAGTCAGCTGGATTTAGTGTCAAAGCTTGCATCGGCGTAACCCTTTACGACGAACTCTTTATCACCTCCATAATCGAGAAACATTTCCTTAGTCATCCAGTTACTAAGGATAATTTTGACCGTTGTACAGTGATCTACTCCTGGATCACTATTGTACCCTCTTGACAAACTCATGGCAAGGTACACAACATGTTTGGTACACAACATGGCATACTTTATAGAACCTATGGCTGAGGCATAGGGAATGACTTTCATTCTCTCTATATTTTTCTGCCGTGGTCTGGCTTTGAGTCTTACTCAACTTCACACCTTACAAGTCAGGTAAGAACTCCTTCTTTGACTGATCCATTTTGAACTACTTCAAAATCATATCAAGGTATGTACTCATCGAAAGTCTTATCAAGCGTCTTGATCTATCTCTATAGATCTTGATGCCCAATATGTAAGCAGCTTCACCAAGGTCTTTCTTTGAAAAACTCCTTTCAAACACTCCTTTATGCTTTCCAGAAAATTCTACATCATTTCCGATCGACAATATGTCATTCACATATACTTATCAGAAAGGTTGTAGTGCTCCCACTCACTTCTTGTAAATACAGGCTTCACCGCAAGTCTGTATAAATCTATATGCTTTGATCAACTTATCAAAGCGTATATTCCAACTCCGAGGTGCTTGCACCAGTCCATAGATGGATCGCTGGAGCTTGCACATTTTGTTAGCACCTTTAGGATTGACAAAACCTTCTGATTGCATCATATACAAGTCTTCTTTAATAAATCCATTAAAGAATGCAGTTTTGTTATCCATTTGCCAGATTTCATAAAATGCGGCAATTGCTAACATGATTCGGACAGACTTAAGCATCGCTACGGGTGAGAAAGTCTCATCGTAGTCAACTCCTTGAACTTGTTGAAAAACTTTCGCAACAAGTCGAGCTTTGTAAACAGTAACATTACTGTCAGTGTCAGTCTTCCTCTTGAAGATCCATTTATTTTCGATGGCTTGCCGACCATCGGGCAAGTCAACCAAAGTCCACACTTTGTTCTCATACATGGATCCCATCTCAGATTTCATGGTCTCAAGCCATTTTGCGGAATCTGGGCTCATCATCGCTTCCTCATAGTTCGTAGGTTCATCATGGTCCAGTAACATGACTTCCAGAACCGGGTTGCCGTACCACTCTGGTGCGGAACGTACTCTGGTTGATCTACGAAGTTCAGCAGTAACTTGATCCGAAGTTTCATGATCATCATCATTAGCTTCCTCACTAATTGGTGTAGGAATCACTGGAACCAGTTTCTGTGATGTACTACTATCCAATTCGGGAGAAGGTACAATTACCTCATCAAGTTCCACTTTCCTCCCACTCACTTCTTTCGAGAGAAACTCCTTCTCTAGAAAGGATCCACTCTTAGCAACAAAGACCTTGCCTTCGGATCTGTGATAGAAGGTGTACCCAACAGTTTCTTTTGGGTATCCTTTGAAGATTTACTTCTCCGATTTGGGTTCGAGCTTACCATGTTGAAACTTTTTCACATAAGCATCGCAGTCCCAAACTTAAAGAAATGACAGCTTAGGTTTCTCGTCAAACCACAGTTCATACGGTGTCATCTCCACGGATTTAGATGGTGCCCTATTTAACGTGAATGTATCTGTCTCTAATGCATAACCCCAAAAGCGATAGTGGTAGATCGGTAAGAGACATCATCGATCGCACCATATCTAATAAAGTACGGTTATGACGTTCGGACACACCATTACACTATGGTGTTCCAGGTGGCGTGAGTAGTGAAACTATTTCACATTGTTTTTACTGAAGGCCAAACTCGCTAACTCAAATATTTTACATCTACGATCATATCGTAGAAACTCTTATTTTCTTGTTACGATGATTCTCCACTTCACTCTGAAATTCTTTGAACTTTTCAAATGTTTTAGACTTGTGCTTCATTAAGTAGATATACCCATATCTGCTCAAATCATCAGTGAAGGTCAGAAAATAACGATACCCGCCGCGAGCTTCAACACTCATTGGTCCACATACATCTGTATGTATGATCTCCAACAAATCTGTTGCTCGCTCCATTGTTCCGGAGAACGGAGTTTTAGTCATCTTGCCCATGAGGCATGGTTCGCAAGCACCAAGTGATTCATAATCAAGTGATTCCAAAAGTCCATCACTATGGAGTTTCTTCATGCGCTTTACACCATTATGACCTAAACAGCAGTGCCACAAATAAGTTGCACTATCATTATTAACCTTGCATCTTTTGGCTTCAATATTATGAATATGTGTATCACTACGATCGAGATCCAACAAACTATTTTCATTGGGTGTATGACCATCGAAGGTTTTATTCATGTAAACAGAATAACAATTATTCTATGACTTTAAATTAATAACCGTATTGCAACAAATATGATCAAATCATATTCATGCTCAACGCAAATGCCAAATAACATTTATTTAGGTTTTACACTAATCTCGAAAGTATAGGGAGTGTGCGATGATGATCATATCAATCTTGGAACCACTTCCAACACACATCATCACTTCACCTTTAACTAGTCTCTGTTCATTCTGCAATTCTCGTTTCGAGTTACTAATTTTAGCAACTGAACCGGTATCAAATACCCAAGGGTTGCTATGAACACTAGTAAAGTACACATCAATAATCTGTATATCAAAATATACCTTTGTTCACTTTGCCATCCTTCTTATCCGCCAAGTATCTAGGGCAGTTCCACTTCCAGTGACCATTTCCTTTGCAGTAGAAGCACTTAGTTTCAGGCTTGAGTTTTAGCTTTGGGTTTCTTCACGGGAGTGACAACTTGCTTGTCATTCTTCTTGAAGTTCCCCTTCTATCCCTTTGCCCTTTACTTGAAACAAGTGGTCTTGTTAACCATCAACACTTGATGCTTTTTCATGATTTCTACCTTCGCCGACTTCAGCACCGCGAAGAGCTCGGGAATTCCTTTCGTCATCCCTTGCATATTATAGTTCATCACGAAGTTCTACTAACTTGGTGATAGTGACTAGAGAACTTTGTCAATTAATATCTTATCTGGAAGATTAACTCCCACTTGATTCAAGTAATTGTAGTACCCAGACAATCTGAGCACATGCTCACTGGTTGAGCTATTCTCCTCCATCTTGTAGGCAAAGTACTGCCAGAAGTCTTATACCTCTCGACACGGGCATGAGTATGAAATACTAATTTCAACTCTTGGAACATCTTATATGCTCCGTGGCGTTCAAAATGTTTTTGAAGTCCCGGTTCTAAGCCGTAAAGCATGGTGCACTTAAACTATCAAGTAGTCATCATACCGAGCTTTTGTCAAAACGTTCATAACGTCTACATATGCTCCTGCAATAGGTATGTCACCTAGCGGTGCATCAAGGACATAATTCTCTGTGCAGCAATGAGGATAATCCTCAGATCACGGAACAATTCCGCATCATTGCTACTAACATCTTTCAACTTAGTTTTCTCTAGGAACATATAAAAAATAAACGGGGAGTAACATCGCGAGCTATTGATCTACAACATAGATATGCTAATACTACGAGGACTAAGTTCATGATAAATTAAAGTTCAATTTAATCATATTACTTAAGAACTCCCACTTAGATAGACATCCCTCTAGTCATCTAAATGATCACGTGATCCAAATCAACTAAACCATGTCCGATCATCACGTGAGATGGAGTAGTTTCAATGGTGAACATCTTATGTTGATCATATCTACTATATGATTCACGCTCGACCTTTCGGTCTCCAGTGTTCCGAGGCCATATCTGCATATGCTAGGCTCGTCAAGTTTAACACGAGTATTCTGCGTGTGCAAAACTGGCTTACACCCGTTGTATTTGAACGTAGAGCTTATCACACCCGATCATCACGTGGTGTCTCGGCACGACGAACTTTCGCAACGGTGCATACTCAGGGAGAACACTTATACCTTGAAATTTAGTAAGGGATCATCTTATAATGCTACCGTCGAACTAAGCAAAATAAGAAGCATAATAAGATAAACATCACATGCAATCAAAATATGTGACATGATATGGCCATCATCATCTTGTGCTTTTGATCTCCATCTCCAAAGCACCGTCATGATCACCTTCGTCACCGGCGCGACACCTTGATCTCCATCGTAGCATCGTTGTCGTCTCGCCAACTATTGCTTCTACGACTATCGCCACCGCTTAGTGATGAAGTAAAGCAATTACATGGCGATTGCATTTCATACAATAAAGCGACAACCATATGGCTCCTGCCAGTTGCCGATAACTTTACAAAACATGATCATTTCATACAAAACCGTATAACTCATCATGTCTTGACCATATCACATCACAACATGCCCTGCAAAAACAAGTTAGACGTCCTCTACTTTGTTGTTGCAAGTTTTACGTGGCTGCTACGGGCTTAGCAAGAACCGTTCTTACCTACGCATACAAAACCACAACGATATTTCGTCAAGTATGTGATGTTTTAACCTTCACAAGGACCGGGCGTAGCCACACTTGATTCAACTAAAGTTGGAGAAACTGACACCCGCCAGCCACCTGTGTGCGAAGCACGTCGGTAGAACCAGTCTCGCGTAAGCGTACGCGTAATGTCGGTCCGGGCCGCTTCATCCAACAATACCGCCGAATTAAAGTATGACATGCTGGTAAGCAGTATGACTAGTATCGTCCACAACTCACTTGTGTTCTACTCGTGCATATCATCTACGCATAGACCTGGCTCATGATGCCATTGTTGGGGAACGTAGTATTTTAAAATTTTCCTACGATCACGCAAGATCTATCTACCAGATGCATAGCAACGAGAGGGGAGAGTGAGTCTACGTACCCTCGTAGACCGAAAGCGGAAGCATTAGAACAACGCGGTTGATGTAGTCGTACGTCTTCACGGCCCGACCGATCAAGCACCGAAACTACGGCACCTCCGAGTTCTAGCACACGTTCAGCTCGATGACGTCCCTCGAACTCCGATCCAGCCGAGTGTCGAGGGAGAGTTCCGTCAGCATGACGGCGTGGTGACGATCTTGATGTTCTACCGTCGCAGGGCTTCGCCTAAGCACCGCTACAATATTTATCGAGGAGAACTATGGTGGAGGGGGGCACCGCACACGGCTAAGAGATCAAGAGATCAATTGTTGTGTCTAGAGGTGCCCCCCTGCCCCCGTATATAAAGGAGGGAGGGAGAGGCCGGCCCTAGAGGGGGCGCACCAAGTGTGGGGAGTCCTACTAGGACTCCCAAGTCCTAGTAGGATTCCCCTTTCCTTTCCGGAGTAGGAGAGAAGGAAAGAGGGGGAGAGGGAGAAGGAAAAGGGGGCTGCACCCCTTGTCCAATTCGGACCAGAAGGGGGGGTGCACACCTCCTTCCTTTTGGCCTCTCTCCTCTATTCCCGTAACTCCCCGGTACTCCGAAAATACCCGAATCACTCGGAACCTTTCCGATGTCCGAATATAGTCGTCCAATATATCGATTTTTACGTCTCGACCATTTTGAGACTCCTCGTCATGTCCCCGATCTCATCCGGGACTCCGAACTCCTTCGGTACATCAAAACTCATAAACTCATAATAAAACTATCATCGAAACCTTAAGCGTGCGGACCCTACGGGTTCGAGAACTATGTAGACATGACCGAGACACGTCTCCGGTCAATAACCAATAGCGGAACCTGGATGCTCATATTGGCTCCCACATATTCTACGAAGATCTTTATCGGTCAAACCGCATAACAACATACATTGTTCCCTTTGTCATCGGTATGTTACATGCCCGAGATTCGATCGTCGGTATCTCAATACCTAGTTCAATCTCATTACCAACAAGTCTCTTTACTCGTTCCGTAATACATCATCCCGCAACTAACTCATTAGCTGCAATGCTTGCAAGGCTTATAGTGATGTGCATTACCGAGTGGGCCCAGAGATACCTCTCCGACAATCGGAGTGACAAATCCTAATCTCAAAATACGCCAACCCAACAAGTACCTTCGGAGACACCTGTAGAGTACCTTTATAATCACCCAGTTACGTTGTGACGTTTGGTAGCACACAAAGTGTTCCTCCGGTATTCGGGAGTTGCATAATCTCATAGTCATAGGAACATGTATAAGTCATGAAGAAAGCAATAGCAGTAAAATTTAAACGATCATAGTGCTAAGCTAACGGATGGGTCTTGTCCATCAGATCATTCTCCTAATGATGTGATCCCGTTGATCAAATGACAACTCATGTCTATGGCTAGGAAACATAACCATCTTTGATCAATGAGCTAGTCTAGTAGAGGCATACTAGGGACACTCTGTTTTGTCTATGTATTCACACATGCATTAAGTTTCCGGTTAATACAATTCTAGCATGAATAATAAACATTTATCATGATATAAGGAAATAAATAATAACTTTATTATTGTCTCTAGGGCATATTTCCTTCAGTTTTCCCTTGGCAAAGATACCAAGGATCGATTTCCCCTGAGACTCCCAGTTTCAACAAGAAGGTGTCAACTGCTAACGGCGCCAGATATTAGCAATCAACGTGGACCTGCACACAGATACAAATAACTTTGCTCCCAACGAGTACAGAGAGATTGTCAATCCCTCCGGCCTTGTCGTTTACAAAGGATCAAACGCAAGTGGTAATAGTGATAGGTATTGCTGCAAATAGTAAGTAAAAGCAGAAAGTAAATAGTGGATGTGATCAGTGATGGTAATATGGACCGGGGTCCCATGATGTTCACTAGTGATGTCTCTCTCCCAAAAGACGATAAAACAGCTATGTGAGGTAAACGAATTACAGCTGGGCAATGGACAGAATTATGTGCGCAAACCAATGCTAACTATGTTGCAAGAAAGGTAGAGGTTCAAAGCATGGGCGGTACGCCAAGGCAAGTAGACCGAAATCCATCTGCATCTACTACTAATCATCCACCTTGAGATATCTATCCAGAACATCTCGCTGGTATTAAGTTGCGAGTCCCACCCATAGTGTAAACTCAAAGCAACAGACAACTGCATTAAAAGAACTTTGCGTAAAGTAAACAATCCTTGCACCCACGGGCACAAGCACCATTGTTTTCCCCCTTGTGGCAACATCACATCCCCTAGACTCATGTTTTTGTCACTCAAGCTAGTCATCGAGGGGCATGAACCCACAATCAAGCATAACGTTCCCTCTTGGAGTCACTACCTACTACTTGGCCAAAGCAATAAATAGCAACGGAGAACATGCAAGAATTACTTACGAACATAAATATAAAAGAGGTAAATCAAATATATTACTCAAACACAATCTGAACATAATCTCACAATCCATCGGATCCCAGCAAACTCATCATAGCAACAGCATAAGGATTACATATGTGCCTCGATCATGTAGGGCAGCTCACGAGGTCTAATTAGTGAAGCACAAGAAGGGGAGGAGAACATCACATAGCTACTGGTCATGGACCCATGGTCCAAGGGAGACTACTCACAACTCATCCGGGAGGCGTCCATGGTGGTGGAGAGGCTCCCGGTGGTGATCCTCCCCTCCGGCAGGGTGCCCGGAAGAGTTCTCCTGGTGCTCCCGATCTTGGAAGCGCGGCGGTGGCGGAACAGAGATGAGATCGCGAAAAAGGGTTCCCGTCTCGAGGGTTTCGGGACGCGTGTTAAATATATGCCAAAGGGGGGCATCAGCGGAGGCCTGGGGGGCCCAGGCGCCCCCCGGCACGGCCAGGAGGGGGGCCGCGCCACCAGGGCGCGTGGAGCCCTGGTGGCCCCCCTTCGGCTCTACTTTGGCTACCGGGAAGATTCTGGAACGCTGATTTTTTATATAATTTTTCCGGGATTTTTCTGGCAGTTTTCGTAATGGGAAAACCTGAAATACAAAAACAGCAGAAAACAGAAACTGGCACTGGGGTGCACTGAGTTAATAGGTTAGTCCAAATATGATCAAAAGTGTATGGAAGTGTATAAATATCATAGCAATACACCCAAAAGAGGCATGGAGCAAGCAGAAATTATAGATACGTTTTGGACGTATCAGAGACGGACTAGTCATCAACGGTGAACATCGTCATGTTGATCATATCTTCTATACGACTCATGTTTGACCTTTCGGTCTTCCGTGTTCCGAGGCCATGTCTGTACATGCTAGGCTCGTCAAGTGAACCCTAAGTGTATTGCGTGTGTAAATCTGGCTTACACCCGTCGTATGCGAACGTTAGAGCCTATCACACCCGATCATCACGTGGTGCTTCGGAACAACGATCCTTAGCAATGGTGCACAGTTAGGGGGAACACAATTCTTGAAATTTTTTAGTGAGAGATCATCTTATTTACTACCGTCGTTCTAAGTAAACAAGATGCATAAACATGATAAACATCACATGCAATCAAATAAAGTGACATGATATGGCCAATATCATCTTGCTCCTTCGATCTCCATCTTCGGGGCACCATGATCATCTTTGTCACCGACTCGACACCATGATCTCCATCATCATGACCTCCATCATCGTGTCTTCATGAAGTCGTCACGCCAACTATTACTTCTACTACTATGGCTAACGTTTAGCAATAAAGTAAAGTAATTACATGGCGTTATTCAGTGACACGCAGGTCATACAATAATTAAGACAACTCCTATGGCTCCTGCCGGTTGTCATTTTTATCGACATGCAAGTCGTGATTCCCTATTACAAGAACATGATCAATTTCATACATCACATATATCATTCATCACATCTTCTTGGCCATACCACATCACATAGCACATGCTGCAAGAACAAGTTAGACGACCTCTAATTGTTGTTGCAAGTTTTTACGTGGCTTCTATAGGTTTTCTAGCAAGAACATTTCTTACCTACGCCAAAACCACAACGTGATTTGTCAATTTCTATTTACCGTTCATAAGGACCTTGTTCATCGAATCCGATCCGACTAAAGTGGAAGAGACAGACACCCGCCAGCCACCTTATGCAACTTGTGCATGTCTGTCGGTGGAACCAGTCTCACGTAAGCGTACGTGTAAGGTCGGTCCGGGCCGCTTCATCCCACGATGTCGCCGAATCAAGATTGGACTAGTAACGGTAAGAAAATTGAGCAAACTCAACGCCCACAACTTGTTTGTGTTCTACTCGCGCAAGATGCTACGCAAAGACCTAGCTCAGATGTCACTGTTGGGGAACGCAGTAGAATTCAAAAATTCTCTATGCTTTCACCAAGATCAATCTAAGGAGTCATCTAGCAACGAGCATAAAGGAGTGCATCTACATACCCTTTGTAGATCGCGAGCGGAAGCGTTCGAAGGAACGTGGATGAAGTAGTCGTACTCTTCGTGATCCTCGTCACCGATGATCCCAGCGCCGAACGAACGGCACCTCCGCATTCAACACACGTACGGTACAGCGACGTCTCCTCCTTGATCCAGCAAGGGGGGAGGAGAGGTTGACGGAGATCCAACAGCACGACAGCGTGGTGGTGGATGCAACAGGAAAACCTCCAGGGCTTCGTCGGCGCCGTGCGAGAGGAGATGGAAGTGTGACGGGAGGGGGGAGAGGCGCCAGAGGCTTGGGGTGCGGCTGCCCTCTCCCCCCCACTATATATAGGGGCCGGGGGGGCGCCGGCCCTAGGAGATCAGATCTCCTAGGGGGGCGGCGGCCATAGGGGGGAGACTTGCCCCCCAAGGCATAGGGGGCGCCCCCTCCCCCTAGGGTTTCAACCCTAGGCGCATGGAGGGGGGCATGTGGTGCGCCAGCCCACCAGGGGCTGGCCCCTTTCCCCTTGCGGCCTACGGGACCCACCGGGATGGGTGGCCCCACCTGGTGGACCCCCGGGACCCCTCCGGTGGTCCCGGGACACTCCCGGTGACCCCCGGAATTCACCCGGTGGCCGAAATTGGACTTCCTATATATCATTCTTTACCTCCGGACCATTTCGGAACTTCTCGTGACATCCAGGATCTCATCCGGGACTCGGAACAACATTCGGGTTTCCACGTGCATGTATCTCTACAACCCTAGCGTCACCGAACCTTAAGTGTGTAGACCCTACGGGTTCGGGAGACACGCAGACATGACCGAGACGACTCTCCGGTCAATAACCAACAGCGGGATCTGGATACCCATGTTGGTTCCCACGTGTTCCTCGATGATCTCATCGGATGAACCACTGTGTCAAGGATTCACTCAATCCCGTATGTTATTCCCTTTGTCTATCGGTACGGTACTTGCCCGAGATTCGATCGTCGGTATGCCCGATACCTTGTTCAATCTCGTCACGGCAAGTCTCTTTACTCGTTCCGTAATCCATCATCTCGTGACTAACTCCTTAGTCACTTTGAGCTCATTATGATGATGTCTTACCGAGAGGGCCCAGAGATACCTCTCCGTCATACGGAGTGACAATATCCCAGTCTCGGTTCGTACCAACTCAACAGACACTTTCGGAGATACCCGTTGCGTACCTTTATAGCCACCCAGTTACGTTGTGACGTTTGGCACACCCAAAGTATTCCTACGGTATCCGGGAGTTGCACAACCTCATGGTCTAAGGAATAAATACTTGACACTAGAAAAGCTTAAGCATTACGAACTTTACGATCTCGTGCTAGGTTCAGGATTGGGTCTTGTCCATCACATCATTCTCCTAATGATGTGATCCCGTTATCAATGACATCCTATGTCCATGGTCAGGAAACCGTGACCATCTGTTGATCAACGAGCTAGCAACTAGAGGCTTACCAGGGACACGTTGTGGTCTATGTATTCACACATGTATCGCTGTTTCCGTACAATACAATTCAAGCATGAATAACAGACAATTATCATGAACAAGGAAATATAATAATAATCCTTTTATTATTGCCTCTAGGGCATATTTCCAACAGGACGGGCCAGGGGGAGGTGTAGGTGTGCATCGTGCGCGTCCGCTTCGTGTATGCGCTGATGCAAACGAGGCGCAAATTTTGGCCACGAATAGGTCGCCAGGCGGACAAAAAGCGCACGCGCGTCCGTTTAGGCCGATGCGTTGGCCCGACTTCTCTATTCGCGACGACCCAAACGGACGTTCGTGGACGAAATGGGTCGACGCGTTGGAGTTGCTCTTATATGTCTGTTTCCCGTTGAATTTGACCGTCTGGTGATCTCCGTAATACGTTGCATGGTTTTATATGAATATAGGGTGTCGGATATGAGATACGCGGTTGTGGACACATGGATTTGGAGAGTGCACTGTTACTGTATGCAGATGTATAGGGTGTCGGATTTGGCGAGTCCAATTGTAGATGCTCTTAGTCCCTTACAACCCATGAAGTGTCCAAAGTTAAAAGGTGCACTGCACATGTAGAAAGACACCTTTGTGGGGACTAAATATGAACAAAATGTTAGAGCATCTACAGATGGGCGTTTCAAAGCCGTCTCATACGTCCGGGTGGGCCACCCGGTCATATTTGTTTATCTAGACGGACGCCTCAAACGGGTCTCAAACACTCGGGCTGGCCGGCACCCCCATATCCAGCTCAAATATTGGGCGGATGGGGGTGCCCGGGCACGCCCGCCATGTCGTACTGACGAAGGGGTCCTAACCGGAAACACCCTCAAACCGGACGGTCCGAAGCTCATCTCCTTTGTAGGACTGGTGGCGCAGCTCCGGCGGGCTGCGTAGTGCCTTGCCCGGCTATTTAAGTCGACCGGTGGCACCGAAACCCTACCATCCATACACATTTTCCTCCTCCTGTTCATCGCCGCCGCCACTTTCCACCCCACCCGTTCGCCTAGTAGCCATGCCCCCACGCCACCGGGTGAGGAGCAAGCCATTTCTGACGCCGGAGTGCCGGCTCGAGCTCCTTGAGCAGATCCAGGCTAGGCGCGAAGCCCAGATCACCGCGGGGCTACCTTCGGATGCAGTGTATCCGGAGGAGGAGTTGGAGGATGAGGAGGAGGAGGACAGGGAGGAGGAGGACTTTGAGGAGGAGGGAGGTGTTGGGGACGCCGACGACCGGGATCTGCATGCGGAGCAGACGGCCATCATCGATTCCATGCGGCCGGAGTCGGCTGCGGAGGAGGAGGAGATGCTCGCCTACATGGATGAGGTCGAGTAGGAGGAGGATGAGCCGAAGCCCTCGTACCCGAACGTCCAACCGGCTCCCGGCACCGTCAACATGGACATCTTCGATGATGAAGAGCATCTAGGGTAGTACGATAAATGTAGTATGTAGAATTTGCATGCTTTGTACGGATAAGGGGATCAAAAATAAGAGAGACAAATGCAAAGTGTCTGTCTTAATTCCGAAAGAGCCGTAGAGCACATGTACAGAGACAAAAGCAGTGCATGTATCGGGGGGCATCAGACGGCTGTGGTCAGGTCGTATTCAATGCGAGTAGCGGGGCAAAATATGTCGCACAAGGCGCCAGCCAGCCAGGGGGTACGTGCGTGCACTGTGACTGTGGCGCCTATGTATAAATGCATCTCTTGTAGTACGACTGCTACTTGGGTTTGGTGGAGGCTCACTAATCTGATAGCACTACAGTGTCGACCAGCAGTTGTGTGCAAGGAAAAAGCCCGGAACTCAACTGTGCAGAGTCGTGATGAGCTCCTCCCCCGTGTCCCGTTGGGCCCTTTCACCCACACGTCGCGTAGCATGCAAATTACTCCACCTCTTGTTGCTTGAGTTGTTAATCACCGGACGAGACGTGCACATGCAGGGTGACGGTGAGCAGGCGGCAAGTACGGGCGCGACGCAGGTGCTCGTGCGCGATGGCCCCATTGGGGTGCTACACATGTACTGGCGAGGCACTGGCCGTCCTGGCGCGTGCTGCATGCAGCCCTGGGGCAGGGCTCCAGAGTGTCCAGACCACGTAAACTGTGGCGCTTCAGTAATCACACACGGACGAGCGCTTCTCTCTCTCCCTCCCTCTCCCTCTCGTGGTCTTGTCCGGCCATGGTCAAAGATAGGTGAGCGTGAAAAGACGGAAGCCCAACAACAGTCGCCACAGGAGCCTGCAGCGCCTGAACCACCAGCTAGTGGCTGTTCTCTCTCAAAATAAAGAAAAACTATAGGAATGGCAAGCTAGTGGGTGGCAAGCAGAGCAGGCATGCATCGACAGTGCTACGTCGAGCGCGGCCGCAGGGCGGGCTCCAGGGCACAGCGACAGTGCTAGGTCGAGCGCGGTTGCGTCTCGCGAGCAACGCTGGCGCCGGCCACGGGCTGCCAGCCAGGGGGCGCGCGGCCTCCGTCATCGTCGTGGCTCGTGCATCAGCGAGCGGGGCACGGGGTGGCTGCCTGCCCTACCCTGCCCAAGCGGCTGCCGCGGCAGCGAAGTTAATTGGATTGGCCGGCGCGCGCGGCGAGACCTGGAGGAACCGCTGGACACGCGGTGGTGGGCTGGAAGGCTTTCGTGCTTCGACTTTGGAGTAGCAACACGACACGCGCCTCGGTCGGCCCGTGCGTCTGCCCCTGTATCTGCGCTGGAGACCGTGGCGGCAGCACGCATGGCGCTGGTGTAAAAGGTGTGCGAGCGTGCGCGCTGCGCACTGGACAGAGCGGGCAGCAGCTGTGTTCTGTGCAAGCACGTAAATGTCGCTGCCTCTCGGAAGATGAACTTTACAAGAAAGATTTTCATCGAACACATTTTTTCTAGGTGTACAATGAGCTGAAATAGGCTGTGTGATACACTCTGGTGCAGCTAAGAGTAACTCCAATGGGGCGATCTATTTCGTCCGCCCCTGTTTGTTTGGGTCGGCGCGGACAAAAAAGGCGGCCCAACGCGCCGACCCAAACGGACGTGCGTCCGCTTTTCGTCCGCAGGCTACCTATCCCCGGCCCATTTTTGCGTCGGATTTACGTCGGCGTGGGCACGCGCGTTCACCTTCTTCTCTCCTCGGGCCCGCTGGTCGGTGGCACATTGGTCTCGCCTCTCATTCCCAGCCAACGAAAACCCTCGCCCGCCTCCTCCTTCGTCGCCGACGCCGCCGCCCATTTTTGCCGGCGACTCAGCCAGCTGCCGCCGCCTCCACATTCGCCCAGCAACGCCGCCCCCCCTCCCCGCGTTGCCCGCCACCGTCGTTTTGTCGCCGGGGAGCAAACTGCTTCCCACCACCACTCCCCCCACCGCACAGCCGCCCCGCCTCATCCGACCGGCAAGCTCGTCGGACGCGGATCACTTGTTGGATGCCGGCAGGGTAGCTAGCTGGTCCGTGCGCGCCGCGACTTCCCTCGCCGACCATCTCCTTCTTCGACGCCCGCAAGTTGTTCGACAGTTTGCCGAGGTACGAAATGGACTCCGCCGACGAGTTCTTTTTCCACAATTTCCTTTGCGACTCCGACGATTCGTCGTCCGACGAGGAGGAGGAGATATTGGCTGCTGTGTTGGTCCAGCACCACCTTGACAGCCAGCGGCCGTTGTTCCGCGGCTCCATTTCGGGACACCTTCCGGCGTTGAATCGCAACCGAGAGAGCGGGCATTTCCTTCTCTGGAAGACTACTTTGAGACAACAAACCCGTTGTTCGAACATCAAAAAAATCCGCCGTCGTTTCCGTATGAGTAGGCATATTTTCAACCGTATTAGAGAGGGGGTGGTCGGCTATGATAACTATTTCGAGTGCAAAGAGGATGCCGTCGGCAAGATTGGTTTGTCCTCTTATCATAAATGCACCGCCGCCATCCAAATGCTTGCATACAGAGTGCCCGGTGATCTAATTGACGAGTACGTCCGTATGAGCGAGTCTACATGCCTAGAGTCCCTGTATAATTTCTGCAAGGCTGTTATTGTTGTTTTTGGCCCTGAGTACTTGAGAGAGCTGACAGATGAAGGTACATCCCGTTTGTTGGCGATGAATGCCAGAAGGGGCTTCCCGGGGATGCTTGGCAGCATAGACTGCATGCACTGGGAGTGGAAGAACTGTCCTTCTGCATGGCAAGGCCAGTACAAGGGCCATGTTAGGGCTTGCACTGTCATACTAGAGGCCGTGGTGTCTCAAGATCTCTGGATCTGGCACTCTCTCTTTGGCATGGCTGGATCACACAATGATATCAACGTGCTTCAGCGCTCGTCGGTGTTTGTTAGGCTTGCCGAAGGAAACAGCCCACCGGTGAACTTTACTGTCAACGGACACAACTATGACAAAGGGTACTAACTGGGTGACGGTATCTATCCTCATTTGACCACTATTATCAAGACAATACCCAACCCTGTCGGAGAGAAAAGGAAAAGATTTGCCCAAGAGCAAGAGAGTGTTAGGAAGAATGTCGAGCGTGCCTTTGGTGTTTTGCAATCTCGACGGGGTATCGTTCGGTATCGTGCTAATACCTGGAGCACGCAGAAACTGTGGGAGGTGATGACTGCTTGTGTGATCATGCACAATATGATCGTAGAAGACGAGCGCCCGGCTTTCAGTTTCAGCGTGAGAATGTTGTGCCTGAGCATGGAGTAGCGGCAACATTTGAACAGTTCATCCAATTACATGCGTGATTGGGAAACTCACGTATAGCTGCAAAATGATTTGGTTGAGCATATGTGGGCTCATGTTGGCAACCAATAGATGTATCTTCTTTTATTCGTTTGCAAAACTATGTGAAACATTTTTATTTGTATTCAGCTTGTAAAACTATACTATTTTTATTTGTATCGGTAAACTTTTTTTCTTTCTAAAACAATATGTTTGAATGCAAATCATTATAATATTAGGCGGTCAGCCGGCCACACCGGCAGATATGGGTCGGCGCATTGAGCGCGCTGCCGATCCAAACCTAAAAGAAGGCGGACGCCGGGCGGGCGTCCGACCCAAACGACAAAAAGCGGACGAAATCGCCGTTCGTTTGGGTCGCCCCATTGGAGTTGCTATAAGAGCATCTGCAGGCCAACTTGGCAACACCCATGTAGCCTTCGCGAACAATGACCGGTTACGCCTCAAATTTTCTTTTTCACAACTGATTACATCAATGAGCAAACTTCAAATTCATACAATTACATGCTATGTAAAATTAGACTAAATTTTCGCCGGCGACCGTTCTTATTCTTCCGGCCGTGTCCATGTCCGGCGATCGACTGAGCCCCTCGAAAAGGAAATTATGTGGAAAAAGGCTTAAGTTGTGCTATAATAGTAAAATTGACTGAAACATATTTTGGTTCAGTCAATTGGTTAAAAATCGACATACCCAAATCCTAAAATTATGCAACTACCCGGAAGCCAGTACCTTATAATGCATCCAATTATATGGTAAGGCGTCAAAATATTACTCCCTCCATCCCATAATGTAAGACATTTTTTGACACTAATGTAGTGTTATGAGACGGAGGGAGCAGCATGCAAAGGGTTGGCAAGGTGACTGCAGTCGCAATCCAACCAAGCCCTAACTAACACCATCTCACCCTTGAGTCTAAATCCGGGAGCTTATATACGCCACACGTTGCGTCTGATTTATGTGGGCTGCACATGAACACCCCGGAGAGGGCCGTCCCTGAAATAGAGGAAAATTCATCGAAAAATGAATGTGCGCGTGCGAAGGGACAAACTTTCACCTCTAAGGGCATTTATCTTAAGAGTGCCATGTAGGATAAATGATGAGGTGGAGGAGAGAGAAATCCTAAGAGAAGGCTTGTTTTATCTTATTTAAGAGAAGACAACAGATGATCTCTTATCATAATATGTCCCACCGCGTTTTTAGGAACAACGAATTATTGAAGATAATGCTAAGAGATGACCCATTGTAGACATATTTTTTTGTCATCTTTAATTTACATGCAAATCGTAAGATAAGACTATATTATCAATCATTGTACATGCCCTAACTGGTGGGCGCTCGTCATTCGCAGACGAGCTTATGAGCTCCTCTATATAATAAAGGAACGCGGGTCATAAGAACTATCAGGAGAATTGTCCAGATGGCTCGCCGCCACCTGGTGCGGTCTTCTCCAATTTCCAGATCCGGCTCGTGCAAGGCGATGCAATCAAGCAGGCCTGAGGCTCTCACCACTATCTGAACGATCCGGCTCCCCTTGAAGATTATGATTTTTTGTGTGGCAATGGATTCGTGGCCGTCTCCCATCCGGCATTGAGGTCCTGGAGCGCAACGGCCCTGGTGATGGGCGGTGTCCACTCTGCGGGCCTAAAGAGGATACGAACCATATCTTCTTCACCTGTACGTCCGCGCAGTTCCTCTGGAGCTGTTTCCGCGAGGTAGTGGGTGGAAGATGGGATCACATCAACTTCCCCGCCCTCTTCACCGAACTTCAGGCCATACCACCCGCGTTGCGCCACATTAGGTGGCTGACCATCGGGGTGCTAGCCTCGGCGCTGTGGACTATTAGGAATAAACTTGTGCAGCATGTCCCTCTTCGCTGCGTTACTGACGCTTTGTTCAAATGGTCTGGTTACTTGCAGCTTTGGCGGCCGCTTAGCCGCCCGAGGGAGAAAGACGCCATCACATCCATCATCACCCAGCTTCGCGCGATGGCTTTTCGGATGGCTCCACCGCTTCCCTCACCACCATCAGAGCCGGATTAGATCATCTTCATTGCCGCCGCCACCGCTGTTGATGTATTTTGTGTGTGTGTGTGTTGGGTTTGTTGTGTTGTGCCCACAGCTGGACCTTGGGTAGTGTTTGTGTGTGTGTTTGTTGGACCTTTGCCTGCGGTGGCGTTGTGTTTGTAAGAACTATCATCCACTACAAATCTAAAAACACGGGTTTGAATCTTCGAATGCGAACCTTTTCTGTTTGTATTTTTATTGATTTTAATTTTTCCTTTCTTCTTCTTTTTTTGAATCAGAATTTCAAAAAATGTTAGCAACTAAAAAAACTTTTGGGATTTAAAAAAAATTGTTCAGATTTTCACATTTTTGTTCATTTTCTCAACACACTGTTTGCATTTGAAAAAAAGGTAAATTAAATATTTTCGATTTTAAAAAATTTCCAAACATTGTAAAAAAATATTACTTGGAAATTGAAAAATAATAATCAGTATTCAAAAATTGTTTCCAGTTTTCGTAAAAAGTGTACATTTTAAAATTTTATTTGGAGGTCCAATGTTTCTCCGGTTTTGAGCTTGTGAGAAAAATTTGTAACGGCAACACTTTTTCACATTCTTAACAATTTTCTTAAAAGAACAAATTTTGGAAGGACACATGTTTTTTGAAAAACCTGAACAACTTTTTGATAATTCATTTTTCTAGTTTAATAACAAAATTCATAAAGTCGCAAACAATTCATGAAAAACATGAATATCTTTTTGAAAACCCAAACACAATTTTCATTTATGAAATCGAAAACATAAAGTTTTCTGAAATTTAAACACTTTTTAAGAACATTTTTATTTTTTAATTTCTGTATATTTTTCAGAAATGGAAAATGGTTAAAAAACGTAAAATTAAGAAGGAAAAAAATAAAGCAAAAACTGAAACTAAAAAAATCGAAATAACAGAACAAACTAGAAGAAACCATATTCTTCAAGAAATGTTAGCAGATTATCAAAGTTGATGTAATGAGAGTCATTTACCAGTTTAGTAGCCTACAAACGTCAAATCTGCACTGGCTCAACTCGGCCAACATTGTGCTTATACCAAAGAAGGATGGGCGGAAGAGATCGGGGATTTCCGCCCTATTAGCCTCATCCATGCTATTGCTAAAATCATTGCCAAGGTGTTGGCGTCCCGCCTTGCTCCTTTCATGAACAACCTTGTCTCCACTGCGCAAAGTGCTTTCATCAAGAAACGGAGCATCCATGACAACTTCATGTTGATACGTCCAAAACGTATCTATAATTTCTGCTTGCTCCATGCTTCTTTTGTGTGATATTGCTATGATATTGATGCACTTCCATACACTTTTGATCATATTTGAACTAACCTATTAACTCAGTGCACCACATTGCCAGTTCCTATTTTCTGCTGTTTTTCTATTTCAGGTTTCCCCCATATTAAAAGTGCTCTAAAAATTCCAGGAAAAATATAGGAAAAATCAGCGTACATGAAGCTTCGCGAAGAACCAAAGATGGGCCAAAGGGAGCCAGGGGAGGCCCAGGCGGCCACCTGGCGCGGCCCCACCCCTGGCCGCGCCAGGGGGGGGCGCCTGGGGCCCCTACTCCGCCTCTCACTGCCCCCCTTCGCATATATATCCCTCTCGTCCCGAAACCCTCGAGGACAGAACCCTTTTTCGCGATCCCGCCTCTGTTTCGCCGCCGCAGCGCTTCCAAGATCGGGAGCATCAGGAGAACTCTTCCCGGCACCCTGCCAGAGGGGAGAACCACCACCGGGAGCTTCTCCACCACCATGGACGCTTCCCGGATGAGTCGTGAGTAGTCCACCTTGGACCATGGGTCCATGATCAGTAGCTATGTGATGTTCTCCTCCCCTCTTTGCTCTTCATGGTTTAGACCTCGTGAGCTGCCCTACATGATCGAGGCACATATGTAATCTTTCTGCTGTTGCTTTGCTGAGTTTGCTGGGATCTGATGGATTATGAGACTATGTTCAGATTGTGTTTGAGTAATATATTTGATTCACCTCTTTTATATCTTTATTCTTGAGTAATTCTTGCATGTTCTCCGTTGCTGTTTATTGCTTTGGTCAAGTAGTAGGTAGTAACTCCAAGAGGGAGCGTTATGCTTGATTGTGGGTTCATGCCCCCTGATGACTACCTTGAGTGACAGAAACATGAGTCTAGGGGATGTGCTGTTGCCACAAGGGAGAAAACAACGGTGCTTGTACTTGCGGGTGCAAGGATTGTTTACTTTACACAAAGTTCTTTTAATGCAGTTGTCTGTTGCTTTGAGTTTACACTTTGGGTGGGATTCGCAACTTAATACCAGCGAGATGTTCTGGATAGATATCTCAAGGTGGATGATTAGTAGTAGATGCAGATGGATTTCGGTCTACTTGCCTTGGCGTACCGCCCATGCTTTTGAGCCTCTACCTTTCTTTGCAGCATAGTTAGCATTGGTTTGCGCACATAATCCTGTCAATTGCCCAACTGTAATTTGTTTACCTCGCTTTGCTGTTTTATCGTTTTTTGAGAGAGAGACATCACTAGTGAACATCATGGGACCCCGGTCCATATTACCACCGCTGATCACACCTTCTATTTATTTCCTGTTTTTATTTCCTAGTTGCAGTCATAGCTATCATTATTATCTCTTGTGTTTGATCCTTTGTAAACAACAAGGCCGGAGGGATTGACAACCTCTCTGTACTCGTTGGGAGCAAAATTATCTGTATCTGTGTGCAGGTCCCGTCAACCGCTAAGTTTCTAGCGCCGTTGACACCTACTTGTCGACCCTCGGAGTCTCACGGGATTCGATCCTTGGTATATTTGCCAAGGGAAATTTGCCGCTACGCTACATCTCAACCTTCCACTTGGGGTAACCAATGAGGGGCGAGAAGCCATCACATGTACGTGTGAAACCTCGCTCGGCGTCTGCACAGAAACAAAACTCCATCCTTGCTCTTCAAGTTGGATATCCGGAAGTCTTTGACTCAGTGCGATGGGAGTACATCCTGGACCTACTCCGTTGGTTGGGATTTCCGGACCGCTTTCGGGATTGGGTGGCGGCCCTCTTATGCACGTCCTCTTTGCGTGTCCTCCTCAACGATATTGCTGGGCCTGCAATCCGCCATGGTCGAGGGCTCAGACAAGGGGAGCCCCTTTCACTCCTTCTCTTTGTCCTCGCGATCGACCCCTTGCAGCAGCTCCTCGACGTTGCCACAAGTCACAACCTGCTCCAGAAAATTCGAGGGCGTGGATCTACTGTCCGTACCTCCCTCTATGCCGACGATGCAGCGATCTTCATCTCTCCTTCACGGGAAGACGTGGCGAACCTTGCGGCCATCCTTAGTGCATTTGGAGAGGTCACCGGTTTGTCCACCAACTTTCAGAAGAGCTTTGTCGTTGCAATTCGCTGTGGCAACCTCAACCTTGACGACATACTCCACAGTTTGCCCGCCTCGCGAACTTCTTTCCCTTTGAAGTACCTGGGCCTACCACTATCCATTTGGCAGTTGAAAAGAGTGGACTTCCAATGTCTTGAGGACAAGGTCGCTGCGAAGCTTCCCCCATGGAAAGGAAGAAACATCACCACAATAGGTCGGACGGCCTTGGTCAAATCGGTCCTCACTTCACAAGTCATCTATCACATCACATCCCTGAATGTTCCCGCCGGAGTGCTCCACAACGTCAATAGAATTGAGCGTGCTTTCCTCTGGTCGGCTCAGAGCCAAACTTCAGGCGCAAAATGCAAGGTCAACTGGGAGATTGTGTGCCGCCCTACGCATCTCGGTGGACTTGGAGTCCTACACTTGGGGAAATTTGCAAGAGCTCTAAGGTTGAGATGGCCGTGGGTGGAGTGGAAGGACCCAAGTAGATTATGGGTGGGCCTAGGAGACCCGTTCTCAGAGGTGGATATGGACCTCTTCTACGCTTCCACCATCATTACTGTGGGAAATGGAGGGAAGACGCCCTTTTGGGAGGCACCATGGTTGAGGTGGGGGGGAACCGAAGGATATCGCCCCCCTCATCTTCGCCGCCTCCAAGCGGAAGAAGTGGGTGGTGAGAGATGCACTACGAGACAAGGCTTGGGTGAGCAAGATCAACCCTTCCATCAACCTAATGATCAACCACATTGTGGAGTTTGTGGACCTTTGGGTCCGTTTGGAGCAATTCGAGCTTTCACCGGACATTGATGATGACATATCCTGGAAATTTGAGGCGAACGGTGAGTACTCGACGGCCTCTGCTTATAGAATCCAGTGCTTGGGCTCCACAACGACGACCATGAACAAGACTATCTGGAAGGTTTGGGCACCTCCCAAGGTCAAGTTCTTCTCATGGCTAGCGGTTCAAAACAGGATATGGACGGCAGATAGATTAGAGAAGCGAGGTTGGGAAAATTGCGGACTATGCCCCCTCTTCAGAAGGGCAAACGAGACGTCCGCGCACCTCTTCTTTCGGTGCAGATTCACCTTGCGCGTATGGAGATTGGTAAAGGAGTGGCTTGGCCTAGGGGCTCTCGAGATCCATCAATGGTCGGCGGAGCGCAGCATCAAGCATTGGTGGACAAACATGTCGAAGCCCAATACGCCGAACCGGAAGGCCATGGCTTCCCTTATTATGCTTGTCGGGTGGGCCATTTGGAACGAAAGAAATGCTAGAGTTTTCAGGAAGAAGTCAACACCGCCCTTCTACATTCTAAAACTAATCCAAGATGAAGCCAAACTTTGGGTCACGGCAGGAGCTAGGCACCTGAGCATTATCATGCCGCGAGAGTAGTTATTGTTCTCCTTTTGTGGACGGACGGGCTATGTGTCGAGCCACTTTTATGTACTCTAAACTCTCCTCCTTTATTAATGAATGAGGCAAGTCTTTTGCCTCTGTTTTTAAAAAAAAAAATCAGTCAAAAGGAAGTAAAAATGTGCATGTGCGTTCTCCTGACAGTTTGACATAGCGAACTTCAAATAGGATTTCCCTCTAATCCTACCTTAAACGCACCACAAGGAAAATTTCAAGTCCAGTATAACTAAAGCCCACAATCCAGCAGCGATCCATAATGCTGCCATAGAAAAGAAAGTTGCATCCCCCGCAAATAAAAATAAAAATTAACCCCCGCAAAAATTTTTTTTGCATCCGTTGACAAAAACGGCGCGACAACTTCTAGTCTCGTGCCTGACCGAGAACATGCAGACGTTATACGTCAGAGCTCAACATGCAGATACTCAACATGAGAGTCTACAAATGATCCCCTCAAATACTCTTCAAATGTTTGTAGATGCATCTAGTTAGTGTCCGGATAGGGCGGAGAGAATAATTGATTCAACCAGACCCCTCATATCATCTTTATACGTCCGGATTATCCCTCCCCCTCTCTCTTTTCACCTCCAAGGCTCCAACAATCACATACATATGATGTGACCGAATCTTTACCTAATAATAATAATAATAATAGTCTTTATCTTTACCTAATAATAAAGAAAGTTGGGTTTCAGCCCGTCCGTCATGCCACTTTGCAGAAAAGCCCCTTTGTTTTCTGTAAATTAACCCGCACTACACGTTTAAGTCATACCGAACCGTTTTTTGGCAGTTTCGCACAAAAACCCCTCAGATTTCATGTAATCAACCCGCCATCCATACTTAAGTCGGCCGAATCGTTTTTTTTGTGTTTTAACAGAAAAAACCCTAACCTTTTGGTTAATTAATCTGCAGTTTATCTAAAACAAAAATATCCTTATCTTTTAAACCGTAACTCCGATTTTAACGTATTATATATGAAATTTGATTAGAAAAATGTGTAGAATCTAAATAAACTGTTACTTTTAGTTGTTAAATATTTCTAAACTATTAATTTGGGTGCAAACTTAATCTATAGTGCACGGTCCGTTTTTCTTTGGCACTGGTGGCGATCCAAATTGCACATAAACACACATTAAAACTAGAGTGAGAGGAAAAAAATATTGATAATCACGCACGCACAACTCTGAAAAACCTCACGGGAAGAAAATAACATTTTTCTCATCTTATTCTGAGCGATTGTGTGCGTGCGAGCGCGCGTACGTGTGTGTGAGAGAGAGACGCCTTAGGACTGACCATATTCAAATACGTTTGAGACCACCATCGGGAACAGAAATGTGATGCCATTTTAAAATAAAGAACATCTACCTACCAGGGTCTCGAGTCGTGGTTATTAGGTTAAGAACGTGTGTTTTTTTCTATCCCGTTGCAACGCACGGGCTCTTTTGCTAGTAATAATAAAGAAAGTTGGGTTTCTGTCCGTCGTTGCGCGCGATTTTGCATAAAAGCCCATCGGTTTATATGAAATTAACCCGCAGTCCTTGTTTTAGTAAGTCTGTATATAAGGTAATATTTTGCAGAAAACCCACCTTATTCATTAGATTTGCATCCGCTGTCCTCGTATATAAGAAAGAAAATAGGACATGCATAGAGAAATAGGGACTAAAAAAAACATGTTCGACACTGACCAGACACGCCCGGGAACATTTGATAGGCCAAATTTTGCTAAGTCCCACCGTAGGTGCCCTTAGCTAGCACAACAGCACATAAAAATTGCACTGATCATCCTGACGCAAAAGCTTACATGGGGCAACGGTTAAGCTATTTTGCCTAGTCCCCGGCATAATCACGACACTCTCAAACGCACGAGGCGCGTAGGGCAAGCGAATCCAGGTGGCGGCTCCACTGCCGAGGGTCGACGCCACGTATGCGCATGCCTTGCCAGCTGGTATCGACGTAGCTAGCTAGATAGCCTGGACCAATCGATCCATCAACTTTGCAAAACTCCACTGATTTGCATAAGCTCAAAGAGGAAACTTGCCTTCTTCTGACTAAGAAAGGCAAATCGTGCTTATCCCTCAGATGAGACAGACAGCGGCGGGAGGTTAACTCTGTCGCGTTCACATGCCCTCAACAATCTCTAATAAAGTATCAGAGTTGTACTGCTGTATATGCCACCTTCAGTTTCCTTTTAACAAGTGCCCCTCCCGTCATTTTCGATTCGAATGCATACTTAAGATTTAAGGTTTGGTAACTACTCTACTTAGTGGCAACCTGTGTTAATATGGTCGTCGGACCTTTGATTGTTTGTACGAGAATGTCAAACCCTTAATCATGGACCTGTAAATAGGTGTGCGGTAGTTTTCCACTTGTAGTTAGGAGATTTGCCAGATGAAACTAGCTTTGGTAAAAGGCGTAGGGATCAGTATTAGGACAGGTTGATGGAGTTGGCAATCGCAATTTGGGTAGGCAGGTGGCTTTCAGCAGAGAATGGCCAGATGCAATTAACTTCAGCGCCACCTAGCCTTGAGAAAGTTACAAGGATAAACTCGTCTCACGACACTACGTACACCGTTGCACACACGTGCCAGAAGCATGACTTCATTCTCTTTACAGTATCTTGGAAGACTAAGTAGAACGAAGCAAAATTAAGCGGCGCTTCAAGACTAAAACCACAACAAGAATTATGAAACGGAGGGAGTAGTAGTTAGCAGTACACTACAATATCAGCATTTCAACCTAGGGGTAGAGACACATATATTGTAATTTGGACAATATGTATGTTGTGCTGTGTCGTACGTACTCGCGGAATTGTCTAATTCTTTTTCTAATCATTTTTTGAAAGTTTTTTTCAATCATTCGTTACCGGTTTCCTTTTTTGGGCTCTGACTTTTCAAACTGTGAAAATTGTCTTAGCCATGTCACGACAACTACGGATTATGACAAGGAAAACCTTAATAATATCGGAAATCTCAGTCGACTGAGATCTAGCCACACCCTAATAATATTAAGGGCTTGAGGCTATATATTTGTTTGTACTTAGGAGGATCTTGGTCATTGACGTGCTCGATCTCAAACACACACGCATATTAATTATGTCGTGATTGAGCTGAGATGGCCTGATCGTGCTGAGCTGAGAGCATGTAGTAGTCTAGTTGCCACGTTAGCTACAAATTTCACCGTTGTCCCTCTGGTGCTACTCCTACGTCTGTTTGCTGCTGCTTCTGAAGCCCTGGCGATGCCTGAATTTAGCATGTTATGTTTGATTTATTATGGGCTATGTGTGTTGTATGTTGTGCACTATCTTTGTATCACCATATCAACCACTTAAAAGATGTTTGCTGCGTTGTTCAAAATATGTATGCGGATGTTCCTTATGCCAGGCCACCCTTTCAGCAGATGTCAATCTTAGATGCGAGAACAATGATTCCTCAACCTTACCATGGTTTATGGTCCCCCTTATGGAAACCTTAAGGGTGCCTTCTTCCAGGGTCGGGCCGACAAATTTTGGGGCCCTGTGCCAAGCTTTAAAATGAGCCTAACACCATAGAAAAAGAAATCAAAAATCATATGCCATATCAAAGTGATGTACTATGAAGAATCATACCGGGAACGCGGATGAACCAACAAGTGTACGCCTGTCGGCCTATGCAGGATTGCCAAACTGAAACTCTTCCTCTAATCTGCTATCAGTCTAACCACTCCTTATCCTATGGGTGCTTTATGAGTAAGGGAATTCAACCAGGGCATCCGAGTACAACTTTAGAACTGCCCACGGGAGTAATCACAAGCAAACTAAAGGATTCATTGATGGCCAAACTAACAGGGCAGCGAAACTTCCGCGATCGAGATATCGATTACAGGCTTGATCGAGTACGAGCAGTCGAAGAGATCAGGAGAAGTTCCTGTTTCAGCGCTCATAGTTGCCGCCATTACAGCCCTCTTCGTTGCCGCCTTTTCAGCCCTCTTCGCTACGGCCGTTTCAGCGCTGGAGTCAAGGAGATCAGGCTGGAGATGGAGAATGATCGGCCGATCCCATTTCAGCGGAGCGCTGGTCACTGTCGATCGATCTTTTTTTAATTTATTGAGAAAAACGTTGTCGCTCGATGCCTCGATGGGATGCCCTCGTCGCTTCGCTTCGACTCCCCAGAGCGGCAGAGCCCACTCCAGCGCCCACCCCAGTAGCAGTTCATAAGTTCTTTCTAAATACTAGACCTATGTACAAAATTTGGGCCCCTCCAGAATTTTCGGCCCTGTGCGGGCCGCACCTTTTGAACCACTGTGGGCCCGACCATGCCTTCTTCAACACAATAACATCTGGAAGCCCGTGTTGGGCACCACATGGCTTGTTACCAACAACTTCAACCAAATCAATAGGGCAAGAGACAAGAATCGTGTTAATGTTAACCAAAGTAGGCTTGTTAGATTTCGGAAGGCGTTGAATTCTTGGGAGCTACATGAGATCCACCTCCAGAATAGAAGATTCACTTGATGCAATCAGCAAAATAATCCGACAATGAGCAAGCTCGATAGCTTCTTTTGCAACGAGGATTGGGTCGTCGAATTCCCAGCCCACATTCTTCATGCCCCGTTGTCCTTCATATCCGACCATTGCCCTCTCCTGTTTGCCAACGAGGATGGCCCCAAATGCCCAAAGTCCTTCACTTTGAAAACTTTTGGATCAATTTGTCGGGTTTTCAAAACATTGCACAAGAGGCATGGAATGAACAATCTAACAATGTGGAGTCGTATCAAAGGCTTTTCCATAAGTCAAATCACACTAGCCAGAGACTAAAGACTTGGTGTAGGACCGTTTTCACCCAAGCCAAGGTGCAGCTCCACATGGCTCTTGAGGTCATTCTTCGGCTTGATATTACCCAAGAGTGCAGAGATCTCATTTTGAAGTATTGGACATTTGAAAAGGTTAAAAAATTAAATATATTAGCCTTGTGACCCTTTAGAGGTCTCGTAAGAGGCAATGCTCTAGGATTTACAACCTCGTGCATGGTGATGCCAACTGACATTTCTTTCACCTACAGTGACCATCAGAGAAGGAAGAACTTCATCCATCATCTAAAGAACAATGTTGGTTGCATCACGGACCATAACCTCAAGAAAGATATCGCCCCGAGCCATTTCAAAAAAATCATTTAAACGGGCTCACCACGCAACATCGACTTCAATTCGGGAATTCTTCCCATGCCCGACTGTGATCTGAGCTGTTTGGGAGTTTGCTTCACTAAGGAGGAGGCCAAAGCAGCTGAGTTTAGTGCTCTGTGTGACAAGGCTCTGGACCCGAATGGCTTCACCGATGTGTTTCAAGGCTTGCTGCGATATAATTAAGGATGCCATTTTGTTGGCCATCAACGATTTCTCTAACTTTCATGTGCACAACTTCCATGGGTTGAACTTCGCCAACATTGCCCTTGTCCCTAAGAAGGATGATTCTAAGGACATTTCCGCATTTAGAACAAATAGTCTCATTCACGCGGTGGCAAAGCTTATTGCTAGGATGATGGCCTGCCAACTCGCACTGCACATGAACAACCTTATCTCCAATGCTGAGACCACTTTCATAAAAAGAGGAGCATTCACAACAATTTCATGTATGCTCGTAATCTTGCGAGGCACCTACACCGGAATAAGACCCTGACCCTTCTCTTCAAGCTTGACATTAAAAAAAATCCGTTGACTCGGTTAGAGTGGGACTTCATATGGATTTGCTTATTCACATTGGGTTCCCTGTGAGGTTCCATGGGTCGGTCTCAGCCCTCCTCTTTCTGGTGTCCTCAAGGGTCCTGCTCAATGGGATTGCTGGTGACCCCATCAAGCACGATCGTGCTACTTCTCGAGCTTGCGTTGTATTCCCTCGAAGACGAAAGGGTGATGCAACACAGTAGCGTAAGTATTTCCTTCAGTTTTTGAGAACCGAGGTATCAATCCAGTAAGAGACCCCGCGCGAGTCCCTCGCACCTGCACAAACAAATAAGAACTTTGCAGCCAACGCGATAAGGGGTTGTCAATCCCTTTACGGTCACTTACGAAAGTGAGATCTGATAGAGATGATAGTTTGATATTTTTGGTATTTTTGGATATAAGAACAGAAAGTAAAAGCGGAAAAGTAAAGTAGATTGTAGATTGATATGTTGAGAATAGACCAGGGGGGCATAGTTTTCTCAAGTGGCTTCTCTCATGACAACGGTATTCTATGGCGGGTAAACAAATTACTGTCGAGCAATTGATAGAAAAGTGAATAATTATGAGACTATCTAGGCATGATCATTATATATAGGCATCATGTCCGAGACAAGTAGACCGAAACGATTCTACATCGACCGCTATCCAGCATGCATTTAGAGTATTAAGTTCATAAGAACAGAGTAACGCCTTAAGCAAGATGACATGATGTAGAGGGATAAACTCAAACATAGTGATATAAATCCCATCTTTTTATCCTCGATGGCAACAATACAATACGTGCCTTGCGGCCCCTAATGTCACTGGGAAAGGACATCGCAAGATTGAACCCAAAGCCAAGCACTTCTCCCACTGAAAGAACTATAGATCTAGTAGGCCAAACCAAACCAATAATTCGAAGAGACTTGCAAGGATATTATAATCATACATAAAGAGTTCAGAAAAGAACCAAATATTTCTCATAGATAATCTTGATCATAAACCCACAATTCATCGGATCTTGACAAACACACCGCAAAAAGAGATTACATCGAATAGATCTCCTCGAAGCGAGGAGAACTTGGTATTGAGATCCAAAGAGAGAGAAGAAGCCATCTAGATACTAGCTATGGACCCGAAAGTCTGTGGTAAACTACTCACAACTCATGGTGAGGCGATGATGATGATGTAGAAGCACTCCGTGGAAGATCCACCCCTTCGGCGAAGCTCCGAAACAGGCCCCAAGATGGGATCTCACGGGAACAGAAGGTTGCGGCGGTGGAACTAGGGTTTTCTCTGTTGTTCTGATGGTTTCGGGGTACGTAGATATATATAAGAAGAAGGAGGGCACCGGGGGCCAGACGGGGTGCCCACGAGGCAGGGGGCGCGCCCTATAGGGGGGGCACCCTCGTGGACACCACGTCAGCCCTACTCCGTGGTTCTCAAGTCTCCCGTGCATATTTTGCTCCAAAAATATCTCTCCCGAAGGTTTCATTCCGTTTGGACTCCGTTCGATATTCCTTTTCTGTAAAACCCTGAAATAGGCAAAAAACATCAATCTGGTCTGGGCCTTTGGGTTAATAGGTTAGTCCCAAAAATAATATAAAAGTGTATAACAAAGCCCATTAAACATCCAAAACATCATAAATAATAGCATGGAACAATAAAAAATTATAGATACGTTGGAGACGTATTAAGCATCCCCAAGCTTAATTCCTTCTTGTCCTCGAGTAGGTGAATGATAAAAACAGAATTTTTGATGTGGAATGCTAAACAACATAATTTTCAATGTAGTTCTCTTAATTGTGGCATGAATGTTCAGATCTGAAAGATTCAAGATAAAAGTCTATATTGACATAAGAAATAATAATACTTCAAGCATACTAACAAAGCAATCAGGTCTTCTCAAAATATTATGGCTAAAGAAAGTTATCCCTACAAAATCATATAGTCTGGCTATGCTCCCTCTTCATCACACAAAATATTCATATCATGCACAACCCCGGTTTCAGCCAAGCACTTGTTTTCATACTCTATTCTTTCAAACCTTTCAACTTTCACGCAATACATGAGCGTGAGCCATGGACATAACACTATGGGTGGAATGGAGTGGTGGTTGTGGAGAAGACAAAAAGGAGGGAGATAGTCTCACATCGACTAGGCGTATCAATGGGCTATGGAGATGCCCATCAATAGATATCAATGTGAGTGAGTAGGGATTGCCATGCAACGGATGCACTAGAGCTAAGAATGTATGAAACCTCAACAAAAGAAACAAAGTGGGTGTGCATCCAACTTGCTTGCTCACGAAGACCTAGGGCATTTAAGGAAGCCCATCGTTGGAATATACAAGCCAAGTTCTATAATGAAAATTCCCACTAGTATATCAAAGTGACTAAACATGAGACTCTCTGTCATGAAGAACATGATGCTATTTTGAAGCACAAGTGTGGAAAAAGATAGTAGCAATTGTCCCCTTTTTTCTCTTTTTTTTTGGGCCTTTCTTTTTTTTTTCTTTGGCCTTTCCTTCCTTTTTTTGGAGGGGCTTTCTCTATTTAGACTTTCCTCACATGGGACAATGATCTAATAATGATGATCATCACACTTATATTGATTTACAACTCGATACTAGAACAAAGTATTACTCTATATGAATGCCTCCGGCGGTGTACCGGGATATGCAATGAATCAAGAGTGACATGTATGAAAAATTATGCATGGTGGCTTTGCCACAAATACGATGTCAACTACATGATCATGCATGGCAATATGCCAATATGAAGCGTGTCATATGAACGGAACGGTGGAAAGTTGCATGGCAATATATCTCAGAATGGCTATGGAAATGCCATGACAGGTAGGTATGATGGCTGTTTTGAGGAAGATATATGGTGGTTGTTTTGAGAAAGGATATATAGTGGTGTATGGTACCGGCGAAAGTTGCGCGGTACAAGAGAGGCTAGCAATGGTGGAAGGGTGAGAGTGCGTATATTCCATGGAATCAACATTAGTCATAAGAACTCATATACTTATTGCAAAAATTTACGAGTCATCAAAACAAAGCAATCAACGCATGCTCCTAGGGGGAAGGTTGGTAGGAGTTAACCATCGCGTGCCCCCGACCTCCACACAAAGGATGACACTCTACAAATACCTCATGCTCTAACTTCGTCACATAGCGGTTTCTCAATTTCATAATAACTCCACTAGCATGACTCTAATATCACTATCCTCATATCTCAAAACAATTATCAAGCATCCAACTTGTCATCATATTCAATGCACCTAGTATGAAAGTTTTTACTACATTCATCTTGGATGCCTATCATGTGAAGGCTAGTTTTATAGCCAAAGCACATTACCATGCTGTTTTAATAGACTCTCAAAAGGATATAAGTGAGGCATGAGAGTTCAACAATTTCTACAAAATATAATCACCACCGTGCTCTAAAAGATATAAGTGAAGTACTAGAGCAAAAAACTATTCAACTCAAAAGATATAAGTGAAGCACATTGAGTGTTCTAACAATTCCTAGGCCATATTTAACTCTCTCAAATAGGTGTGTCTAGCAAGTATGATTGTGGAAAACTAACAAGCAAAGACTCAAATAACACACGACGCTCCAAGTAAAACACATATCATGTGGTGAATAAAAATATTGCTCCGAGTATAGTTACCGATGGATGAAGACGGAAGCGGGGATGCCTTCCCGGGGCATCCCCAAGCTTAGACCTTTGGTTGTCCTTGAATTTTAATTTGGGGTGCCTTGGGAATCCCCAAGCTTAGGCGCTTGACACTCTTTGTTCCATAGTCCATCAAAGCAATACTCAAAACTTGAAAACTTCACAACACAAAACTTAGACAAAAATCTCGTGAGCTCCGTTAGTATAAGAAAACAAACCACTACTCAAAGGTACTGCAATGAACTCATTCTTTGTTTATATTGGTGTTAAACCTACTGTATTCCAATTTCTCTATTATTCATATCCTCCAATACTACTCATAGATTCATCAAAATAAGCAAACAACACACGAAAAACAGAAAAGTCTATAGTAATCTGTAACTTTCGCATACTTCTGTAACTCCAAAAAATTGAATTAAATTGGTAAACGTGAGTAATTTGTCTATTAATCATCTGCAAAAAGAATCAACTAAATAGCACACTTTAGTAAAATCTGGTGACCATTCTAGCGAGCGCTAACGATTCTGTTTTTCACAGCACGATCATATAAACTTCACACAAGTCTTCCCAAAGGTTTTACTTGGAATAAACACTAATTAAAACACAAAACCACATCTAAACAGAAACTAGATGCAATATTTATTCCTAAACAGAAGTAAAAACAAAAAATATAAAATTGGGTTGCCTCCCAACAAGCGCTGTCGTTTTACGCCCCTAACTAGGCACGATACATGGATATATCTAGGGAATGCCATAATGACAAGATATATCGCGAAAGCTCATCTCATATTCCCTACGCTTAGCAGCAAGTTTCCTTTGTGGCAAGCAAAAGTAATCGAAAGGGCTAAATTTAATGGGACGAAAGTCCCCCATATCAAGCTCAGGAGGAATAGGTTCCTCTTTTGGCCCTTTATAATGTACAACCAATTCATCGTTATAGGCATTCTTTTGGCAGAAGGTCATGAGCCTTCTCTCAAGGGAGAAGCCCAGCCCATTGTTTTGAATAGCAAAATCATCGTTCAACTTAGAAATTCTATCAACCAAGACATCGGTAGGAACCTTTTTTCTAAGGTTTTCATTAAAAGCAACATGATCAGAAGATCGCAATCGCATTATGTCTTCTTGATTAAATAAGATAGCCTCTATGGGAGGTCGACCAACATCTACCCCGTAATGAGAAAAGATTTCTTTGGCCTCTTTCATGATAAATATAAATTCATGAGCCAAAAAGATAGTAGCTGCACGCTTAACAGAAGAATGCTCAATATTGGAAAACCCCAGAAAGATTCTCTGAATACAGGGATGCATATGGATAAATTGCATTTCAATTTCTACTATAAGCATAGATATAACATCCGCAAGGCTACTAGTTCTGTGAAGAATAGAGCCACCCATAGTGGGCAAAGCACCGACACAAGTAAAGAAGTCTTGAAGAACTCCTTTCTCAATGATATTACCATTACCAACCCGGAACTTCTTAATATGTAAAGTGGTAGTTTCATCCGAAGGGTCAACATAGACGTTGCCCTCAACATTACTACCCTTCTTGATAAGATCTTCCCCCACCTCAGACATGAGGGCAAGCGAATGGTAAACACACGGCAAAAGAAGGGCAAATAAAACGGCAAGGATGAAGTGAGGGAGAGGAAAATGAGAGGCAAAAATGTAATGCGAAGGATAAGGGTTTGTGATAGGTACTTGGTATATGACTTTTGCGTAAGCCTCCCGGCAACGATGCCAGGAATTCTTCTTGCTACTTATCGAGCTTGCGTTGTATTCCCTCAAAGAGGAAAGGGTGATGCAACACAGTAGCGTAAGTATTTTCCTCAGTTTTTGAGAACCAAGGTATCAATCCAGTAGGAGACCACGCGCGAGTCCCTCGCACATGCACAAACAAATAAGAACTTTGCAGACAACACGATAAGGGGTTGTCAATCCCTTTACGGTCACTTACGAAAGTGAGATCTGATAGACATGATAGTTTGATATTTTTGGTATTTTTGGATATAAGAACAGAAAGTAAAAGCGGAAAAGTAAAGTAGATTGTAGATTGATATGTTGAGAATAGACCCGGGGGCCATAGTTTTCTCTAGTGGCTTCTCTCATGATAGCAGTATTCTACGGCGGGTAAACAAATTACTGTCGAGCAATTGATAGAAAAGCGAATAATTATGAGACTATCTAGGCATGATCATTATATATAGGCATCACGTCCGAGACAAGTAGACCGAAACGATTCTGCATCTACTATTATTACTCCACACATCGCCGCTATCCAGCATTGATACGTCCAAAACGTATCTATAATTTCTGCTTGCTCCATGCCACTTTTGGGTGATATTGCTATGATATTCATACACTTCCATACACTTTTGATCATATTTGGACTAACTTACTAATCCAGTGCACCCCAGTGCCAGTTTCTGTTTTCGGCTGTTTTTGTATTTCAGGTTTTCACGTTTCGAGAACTGCCCAGAAAAATCCAGAAAAATTATATAAAAAATCAGCGAACCGGAAACAACACTGCGTCCGAAGGGCAGCCTGGGGGGGCACAGGGGCTCCAGGCGCCCTGTGGGCGCCCCCCCCCCCTGGGCCATGCCGGGGGGCGCCTGGGCCCCCCGAGGCCCTACTTTGGCATATATTTAAAGGGTTCCCCGTAACCCTCAGAACATGACTTCTTTTCGCGATCCCATCTCTGTTCCGCCGCCGCCGCCGCTTCCAAGATCGGGAGCACCAAGAGAACTCTTCCCGGCACCCTACCGGAGGGGAGGATCACCACCGGGAGCTTCTCCACCACCATGGACGCCTCCCGGATGACTCGTGAGTAGTCTCCCTTGGACCATGAGTCCATGACCAGTAGCTATGTGATGTTCTCCTCCCGTTCTTGTGCTTCACTAATTAGTCCTCGTGAGCTGCCCTACATGATCGAGGCATCTATGTAATCCTTATGCTGTTGCTATGTTGAGTTTGCTGGGATCCGATGGATTATGAGATTATGTTCAGATTGATCTTGAGTAATATATTTGATTCACCTCTTTTATATTTTAGTTCATAAGTAATTCTTGCATGTTCTCCGTTGTTATTTATTGCTTTGGCCGAGTAGTAAATAGTGACTCCAAGAGGGAACGTTATGCTCGATTGTGGGTTCATGCCCCTCGATGACTAGCTTGAGTGACAGAAACATGAGTCTAGGGGATGTGCTGTTGCCACAAGGGGGAAAACAACGGTGCTTGTGCCCGCGGGTGCAAGGATTGTTTACTTTACGCAAAGTTCTTTTAATGCAGTTGTCTGTTGCATTGAGTTTACATTATGGGTGGGACTCGCAACTTAATACCAGCGAGATGTTCTGGATAGATATCTCAAGGTGGATGATTAGTAGTAGATATTGATGGATTTCGGTCTACTTACTTTGGCGTACCGCCCATGCTTTGAACCTCAACCTTTCTTGCAATGTAATCAGCATTGGTTTGCGTTTGTGGTCCTGTCAATTGCCCAGCTGTAATTTGTTTACCTCACATAGCTGTTTTATCGTCTTTTGGGAGAGAGACATCACTAGTGAACATCATGAGACTCCGGTCCATATTACCATCATTGATCACATCCACTATTTACTTTTCGCTATTTTATTTACTATTGCAAAACACTATCTATCACTACTATCATATTGCTTTTAACCCTTTGTGAACTACAAGGCCGGAGAGATTGACAACCTCTCTGTACTCGTTGGGAGCAAAGTTATTTGTATCTGTGTGCAGGTCCACGTTGATTGCTAATTGCGCCGTTAGCAGTTGACACCTACCTGTTGAACCTAGGAGTCTCTGGGGATTCGATCCTTGGCATCTTTGCTAGGGGAAAACACTTCTACTTACTGCATCTTACACCTTCCACTTGGGGTAACCAACGAGGGGTTCGATGCCCATCAAGGAGTATTTTCTGGCGCCGTTGCCGGGGACTCCACTCTTCAGGATAGGGGAGTTGCATGCTATCTTTTACCTTTGCTTTTAGTCTTGTTAGTTTACCTTTTAGTTTTCTTTATGTATTTCACTAGTTATGCTTATGGACAACCTTGCTATTGGATCGTTGCTTGCGGGAAGACGCCCCACACCTGTGGTGGTTGCTCCTCCCCCTACTGAAATTGTTCCCTATAAAATACCAGCTGGTATTATCGATTATGTTTTGGCTAATCGCTATGCAGGAGACAGACATCCCGGTGAACACTTGCTATATCTGTCACAACTATGTTCATTATTTAAGCTTGCAGGTGTATCAAGGGAGTTTGTCATGAGGAAATTGTTCGCCGTATCACTTATAGATAAGGCTTCAGATTGGTATAAGCTTCTCGATAACTCGCACTTGCTTGATTGGCAAGAGCTTATGTCTCTCTTTTATACTAAGTTTTATCCTCTTCATTATGCTTATGTGGAGAGTAAGAGCATCTTTTTGCATGTGGATCATGGTAACAATGCTTTATGTGATGCTTATATTGTTGAGTTTATTCGTGATCCCACTGAAAATTATTATGAGAAGGGAACATATGCTTATAGATATTTCAATAATATTAAGTTCCCTCTCTTTATGTTGAAGGTTTTGAAGCTGCACTTGTTTTGTCTTCCTATGCTTATTGCTTTGTGCTTCAATGAATTATTCTATTGCAATATTCCTATGCATAGGAAGCATGTTAGGCTTAAATGTGTTTGGTATTTGCTTCTTGATGCTCTCTTTTGTTCTTCAATTCTTATTCCTACAAGAGCATCATTAAAGTCTTATGCCTAGCTTAAAGGCATAAAAGAAAGCGCTTTTGGGAGGCAGCCCACATGAATAAATTTTTTGCTTTTGCTGTGTCTTGATGTTGTTTACTGCTGTAGCATCATCATTGTATCTTTGATTTTCATATTTGTGCCAAGTATAGCCTCCGATTGCTAGAAAGTTCAAAAGTTGTGAGGTGCTGTCCAGGAAACAGATTCTATCCTTGGATAGAAAAATTCGTATAAAATCATCAGATCATCTTTTTGGTCTGAATTTTTTCGACAGCGTTCTCTATATAATTGTCTTTCGTGCGCCTGTTCTGAGTTTTTTTGATTTGAGTTGCAGAAGTATCCCGAACAGATCAATTACTGCCTGCTGTTCTGTTTTTCACAGATTCTGTCCTGTTTTGCCTTACCTTCACTTTGCAAATTGAGAACTTGCTTTTTTCTTTGCAAAAACCTTTTGGCAATCTTGAGAAACAGTAGAACTTCAAGAATATCCTTATTTCCAGCAAGGTATAATTATTTTATTAAGGGTACTAACCTCGCTAATCAGATTATGATGAGTTATGTATGAAGGGAGTTTTCAAGTGTGCGAGGGAAGATGATAAAAAGATTCAGGAGTGTCAAGCGCTCAAGCTTGGGGATGCCCCCGTGCACCCCCAATAAATATTCAAGGAGACTCAAGCGTCTAAGCTTGGGGATGCCCCCGTGCATCCCCTTCTCCATCAACATTATCAGTTCGTCTTTCGTTTCGCTATATTTTTATCACTTCATGTGTTATGTGCTATGCTTGGAGCGTCTTGCTTTTAGTTTTCTTTTTAGTTTTTCATAACGAGTCGGAACCCAGCATTCCTTTATGTGGGAGAGAAACACGCTCTACCTCTACCTAGAACATTACATAGAATTTTCATGTCTATCTATGCTGTGTGTGTTCTTTGTCTTTTAATAGCTACTATCGTGCTCTGCTCTTAGTATTCATGCTTATCTTTTCAAGAGCTTTTATTTAGTTGGTTGCTTGAACTCTCTTTAATTACCATGCTCACCTTATTAAGAGAGTTTGCTTCCGTTGCATGGGTTAATGTGTCTATGATAAAGATGCTACTTTCATGATGGTGCTTAGTAGTTCAGATTTTCTTTTGGTTAATCTCAAATAGCTGGGGGGTTCCCAATGTGTTATTGGAGTACCAACTTGGTTTGTTTGCCTATGATGTGGTATGGTTTAGTAATATCTTCCTTCGAGAATTTATTTTGATTGACTTGGCGTATGCTCATGCATATTCAAGACCGTAAAGAAAGTCTGTCAAGCCTTGATGATCTTTTATTTCTGAGTAGCGATATAACTACCATGCCTGATTCAATATTGCTTTGTCGCTCTGCATGATTATGACCGTCATTGCTCTCTTAGTTGGTCGCTCCCAGCCTTTTGCTAACCTCACCTGTACTAAGCAAACTAACCATGCAATACATAGCTCATGGGAAAGTAGCCTAAAAACTATTGTGGTAAAGAATATGTTGCCTATGTATCTTATTTCTTATAAGTTGCTTGCTGAGCGGTAACCATGTTTCTGGGGACGCCATCAACTGTCACACTTTTGTTGAATATCATGTGAGTTGCTATGCATGTTCGTCTTGTCTGAAGTAAGGGTGATTTACCGTGGGTTAAATAACTATGCATATTGTTAGAGAAGAACATTGGGCCGCCAACCAAAGCCATGCATCATGGTGGAAGTTTTAGCTTGGACCTTAATCCTCAATCTCTCATGAGAATATGCTTATGCATTAAAGAGGAGTCCATCATCTATTTTCTATGTTGTCCCGGTACGGATGTCCTCAAGTTGAGATTTATCAAAAACGAGAAATCAAATGCGATCTATCTCCTTGGACCTTTGTACAGGTGGCATAGAGGTACCCCTTTGTGACACTTGGTTAAAACATATGCAATGCAATGATAACCCATGGGGATCCGAGCTAATTAGGACAAGGAGCGAGCACTATTGGTATTCGATGCATGAGGCTTGCAACTTATAAGATGTTTTATACATGACACATATGAAGAACTACTACCGTTGACACAATTGCTTCCATGTTTTCAAAATAGAAAGCTTTAGCACATAACCTTTCTTTTACTTTTATGTTGAAGCACCAACTACTGAGAGCATGATTGTCATTCTGAGTGTAATGTGCATTGTCCCAAAGTAGCATTGTCTTTTGCATGATTGTGATATCGTTTATTCTGAAATGATTGTATCTAGTCATCACTTAAACCTTGAAGGTGCCCTTGCATTTATGTTTTGCATCACTAAAGGGGGCAAGCTAGATATCACTTCATCATATTTGCACATCATGTTCATTGCAAATCTTTTTGATGTTTCAGTTTCATATTGTAAAACTTTCAGTCATTTGTGATTTTCTCTTGAGACAACTTAATTACTTTAGAATCATTGTCTCAGTAAGCTTTTGTCATATGACTATGAGAAAGTCCTATATGGTTAATAGCATGTCACCACAGAAATTATTCTTGTTATCATTTACCTACTCGAGGACGAGCAGGAATTAAGCTTGGGGATGTTGATACGTCCAAAACATATCTATAATTTCTGCTTGCTCCATGCCACTTTTGGGTGATATTGCTATGATATTCATACACTTCCATACACTTTTGATCATATTTGGACTAAGTTACTAATCCAGTGCACCCCAGTGCCAGTTTCTGTTTTCGGCTGTTTTTGTATTTCAGGTTTTCACGTTTCGAGAACTGCCCAGAAAAATCCAGAAAAATTATATAAAAAATCAGCGAACCGGAAACAACACTGCGTCCGAAGGGCAGCCTGGGGGGCCACAGGGGCTCCAGGCGCCCTGTGGGCGCGCCCCCCCTGGGCCGCGCCGCGGGGGCGCCTGGGCCCCCCGAGGCTCCCCCGGTGCCCTACTTTGGCATATATTTAAAGGGTTCCCCGTAACCCTCAGAACATGACTTCTTTTCGCGATCCCATCTCTGTTCCGCCGCCGCCGCCGCTTCCAAGATCGGGAGTACCAAGAGAACTCTTCCCGGCACCCTGCCGGAGGGGAGGATCACCACCGGGAGCTTCTCCACCACCATGGACGCCTCCCGGATGACTCGTGAGTAGTCTCCCTTGGACCATGAGTCCATGAATAGTAGCTATGTGATGTTCTCCTCCCGTTCTTGTGCTTCACTAATTAGTCCTCGTGAGCTGCCCTACATGATCGAGGCATCTATGTAATCCTTATGTTGTTGCTATGTTGAGTTTGCTGGGATCCGATGGATTATGAGATTATGTTCAGATTGATCTTGAGTAATATATTTGATTCACCTCTTTTATATTTTAGTTCATAAGTAATTCTTGCATGTTCTCCGTTGTTATTTATTGCTTTGGCCGAGTAGTAAATAGTGACTCCAAGAGGGAACGTTATGCTCAATTGTGGGTTCATGCCCCTCGATGACTAACTTGAGTGACAGAAACATGAGTCTAGGGGATGTGCTGTTGCCACAAGGGGGAAAACAACGGTGCTTGTGCCCGCGGGTGCAAGGATTGTTTACTTTACGCAAAGTTCTTTTAATGCAGTTGTCTGTTGCATTGAGTTTACACTATGGGTGGGACTCGCAACTTAATACCAGCGAGATGTTCTGGATAGATATCTCAAGGTGGATGATTAGTAGTAGATATTGATGGATTTCGGTCTACTTACTTTGGCGTACCGCCCATGCTTTGAACCTCAACCTTTCTTGCAATGTAATTAGCATTGGTTTGCGTTCGTGGTCCTGTCAATTGCCCAGCTGTAATTTGTTTACCTCACATAGCTGTTTTATCGTCTTTTGGGAGAGAGACATCACTAGTGAACATCATTAGACTCCGGTCCATATTACCATCATTGATCACATCCACTATTTACTTTTCGCTATTTTATTTACTATTGCAAAACACTATCTATCACTACTATCATATTGCTTTTAACCATTTGTGAACTACAAGGCCGGAGAGATTGACAACCTCTCTGTACTCGTTGGGAGCAAAGTTATTTGTATCTGTGTGCAGGTCCACGTTGATTGCTAATTGCGCCGTTAGCAGTTGACACCTACCTGTTGAACCTAGGAGTCTCTAGGGATTCGATCCTTGGCATCTTTGCTAGGGGAAAACACTTCTACTTACTGCATCTTACACCTTCCACTTGGGGTAACCAACGAGGGGTTCGAGGCCCATCAAGCATGCATTTAGAGTATTAAGTTCATAAGAACAGAGTAACGCCTTAAGCAAGATGACATGATGTAGAGGGATAAACTCAAACATAGTGATATAAATCCCATATTTTTATCCTGGATGGCAACAATACAATACGAGCCTTGCTGCCCCTACTGTCACTCGGAAAGGACACCGCAAGATTGAACCCAAAGCCAAGCACTTCTCCTGCAAGAACTATAGATCTAGTAGGACAAACCAAACCAATAATTCGAAGAGACTTGCAAGGATATTATAATCATACATAAAGAGTTCAGAAAAGAACCAAATATTTCTCATAGATAATCTTGATCATAAACCCAAAATTCATCGGATCTCGACAAACACACCGCAAAAAGAGATTACATCGAATAGATCTCCTCGAAGACCGAGGAGAACTTGGTATTGAGATCCAAAGAGAGAGAAGAAGCCATCTAGATACTAGCTATGGACCCGAAGGTCTGTGGTATACTACTCACAACTCATGGTGGGGCGATGATGATGATGTAGAAGCACTCCATGGAAGATCCCCCCTCCAGTGGAGCTCCGAAACAGGCTCCAAGATGGGATCTCACGGGAACAGAAGGTTGCGGCGGTGGAACTAGGGTTTTCTCTGTTGTTCTGATGGTTTCGGGGTACGTAGATATATATAGGAAGAAGGAGGGCACCGGGGGCCAGACGGGGTGCCCACGAGGTAGGGGGCGCGCCCTATAGGGGGGCGCGCCCCCCACCCTCGTGGACGCCACGTCAGCCCTACTTTGTGGTTCTCAAGTCTCCCGTGCGTATTTTACTCCAAAAATATCTCTCCCGAAGGTTTCATTCCGTATGGACTCCGTTTGATATTCCTTTTATGTAAAACCCTGAAATAGGAAAAAAAACAGCAATCTGGACTCGACCTTTGGGTTAATAGGCTAGTCCCAAAAATAATATAAAATTGTATAACAAGGCCCATTAAACATCGAAAATATCATAAATAATAGCATGGAACAATCAAAAATTGTAGATACGTTGGAGACGTATCAGACTGTTGAAGGAAATATGCCCTAGAGGCAATAATAAAGTTGTTATTTATATTTCCTTATATCATGATAAATGTTTATTATTCATGCTAGAATTGTATTAACCGGAAACTTAGTACATGTGTGAATACATAGACAAAACAGAGTGTCCCTAGTATGTCCCTACTAGACTAGCTCATTGATCAAAGATGGTTATGTTTCCTAGCCATAGACATGAGTTGTCATTTGATCAACGGGATCACTTCATTAGGATAATGATGTGATGGACAAGACCCATCCGTTAGCTTAACACTATGATCGTTTAGTTTTACTGGTATTGCTTTCTTCATGACTTATACATGTTCCTATGACTATGAGATTATGCAATTCCCGAATACCGGAGGAACACCTTGTGTGCTATCAAACATCACAACGTAACTGGGTGATTATAAAGATGCTCTACAGGTGTCTCCGAAGGTGTTCGTAGTGTTGGCATAGATCAAGAATAGGATTTGTCACTCCGAGTGTCGGAGAGGTATCTCTGGGCCCTCTCGGTAATACACATCATAATAAGCCTTGCAAGCAAATGACTAATGAGTTAGTCACGAGATGATGTATTACGGAACGAGTAAAGAGACTTGCCGGTAACGAGATTAACTAGGCATGGTGATACCGACGATCGAATCTCGGGCAAGTAACATACAGATGACAAAGGGAACAACGTATGTTGTTATGCGGTTTGACCGATAAAGATCTTCGTAGAATATGTAGGAACCAATATGAGCATCTAGGTTCCGCTATTGGTTATTGACCGGAGATGTGTCTCGGTCATGTCTACATAGTTCTCGAACCCGTAGGGTCCGCACGCTTAACGTTTGATGACGATCAGTATTATGAGTTTTGATGTACCGAAGGTAGTTCGGAGTTTCGGATGAGATCACAGACATGATGAGGAGTCTTGAAATGTCCGAGACGTAAATATCGATATATTGGACGACTATATTCAGGCATCGGAAAGTTTCCGAGTGATTTGGGTATTTTTCAGAGTACCGGGGAGTTACGGGAATTCGCCGGGGAGCATATGGGCCTTATTGGGCTTTAGGGGAAAGAGCGAGAGGAGGCTGCGCGCCCCCCAAGGCTTAGTCCGAATTGGACTAGGGCGAGGGGCAGCAACCCCCTCCTTCCTTTTCTTCTCTTTTCCCTTTCCTTTTCTCCTATTCCTACTACTTGGAAGGGTTCATTGTTCTACTAGGAAAGGGGGAATCCTACTCCCAGTGGGAGTAGGACTACCCAAGACGCGCCATAGTAGAGGGCCGGCCCTCCCCCTCCTCCACTCCTTTATATACGGGGGTGGGGGCACCCCATAGACACCGAAGTTGATCATTGATCTTTTAGCCGTGTGCGGTGCCCCCTCCACAGAAACACACCTCGGTCATACCGTTGCAGTGCTTAGGCGAAGCCCTGCGCCGGTAGCTTCATCATCTCCGTCACCACGCCGTTGTGCTGCCGAAACTCTCCTGTTAAGCTCAAATGGATCAAGAGCTCGTGGGACGTCATCGAGCTGAACGTGTGCTGAACGCGGAGGTGCCATACGTTCGGTGCATGATCGGTTGGATCGCGAAGACGTTCGACTACATCAACCGCGTCACTAGACGCTTCCGCTTTCGGTCTACGAGGGTACGTAGACACACTCTCCCTTCTCGTTGCTATGCATCTAGTAGATATATCTTGCGTGATTGTAGGAAAATTTTGAAATACTACGTTCCCCAACAGTGGCATCATGAGCCAGGTCTATGCGTAGATGATATGCATGAGTAGAACACAAGTGAGTTGTTGACAATACTAGTCATACTGCTTACCAACATGTCATACTTTGATTCGGCGGTATTGTTGGATGAAGCGGCCTGGACCAACATTACGCGTACGCTTACGCGAGACTAGTTCTACCGACGTGCTTCGCACACAGGTGGCTGGCGGGTGTCAGTTTCTCCAACTTTAGTTGAATCAAGTGTGGCTACGCCTGGTCCTTGTGATGGTTAAAACAACAGATACTTGACGAAAAATCGTTGTGGTTTTTGTATGCGTAGGTAAGAACGGTCTTGCTAAGCCCATAGCAGCCACGTAAAACTTGCAACAACAAAATAGAGGACGTCTAACTTGTTTTTGTAGGGCATGCTGTGATGTGATATGGTCAAGACATGACGAGTTATACGTTATTGTATGAGATGATCATGTTTTGTAAAGTTATCGGCAACTGGCATGAGCCATATGGTTGTCGCTTTATTGTATGAAATACAACCGCCATGTAATTGCTTTACTTTATCACTAAACGATAGCGATAGTCGTGGAAGCAATAGTTGGCGAGAATGACAACGATGCTACGATGGAGATCAAGGTGTCGCGCCGGTGATGATGGTGATCATGACGGTGCCTTGGAGATGGAGATCAAAAGCACAAGATGATGATGGCCATATCATGTCACATATTTTGATTGCATGTGATGTTTATCTTATTATGCTTCTTATTTTGCTTAGTACGGCGGTAGCATTATAAGATGACCCCTTACAAAATTTCAAGGTACAAGTGTTCTCCCTGAGTATGCACCGTTGCGAAAGTTCGTCGTGCCGAGACACCACGTGATGATCGGGTGTGATAAGCTCTACATTCAAATACAACGGGTGTAAGACAGTTTGGCACATGCAGAATACTCGGGTTAAACTTGATGAGCCTAGCATGTACAGACATGGCCTCGAAACACTGGAGACCGAAAGGTCGAGCGTGAATCATATAGTAGATATGATCAACATAAGATGTTCACCATTGAAAACTACTCCATCTCACGTGATGATTGGACATGGTTTTGTTGATTTGGATCACGTGATCATTTAGATGACTAGAGGGATGTCTATCTAAGTGGTAGTTATTTAGTAATATGATTAAATTGAACTTTAATTTATCATGAACTTAGTCCTGATAGTATTTGCAAATTATGTTGTAGATCAATAGCTCGCGTTATAGCTCTTCTATGTTTTTTTATATGTTCCTAGAGAAAACTAAGTTGAAAGATGTTAGTAGCAATGATGCGGACTTGTTCCGTGATCTGAGAATTTTCCTCATTGCTGCACAGAAGTATTATGTCCTTGATGCACGGCTAGGTGACATATCTATTGCAGGAGCAGATGTAGACGTTATGAATGTTTGACAAGCTCGGTTTGATGACTACTTGATAGTTTAGTGCGCCATGTTTTACGGCTTATAATCGAGACTTGAAAAACGTTTTGAACGCCACAGAGCATATGGGATGTTCCAAGAGTTGAAATTAGTATTTCATACTCATGCCCGTGTCGAGAGGTATAAGACCTCTGACAGTACTTTGCCTACAAGATAGAGGAGAATAGCTCAACCAGTGAGCATGTGCTCGGATTGTCTGGGTACTACAATTACTTGAATCAAGCAGGAGTTAATCTTCCAGATAAGATAGTAATTGACAAAGTTATCTGGTCACTATCACCAAGTTAGTAGAACTTCGTGATGAACTATAATATGCAAGGGATGATGAAAGTAATTCCCGAGCTCTTCGCGATGCTGAAATCGGCGAAGGTAGAAATCAAGAAAGAGCATCAAGTGTTGATGGTTGACAAGACCACTTGTTTCAAGTAAAGGGCAAAGGGATAGAAGGGGAACTTCAAGAAGAATGACAAGCAAGTTGTCACTCCCATGAAGAAACCCAAAGCTAAACTCAAGCCTAAAACTAAGTGCTTCGACTGCAAAGGAAATGGTCACTGGAAGTGGAACTGCGCTAGATACTTGGCAGATAAGAAGGATGGCAAAGTGAACAAATGTATATTTGATATACAGATATTTGATGTGTATTTTACTAATGTTCATAGCAATCCCTCGGTATTTGATACCAGTTCAGTTGCTAAAATTAGTAACTTGAAACGAGAGTTGCAGAATGAACAGAGACTAGTTAAAGGTGAAGTGACGATGTGTGTTGGAAGTGGTTCCAAGATTGATATGATCACCATCGCACACTCCCTATACTTTCGAGATTAGTGTAGAACCTAAATAAATGTTATTTGGCATTTGCGTTGAGCATGAATATGATTTGATCATGTTTGTTGCAATACGGTTATTCACTTAAAGTCATAGAATAATTGTTATTTTGTTTACATGAATAAAGCCTTCGATGGTCATACACCCAATGAAAATAGTTTGTTGGATCTCGATCGTAGTGATACACATATTCATAATATTGAAGCCAAAAGATGCAAGGTTAATAATGATAGTGCAACTTATTTGTGGAACTGCCGTTTAGGTCATATTGGTGTAAAGCGCATGAAGAAACCACATAGTGATGGAATTTTGGAATCACTTGATTATGAATCACTTGGTTCTTGCGAACCATGCCTCATGGGCAAGATGACTAAAACTCCGTTCTCCGGAACAATGGAGCGAGCAATAGATTTGTTGAAAATCATACATACTGATGTATGTGGACCGATGAGTGTTGAAACTCACGGCGATATCGTTATTTTCTGACCTTCACTGATGATTTGAGCAGATATGGGTATATCTACTTGATGAAGCACAAGTCTGAAACATTTGAGAAGTTCAAAGAATTTCAGAGTGAAGTAGAGAATCGTCATAACAAGAAAATAAAGTTTCTACTATCCGATCATGGAGATTAATATTTGAGTTACGAGTTTGGTCTTCATTTGAAACAATGTGGAAAAGTTTCACAACTCACGCCACCCGGAACACCACAGCGTAATGGTGTGTCTGAACATCGTAATCATACTTTATTAGATATGGTGCGGTCTATGATGTCTCTTACCGATTTACCACTATCGTTTTGGTTTATGCATCAGAGACAGCTGCATTCACGTTAAATAGGGCAACATCTAAATCCGTTGAGACGACACCTTATGAACTGTGGTTTGGCAAGAGACCAAAGTTGTCGTTTCTTAAAGTTTGGGGCTGCGATGCTTATGTGAAAAAGCTTCAACCTAATAAGCTCGAACCCAAGTCGGAGAAATGTGTCTTCATAGGATACCCAAAGGAGATTGTTAGGTACACCTTCTATCACAGATCCGAAGGCAAGATATTCGCTGCTAAGAATGGATCCTTTCTAGAGAAGGAGTTTCTCTCGAAAGAAGTGAGTGGGAGGAAAGTGGACCTTGATGAGGTAATTGTACCTTCTCCCGAATTGGATAGTAGTACATCACCGAAACTAGTTCCAGTGATTCCTACACCAATTAGTGAGGAAGCTCATGATGATGAACATGAAACTTCGGATCAAGTTACTGCTAAACTTCGTAGATCAACCAGAGTACGTTCCGCGCCAGAGTGGTACGGCAACCCGGTTCTGGAAGTCATGTTACTAGACCATGATGAACATACAAACTATGAGGAAGCGATGATGAGCCCAGATTCCGCAAAATGGCTTGAGGCCATAAAATCTGAGATGTGATCCATGTATGAGAACAATGTAAGGACTTTGCTTGACTTGCCCGATGATAGGCAAGCCATTGAAAATAAATGGATCTTCAAGAGGAAGACTGACGCCGACAGTAATGTTACTGTCTACAAAGCTCGACTTGTTGCAAAAGGTTTTCGACAAGTTCAAGGAGTTCAATACGATGATACTTTCTCACCCATAGCGATGCTTAAGTCTGTCCGAATCATGTTAGCAATTGCCACATTTTTTATGAAATTTGGCAAATGGATAGCAAAACTGCATTCTTTAATGGATTTATTAAAGAGGAGTTGTATATGATGCAACCAGAAGGTTTTGTCGATCCTAAAGGTGCTAACAAAGTGTGCAAGCTCCAGCGGTCCATCTATGGACTGGTGCAAGCATCTCGGAGTTGGAATATACGCTTTGATGAGGTGATCAAAGCATATAGTTTTATACAGACTTGCGGTGAAGCCTGTATTTACAAGAAAGTGAGTGGGAGCACTACAGCCTTTCTGATAAGTATATCTGAATGACATATTGTCGATCAGAAATGATGTAGAATTTTCTGAAAAGCATAAAGGAGTGTTTGAAAGGAGTTTTTTCAAAGAAAAACCCAGTAAAGCTGCTTACATATTGAGCATCAAGATCTATAGAGATAGATCAAGACGCTTGATAAGTTTTTTCAATGAGTACATACCTTGACAAGATTCTAAAGTAGTTCAAAATGGAACAGTCAAAGAAAGAGTTCTTGCCTGTGTTGCAAGGTGTGAAGTCGAGTAAGACTCAATGCCCGACCACTGCAGAAGATAGAATGAAAGTCATTCCCTATGCCTCAGCCATAGGTTCTATAAAGTATGACATGCTTTATACCAGACCTATTGTATGCCCTGCCTTGATTTTGGAAAGGGAGTACAATTTTTTTATCTAGGAGTAGATCACTGGACAGCGGTCAAAATTATCCTTAGAGGACTAAGGAAATATTTCTTGGTTATGGAGGTGATAAGGAGTTCGTCGTAAAGAGTTACGTCGATGCAAGCTTTAACACCGATCTGGATGACTCTGAGTCTTGAACTGGATACATATTGAAAGTGGGAGCAATTAGATAAAGTAGCTCCATGCAGAGCATTGTAGACATAGAAATTTGCAAAAATACATACGGATCTGAATGTAACAGACCCGCTGACTAAACTTCTCTCACGAAGCAAAACATGATCACACCTTAGTACTCTTTGGGTGTTAATCACATGACGATGTGAACTAGATTGTTGACTCTAGTAAACCCTTTGGGTAGTGGTCACATGACGATGTGAACTATGGGTGTTAATTCACATAACGATGTGAACTATCGGTATTAAATCACATGGCGATGTGAACTAGATTATTGACTCTAGTGCAAGTGGGAGACTGAAGGAAATATGCCCTAGAGGCAATAATAAAGTTGTTATTTATATTTCCTTATATCATGATAAATGTTTATTATTCATGCTAGAATTGTATTAACCGGAAACTTAGTACATGTGTGAATACATAGACAAAACAGAGTGTCCCTAGTATGCCTCTACTAGACTAGCACATTGATCAAAGATGGTTATGTTTCCTAGCTATAGACATGAGTTGTCATTTGATCAACGGGATCACATCATTAGGAGAATGATGTGATGGACAAGACCCATCTGTTAGCTTAGCACTATGATCTTTTAGTTTTACTGATATTGCTTTCTTCATGACTTATACATGTTCCTATGACTATGAGATTATGCAGCTCCCGAATACTGGAGGAACACCTTGTGTGCTATCAAACGTCACAACGTAACTGGGTGATTATAAAGATGCTCTACAGGTGTCTCCGAAGGTGTTCGTGGTGTTGGCATAGATCAAGAATAGGATTTGTCACTCCGACTGTCAGAGAGATATCTCTAGGCCCTCTCGGTAATACACACCATAATAAGCCTTGCAAGCAAATGACTAATGAGTTAGTCACGAGATGATGTATTATGGAACAAGTAAAGAGACTTGCCGGTAACGAGATTAACTAGGTATGGTGATACCGACGATCGAATCTCGGGCAAGTAACATACCGATGACAAAGGGAACAACGTATGTTGTTATGCGGTTTGACCGGTAAAGATCTTCGTAGAATATGTAGGAACCAATATGATCATCCAGGTTCCGCTATTGGTTATTGACCGGAGATGTGTCTCGGTCATGTCTACATAGTTCTCGAACCCGTAGGGTCCTCATGCTTAACGTTTGATGACGATCGGTATTATGAGTTTTGATGTACCGAAGGTAGTTCGGAGTCCCGGATGAGATCACGGACATGACGAGGAGTCTTGGAATGTCCGAGACGTAAAGATCGATATATTGAACGACTATATTCGGACATCGGAAAGGTTCCGAGTGATTCGGGTATTTTTCGTAGTACCGGAGAGTTACGGGAATTCGCCGGGGAGCATATGGGCCTTATTGGGCTTTAGGGGAAAGAGAGAGAGAGAGAGAGGAGGCTGTGCCCCCCCCAGGCTTAGTACGAATTGGACTAGGGGGAGGGGCAGTGCCCCCTCCTTCCTTCTCTTCTCTTTTCCCTTTCCTTCTCTCCTACTCCTACTACTTGGAAGGGCTCCTAGTTCTACTAGGAAAGGGGGAATCCTACTCCCGGTGGGAGTAGGACTCCCCAGGGCGCGCCATAGTAGAGGGCCGGCCCTCCCCCTCCTCCACTCCTTTATATACGGGGGTGGGGGCACCCCATAGACACAGAAGTTGATCATTGATCTTTTAGCCGTGTGCGGTGCCCCCTCCACAGAAACACACCTCGGTCGTACCGTTGCAGTGCTTAGGCGAAGCCCTGCGCCGGTAGCTTCATCATCTCCGTCACCACGCCGTCGTGCTGACGAAACTCTCCCGTGAAGCTGAACTGGATCAAGAGCTCGCGGGACGTCATCGAGCTGAACGTGTGCTGAACGCGGAGGTGCCATACGTTCGGTGCTTGATTGGTTGGATCGCGAAGACGTTCAACTACATCAACCGCGTCACTAGACGCTTCCACTTTCGGTCTACGAGGGTACGTAGACACACTCTCCCTTCTTGTTGCTATGCATCTAGTAGATAGATCTTGCGTGATCGTAGGAAAATTATGAAATACTACATTCCCCAACAACCGTGTCCTTCGTCAGGGGGACCCGTTATCCCCCTCATCTTTTGTCCTAGCCATTGACCTGCTGCATCACATTCTTAACAAAGCTACCAAGCAAGGCAAGCTACAGCCATTGCTGGGAACCTCCACTATGATTCATGCATCCCTTTATGCCGATGACGCCACAGTCTTCACTCGTCTAACCAAGGAGGATGTCATGTTCTTCATTACCACTATTATTAAGTTTGGGGAGGTCACTGGGTTGATAACAAATTGCACGAAAATCCTTGTTGCTCCCATTCATTGTGCGGAAATCGACCTTGCTAACATCCTACAACACTTCCCGGCTGGTCACGCTGCCTGCCGTTGTGCTACCTTGGCTTACCTCTATCGATACATAGCCTGAAACGGATACACTTTCAGCACCTCGAGGATAAGTTTGTTGCCAATCTCACACATTGGATGTGCCATCATGCCGCCACTGTCGGACGTATGGTCCTGGTCCAGGCCATGCTCATGGCTATTGCCATCTACCACCTTATGCCGCTGCTCCTCCTTGTAGAGGTACTGAAGAAGATTGACTCCCTCCGCTATGCTTACCTTTGGGTTGGTTGTGACAAGGTTTCTGGAGGGAAATGCAAGATTAATCGGGAGCAGGTGTGCAATCTGAAGAACTTGGGTGATCTTGGGATGTCGAACCTAGATAAATTATCTACGACCCTCCGCCCCTGCTAGCTTTGGCTCGAGTGGTCTGGTCCTGACAAGCATGCATTGGATTAGTTTGGGCACTTCGTGTAATAATGATGACCAGGCTATCTTCGCTGCTGCCATTAGGTGACTATTGGTGATGGCTGTAAGGCCATGTTTTGGGAGTCATCTTGGCCTGAGGGTTTGAGGCCGAGGGACATTGCCCCAGATATATATGCCATATCTAGGAAGAAGGGTTGCTAGGTTATGAAGGCGCTTGAGTACAATATCTGAATTTGTCAAATTGATTTTCGCCAAGGTGTTACAGTGGATCACATCACAGAGTTTGTATACCTTTGGGAGATGCTTGCAGGTATGTTGCTTACCCCGCGTATTGAAGACACTAGCACTTGGAAATTCACTTCTAATGGCTTGTACTCTGCATCTTCAGCCTACAAGGCTCAGTTCGAGGGGCTCATGATGACACCACTATTGAAGACCGTCTGGAAGGTTTGGGCTCCTCCAAAGTGTTAATTCTTCCCATGGTTGGTGGTCCACGGTAGGATTTGGATGGACGACAGACACCGTAGGGTTCACCTATTTGTGGGCTTTGCCCCCCTTTGCAACCAGGGCTAGGAGCCGCTATCGCACCTCCTTTTCCAATGCAGTCTTGCTAAATCTCAGTCGAGTGATACTTGCTTATGTCTTAGTCGATTCTATATTCGTGAGATCTAACATTGAGATCCGTGCAAAATTTTCTTTTTAGAGTTTTTTCTATCTTTTTTACATGTTATGTCACTTGACTGAGACTTGCTTAAGTCTTAGTCGATTGAGACCTACACCCTTTCCAATGCAGATGCCCGGTCAAAATTTGGTACGATATCAAGGCTTGGCTCGGGCTTATGGAGGTGGTGCCTATTGCGTGTGTGACAATGGCTTCTGTCAAAGATTGGTGGTTTAGCATTGCCCTCTATGCGGGCCATGGTGACCGTGGGATCACTTCCCTCATGATGCTTATCTCTTGGGCAGTGTGGAATGAGCGTAACACGAGGGTGTTCCACAACAAGAGTGCCCCCACCACGGTCATCGTGTGAAACATAATGAAGGAGGCTAGGCTATGGGTGGCGGGTGCAAAACGTTGTGTAACTTGATCCTGCGAAAGTGACTTTTTTCTTTCCCCTTTCACGTTTGCAGGCTTTGTTTGAACTCCTACTTTAATGATGAAATGGCAAGTCTTTGGCCGCCTTTTAAAATAAAATAATAATTATGTCGTGACGCTCACGCATCGATCAAAGATGAAACAAGGAGTTATATGTGTCACTAGCAAAAGAGCCCGTGCGTTGCAACGGGAGAGAAAACATAACACACGCTCTTAACCCAACAACCATCACTCAATACCACAATAGGTCCATTTCCTTTATTTTTGTGTGGCATCATATTTATGTTGCCACTTATCCTCCTTCTCACCCTCGTCGGCGATGGCCTCGGTGTTGACACGAAACAAATAAAAAAACATGTTTGAATATGGTTAATCCTAAGGTGTCTCTCTCTCCCTCTCTCCTCCCTCTCCCTCTCTCTCTCTTGGTTTCTCCCTCTCTCTCTCTCTCTCTCTCTCTCTCTCTCTCTCTCTCTCTCTCTCTCTCTCTCTCTCTCTCTCTCTGACTCTCGCGATGAGAAATCTGTTATTTTCGAGGTATGCATGTGTAGTTATTGATGTTTTCTTTTTCCTATATGGTTATAGTGGGGTGTTTATTTGCAATCCGGATCGCCGTCGGTACGAAAGAAAAACAGATCTTGCCCTATAAATTATAAGTTTGCTTCCAAAACAGTATTTTAAAAAAATTAACAGGTAAAATTAACATCATATTTAGATTCTACACATTTTTGTAATAAAATTTCATATACAATATGTTAAAATCGATGTTACGGTTTAAAAGATACGTATAATTTCAAAAATCATTTGTTTGACTTCAATATAATCCAAAATAATATTTAAAATATTTAAAAGGTAAAAATAATCTCATATTCATATTCTACATATTTTCCTAATCAAATTTCATATATAACATGTTCAAATTGGAGTTACGGTTTAAAAGATATGGATAATTTAAAAAACATTTATTTGACTTAAATATGATCCACGGATGAATTACCTAGAACATCAGGGGGGTTTCGAAACATGTAAAATAAAGGTTCGGGTATGACTTAAGTCTGGACTGTGGGTTGATTTTAAGAAAACACAGGGACGTTAGAACAACTACTTTGTGGTGAGTACAGAGTAATGCTAGGAATGAAATCTACGGGCGTTAGTGAAACGATTGCAGTGGCCTGATGGTACTTGTGGTGGCTACGACGCCAATTTACACATGAGGGGATTGCTCACCAACTGGGCCGTAGTGCGATTTCTATCCTTGTTATTGCTGCAAACGCAGCAAACCATCCCAACATGCAGGTGGCCGAAGCAGATCTTAGATGGAGGAAACCAGAGATTAGGACAGTGAAACTGAATGTGGATGCGGCGTTTTATGTTGATCAAGGTACTGGCGCTACATCAGCTGTTATCCGTGACCATAAAGGAAGGTTTATGGCAGGGCAATGCTCCTACGTTCCTTTTGCTGCACTACGGAAGCCATGGCAATGAGAGATTGATTGATCTTGGCCAATTCATTAGGATGCAACATTGTAGAAGCTGAATCAGACTCAATGGAGGTAATCAATTTCTGTTCTGGATCATCACAATGGTGGGACTCGGCTGCTGCTATTTATGCAGATTGCCTTGATACTGCAAACTTAATAGGAAAGGTCAAATTTAAGCATTGTAGAAGAGAAGCTAATGCGGTTGCTCATGGTCTAGCAAAGCATAGTTATTTGCATAAACTTTCTTGTTCTTGGATTGATGATCCTCCGGACTAGATAATTCCAGTGCTGGCAAACGATGTAACTGCTATTTAATTAAGTTAATAAAGTTAGTCATGATGGTCTTTTCCTAAAAAAAAACACAGGGACGCTTTGTGTAAAATACGAAAAACGATTCGTTTTAACTTAAAACAGAACTGCGGATTAAATTCTCATAAGTAGAGGGACTTTTCTGAAAAATGCCATGACGGACCGGAAGAAACCCAATTTGCTTTATTATTAGGTAAAGATTCATCCGGCAATTAACTGAACACAGTGAGTTTGGTGCTGTTGTTGAGGTGGCCGTCATAATTCAGAGCCGATTGATTGAGCCGTACGTACAAGCTAGCTAGGCGTGTCACACTCACACCATTGAACAGCCGCGGTTGTTTCTGAATTAGGGGATTCGGTTTAATTTCTGATAGCTACTCCCTCCGTCCTTCAAAGAATGTACTTACAACAAAATTGGAGGGTCAAACAATCTCAAAGTTTGATCAAGTTTATGTAAAAATATAATAATGTTTGTGAAATTAAATATGTATATGAAGAAAATATATTTTATCATGAATCTAATGCCATTAATTTAATGGTAAAAATATTGATGTATTATTACACAGATATGATCAAATATAAAAAGTTTGATTTTTCAACAAAGTTGAAAGTACACTCTTTAAAGAAGAAAGGGAGTAGACAGCAGGCGAGACGTGGCATGGGTGATGGGTGGAATTAGACCTGGCCATCCTCCGGGCCGGGCCGGGCTTCGGGCCGGGCCTGACCAAGCCCGAGCCAGAAAACTCAGGCCCGAGCCCGGCCCGGCCCGGCCGTCGGGCCTACTTTTCAGGCCCGAGCCCGGCCCGACACTGCAAATAACACACCGGGCTTCGGGCCTCGGGCCGGGTCTCTTCACTAAACAGCAAAAACAGCGGGCCCAGGCCCGGCCCGACCTTGCCTTCGGGCTCAAAATCTAGGCCCGGGCCCGGCCCGGGAGCAGCGTTGGGCCGGGCCGGGTCGGGCTTTTTCGGGCCGGGCCGGGCTGCCCATGGCCAGGTCTAGGTGGAATTCAGTTCTCATGAAGCATCAGTGCATCACGTACGCGTCCATTCTACTGCAGGGCACGCACGCGCCCACCCAGAGCTCCATGCGCGGCTCTTTTTACCCCACAAACCGCGCACCTTGCCAGCCCACCTTAGGGCATCTCCACTCGTGTCTTTAGGAAGGTCTTCCCACGCGTTTTTTAGCGTCGACGCAAAAAAAAACGGCCCAGTCGCGTCCCAGGAGCCCGATTTTCGTCGGCCTGGGCCGAAAACAGCGTCGGCGGACCCAGGCCGAACCCGGCGCGCTGGGGGGCGCCGGGACGAACTGTTTTGGCGCGAAAAAACCGCGGGCTAGCCGCGTCAGCGATATCGTGTTGTCTTCCCCCAACTGCCTCGGTTCCCGCGGGGAATCAATGGCAAGGCTGCCGCCGGTCAGCCTTGCCATTGATTCCTCACGGGCGGCGCGTCACGGGACGGCGCGCCGACGCCTCCCCTCCCTCGCACGCGTACACACGGGCGCGGAGCGGCTATAAAGCCGGCGGTGTCTCAGTCGCCTGTGCCCACACCAGACTCGCCCCTCGCCGCCGCCCAGCCCCTCTCTCCGTCTCCGTCTTCCTCTCCCGAGCGCCACCGGCAGCCCCTCACTCCCCCTCTCTACCACCGCCGAGCCCGTCGCCATGGCAGAGCGCTTTCCCGGAGACGAGGCGGCGGCCAACGGCTTCGGCCGCCGTTCGCTCCGTGAACAGGAGTCCTGGCTCCTGTTCCAGGCGAACATCCCGGCGCCGCCGGACATGCGCACCGGGCCGACGGGGTGGCGGCTCAGCGACGGGGGAGTGCCCGTTCCCCCGTTGCCCGACGCCGTGGCGAAGCCCAAGTACTTCGCCGAGGAAGTCGAGGTCGCGCGCGCCTCCCTGACCGACGCTGAGCGCTCCCTCCCCCAGTACGCTGCCGACAATAGCGCGGCTTGGGCGGCGTACTTCCAACGCCGCCAGCAGCAGCGCCTGGCGTCCACCAACGACGTGCCGGTGGTCGGCGACGTGAAGAACAGCGAGGGGCGCCACCTGTGGTGGGGCGTCCCCGGCCGCACACCGGAGGGCGTGCTGGCGTACCTCGACGGCGGCAACAACCCGCCGTTGACGTATCCTGCGGCGGGGGCGGCCCCGTCGCAACACCGACACGCATGGGCGCCAAGGAGGTTCGCCTCCTCCTCGTCTTCCTCCTCTCGCTCTTCTTCTCACTCCTCCGGCACTCCAGCGCTTCTCGGCGTTAAGGCCGAGCCCGCGGCAGAGACGCCACTCGGCCGGTGCACTCGCAGCATCGGCATCGTCATTAACGAGGGCGGCCGGCGCGCCTCCTCGTCGGCTCCTCCGTGCTTCGTCAAGCCAAAGATGGAGCCCGGGCTGGCGCCGGTGAAGACGGAGCCGGGGCTGACGCCGGTAAAGGCGGAGTTCGACGACGACGACGCGGCCCTGGAATGGGCGCGCCAGGACTCCATTGCGATGGAGAAGGCGCGCCGGGAGAAGGAGAAGGAGCGCCAGCGCGCCGCCCTGCGCCGCTTCGAGGAGTGCCGACGCAGCCGCGATGAAGACGGGGTCGTCGTCTTATGCGACAGCGACGAAGACGACGACGCGCCGCCGCCAGTATGCCATGGCGACGCCGGGCAGGGGTCCAGCAGGGGCGCCCGCGTCAAGGAGGAGAAGGCCGACGACGACGATGGCGGCGACGACTTCAGCCCGTTTCTTTTTTCGATTAGGTTAATTAATGTAATGAAAATGCGCGAATTTCATCAAAATTTGTCATATTTGGCCGAAATTTAACTTGTTTTTATCATAACTTCGCCGAACGGTTTTTTTATTTTAATACGCGCCTAGGGGCGTCCTTGGGGGCCGACGGCTGGGGACCGACTCGCCCCAGAACCATTTTTTGCGCCGGCTCATCCTCAGACGGCGCTTTTAGACGCCCGGGGGGCCAACGGCCGGAGATGCTATTATGCCTCCAGGCAAAACAACACCACGGCAGCTCGCCATCGCCATTCGCCAGTGCAACGCACTCCTACCAAGCAGGAGTAGCGGCGCTCTCTAGAGCCGAGACACGTAAACCAATCATTAAACCCATCACGCGACGGCCAAACACAACCACGCTCAGCTCTATAAAAGGGCAGGCGAATGCGCAACATGTAACCGGCAGGGTCACAAGCAGCTAATTCGATTGGCATTTGACAAGCCTGTCTACCTGGTTTCTCAGCTCAGGGTCAAACAGAGTAGTTGTAGTTTGCTCGTGGCATGGCGAGCATGCGGCCGCCGCAGCCGCAGGCCATCGCGAAGGTCTCCATCTCGGCGCTGGTGATCTCCCTGCCCATCATCTACGTGTCGCTACTGCGCGTGCCGCCCTCCGCGCTCGCCAGGGACTCCACCTTCTGGTTCCTCATGTCCCACTCCATCATCGCCATCATCGCCGCCGACTCCGGCGTGCTCTTCTTCAGCTCCGCGCCCCACCACCAATACGACGACGACCACGACGACCTCTCCTACGCCGTCGGTGTCCAGCCGGCGGACACAGTCCAAGAGGACTACTGCGACGCCACGTCGGTGCCGCTGATGGCACCCCACGAGTTAACGGCGCCGGTCGATATATCCACTAGCGTCGTCGTAGGAGGTGGTGACCAGCCATCATGCACTGGCACGGAGGAGGAGGGGCATGCGCTGGCTTTGATCCAAGGTGAAGGTGCCGCGAGCAAGCCGAAAACTGACACGGACCATATGCCGGTTCTTCATAAGCGTGACGCCGAAGAAGAAGCGCCCGAACCAGTTAGCGCCAACAAGAGCGATGCAACGATGGTGGAAGGCGATCAGTGGACAAGACTACAAGCTCAGATTATCAAGATGAGGACTCCGTCCAAGAGATGGAGCCCCGGTGCTCGGCTACAGAGGAGACCGACATGGTGCCGCCATCAGGGGAGGAGCGCGAGTACTGGCAGCTGAGCGACGAGGAGCTCAACCGCAAGGTTGAGGAGTTCATCACGCGGTTCAACCGAGACATGGTCGAGCAGGAAGCAGCAGTCTGTTGATCGACTATAAGGATTAACCAGATGAGTACTTAGTAGATATACTAGCGACTTGATCAGCTAGCTACCTCTTGCCAGATATACTAAGGAGTAGTAGTGTATCACTATCCATGTACGTATATATGATGCTTTGTACAAATTTTATGCGGCGTGGGCACCGAGAGGAATATGGTTTTCTTTATTTACTACTCTAGTAGACTAGTAGAAGACTGAAAGCGACACATGTACAAAGTTTTGCACTTTAGCTATACACATGTAATCCTGAATTTTGAATTTGGGTCAGTCAATTCCTTGACCGTTGATCCTTTTTTTTTTGAGCAACCCTTGACCGTTGATTCTTGCTCTGTGATTCTTGTGCTTTTTATTGGGGATTGTTCTATGAGTTTTTTTTTTTTTGAGGTTTTGATTGTTCTATGAGCTGGTTTGGGCCTTTTTTTACTTTTTTTTGAGACAACGGGCCTTTTTTTACTGACCACTCAGTCGATTTGCTATTGGGCTAACAGCCCATTACCTATACCGCTCAGCCCATCCATCTTTTCCTTTATTTTTATTCTATTTTTCTGGTTTTATGTTTTTCTCCTTTTATTAGTTGATTTTTATTTTACTTTAAATGTATTTTTGGGATGTTGGATGAGTGTAAATGTATACACACAAATAATATGCAATACATGCAAAAATTACACTATTATATGACTATTGTTTGCATACTACAAAAATGTGATTTTAGTGCAAAGTTGTGTGCAAGCTTTTTAAACATTTTTCATTATCTTTATTCCTAAAGGTAATACCAACAAAACTAGTACATTATTCCTTATACAACTTTATTGTTTTGATTTTGATTTAGTTATTGCTTTGTTTTCTTTCTTCTTTAAGTGTGTTACCAATGCCACTTATTCATTCCTTCTTAGGAAACTCCTTTATTTTAATTTCCACTATTATACATTTATTCCACATATAAAAAAGTATGTATATTGTGTGAAATTTTGGTCATTGTTTGTTTTAGATTTTTATTTTTGTTTTCTTTCTTCTTAGAGGGTAATAGCTATGCCACCAATTCATTCTTCCTTAGAAAACCTTTTTTTTGTTTTTATTTTATTTTCTTCTTAAAGGGTAATACCAATGCCACTAATTA